>CM026580.1:12622508-13222508 GCA_000180635.4 Pristionchus pacificus
GTGCATACGTTATTCCACTGCACAACTCGTTCCATGCACTTAGCCGTGGAGACGGCATCGGTAACCACTCGAAACGAGTGTCTGATATATGTATTTTATGCATTTCCAGTATGGAGTCGATGCCACCCCGCGGTGCCTAGCACGCACGCTCCTTTTAACCGAGAGGCAGAACTGTCTGCGTCGGTTTAATTACCCAAGTTTGAGGTAAAGATCGATCTGGCTCATGGAAACATGTGGCCTTGCCAAACCCAAATTTTGGAACGGCGCTGCCTAGGCGGCGCCAATAATCATTGGAATGAGTAGAGAAGAAGTTTGTTTTCAAGCGTTTGAAGTGCAATGTTGCGATGCTGGATTATGGTAATGATTTGAACAATAAGGATACGGTAATCACACTACTTTCTGCGAATGTGCTCCACTAAAACGTTCACAACTCGGCTCAAAATGATCCTCCCGACTTCTAACCGTTGTAGATCGATTCCCCGTGATCTTCCGCATCTGCCTGTTTTCTTCGATCATACGAAAAACGACTGACTTTTAAGAGGTGTTCGAGGCCGAAAAACCGTCGAAAATTGTCGGGTGCATACGTTATTCCACTGCACAACTCGTTCCATGCACTTAGCCGTGGAGAAGGCATCGGTAACCACTCGAAACGAGTGTCTGAATATGTATTTTATGCATTTCCAGTATGGAGTCGATGCCACCCCGCGGTGCCTAGCACGCACGCTCCTTTTAACCGAGAGGCAGAACTGTCTGCGTCGGTTTAATTACCCAAGTTTGAGGTAAAGATTCGATCTGGCTCATGGAAACATGTGGCCTTGCCAAACCCAAATTTTGGAACGGCGCTGCCTAGGCGGCGCCAATAATCATTGGAATGAGTAGAGAAGAAGTTTGTTTTCAAGCGTTTGAAGTGCAATGTTGCGATGCTGGATTATGGTAATGATTTGAACAATAAGGATACGGTAATCACACTACTTTCTGCGAATGTGCTCCACTAAAACGTTCACAACTCGGCTCAAAATGATCCTCCCGACTTCTAACCGTTGTAGATCGATTCCCCGTGATCTTCCGCATCTGCCTGTTTTCTTCGATCATACGAAAAACGACTTTTAAGAGGTGTTCGAGGCCGAAAACCGTCGAAAATTGTCGGGTGCATACGTTATTCCACTGCACAACTCGTTCCATGCACTTAGCCGTGGAGAAGGCATCGGTAACCACTCGAAACGAGTGTCTGAATATGTATTTTATGCATTTCCAGTATGGAGTCGATGCCACCCCGCGGTGCCTAGCACGCACGCTCCTTTTAACCGAGAGGCAGAACTGTCTGCGTCGGTTTAATTACCCAAGTTTGAGGTAAAGATTCGATCTGGCTCATGGAAACATGTGGCCTTGCCAAACCCAAATTTTGGAACGGCGCTGCCTAGGCGGCGCCAATAATCATTGGAATGAGTAGAGAAGAAGTTTGTTTTCAAGCGTTTGAAGTGCAATGTTGCGATGCTGGATTATGGTAATGATTTGAACAATAAGGATACGGTAATCACACTACTTTCTGCGAATGTGCTCCACTAAAACGTTCACAACTCGGCTCAAAATGATCCTCCCGACTTCTAACCGTTGTAGATCGATTCCCCGTGATCTTCCGCATCTGCCTGTTTTCTTCGATCATACGAAAAAACGACTTTTAAGAGGTGTTCGAGGCCGAAAACCGTCGAAAATTGTCGGGTGCATACGTTATTCCACTGCACAACTCGTTCCATGCACTTAGCCGTGGAGAAGGCATCGGTAACCACTCGAAACGAGTGTCTGAATATGTATTTTATGCATTTCCAGTATGGAGTCGATGCCACCCCGCGGTGCCTAGCACGCACGCTCCTTTTAACCGAGAGGCAGAACTGTCTGCGTCGGTTTAATTACCCAAGTTTGAGGTAAAGATTCGATCTGGCTCATGGAAACATGTGGCCTTGCCAAACCCAAATTTTGGAACGGCGCTGCCTAGGCGGCGCCAATAATCATTGGAATGAGTAGAGAAGAAGTTTGTTTTCAAGCGTTTGAAGTGCAATGTTGCGATGCTGGATTATGGTAATGATTTGAACAATAAGGATACGGTAATCACACTACTTTCTGCGAATGTGCTCCACTAAAACGTTCACAACTCGGCTCAAAATGATCCTCCCGACTTCTAACCGTTGTAGATCGATTCCCCGTGATCTTCCGCATCTGCCTGTTTTCTTCGATCATACGAAAAAACGACTTTTAAGAGGTGTTCGAGGCCGAAAACCGTCGAAAATTGTCGGGTGCATACGTTATTCCACTGCACAACTCGTTCCATGCACTTAGCCGTGGAGAAGGCATCGGTAACCACTCGAAACGAGTGTCTGAATATGTATTTTATGCATTTCCAGTATGGAGTCGATGCCACCCCGCGGTGCCTAGCACGCACGCTCCTTTTAACCGAGAGGCAGAACTGTCTGCGTCGGTTTAATTACCCAAGTTTGAGGTAAAGATTCGATCTGGCTCATGGAAACATGTGGCCTTTGCCAAACCCAAATTTTGGAACGGCGCTGCCTAGGCGGCGCCAATAATCATTGGAATGAGTAGAGAAGAAGTTTGTTTTCAAGCGTTTGAAGTGCAATGTTGCGATGCTGGATTATGGTAATGATTTGAACAATAAGGATACGGTAATCACACTACTTTCTGCGAATGTGCTCCACTAAAACGTTCACAACTCGGCTCAAAATGATCCTCCCGACTTCTAACCGTTGTAGATCGATTCCCCGTGATCTTCCGCATCTGCCTGTTTTCTTCGATCATACGAAAAAACGACTTTTAAGAGGTGTTCGAGGCCGAAAACCGTCGAAAATTGTCGGGTGCATACGTTATTCCACTGCACAACTCGTTCCATGCACTTAGCCGTGGAGAAGGCATCGGTAACCACTCGAAACGAGTGTCTGAATATGTATTTTATGCATTTCCAGTATGGAGTCGATGCCACCCCGCGGTGCCTAGCACGCACGCTCCTTTTAACCGAGAGGCAGAACTGTCTGCGTCGGTTTAATTACCCAAGTTTGAGGTAAAGATTCGATCTGGCTCATGGAAACATGTGGCCTTGCCAAACCCAAATTTTGGAACGGCGCTGCCTAGGCGGCGCCAATAATCATTGGAATGAGTAGAGAAGAAGTTTGTTTTCAAGCGTTTGAAGTGCAATGTTGCGATGCTGGATTATGGTAATGATTTGAACAATAAGGATACGGTAATCACACTACTTTCTGCGAATGTGCTCCACTAAAACGTTCACAACTCGGCTCAAAATGATCCTCCCGACTTCTAACCGTTGTAGATCGATTCCCCGTGATCTTCCGCATCTGCCTGTTTTCTTCGATCATACGAAAAAACGACTTTTAAGAGGTGTTCGAGGCCGAAAACCGTCGAAAATTGTCGGGTGCATACGTTATTCCACTGCACAACTCGTTCCATGCACTTAGCCGTGGAGAAGGCATCGGTAACCACTCGAAACGAGTGTCTGAATATGTATTTTATGCATTTCCAGTATGGAGTCGATGCCACCCCGCGGTGCCTAGCACGCACGCTCCTTTTAACCGAGAGGCAGAACTGTCTGCGTCGGTTTAATTACCCAAGTTTGAGGTAAAGATTCGATCTGGCTCATGGAAACATGTGGCCTTGCCAAACCCAAATTTTGGAACGGCGCTGCCTAGGCGGCGCCAATAATCATTGGAATGAGTAGAGAAGAAGTTTGTTTTCAAGCGTTTGAAGTGCAATGTTGCGATGCTGGATTATGGTAATGATTTGAACAATAAGGATACGGTAATCACACTACTTTCTGCGAATGTGCTCCACTAAAACGTTCACAACTCGGCTCAAAATGATCCTCCCGACTTCTAACCGTTGTAGATCGATTCCCCGTGATCTTCCGCATCTGCCTGTTTTCTTCGATCATACGAAAAACGACTTTTAAGAGGTGTTCGAGGCCGAAAACCGTCGAAAATTGTCGGGTGCATACGTTATTCCACTGCACAACTCGTTCCATGCACTTAGCCGTGGAGAAGGCATCGGTAACCACTCGAAACGAGTGTCTGAATATGTATTTTATGCATTTCCAGTATGGAGTCGATGCCACCCCGCGGTGCCTAGCACGCACGCTCCTTTTAACCGAGAGGCAGAACTGTCTGCGTCGGTTTAATTACCCAAGTTTGAGGTAAAGATTCGATCTGGCTCATGGAAACATGTGGCCTTGCCAAACCCAAATTTTGGAACGGCGCTGCCTAGGCGGCGCCAATAATCATTGGAATGAGTAGAGAAGAAGTTTGTTTTCAAGCGTTTGAAGTGCAATGTTGCGATGCTGGATTATGGTAATGATTTGAACAATAAGGATACGGTAATCACACTACTTTCTGCGAATGTGCTCCACTAAAACGTTCACAACTCGGCTCAAAATGATCCTCCCGACTTCTAACCGTTGTAGATCGATTCCCCGTGATCTTCCGCATCTGCCTGTTTTCTTCGATCATACGAAAAACGACTTTTAAGAGGTGTTCGAGGCCGAAAACCGTCGAAAATTGTCGGGTGCATACGTTATTCCACTGCACAACTCGTTCCATGCACTTAGCCGTGGAGAAGGCATCGGTAACCACTCGAAACGAGTGTCTGAATATGTATTTTATGCATTTCCAGTATGGAGTCGATGCCACCCCGCGGTGCCTAGCACGCACGCTCCTTTTAACCGAGAGGCAGAACTGTCTGCGTCGGTTTAATTACCCAAGTTTGAGGTAAAGATTCGATCTGGCTCATGGAAACATGTGGCCTTGCCAAACCCAAATTTTGGAACGGCGCTGCCTAGGCGGCGCCAATAATCATTGGAATGAGTAGAGAAGAAGTTTGTTTTCAAGCGTTTGAAGTGCAATGTTGCGATGCTGGATTATGGTAATGATTTGAACAATAAGGATACGGTAATCACACTACTTTCTGCGAATGTGCTCCACTAAAACGTTCACAACTCGGCTCAAAATGATCCTCCCGACTTCTAACCGTTGTAGATCGATTCCCCGTGATCTTCCGCATCTGCCTGTTTTCTTCGATCATACGAAAAACGACTTTTAAGAGGTGTTCGAGGCCGAAAACCGTCGAAAATTGTCGGGTGCATACGTTATTCCACTGCACAACTCGTTCCATGCACTTAGCCGTGGAGAAGGCATCGGTAACCACTCGAAACGAGTGTCTGAATATGTATTTTATGCATTTCCAGTATGGAGTCGATGCCACCCCGCGGTGCCTAGCACGCACGCTCCTTTTAACCGAGAGGCAGAACTGTCTGCGTCGGTTTAATTACCCAAGTTTGAGGTAAAGATTCGATCTGGCTCATGGAAACATGTGGCCTTGCCAAACCCAAATTTTGGAACGGCGCTGCCTAGGCGGCGCCAATAATCATTGGAATGAGTAGAGAAGAAGTTTGTTTTCAAGCGTTTGAAGTGCAATGTTGCGATGCTGGATTATGGTAATGATTTGAACAATAAGGATACGGTAATCACACTACTTTCTGCGAATGTGCTCCACTAAAACGTTCACAACTCGGCTCAAAATGATCCTCCCGACTTCTAACCGTTGTAGATCGATTCCCCGTGATCTTCCGCATCTGCCTGTTTTCTTCGATCATACGAAAAACGACTTTTAAGAGGTGTTCGAGGCCGAAAACCGTCGAAAATTGTCGGGTGCATACGTTATTCCACTGCACAACTCGTTCCATGCACTTAGCCGTGGAGAAGGCATCGGTAACCACTCGAAACGAGTGTCTGAATATGTATTTTATGCATTTCCAGTATGGAGTCGATGCCACCCCGCGGTGCCTAGCACGCACGCTCCTTTTAACCGAGAGGCAGAACTGTCTGCGTCGGTTTAATTACCCAAGTTTGAGGTAAAGATTCGATCTGGCTCATGGAAACATGTGGCCTTGCCAAACCCAAATTTTGGAACGGCGCTGCCTAGGCGGCGCCAATAATCATTGGAATGAGTAGAGAAGAAGTTTGTTTTCAAGCGTTTGAAGTGCAATGTTGCGATGCTGGATTATGGTAATGATTTGAACAATAAGGATACGGTAATCACACTACTTTCTGCGAATGTGCTCCACTAAAACGTTCACAACTCGGCTCAAAATGATCCTCCCGACTTCTAACCGTTGTAGATCGATTCCCCGTGATCTTCCGCATCTGCCTGTTTTCTTCGATCATACGAAAAACGACTTTTAAGAGGTGTTCGAGGCCGAAAACCGTCGAAAATTGTCGGGTGCATACGTTATTCCACTGCACAACTCGTTCCATGCACTTAGCCGTGGAGAAGGCATCGGTAACCACTCGAAACGAGTGTCTGAATATGTATTTTATGCATTTCCAGTATGGAGTCGATGCCACCCCGCGGTGCCTAGCACGCACGCTCCTTTTAACCGAGAGGCAGAACTGTCTGCGTCGGTTTAATTACCCAAGTTTGAGGTAAAGATTCGATCTGGCTCATGGAAACATGTGGCCTTGCCAAACCCAAATTTTGGAACGGCGCTGCCTAGGCGGCGCCAATAATCATTGGAATGAGTAGAGAAGAAGTTTGTTTTCAAGCGTTTGAAGTGCAATGTTGCGATGCTGGATTATGGTAATGATTTGAACAATAAGGATACGGTAATCACACTACTTTCTGCGAATGTGCTCCACTAAAACGTTCACAACTCGGCTCAAAATGATCCTCCCGACTTCTAACCGTTGTAGATCGATTCCCCGTGATCTTCCGCATCTGCCTGTTTTCTTCGATCATACGAAAAACGACTTTTAAGAGGTGTTCGAGGCCGAAAACCGTCGAAAATTGTCGGGTGCATACGTTATTCCACTGCACAACTCGTTCCATGCACTTAGCCGTGGAGAAGGCATCGGTAACCACTCGAAACGAGTGTCTGAATATGTATTTTATGCATTTCCAGTATGGAGTCGATGCCACCCCGCGGTGCCTAGCACGCACGCTCCTTTTAACCGAGAGGCAGAACTGTCTGCGTCGGTTTAATTACCCAAGTTTGAGGTAAAGATTCGATCTGGCTCATGGAAACATGTGGCCTTGCCAAACCCAAATTTTGGAACGGCGCTGCCTAGGCGGCGCCAATAATCATTGGAATGAGTAGAGAAGAAGTTTGTTTTCAAGCGTTTGAAGTGCAATGTTGCGATGCTGGATTATGGTAATGATTTGAACAATAAGGATACGGTAATCACACTACTTTCTGCGAATGTGCTCCACTAAAACGTTCACAACTCGGCTCAAAATGATCCTCCCGACTTCTAACCGTTGTAGATCGATTCCCCGTGATCTTCCGCATCTGCCTGTTTTCTTCGATCATACGAAAAACGACTTTTAAGAGGTGTTCGAGGCCGAAAACCGTCGAAAATTGTCGGGTGCATACGTTATTCCACTGCACAACTCGTTCCATGCACTTAGCCGTGGAGAAGGCATCGGTAACCACTCGAAACGAGTGTCTGAATATGTATTTTATGCATTTCCAGTATGGAGTCGATGCCACCCCGCGGTGCCTAGCACGCACGCTCCTTTTAACCGAGAGGCAGAACTGTCTGCGTCGGTTTAATTACCCAAGTTTGAGGTAAAGATTCGATCTGGCTCATGGAAACATGTGGCCTTGCCAAACCCAAATTTTGGAACGGCGCTGCCTAGGCGGCGCCAATAATCATTGGAATGAGTAGAGAAGAAGTTTGTTTTCAAGCGTTTGAAGTGCAATGTTGCGATGCTGGATTATGGTAATGATTTGAACAATAAGGATACGGTAATCACACTACTTTCTGCGAATGTGCTCCACTAAAACGTTCACAACTCGGCTCAAAATGATCCTCCCGACTTCTAACCGTTGTAGATCGATTCCCCGTGATCTTCCGCATCTGCCTGTTTTCTTCGATCATACGAAAAACGACTTTTAAGAGGTGTTCGAGGCCGAAAACCGTCGAAAATTGTCGGGTGCATACGTTATTCCACTGCACAACTCGTTCCATGCACTTAGCCGTGGAGAAGGCATCGGTAACCACTCGAAACGAGTGTCTGAATATGTATTTTATGCATTTCCAGTATGGAGTCGATGCCACCCCGCGGTGCCTAGCACGCACGCTCCTTTTAACCGAGAGGCAGAACTGTCTGCGTCGGTTTAATTACCCAAGTTTGAGGTAAAGATTCGATCTGGCTCATGGAAACATGTGGCCTTGCCAAACCCAAATTTTGGAACGGCGCTGCCTAGGCGGCGCCAATAATCATTGGAATGAGTAGAGAAGAAGTTTGTTTTCAAGCGTTTGAAGTGCAATGTTGCGATGCTGGATTATGGTAATGATTTGAACAATAAGGATACGGTAATCACACTACTTTCTGCGAATGTGCTCCACTAAAACGTTCACAACTCGGCTCAAAATGATCCTCCCGACTTCTAACCGTTGTAGATCGATTCCCCGTGATCTTCCGCATCTGCCTGTTTTCTTCGATCATACGAAAAACGACTTTTAAGAGGTGTTCGAGGCCGAAAACCGTCGAAAATTGTCGGGTGCATACGTTATTCCACTGCACAACTCGTTCCATGCACTTAGCCGTGGAGAAGGCATCGGTAACCACTCGAAACGAGTGTCTGAATATGTATTTTATGCATTTCCAGTATGGAGTCGATGCCACCCCGCGGTGCCTAGCACGCACGCTCCTTTTAACCGAGAGGCAGAACTGTCTGCGTCGGTTTAATTACCCAAGTTTGAGGTAAAGATTCGATCTGGCTCATGGAAACATGTGGCCTTGCCAAACCCAAATTTTGGAACGGCGCTGCCTAGGCGGCGCCAATAATCATTGGAATGAGTAGAGAAGAAGTTTGTTTTCAAGCGTTTGAAGTGCAATGTTGCGATGCTGGATTATGGTAATGATTTGAACAATAAGGATACGGTAATCACACTACTTTCTGCGAATGTGCTCCACTAAAACGTTCACAACTCGGCTCAAAATGATCCTCCCGACTTCTAACCGTTGTAGATCGATTCCCCGTGATCTTCCGCATCTGCCTGTTTTCTTCGATCATACGAAAAACGACTTTTAAGAGGTGTTCGAGGCCGAAAACCGTCGAAAATTGTCGGGTGCATACGTTATTCCACTGCACAACTCGTTCCATGCACTTAGCCGTGGAGAAGGCATCGGTAACCACTCGAAACGAGTGTCTGAATATGTATTTTATGCATTTCCAGTATGGAGTCGATGCCACCCCGCGGTGCCTAGCACGCACGCTCCTTTTAACCGAGAGGCAGAACTGTCTGCGTCGGTTTAATTACCCAAGTTTGAGGTAAAGATTCGATCTGGCTCATGGAAACATGTGGCCTTGCCAAACCCAAATTTTGGAACGGCGCTGCCTAGGCGGCGCCAATAATCATTGGAATGAGTAGAGAAGAAGTTTGTTTTCAAGCGTTTGAAGTGCAATGTTGCGATGCTGGATTATGGTAATGATTTGAACAATAAGGATACGGTAATCACACTACTTTCTGCGAATGTGCTCCACTAAAACGTTCACAACTCGGCTCAAAATGATCCTCCCGACTTCTAACCGTTGTAGATCGATTCCCCGTGATCTTCCGCATCTGCCTGTTTTCTTCGATCATACGAAAAACGACTTTTAAGAGGTGTTCGAGGCCGAAAACCGTCGAAAATTGTCGGGTGCATACGTTATTCCACTGCACAACTCGTTCCATGCACTTAGCCGTGGAGAAGGCATCGGTAACCACTCGAAACGAGTGTCTGAATATGTATTTTATGCATTTCCAGTATGGAGTCGATGCCACCCCGCGGTGCCTAGCACGCACGCTCCTTTTAACCGAGAGGCAGAACTGTCTGCGTCGGTTTAATTACCCAAGTTTGAGGTAAAGATTCGATCTGGCTCATGGAAACATGTGGCCTTGCCAAACCCAAATTTTGGAACGGCGCTGCCTAGGCGGCGCCAATAATCATTGGAATGAGTAGAGAAGAAGTTTGTTTTCAAGCGTTTGAAGTGCAATGTTGCGATGCTGGATTATGGTAATGATTTGAACAATAAGGATACGGTAATCACACTACTTTCTGCGAATGTGCTCCACTAAAACGTTCACAACTCGGCTCAAAATGATCCTCCCGACTTCTAACCGTTGTAGATCGATTCCCCGTGATCTTCCGCATCTGCCTGTTTTCTTCGATCATACGAAAAACGACTTTTAAGAGGTGTTCGAGGCCGAAAACCGTCGAAAATTGTCGGGTGCATACGTTATTCCACTGCACAACTCGTTCCATGCACTTAGCCGTGGAGAAGGCATCGGTAACCACTCGAAACGAGTGTCTGAATATGTATTTTATGCATTTCCAGTATGGAGTCGATGCCACCCCGCGGTGCCTAGCACGCACGCTCCTTTTAACCGAGAGGCAGAACTGTCTGCGTCGGTTTAATTACCCAAGTTTGAGGTAAAGATTCGATCTGGCTCATGGAAACATGTGGCCTTGCCAAACCCAAATTTTGGAACGGCGCTGCCTAGGCGGCGCCAATAATCATTGGAATGAGTAGAGAAGAAGTTTGTTTTCAAGCGTTTGAAGTGCAATGTTGCGATGCTGGATTATGGTAATGATTTGAACAATAAGGATACGGTAATCACACTACTTTCTGCGAATGTGCTCCACTAAAACGTTCACAACTCGGCTCAAAATGATCCTCCCGACTTCTAACCGTTGTAGATCGATTCCCCGTGATCTTCCGCATCTGCCTGTTTTCTTCGATCATACGAAAAACGACTTTTAAGAGGTGTTCGAGGCCGAAAACCGTCGAAAATTGTCGGGTGCTTACGTTATTCCACTGCACAACTCGTTCCATGCACTTAGCCGTGGAGAAGGCATCGGTAACCACTCGAAACGAGTGTCTGAATATGTATTTTATGCATTTCCAGTATGGAGTCGATGCCACCCCGCGGTGCCTAGCACGCACGCTCCTTTTAACCGAGAGGCAGAACTGTCTGCGTCGGTTTAATTACCCAAGTTTGAGGTAAAGATTCGATCTGGCTCATGGAAACATGTGGCCTTGCCAAACCCAAATTTTGGAACGGCGCTGCCTAGGCGGCGCCAATAATCATTGGAATGAGTAGAGAAGAAGTTTGTTTTCAAGCGTTTGAAGTGCAATGTTGCGATGCTGGATTATGGTAATGATTTGAACAATAAGGATACGGTAATCACACTACTTTCTGCGAATGTGCTCCACTAAAACGTTCACAACTCGGCTCAAAATGATCCTCCCGACTTCTAACCGTTGTAGATCGATTCCCCGTGATCTTCCGCATCTGCCTGTTTTCTTCGATCATACGAAAAACGACTTTTAAGAGGTGTTCGAGGCCGAAAACCGTCGAAAATTGTCGGGTGCATACGTTATTCCACTGCACAACTCGTTCCATGCACTTAGCCGTGGAGAAGGCATCGGTAACCACTCGAAACGAGTGTCTGAATATGTATTTTATGCATTTCCAGTATGGAGTCGATGCCACCCCGCGGTGCCTAGCACGCACGCTCCTTTTAACCGAGAGGCAGAACTGTCTGCGTCGGTTTAATTACCCAAGTTTGAGGTAAAGATTCGATCTGGCTCATGGAAACATGTGGCCTTGCCAAACCCAAATTTTGGAACGGCGCTGCCTAGGCGGCGCCAATAATCATTGGAATGAGTAGAGAAGAAGTTTGTTTTCAAGCGTTTGAAGTGCAATGTTGCGATGCTGGATTATGGTAATGATTTGAACAATAAGGATACGGTAATCACACTACTTTCTGCGAATGTGCTCCACTAAAACGTTCACAACTCGGCTCAAAATGATCCTCCCGACTTCTAACCGTTGTAGATCGATTCCCCGTGATCTTCCGCATCTGCCTGTTTTCTTCGATCATACGAAAAACGACTTTTAAGAGGTGTTCGAGGCCGAAAACCGTCGAAAATTGTCGGGTGCATACGTTATTCCACTGCACAACTCGTTCCATGCACTTAGCCGTGGAGAAGGCATCGGTAACCACTCGAAACGAGTGTCTGAATATGTATTTTATGCATTTCCAGTATGGAGTCGATGCCACCCCGCGGTGCCTAGCACGCACGCTCCTTTTAACCGAGAGGCAGAACTGTCTGCGTCGGTTTAATTACCCAAGTTTGAGGTAAAGATTCGATCTGGCTCATGGAAACATGTGGCCTTGCCAAACCCAAATTTTGGAACGGCGCTGCCTAGGCGGCGCCAATAATCATTGCAATGAGTAGAGAAGAAGTTTGTTTTCAAGCGTTTGAAGTGCAATGTTGCGATGCTGGATTATGGTAATGATTTGAACAATAAGGATACGGTAATCACACTACTTTCTGCGAATGTGCTCCACTAAAACGTTCACAACTCGGCTCAAAATGATCCTCCCGACTTCTAACCGTTGTAGATCGATTCCCCGTGATCTTCCGCATCTGCCTGTTTTCTTCGATCATACGAAAAACGACTTTTAAGAGGTGTTCGAGGCCGAAAACCGTCGAAAATTGTCGGGTGCATACGTTATTCCACTGCACAACTCGTTCCATGCACTTAGCCGTGGAGAAGGCATCGGTAACCACTCGAAACGAGTGTCTGAATATGTATTTTATGCATTTCCAGTATCGAGTCGATGCCACCCCGCGGTGCCTAGCACGCACGCTCCTTTTAACCGAGAGGCAGAACTGTCTGCGTCGGTTTAATTACCCAAGTTTGAGGTAAAGATTCGATCTGGCTCATGGAAACATGTGGCCTTGCCAAACCCAAATTTTGGAACGGCGCTGCCTATGCGGCGCCAATAATCATTGGAATGAGTAGAGAAGAAGTTTGTTTTCAAGCGTTTGAAGTGCAATGTTGCGATGCTGGATTATGGTAATGATTTGAACAATAAGGATACGGTAATCACACTACTTTCTGCGAATGTGCTCCACTAAAACGTTCACAACTCGGCTCAAAATGATCCTCCCGACTTCTAACCGTTGTAGATCGATTCCCCGTGATCTTCCGCATCTGCCTGTTTTCTTCGATCATACGAAAAACGACTTTTAAGAGGTGTTCGAGGCCGAAAACCGTCGAAAATTGTCGGGTGCATACGTTATTCCACTGCACAACTCGTTCCATGCACTTAGCCGTGGAGAAGGCATCGGTAACCACTCGAAACGAGTGTCTGAATATGTATTTTATGCATTTCCAGTATGGAGTCGATGCCACCCCGCGGTGCCTAGCACGCACGCTCCTTTTAACCGAGAGGCAGAACTGTCTGCGTCGGTTTAATTACCCAAGTTTGAGGTAAAGATTCGATCTGGCTCATGGAAACATGTGGCCTTTTGCCAAACCCAAATTTTGGAACGGCGCTGCCTAGGCGGCGCCAATAATCATTGGAATGAGTAGAGAAGAAGTTTGTTTTCAAGCGTTTGAAGTGCAATGTTGCGATGCTGGATTATGGTAATGATTTGAACAATAAGGATACGGTAATCACACTACTTTTTGCGAATGTGCTCCACTAAAACGTTCACAACTCGGCTCAAAATGATCCTCCCGACTTCTAACCGTTGTAGATCGATTCCCCGTGATCTTCCGCATCTGCCTGTTTTCTTCGATCATACGAAAAACGACTTTTAAGAGGTGTTCGAGGCCGAAAACCGTCGAAAATTGTCGGGTGCATACGTTATTCCACTGCACAACTCGTTCCATGCACTTAGCCGTGGAGAAGGCATCGGTAACCACTCGAAACGAGTGTCTGAATATGTATTTTATGCATTTCCAGTATGGAGTCGATGCCACCCCGCGGTGCCTAGCACGCACGCTCCTTTTAACCGAGAGGCAGAACTGTCTGCGTCGGTTTAATTACCCAAGTTTGAGGTAAAGATTCGATCTGGCTCATGGAAACATGTGGCCTTGCCAAACCCAAATTTTGGAACGGCGCTGCCTAGGCGGCGCCAATAATCATTGGAATGAGTAGAGAAGAAGTTTGTTTTCAAGCGTTTGAAGTGCAATGTTGCGATGCTGGATTATGGTAATGATTTGAACAATAAGGATACGGTAATCACACTACTTTCTGCGAATGTGCTCCACTAAAACGTTCACAACTCGGCTCAAAATGATCCTCCCGACTTCTAACCGTTGTAGATCGATTCCCCGTGATCTTCCGCATCTGCCTGTTTTCTTCGATCATACGAAAAACGACTTTTAAGAGGTGTTCGAGGCCGAAAACCGTCGAAAATTGTCGGGTGCATACGTTATTCCACTGCACAACTCGTTCCATGCACTTAGCCGTGGAGAAGGCATCGGTAACCACTCGAAACGAGTGTCTGAATATGTATTTTATGCATTTCCAGTATGGAGTCGATGCCACCCCGCGGTGCCTAGCACGCACGCTCCTTTTAACCGAGAGGCAGAACTGTCTGCGTCGGTTTAATTACCCAAGTTTGAGGTAAAGATTCGATCTGGCTCATGGAAACATGTGGCCTTGCCAAACCCAAATTTTGGAACGGCGCTGCCTAGGCGGCGCCAATAATCATTGGAATGAGTAGAGAAGAAGTTTGTTTTCAAGCGTTTGAAGTGCAATGTTGCGATGCTGGATTATGGTAATGATTTGAACAATAAGGATACGGTAATCACACTACTTTCTGCGAATGTGCTCCACTAAAACGTTCACAACTCGGCTCAAAATGATCCTCCCGACTTCTAACCGTTGTAGATCGATTCCCCGTGATCTTCCGCATCTGCCTGTTTTCTTCGATCATACGAAAAACGACTTTTAAGAGGTGTTCGAGGCCGAAAACCGTCGAAAATTGTCGGGTGCATACGTTATTCCACTGCACAACTCGTTCCATGCACTTAGCCGTGGAGAAGGCATCGGTAACCACTCGAAACGAGTGTCTGAATATGTATTTTATGCATTTCCAGTATGGAGTCGATGCCACCCCGCGGTGCCTAGCACGCACGCTCCTTTTAACCGAGAGGCAGAACTGTCTGCGTCGGTTTAATTACCCAAGTTTGAGGTAAAGATTCGATCTGGCTCATGGAAACATGTGGCCTTTTGCCAAACCCAAATTTTGGAACGGCGCTGCCTAGGCGGCGCCAATAATCATTGGAATGAGTAGAGAAGAAGTTTGTTTTCAAGCGTTTGAAGTGCAATGTTGCGATGCTGGATTATGGTAATGATTTGAACAATAAGGATACGGTAATCACACTACTTTTTGCGAATGTGCTCCACTAAAACGTTCATAACTCGGCTCAAAAAAATCCTCCCGACTTCTAACCGTTGTAGATCGATTCCCCGTGATCTTCCGCATCTGCCTGTTTTCTTCGATCATACGAAAAACGACTTTTAAGAGGTGTTCGAGGCCGAAAACCGTCGAAAATTGTCGGGTACATACGTTATTCCACTGCACAACTCGTTCCATGCACTTAGCCGTGGAGTAGGCATCGGTAACCACTCGAAACGAGTGTCTGAATATGTATTTTATGCATTTCCAGTATGGAGTCGATGCCACCCCGCGGTGCCTAGCACGCACGCTCCTTTTAACCGAGAGGCAGAACTGTCTGCGTCGGTTTAATTACCCAAGTTTGAGGTAAAGATTCGATCTGGCTCATGGAAACATGTGGCCTTGCCAAACCCAAATTTTGGAACGGCGCTGCCTAGGCGGCGCCAATAATCATTGGAATGAGTAGAGAAGAAGTTTGTTTTCAAGCGTTTGAAGTGCAATGTTGCGATGCTGGATTATGGTAATGATTTGAACAATAAGGATACGGTAATCACACTACTTTTTGCGAATGTGCTCCACTAAAACGTTCACAACTCGGCTCAAAATGATCCTCCCGACTTCTAACCGTTGTAGATCGATTCCCCGTGATCTTCCGCATCTGCCTGTTTTCTTCGATCATACGAAAAACGACTTTTAAGAGGTGTTCGAGGCCGAAAACCGTCGAAAATTGTCGGGTACATACGTTATTCCACTGCACAACTCGTTCCATGCACTTAGCCGTGGAGTAGGCATCGGTAACCACTCGAAACGAGTGTCTGAATATGTATTTTATGCATTTCCAGTATGGAGTCGATGCCACCCCGCGGTGCCTAGCACGCACGCTCCTTTTAACCGAGAGGCAGAACTGTCTGCGTCGGTTTAATTACCCAAGTTTGAGGTAAAGATTCGATCTGGCTCATGGAAACATGTGGCCTTGCCAAACCCAAATTTTGGAACGGCGCTGCCTAGGCGGCGCCAATAATCATTGGAATGAGTAGAGAAGAAGTTTGTTTTCAAGCGTTTGAAGTGCAATGTTGCGATGCTGGATTATGGTAATGATTTGAACAATAAGGATACGGTAATCACACTACTTTTTGCGAATGTGCTCCACTAAAACGTTCATAACTCGGCTCAAAAAAATCCTCCCGACTTCTAACCGTTGTAGATCGATTCCCCGTGATCTTCCGCATCTGCCTGTTTTCTTCGATCATACGAAAAACGACTTTTAAGAGGTGTTCGAGGCCGAAAACCGTCGAAAATTGTCGGGTGCATACGTTATTCCACTGCACAACTCGTTCCATGCACTTAGCCGTGGAGAAGGCATCGGTAACCACTCGAAACGAGTGTCTGAATATGTATTTTATGCATTTCCAGTATGGAGTCGATGCCACCCCGCGGTGCCTAGCACGCACGCTCCTTTTAACCGAGAGGCAGAACTGTCTGCGTCGGTTTAATTACCCAAGTTTGAGGTAAAGATTCGATCTGGCTCATGGAAACATGTGGCCTTGCCAAACCCAAATTTTGGAACGGCGCTGCCTAGGCGGCGCCAATAATCATTGGAATGAGTAGAGAAGAAGTTTGTTTTCAAGCGTTTGAAGTGCAATGTTGCGATGCTGGATTATGGTAATGATTTGAACAATAAGGATACGGTAATCACACTACTTTTTGCGAATGTGCTCCACTAAAACGTTCATAACTCGGCTCAAAAAAATCCTCCCGACTTCTAACCGTTGTAGATCGATTCCCCGTGATCTTCCGCATCTGCCTGTTTTCTTCGATCATACGAAAAACGACTTTTAAGAGGTGTTCGAGGCCGAAAACCGTCGAAAATTGTCGGGTACATACGTTATTCCACTGCACAACTCGTTCCATGCACTTAGCCGTGGAGTAGGCATCGGTAACCACTCGAAACGAGTGTCTGAATATGTATTTTATGCATTTCCAGTATGGAGTCGATGCCACCCCGCGGTGCCTAGCACGCACGCTCCTTTTAACCGAGAGGCAGAACTGTCTGCGTCGGTTTAATTACCCAAGTTTGAGGTAAAGATTCGATCTGGCTCATGGAAACATGTGGCCTTGCCAAACCCAAATTTTGGAACGGCGCTGCCTAGGCGGCGCCAATAATCATTGGAATGAGTAGAGAAGAAGTTTGTTTTCAAGCGTTTGAAGTGCAATGTTGCGATGCTGGATTATGGTAATGATTTGAACAATAAGGATACGGTAATCACACTACTTTCTGCGAATGTGCTCCACTAAAACGTTCATAACTCGGCTCAAAATGATCCTCCCGACTTCTAACCGCTGTAGATCGATTCCCCGTGATCTTCCGCATCTGCCTGTTTTCTTCGATCATACGAAAAACGACTTTTAAGAGGTGTTCGAGGCCGAAAATTGTCGGGTACGGACGTTATTCCACTGCACAACTGGTTCCATGCACTTAGCCGTGGAGTAGGCATCGGTAACCACTCGAAACGAGTGTCTGAATATGTATTTTATGCATTTCCAGTATGGAGTCGATGCCACCCCGCGGTGCCTAGCACGCACGCTCCTTTTAACCGAGAGGCAGAACTGTCTGCGTCGGTTTAATTACCCAAGTTTGAGGTAAAGATTCGATCTGGCTCATGGAAACATGTGGCCTTGCCAAACCCAAATTTTGGAACGGCGCTGCCTAGGCGGCGCAAACAAATACTGAAATACAATAGAAGTGGCGTCCCGTAGACGTTGTTTCGCCTGAGTTCATCGAAGACCACGTCGATTGCGCTCTGTTCATCCATTGATGTCGAGCACTCTTCGATTATGGCTGGTAATTGAGGTGGAGCACTCGGAAAATGAACAATTATTAAGTATTCCGAAAGTGTACCATGATAAATGACAATATACAAGCCATATACGGTAATCACACGTCACTTCACCGAGTGAGCTCCACTCAACTGGCCATAACTTGCATTTCCCGACTGCAACGTTCAGCTGTCTCCTTTTTGAGGCCAGATTTGGATTCTAGATGGTCAAATGTGGTAGGTCAAACAGGGGCTACTTTATCCAAACGGCGAAGATCTAAAAATTATCGTGGTTACCCGCAATGACTAGCACACGGGAGAATATGGGATTGGAATGCAAGCGCTCAATCTTGCTTTCTTCTTGCCCTCGAGTATTTTAAGAAAAAAAAACAATAATAAATTGCGTAAGTCGAGCTCTAATGCTCGCCGAGCACTACTTTCTGCGGATGTGCTCCACTAAAACGTTCATAACTCGGCTCAAAATGATCGTACGGACGTTATTCCACTGCACAACTCGTTCCATGCACTTAGCCGTGGAGTAGGCATCGGTAACCACTCGAAACGAGTGTCTGAATATGTATTTTATGCATTTCCAGTATGGAGTCGATGCCACCCCGCGGTGCATAGCACGCACGCTCCTTTTAACCGAGAGGCACGAAATGTCTGCGTCGGTTTAATTACTCAAGATCAATAGAGCAGCACCAGAATTAGTCCAGTCGGCTCCCTCAAAATCTGACCATGTTGAACCATGACCCGGGGTTCATGGTCGAAAGTTACTTCAGATGCATGAACCCCGGGTCATAGATCATAAAAGTCTTGGTGGCGAAATCGACTCATATGGCGATGAGTATTCAGCAGATAGTGTGTCAATTTATTTTGAGTGGTATTTTTCAAAAATCATATACAGAATAGCCATAAAGCTACAAAAACATTAATTCTGTGACTGACTTAGGGTCTTTCAGATGAACTTTTGGGCACTCGTGAAAAGCTGGAAGGCCTTTATTTGTTCCTGGGGTTACACAGACGGCCAAACGAATGCAAGCTCACGAATTTTGAGGAAACAGACATTAACAAGATCCATTTTTTGAAACATTTCGCAGATCAAGGAAATTCAGGCTCAGATCATTTTGAAAAATTCTGAAAACTGTTCAAAAGTTGTAGTTATACTACTTAAAGAATTTTTGTAAATGAATTCAAGATAGTAGAAAGCTAAACGGAAAAGTTCGACAATTCGATTTTTGCACTCTGCACCATTGTACTTCATTTTTCACCACTCGTGAAAGACTCAATCTTTGATACTTGTGGTGGCCCTTCACCAGCATCGTTAGGGCTACAATATGTGCTATGTGAGATTCGGGCCAAACGTTCATGAGGCAGCAAAAAGACAAAAATTTGAAAAAATCTTCAAAAAATCGGACTAAAATGAAAGATTAATTTTTCTTCAATGGTGATTTTTTGCGCATAAGAGGTCAATAACATAACGCAAAAATAATTTCATCCCTAACTTGTTCGGTTGTCGAGATATGGAAAATGCGTTTTTAGCTATTTATCGACCTTTGCGCGCATGCGGCGCGCCGCGTTAGAGGCAAGGGGGACCAATTACTGTAGTTTTGTAAACAAGGAGCCGACCCTCTACTATGATCGTAATATCGAGGCCTGACTCGAAAATCCTGGAGGATGTCCGGAAGAGGGGTCGAAATGGTGAATTTTTATAGAGAAGGTCTCTTAAAGTAGTTTGGGGCTGAAAACGGTGAATGATGTCGAATACTCTGCGGTTGGACTTGGTTGGAATTGTTGGACGAGGCGGAGCACTCGGAAATTGAACAATTATTAAGCATTTCGAAAGAATAACATGATTAAAGACAATGTACAAGCCGTATACGGTAATCATACGTCACTATATCGATACTCGTCAGATACAGTGCTTTGAGATTATGGTAACGGCTGATTTAACTTACGCTTTGCTTCGATGGTGGTACAGAAGGAGAGAATGGCAATAAGGAAAAGAAATGACTTCATTGTTCTCGAATGGAACAATTTATGGAACTGGAAAATTATTCAAAAATATGAAAAGGAAAAGGAATTCAGAAGTGAAATCCGAAATAAAATGAATATCACGGATACTAGCAACTGTATATTTTTTAATTGAAGGGAAGAAAAGAAGAAGATATGTGTTTTGGGAGGAACGGAGTGGGGATTATATAGAAACTGTGCAAAGTATCCTTCTATTGCATCACAGTATACGCTAGTCACTGTGGGAAGATGTGTGGGAGGAAAGAGCAGCTAAATACGTTTCGAAACAGATTCAAGATTTATAGATTCAAGAGATCAAGGCGCATCGAACGAAATTGGTTCTTTATTCTATTTTTTTTCAAAAAAAATGGGAAAGCGCGCGGAAGATGAGAAAGACACCCTGGCAAAATACTACGACGCTCAAAAAAATTTCGCATTCATCCAGTCGTTTCTCATCCAACGGTTCTCGTCTGTACCCATTACCGTGGCGAAAGAAGGGCGTAAGCCTGAGCTTTGATCGCTGCCCTCATCATAGAGTGGGAGTTAGGACATTTTTTACAACTGCATAAGCTCGTGTTTTCATCCGCTAGGGAAGGTTCCCCTCCATATCAAGAACACGACGTCTTAGAATACTTGAGTAGTTGCATATAATAGTGTCATGATTGTCACTATATTCTCTGTAGCAGAGAATGACACATCATAAGGTTGAGATGACTAGAAAAAAGTTCATTTAATCAGAACGATTTTTTTCAGAACTGATACGCTAAAAGTAAAAGCTCATTTTGACTAAGGAACAATTTTGAACAATTTTGAGCAGAATGACAGCTATTTAACATATTCCGATTGGGGACGAAAAATTAAACATTATCAGGAGATAATTTCACATTCCACACGTAGCTTACCTTTGACGAACTAAGTGGAGGCAGAAGGGAGGAAGAGGCCGGAAGGAGATTTACCTGCTCTCCTCCTCCCTACCTCTTCCCATCCTCTCTTTTCCAGTCAATCAATACGCTAACCAGCACATTGAGTTTGCTGAGCATTTGAAACGCACGATAAGCAGATATTTTTTGAATTTAGGATTAATTCTTGGAAGGTCGCCTCGACAAATACGAATTCACTTTCTTAACTTTATCACACGCTTCAATACAACACAAATGCGATCGGTGTTATAAAAACGATGCAGTATCACGTGACTGTTCTTCCCACGCGTATACCGCCCGTGTTGTGGGCACGTTGTAAGGGTCCGAGGTAAGAATATCCGAATTCATCGAACACCTTCTTATGATATGACACATGTTCAATTCAATTCAATTTGACTCATGCGGGATATTTGTGATAGGTGCAAATGACATCCGTGTTTGCAGCCAGATGCAGCAGTAGGGATTAGTAGTATAGCGATGACGTTCTCCACACAATATGACTCGAAAACACATCATCTCACCCTTCTTTGTCGTATTTGTTTACAGATCTTAGCCGTCTACTCATTCCGCCTGAGTTCACAACAAGGATACGAGAGAGTGTGTCTAACAAGGAGGAATACTGATCATTGATTCTCATCTTATATCAGAAGAACTTCACAGTGTTAACTCACGAGACCATTCGGCCAAATAGTTCTCTCTCGTTACCCACCTACGGTAGTTTGGGCCATCATCTTAGTTTTCCTATCTTACCTCATTGCGTTCATTGAGAAGCTATACAATATGAATCTGTAGCGCACGTCCTCATCTTTGTTCCAGTTCCAGTTGTTCTGATGTCCTGATTTCGCTGTATGCGGCCATTTGGTATCGTAACTTTCAAATTCTTAGAGGAAACGCAACAGTGTTTAGAGCATACTGCGAAACGTTTTATTCGCCAGTTCATTATTGATTATTTCAAATACTCGTATTATATTCGTACTCAGTCAGTGCAATTAGTGCCTCTAGGAAACGATTAGAAACAAAAGCTAGGAACGGAGATCCTCCAGTTAAATTTGATAAATGAACGATAGGAATAATAAGCGCAAAGGTTTACTATTTTACGATATGTATAGTTTCATATTCGAGAACCTTATATCAATTTTCACCGCTTATCCTACTCAGTGATGACATCGACCGCCTACGCGTGGTTCTACGAGGACCCCTTCCACTCGGTTTTCCTCGCTACCACCACGACAATATCAATCTTGTCGAACGGACTGCTACTGTACATCATCTTCTCACCGGTCTCGACCAGCATGGGCGCGTATAGGTATGTCTCGCTTTCATTATAAAAATCATCGTTTCAATTCGATCGAAAATGGTGAGTTAATAATGCGCTATCCTTATGCATCAATAATAGAAAATGTCTCAGGTACTTACTCGCAGCTTTTTCTATATGCGACATCATCACAAGTTGCGGGCATGCAGCGTTTCAGCCGGTGCGTTTCAAATTTGCTTTTCTCGAAACAACATCTCACTTGTACTTGTCAACTACAGCATTCCAATAACTGATTCCAGAGCATGCACATGACGTCAAGTGGGTTCTACTTCTTCCCACGCCACGGCAAGATGGTCATTGCTGGAGGTACGTTGAGGAGCCGATTAAGATATCTTCAGCTCCCAACCAGCTTCTGGTCGTCCCGGGTTAGGCTCAAGTAGCTAATCAGCTAGTCCGCCCTTGCGAGGATAATGCCAAACCACATTTACCTTTATGTGTTCGCCCATTATATTGATCGGTGTAACCATATAAATCGTATGCTCACAATGCTCGCAGTTGCAATCCTGTCGGAGTACCGTAATCACATTTCAGAATCGTACGACACTACATTCGCCCTCATCTTTATCGCCACTTACTACCAGACCTTCCTCGTTCTCGCCTATCACTATGTGTACCGATACAAGACTGTGTCGAGGTCTGATCTTCTTCCATATCAATCTTCTTATCATTTTTCTCCCAACATGTTTCACCTCACTAAATTTGTAATTCTCCAGGGGAACCACCCCATGAGAAATTAAGCAGAGCAGAGGTTATTCTTCAGAGGCATGATCGCCTCATTCACCCTCAATTGGAAACGCAAGGAGTGGGGAACTCTGCTCGTACTAGTCTACATTCTCTATACTGCCGGATTCGTGGGCACTTGTGGCATTGCTTTCACTCCTTCGGCGGAGACAAGGTAACGTGCTTGCTTTGTCTAAATCAGTGGTTCTTTAAGTATACCTCTTTCATATTTAGGACTTACTTAGTGACTCCCTTGTTAAAGTTTACATATTTGAATTTCGCAGAGCACTCGTACCTCCTGAGCTCGAGGCCATTTACGGTATCGACTTGCGCGACCTACTCAGAGGCTTCACTGTAATTGCTGTTCGGGTGAGTTTTACTTGAACATGACCTGTATATTAGCTTCCATCCTGAATTCTCGAATCATATCAAACTTACTCCTTACTTCTGCAGGCGCGTTGCGTTGAATCAGGATAAATGTATGTATGTATCAAATTTTTAGAGGCCGGACCCACTAACGGGCGAAATGGTCTGGCATGCACCCTCTGTGCTTGGATTGCTGATGCTGTTGGGCATGTTCGGCGGAACTGCCAGCGTGATTCTCTACTGCATCTGGCAAACAAACAGCATTATTAGGTATGACATTTTTTCACTTTTGTTTAATTTCTCGCCTTTTTAACACTCAACATTTCCAGATCTTCCAAAACACATCTGACGACAGTTACAAGGAAGTTGCAGATGGATCTGTTTAAGGCATTGCTAATTCAGGTGTGATTTGCATTTTTTGTAAGCTCGGTACCCGAGATACATTCAGACATCCATTCCCCTATTCTTCTCATATCTTCCACTGGCAACCGTGTTGGTGTTTCCTGCAATAACAGGTTGCTTTTTTACTCGATATACATGATAATCAAAAATACATTTCCATAAATCACGTCCCAATCACATCATTAGATATCCAGTTCCTTCATGAATAGTAATCGATGCATAATAATAACATATAACGAGCAGTATTCACTCATGTATAACATTATGGTGGGAGGATAACTAGACACGGAAGTATACTAATGCAAACACACCATCGTATCGCATTAAGGAGTTTTTAGTTCCGATGAACCCTAACCATTTCCTGTCTAAGAATACGGGACCGTACTATTTTCACAGACCAATAAAATCACTCATTAAAAGGATGATATAGAAAAATGTTCACAATTATATATAGGGGCCACAAGCTCCGACCACTTTGTGTGGACACGATTTCACCAAAAAACGAGAAAACAAAAACACAAGCTTCATTCTAAACCAAATCACTCGCTCTAAAGTGCTACGGATAGCTGTTACCATTACCTATCGATCGAGCACTGTCCGAGAAGTGCCTCACAACGCTAAAACGATTAAATTTGCATATGAACGAAGGGAATGGGTCGTTTTGGCATGTTGCAGTTTGGAAGTTCTGCTCGGACAACAATTTTCTGATTAATTTGAATATTTTGGGAATTTTAGAGAAAAAATAGATTTTTAGCATGCTTCCCCGGCTTGTTTTTTTTTGCGCGGGGAGAGGCGAGCGAGAGGACGGGGGAGGGAGAGAGACACACGCTAATTAGGCTCCGGACCCTTCCCCTCCTTTCCCTCCTCTTCCCCAGTGCGTTGCGGGCGTACTTCTCGGGCTCTAGCGCGACTCAAAAACAAGATATCAACAAACGGTAAAAAGCATGATGTTATTGGGTTCATGAGGGATAGTTTGAATATACTTTTGACGCCATCGTGTAAAATCGGCTACCTGTGTTGTGGCCCCTAATTATATAATACTGGTACATATCCCATTCCAGGCATTTCCCTCGGCGCGTTCGGTAATGTGCTGTTCTCCACCACATCCATCTTCCCCTCAATCGACGCATTCTTCGTGCTCTTCTTCATTTCTCGCTTTCGAATCGCTGTCATTCGCCTATTTCATCTTCCGTTCAAAGTGCACACCGGCCAATCGATCGAGGCCACCTCCACCGTGGCCACTGCGGCGGCGCCCGCCGCGAGTGGAGCAGCTCCTGCCGGGCCCACGCCTGTTAGCTGATTGATAGGTGATCACGACTTTTTCATCTGTCATTTCATCGGTCTTGGGAATAAATATTACTGTCCTTTACATAAAGGTCACTATATGATCCTGTTAGATGATTGTTAAATGCACTTGGTTTTCATCTGTCATTTCATCGATCTTTAGAATAAATATTACAACTCTTTACATGACGATTACTAGATGCCCGCAAGCGGTCCAAAGCCTGCTAGCTGATTGCTAGGTGATTTCGACGGTCATTGGAATAAATGTAGAAAATCTGGGTCATTGTAAGGTGACCCTAATGGATTAGGCCCAATGTCAGACTGCTACTGTACGACTTATTTAATAAATTCCCCCATTTCGAACAGTTGTATACCCTTACTTTGTTTTTGGTCATTGAAATCTCGTGGGCGCCTATCCTTCGCAGAACTCATTTATGGTGATATGCATTGCATGCACTTCTTTAGTGCACCACCATATGACCGAGTGATCGCATCACAGATCGGGTTCGAGAACCTAAATTTATCCTAAATTTATATCTTGTTGTTCAGTTCGATCCAGTGATTATCCACGATAATAGGCGGAAAGAACAATCCAATTAGCCAGGTAGTTCACTAAATCCGTTTGATGTAAACAACTATTGATGCTGCCTTCTGCGCTGAACTAAGGGTTTGCTTCCCTTGAGGTTGTGTAAGAATGAAGAACGGACACACATGATTAGTCGAGCCGCGCAGTCTGAGAATCTCATGTGAGACCGAAATTTCAGGAAACATTTCAACACAACATGCCTAGAATAGCTCACCATTGAGCAGAAATATCTTTGAATGCGTGGCATGATGACCGATAAGGATCACTCGCGAAATCGTGTAGAGATTTCAATACCTAGAACATTTTTAGTTAGTTATTAGTTGGGCAAACAATGGAAATGCTAGGCAGGCTGTAAAAATTTGAGTGAGCACATTATGGAATGAGCGACACTATACGTTCTGGCTAAAGCTATGGGCAATTCGAGTGATAACGACTCAAAGCTCTTCATTGCTTCTCCTGATAAGGTAATGATGAGTCATTACTACAATATCACAAACTCTTAACAAGTAACAACAGGGCTACGGCAAAAAAAACATTATTTGTGGACACATATATCGAAATTATTTACCACTTTTTTAAAAATTGTTTGATGGGAAGAATACCCTGCTGACCGTTCCTCACCATGCATTGATTTAATCACTACTGAATACAGAATTTGACCCTACTTTAGGAAAATTTCTTTTAATCATTATATAGAAACCCGAAAATATTGATTTATTCTGTTAGATCTATTAGACTAGTAAAGAAGAGAAAGCAAATATTAATATTTATTACTTCCAGTTGGTAGCATTAGCATAAGCCAGTTCTGTGAGCGAGTTTGTCCGCTATATTGACAAATTAGCAATAATATTTGGTAAATTGAGAGCAATTAGTTAAATTATTGTTTATGTGAAAAATAATAATAATTTCTACAATCAAAAATGAAATATAATAAAAAAAATATAAATAAATAAAATTAGTTTTCATTTCCACGTGACAAAAAAATTATAGTGTATTGAGAAAAGGAAGAATCGGCGATACTGTAATAGCCGGGGTTCGGCCGCAAACTACGGTTCTCCTGCTACCGTAACCCCAAATCGAAACGTCGAACTCGCAAAAATTTGACAATTATGGTGTATTGAGAAAAGGAAGACTCCGAGTACTGCAGAAACAGGGTTACGGTCGCTTACTACGATTCTCGTGTTACCGTACTCCAGGGAAGCAAGGTGCGGCGGACTGCGAAAGAAGTCACTTCGTGATGGCCTTGGATTCCAACCGTCAGAAGTGGTCCCGAATGGAAAACGCGTCGCGCGCGTTTGGACGCGTCGCGGCTCGTTTTCACCCGACTCTACCCGTTCTCTGCTTCGAAATCGTTCGATAGCGCTTCATTTCGTGTGGTAAAGTTCACGAACCATTTAAACCTTCTCTACTCAACCCTCACTTCCTCTCACCATTTTATTTATCCTTACTTTGTGTATGCAGTCTAACCAGTTCACCTCGATTTAGTAACTACTCTTGCTTTTAGTAACTCAAGACTCTACAACTTAGCGTAACTGACTTCTTCACTGATAGTTCTTCACGAAGTCTATTACCTCGAATAGCTAAGAGAGATGGTTAAGTCGAATGTAAGTTCTAGCCTTAGTTATTGCCTCAGTTCTAGGTGGTTGTGTCGATATCGTCGATCGAATTCGCTTTCCGGGCTGGAATTATGATTGTTTTACAGGATTTCGCGGGATCAGATGGAGAGCCGGAGCACGCACGCAAGTTATTCATTGGAGGGCTCACGCCGAATACGACCGAAGAGGTAAATTACTTTATTTATTCCAAAAAACTCTCATGTTCGTGATAAAAGCTCCATCTAGACGATTGTTTCGTGTCCGATTGGGCTAAACAAAGCTGAGTAATCAGTATTCGAACACTGATAAAAACTAGTATTTATTCAAACACACTGTGAAACTCGAGATTGATGCGAATTCCTCAGTTCTAAGCCCAAAATGGTTTCAGATGATGCGTGAGTTCTACGCCAAGTTCGGCGACATCGTAGACGTCGTTGTAATGAGAGATCCGACAACGAAGCGAACGAGAGGATTCGGATTCGTCACTTACGCCGCCAAGACCATGGTTAGTTTATACTCTTTGCTTCTTTTTTCAAAAATATTTTCGAAAATGCTTGGGTTCATAGATTTTTTTTGCTTGGGTTCATCGATTTTGATGAAGCTCTGGGAGGCAGAACTCTTGGTTCGCTTAGCAATAACCCTCCAGGTTTTCGCTCTCAAACTAAATACATAAACGTGAAACTTTTTTTGCTTTTTTCTGCTTTTACGTGGATTCTGCTATTTTTCTTCCTCGTTTTTATCGATTTTGGTCGAGTAAGTTAGCGAAATTGGGATAATGAAGCCAATCGTTAGAATAGGGAAGACCCACAAAGCTTTCGCACTTATCTTCATTGAGTGAGCGAATGGCGAGAACAAGAGATTCAGCCACCGGCAATTTCCTTCGCAAGCAACATTTGGGCGAAGGTTTATATCGGCAGTGCCAGAGGCAGTGCCAGTAAGAACGAAAAAGGGAGTCCCATATTTTTCTGGCTTTGCTACAGGGCTTCTCACTTGTGTGCATTGATTTATTGAGAGGTATTAAGCTGACTGAGACATTTGCAGGTGTTAATGGTGGTGTAGATATGGAATAAACTCGTGTTACCCTATCGATTTTCTGCCGTGTGTATTGACGGTTTCGCCAATCGATTTCTGCCCAGCTCTCCCTTGTGTTGTACCAGGCACAATAGTGTATAGAGAGACGGAGGCGATCGATACTCGGTCTCTATCTTTCCCCATATGGCCATGTGGCGAGTTTGAGAGAGAGAGGAACAGAAGGACAGGGTCACGGGCACCTGTCTCTGGGATGATATGAGGCAGAGGGACAGGGAGAGGGAGGGAGAGGGATGGAGCAACGACAGAGAGAGAGTGAGACCCCCGGGAACACTAGGTCATCCATTATTCAAGGGTGCGATTAGAGGGACTATCTGCACTCTGTTGGGAATACAATGACACAATGTATGCATGAAACAGCAGTTGTAATTAAGCTGAGCACAAAATATAGGGAATACTTGATTGGAATAGATGTAGGTCAAAAGATTTGATTGGGCCCTGAGGACAGAATAGTCACTAAACATAGTCACTGGCCTCGCAGAGGGCTCCTACAGGACGAACACATGACAAAAAATACAGGGTGAACCTTTTTCTGGTTAAAATTCATAATAAATTAAATAAATAATTAAAATTACAGGTGGACAAGTGCCAGAATGCTCGTCCTCACGTGATCGACGGGAAGACGGTTGATCCTAAGAGGGCTGTGCCGAGAGATGCCAATGATAGAGGAGCGGGCAATGTGTCGTCAAAGAGGTAAGATCGATTGTGATGTCATCATTTACTAGAAGAAAGGAAATGCTAGAAGGGAGAAGATTAGAGTGAGAGTGTGAATAATGCAAATGATATGGAAACTTACATAAGGAGAAAGAGTAAAATAGAATAAAAAAGAAGGCATGAAAATGATAGAAAAACTGTCTTGGGGTGGTTGAACGTGCGACGGGCGAGGCGTGGAATTCGATGAATTGAGGGAGTTTCAGGCAAAAATCATGATAATTGTTTTCACATTGAAACATTTAGTTCTAAAAAATAAAATAAATAAACTGCAGACTTTACGTCTCGGGCATTCGCGAGGAGCACACGGACGCGCAGTTGGACGAATACTTCCAGAAGTTTGGTACGATCGAGAAGGTCGATATCATCAAGGATAAGGTGAGAATTCCCTTTATTTATTTTTATTTGTACCGCTGGATAAATGTACATTAGATAAGAGTTGTCCAGAGAAACCTTAATGAAATGTTAAAAAAACAAGGTTTGTCTGGATTTGGTTGTGAATTGTATGTGGTTGTGAATCGAACAATGTATTTAACAAATTATAATAATTATTTAACAAATTCCAGATGACGAATAAGAACCGCGGGTTCGCATTCATCAACTTCTTGGATTACGATTCTGTGGACAAATGCGTTATCATGAAGAGTCACCAGATCAACGGCTACAGATGCGATGTGAAGAAGGGACTATCTAAGGTTCATTGAGATCTAAATCAAAATTCGAAGCTCAACTATATTTCGCTTTAATTATCCATGAGCAGTTACTGTCTTGAATAATGATTTACTTATATATATTTTGAATGATAATAATGTTTATTTTAACAGCTGGCGTTACACCTTTATGTTAACTCATTTCAGGAAGAGACGGCGAAGGCGCAGCAGAGCGAGCGTGATCGCAACGACCGCAACAGTCGCTCGAGAGGATCAGAGGGAGGAAGGGGAGGAAGAGGAGGAGGAGGATACGATGGAGGAATGGGAGGAGGAGGAGCATGGGGAGGTTATGGAGGTGAGCATACAACAATTGATGCAAGATTTCAGTTGGTGCTGAGGGGTTGATGTAAATTGTAGCCGACCATCATATCACAATATTAAAATCTTTAGTTTTTGTTGACATTTCTTGCGAATATATCAGATCTTATATCAGAAAATAAGATAAACAATAGTTTAATTCCAGGTGGACAGCCACATGGAGAAGGGGGCTGGGCCGGGTACGGTCAGCCATCGGGCGGTGGAGGATGGGGAGGCGCTGCTGCTCAGCCTTCGCAGAGCTGGGTCGGCGCCGGCGGTGCGCAGGGCGGATACGGAGGTACGGTAGCATTGGTGTCGTTTAGCAATTCTGGATGGGGATGTCGAGATGGAGTGCCTATGTGAAAGTAAACTGTTTCTTTGGTTTAAGACACGTTGGTCACAGCTAGAGATGTGAGTCAGTTCATATTCAACTCACACATCTGTGTGGAAACATCTATAAAAGACTGTTATGAGATCCATTCTAACATGGCTTCTTGTAGGCGGCTACGGCGCTCCACCTGCAGCTGGTGCAGCACAGCAGGCGTGGGGCGGTCAGCAGCAGCCGGCTGCTGCAGCCTGGGGCCAACGGCAGCAGTCCTGGGCGGGCGCAACCGGAGGCGGACAGGCGCATGGAGGATACGGAGGGGGACAGGGAGGACAGCAGGGCGGCCGTCGATTCTGAGCAAGACTGTTAAAAATTTCGCGCACTCTTCATTTCGTAATGAGCTCTCGCTCTTTCTGACCGGCGAGAGAACATGCGAAATGAGGTAGCAATAAATTTTTGAACAGCCTTGATTCTGAGCCCCTTCCCCCTTCTTAACCTGTGTATTATCCCACACCCCCAACCCAATCTCAATCCCGGGCACTTTTCACTGCGCTAACTTTGAATCTCGTTGGCCTGGGATTGTGCTATTTAGTTGTCCTACTCGACCAAAACTGCTCCCATAATTATTGCTCGATCTGATACTCAACTTTTGTAATTTATTGTCTGACATTCCTGAGAGGATAAACAAACCTAATAATATGAACGATGTAGAGTTTCTGTGATACACACGACAATATTACTTAATTTATTAGAAGTGCCGGGATCGAAGGTTGAGATCAAAGAGAGTTTTTTCCGGCCATTTGTTGAAGTGTGTTTAGATTTATTTCTGTCACCTGAATCTTCTCTAACTTTCCTGATCTCTACTTTCTGCCCTTTCTATAGTCAACGAAGAGGCTACCAAACGATCCAAATTGTTTAGACGATCGAGAAACGAAACGCTTGAGCCAACTTCCCGTCCAATTCCCTCACTGACTATATATATGTTTGTAGCTTGTCCGATCACCAATCTGTGCATTTGGCTTAGCCGATCGCCATTCCATTTGTGCAAATGTCATAAAACGATGCATTGTTGATTTCGATTCTTCTAAGTGTAGACATAGGATTGATGTTGATAGGCGTCTCAATAACCCCATCATCATCTATCCTGTTTATGCTATGGCTACACTTAAAAGAATCAATTACTATTTGACGGTACTACCCCGAAATGTAAATTTTTTTTCGTAAATACATATTTGAAAAATATTTTTATAGAAAATAAATTTGGGAAAAAATAAAGTAAAAAGAAAATTACGTAAATCTTACTGTGGAAATTCGTATACTGTAAAAGTACTATTGATAAATTTCATTTCGGAAATCCCATCTCGGAAATTTTTTTCGGAAATGCAAAACGCGACGCGGCCGCAACGCAGCTGGAGCGCGCACATCGGTTTGAAGCCGATTTTCTCCTTTTTCCTTTCACTTATTTATTTATTTTTTATTCTAATAATAATAATAAATTCAGGAGAATTCGATTATAATAATAAAAATTGAAATAATGCTTTATAACATGCGCACAAATTTTTACATGAAAAAATTTCCGAGATGGGATTTCCCAAAAATGATTTCCCATTGCGAATTTCTAAATTAAAATTTACAATTGGTGTTTTCCCAAATGCGGTTTTCCACAAATATTTTTCTCAAATTAATTTTATACAAAATTAATTTCTGAAATGAAATTTACGAAAAAAAATTTATATCTCGGGGTAGTACCTATTTGACGGGAATCATTCAGCTACCACTTCATACAATTGATTGATTTCAAGATGCCACCGCAACCCGATGAGATCTGAAAAGTGACTGCAATTATATTTGCAATGAGTTTCTTGCTCGCCTCCGTGTACTTCGTCCACAACACGAATCTTCTGTTCATTCCTACTCGTCGATATTGCGGAGACCGCTTCACTGTGAAGGCGCATGATGTCTACAGGGAGTGTGCTCGACAGTATCCGGATCTCTGTGAGTGCCCTATCCTTTCAAACCCTATTCCACGATAAGTGAGTTTCAATGGTTGAAAAAAACGCCTTCCCATTATTAAATAATGAATATCGTTGTTCAGTGCGATACAAGAAGCATTATCCCTCGAGAAGCCCCATCTACTTGAAGTGCTGCAATGTAAGCAATGTGCAAGTATTCACGCGTGTCAGCAGCTAACTGGTAATTTGCTCGAAACTGTTGAATGCATGCAGGTTATTTTATCCGTTCTTTCAAATGAGAGGGTCATAGATGTGGCATAAGATATTTTTCTGACAATATGTTGCAGATCGGATGCTCGAAAGCCGAGATTGCGGAGGTCGTGTGCTCCAGACAAGCATCCGTTGCAACAAATGAGAAAACAGTCGAGATCCACAAAACTAAATGGCCCTGGTGAAGACTGATTAGAAACTATTTCGATGTGAAACTTGACCTCATCCAGCATTTGTTTCACAACTTTTTTAAAAGAATTTTTGTGACTAACAAGAAACCACCAACTAATTCAAAATGATTCGTCAATAAATATATTTATTATAGTACTTCAATAACGACTGTAACAATCTCACAGATTACGATAATATAGTAAACCATGGCAAAATATGCAAATCGTCCACTAAATACTTCACGCTCTGCTGGTGAAGTGAGTGCTTTGCATTTCCTGAATTTCGAAACTATTTTCAAAATATTGATATTAATTCAACCTGATGTCTGCTGAACTCGGGGTAGGTGATCAGACCATTGCCGTCAAAGTCCATATCCTGAGGAGATTGATCATTATCTCCTCATCAAAAAATCGACTTTGAAATCTAGAGAGGACATATCATCTTATCAGCTAGATGGGTGAAACTGACGCTCATCATTTGGCTTGAGTTACCTCTAGTGTCTTATCAATTCTCCTGATAAACTGTTCCTCGTCTTCTATCGGATTGCCCGGCACTAAAGTATCGATGTATTAATTCTCATAACTCTCTCCATTTGTTTTAATTCTTCCTTGAATCGATCGATAGGGAAGTTCTCACGCGAATCCGGGAGCATAACATAATGGTAATAACTCACTGCTCGATCCCTTCTCGTGGCCGTGCGACATCATCTTCAGAATCTGGAGCAGAGATCAAATACTACCGTCAAAAGGACCTGTGCATGCCACATTTTGACTTGAACAAAAACTTAAAGAAAAGCATACCACCATTGCGCAAAAACAGAAAAAAATACTACGAAACATAACCACAAAATGCCCAATAACCTTCAAAATGTGTACAAGCACGCCACAATTTAAGTTTCATGACATGAGTATTTGACATCTGATCTGGAGATTGTATTTTTTGTACCAGGACGTTTCTTCATTTGTATGTCCTATGAGGGCGAAATAGAGAGCTCACCTCTATTCCGTCAATGACACTATCCTTGTTCAGATCGCACATTTCGAAGTAGAGAAACCTGCAATAGGGATATCCGAATGGCTGCTCAATTGACCGGGGATAGCATTGTTTTGGCACTCTCGAAATCGCTCATAATGGCATCCCGTGTGACCTGGTGCGCGCGGCCTCGATGTGCGGCGGCAGGTCGATCTTATCGCCCATGTGCTCTCGAATGTGCCTGAAAGTCGCATCAATTTAGTTGCACTGAACTCCAAATGTCTGTCGGTTTCCATGTTCACTCAGTGCTGGTGTTGTTTGTAATTCTGACAGTAGAGTTCTCATTTGAATTGGTTAAAAAGCTTAATTTATTTTTTTAAAGAGAGTGAGACGTCGCTTACGCTTCATCCTTCACATCGCCTGCCTCGCCGAAGTTGTGGTCATGATCGTACTCCGAGTGAGGCGTGACCACTGAAATATGGATGAAATATCGATTACTATCGCAGTACACAATCATACTTTACGCGTTATGCTCAGTACGCGGATGTCTCTTGTTATCACGAATACTAAGTTATAAGTTAGTTATAAGTAAGTTAGTTATAAGTTAGGGAAGATATAGATCACTCGGCGTCACAGCATTCCTTTGGCTGGAGAATGGTGTGAAAACGAAACTTTCTGCTGTTTCCCACAAATTGTGAATTATTTTCTCCTGACGCGACAATTGTGAGTGAGAGAGGGAGTACGGTAGGCCGTCCCTAGCATACTGAGAGCGGGAGATTCTCACGAACTGGTAGACCATTCTAGGATAGGTGAGAACAGCTGTCATGGCGCAGAGGTAAGTTTGATGTTTAGGTTCGCAGCGGTCGGGGGTTCAACCCCCGGCCATGCAATTTCTCTTGCTGAATTTTGTAAGAATTACGGTGGGCTATCTCACCATGGTGTGGGCTCTCTATTTCCGTTTTCTATCTATTTGGAATACTGTGGCGTTAAGGGAATGTTGCCAGAGATTTGGAAACAAAACAATGGGGGGGGGGGGGTAGATCAACCTTCTCATTTGAGGACAAAAAACTGTCAGAATAGGGCCAAAGTTTGATTGGAAAAAGTGCTAACCTGCGATAAGCAACAGCACTCCAACAGCCACAGCTAACAACCTCTCCATACAAATCGACGTGGACTATCTGCCATCGTCGAGCGCGTCGAAATGGCCCTTCTCCTTCTCTTTCTCTGCCTCTCTCCGATTCGCACGCTCTTTAGCCGTCTCTAACGAAGAGAGAATCCATTCAATATTACACGCCGCTGCTCCATTCAATAGCGCTCTCCATATTTCACTGATATTGCCCGGCCCCATGGAGCGTTTCGTCACATTGAAGGCAGTTATTGCACTGCTAGGGTTGACTTGTCGTGAAATGGTCTCTTCATTTTGTCTCTCACCGGTCATTGATTCCGTGAGGTCACACAAGGATAGTCATTTCTCAACAGGCCAACCCTATACGTTACATCTATCTCGTCCCTGCGAATTCGAAATGCCCCCCCCCCCCAATTGGGACAATCTAATATCTCACCCCATGTTGTGATCGAGATCGAGATTGATAAGGGAGGTGAAATCTAGATCGGAATAGGAAGGTCACTCATGAGTGAAAGGGCACCGGGTACGGGCAGTGATTGCAATTGCGATAAGGGATTCTCCTAACCTTTCCCTCTCACTTGCCCGTCAGGAATGCGAGAGAACATATGGAATGTAGAGGAAGAAATTCTTGCTCCTGAGATGGGAATTGAGAATATGACTGATCTGTAGAGAGTCAGAGTGAATAGCAAGAGTGCGTGGGACATGTAGAGAGTTGTGATCCGAGAAATTGATGAGAGACAAACCGAGGAGGGTACAGGGTGAAAGACAAGAGACAATGGGAATTGGAGAAAGTGGGCGGAGCAATGGAAGGATGTAAATAGTGAAACATATGGAGGGAGGGGATCTCCTCAGTTCCCTCTCGAAACATGGACAAGGAAGCCGCGTATGAAATGTGAGTTTGATTCTACCATCCTCGCTTACAGTATCCTTGAGTATGGGTATCTGTCAAGCTCCTCAGTTTTTCCGAGCACTTGTTTGTGCCATGGTTGCATCATTAGATACAATTCCCTCTCACACTGCCACATTACATCCAAAATACAGCAAAATGTGAAAACTTATGGCCAAAGCAGCCGCAGTCCTCTAGTTACCATATTACACTAGTTACCATGCCCTATAGTGGTCCCCTCATTGCTTGCAAAACCTACAGTATCCCACGCAAAACTCATTTTTATCTCATTCCGTCTAGGGCGATGCGTCGGATGGCCATCGGTGCGGTTGTCCTCTCCACTGCCTCTCTCGTCTCACTGCTCATCGTCACTCCGTTACTCCTCATCCAGATCCAGTCACTGCACAGTGATGTGATCAGCGAGACTGATTTCTGCAAAGTACGCTAGTTTTCTTCTTCTTTCAACAGTTTTGTCACTACAGCGAGCACTCTAAGTACTCCCATAGTACTCTAACTAGGCAACGCAAAAAGTATCATCGACTTGTGCAAGGTACGGTAGGCTATCGCGAGCTGACTTTAATATAACACTAGAATATAATTTACTAGTAGGTGGCTCAAAGCTTCGCAATGTACAATGTCCAGTCCCTGCATAGTGAGGTGATCAGCGAGACGGATCGAGAAGGTAGGATAGGATACCTCGTTTACCTCATTACCCACTCCGATTGCACTTCATGTTAGTCTATAAGAAAAGTATTAGTCATAAATCGACTCCTGGAATTCATCATGTAGTACCGTATTCATCGTATCCCTTACGCTTAGAGTAATTTTCTAACTTGCAGGTCCGCTCTCGCGATATGTACAGTAAGCTCGTCAGTCTCGAGCCTCAGTCCGTGACCAGGATGAAGAGAGAGGATGGCGGACACTGGGACTTTGGCAAGTGGATTCCCGATGGAGGAGCTGGAGGAGGTACTGTTGTCTTTCTCTTGACGTTTGACTCTCTCGATTTCGCCCGATCTCTAGTTTACGCTGACCGTGAGCATTTGAAGAGCGCGCTCTATTACTTTCACCTGCTCTCTCACTCGCTCTAACATACTATTTAAGGAGCCGGAGGCTACGAACGTCCCGCCGACCCGGTTATTAGTTACTGTAAGTGAACTGCGGTAGATCTTTACTACCGGATAATCGATAATCAATCGATGACTAACTCATTTCAGACCCAGCAGCAGTTGAGGCCGATGCCGTGTCCGCGTGTGGCTGCACTTGCATGCAGGGTACCTCTATTTCCTACTATTTTATTCTTAGCAACTCAACACCCATGAAGGACGATAATTTCTGAGATTCACTCTACTTTAGCGCTGCAATGCTTAAGTGTTTCATTGTCGAAGCAACTTTTCATTTACCTGTGTACTCTGACCTATTTGCAGGCCCGATGGGACCGCCGGGCGAGCCGGGAGACGACGGCGCGGATGGAGTCGATGGAGAAGTGGGCGTGGCCGGAAAGAGCGGACGGGTAGGTCATCATCATTTGCTTACTTCCTCACCTGACAGCGCAATGGAAATGAGATTGGCGCTTATCAAATTACCATCGGTCGCCACTGTATCCTCAAAATTGACCTCGAGCCCCATCTCTCCTAGTCGTGAATTGCATACACTGGATGATGCTACAGTATGCTTTCGTAATTCGCCATTTTTTTGCATTCTTACATATCTGACCATCTAGAGTTTATCTATCAATTTATTCAACATACCGCTCATTTATCCACTCAGGATGGCGATCGCCTATCCTGATCAGCGCCTTTAAAGCGACACTGATTAATTCATTTATTCATTCATTCAGGACGGCGAGATCGTTGCGTCGGACGGCGTGGTGAACGAGCCGTGCGTCATCTGCCCGCCCGGACCGATTGGAGCACCGGGAGCGGCCGGAAATAAGGGACCACAGGGTGAGACTGATCTCCAATATCTTGGAACAGAACCCGTATCACCTACTTTCGATCGAAGCAATGCTCTCACTCTGACCATTGCACAAAATGTCTCTGAGACTCACTGACTCGCTCACACTAAATCGCCATCAATTGATCGAAACATTATCAATAACATCGCATTTCAGGGCCAAGAGGAGCCCCAGGAGCCCCGGGCATTGACGGCCGTAGAGGCGAGCCAGGCATGATCGGACCAGCCGGACCGATGGGAGTGCCTGGGCCGGAGGGAGCGAGGGGCAAGAAGGTGAGATATGATCAGCGGATGTTCTCTTTTATATTCTTCCTCGCTTGTATAAGCGAGTATTTGAATATTGTTCAGAAGCTAAAGAATTGCTGTTGCTTTCAGGAAAAAATTGAGTTCGAGTCGTGTTGCGTGCTGTATCTATGCACGATAATCACAGATTTAATTATGCGGAATTTCCAGTCGGTGAAACCCATACTGGCAGAAACAACATTACTCAAAGCAAATTAAAATAAATCTTGTGGAAAGAATAAGTGAAGTGCTAAACTGATCAACTGCAGGGTGAGGACGGTCGCATCGTCTCTGTCAACGGACCTCCCGGACCCGTCGGACCGCGCGGACCTCAGGGAAGAAAGGGAGAGAAGGGATCCAAGGGCCGTGCAGGTGTCGCCATCCCCGGACCTCAGGGACCTGTTGGAGAGGTTAGGTTGGAGACATCAACCCGAGTGACATATGTATTTGGAACCAGATACCGTGACATTAAAGACGACCAGTCAGAAGAGATATACAAGAGCTACCCTAACCCTATATTTTTCTGTCCGGTCGCAAGGGTCGCTCGGGTCGCAGCGGTCGTCCGGGTCCGGCCGGAGGCTTTGGACTGGCCGGAAAGCACGGGTCGTGCGATCACTGCCCTCCTCCCAGAACCCCGCCTGGATATTAATCGAATGGAAGATTACTGTAGTCACTTCGCTAGAATTGATAAAGCTAATTTTAATAATAGTGTTCGTTTCTTCTACACGACTGCACTGAAAGATACTGCGAATTTATCGAAATAAGAACAATTAATACATACACACCTGATACAGAGGAACGATCAATATTGACAGGCATTAAATAATTATGGAATTACGAAATAGATGGGATAGAACTGCAATGAATCTATCGTGAATGTTTTCAGAAATACCACTCACTCTTTGATCCCAAGATTCCCCAATTTATCCATAGCGCATTCCCACAGACGGCAAAACATTGGGACCGGAGCGAGCTGCCGAGCGGCGACAAAAGCGTGGGATCGCACGTTCCGTGCCAACCTTTAGGCCGAAAGGCATCCCCGCTCCGCATACTCTATCACTTTCCATCGCCTGCGAACACAGTTGATGTGGGGAGAGGCATGTTTGCAATTGAGAGGGACCACAGAATCATTCCATCAGTCTTCACATCGACTATCGCTAGTTGGCCTCCACAACTTAGTTCGTCACATGATGGATGTTACTGAGGTAATCATTTTTAATGTTTTATTAGCCTTATGCATCAGGCATTGATTACCGGGATATCTTCTTGCCTTTTATACTTTCTAGCAGCAGGCCTTACAAGTGGGCCCCTCCTAGCGTTGTCTTACCTTTATCATTTATATGTGTGACACAACTTGTAGGAGCAACTACTTGCGATCTACGATGCCACCTCCACTGGACTCATTATCGTCCTTCTACTTGTCACTTCGCCCCTTGCCACGTGTGCCTACAGGAGACTACTCAGTGCGAAGCAATTCCGGAGTAACTACTCTATTAGGATGGTTGTGCTGAACGGAGCAGCTGTGAGTATCAGGATTTAGACAATAGCATCAGCCTTTGAAAAATCTTCCAGGAGCTTCTGAACTGCTTTTTCTTCACTATCGCTAATCAACTTACCACATTTCCTTTCGCATATTCGTTCTACGAGTTTCTTATGAAGTAAGTGGTACAAAAGTGGTAGTAAAAGTGGTAAGTGATACTGAAATTCGTCCCAGCAAATTGTGGATGAAAGGATGCCCTAAACACCGTTTTCAAACCAAAAGCGCATTCATTTAATTTCCAGACATAATGTGCCATGGCCTCTCTGCTCCATCAGTGCATTTCTTAGCGTTCTTTCAATTCACACTCGATTTTACGTGGCGATAACTCGCCTTGCTGCACTCATTCCATTCATATTCAGGAGAATAGTTTCGAATATGCCTGTGATTACACTGATCCTGACGTCTTTCAGAATACCCCTCTAATCTTCATTATTTGTGCAGCATCGACGATTCTGGGAACTGTACCTGCAATTCTGGATATTGTCGCATTCAACACATTCAGCTATGTGATTGTTGAAATTGGAGATTCATTCGTGTTTATTCCCTACACCAATCGAACAGTCATGGTGAGCTCTTACGATAATAGATGTTTTCTAGTTTTCGTTTTCCACGGACATTTTTGCTTAGACAGTAATAATTCGAGAATTGACTAATTTTATTTTATTACATTTATTAATTAATTTATTTATTAATTTAAATAAATAAATAAATTAATTAATTAAATATTTATTTATTAATTTTATTACAAGAATTTTAGGTGCTCAAAGACATCGACTACTGTCACTTGGTGGTTATGAGTGCTCTCACGCTCATCGCAAATCTACTTCTGTCCCTGACTTTGTTTCGAAAAAGACGTGAGATCGCAGCAGTGACAAATTCGAAGAGATCGAACCAAGAACGAGGTAGCGTCTTTTGATTTGAGAATATTTTATACCCTTGCTATCTCAAATAACGTGGCTGCTACCTTGAGCCTACTCGGCAATGATTAGAGTAATCACTCAGAAAAAAAGCTATTCTTGAAAATATTCACTTTCAGGCCTAATGACTAGTCACATTTTTTATAATCACTTTCAGGCTTAATCATCACAAGTATCGTCTCATACCTTGTCTATATGATCTTCTTTGTCAATAGCGTAAGTGGATTGAAATTTCTCCATTATAAACGAAAATCGCAGTACTTTGCTCGCGAATTCGAGTGGGCATGGTGCGCCTTCTCTCAGTTTCTCTTCCTTGGAGTCTCAAGTCTTTCACCGTTCTGGTTCGTTACTATCAGTTTACAGTTTTTGTTTGAACTAAAGAAGCTAATGAGCAAAATGTAAGAGTAGAGTATTATCGTTAATTTTGAAATTTTATCATGTAGGGTGAAAACGGGAGAGTTTAAAGATTATCTACGTTACTTTCAGGTGTCTCATGCTGTTTTCCGGTACCATTCGCGCTACAGTCTTGAGACGGAACGTCACAGTTGAAACGAGGACGATTGCTCACACTTACACCGTTCATCATAAATGATTATTCTTTTCGTTATTTTAAACTCATATGTTCTATAATAAATGTTGAACATTTCCTTTCGAACCATTCATCCACACATAAATATTTCCGACTGAATTCACCATCGCAACTTGCCAAAGCAACGCAACGGGTATTGATCTCTCTGATCTTTCTAGATCGGGATCAAGGGTGTCGATCTCACTCGCGGTGATGGGAGAAATAGTACACATTCAGCGATATAGACGGATTAATCTAGGTAGAAGTGGGAATGAGGGAAGGAAAGGAAATATGGAACGTTCATGATGTTGAACTCGTCTGTCTATTTTCTATTGTGGTGCGTCTGGTCAATTTTTTTGCTCGCTAGAATTCCTACTCTTTATCTACATATTGATGACTTAAAAATGACGATGTTGCGGTTGTTTGGATTAGGAATCCGTCATTTCACTCATTAAGATTTCTCATGGGGGGATGGAGAGACACAATCGTCTTTTACGTTGTTCAGACCAACATGAAACAATTGAAAGTGATCATCACTGCGTGGTTTCTCCTTTTTGGGGATCACGTGCCATTTCACCCCTAACATTCTTTAATACTCTTTCTTTTGTATCATTCAGACAACTGAGCGTCTGAAAATGAGATAATACATAAAAGTACAAAAAAATCTCACCAATGGTTGCCCTGAGGAGTTACCCGAAAGAAGACAGTAATTGCCTTCGCACGTTTTCCTTAAATTTAATGATTTACTCTCTCAAGATTGAGAACTAACGTGTCAAAATCCACCGAACGGTTACTATCGCTGATTCGGAAATCTTTTTCATGACAAATAATTGCTTGAGTAAACAAGAAACAGCTGCAGAAGAGAAGAAGAAGAGGTTCAAGAGGTGAATTCATTACACGTACTGATTATTCTTCGTTCCGGTATTTGTTGCGTACTCTGATCGGTTTTCGATCATTTGAAAAGGCTTATCCTTTGCGTTTTGCGCCTGATAAATCTGATTATCCGGTACGTTTTGCGCCATACAAACCTGTCAGAATGTGTGTATGTTGGAACAAAGAGGCTACGGATTAGTTCGGTGTGAATTACGAACAATCGAGCGAGCATAGCACACTACACTTGAAATCGCGAATTATCGACCTTCAAAATGAGGGGAGAGACGGAAATTTATAGATTCCCCTTAAAATTGTCTATTGAAATGGTCTGGACGTCGGCACTGTTTTCAGCATTACGGATACAGCTAAACTCAGGGCAGACTTTATGCGATGTTTATTTCGCGTTTCCTTTAGCCAGGGACATTTGGTGGGAGAAACGAAAAGAGTACCATAGCTTCAAAAAGCGCCCATTTCTCATTCTAACGATTTCTATGGCGAATTTCGACCAAAACGCACGTCAAACTACATAAGAATCGTGATGTCGATCACCTTAACAATAGGAAGAACTATTTCGAAGTGAAGCAATAATTTAAGGCCGAAAGACAGCATATATATGTGAGGTGTTTATGGAAATAACTAAAATGAGTTGATCGTGAATTTATGAACAGCCGAACGATTTTAGGTACTCTATAAAACAAATCGATTGCGCAACCTAAAATTATGGAGATCCGGAAACCGGGAGGTGTAGGACGGATCGAAATGAGTGGTGAGCACTGAATGAATAATAACAGCCCTCTCCATTTCGCGTTTACCCTCGGATGCCATAAAAATAATGCGAGGAGGAAGAGATGGAGTCCTTTCGGGTGATGGAGCGAATAATGAATCGCTGCTACTCTTCTGCCCGGGGTTAATTTTCGATTTCTTTCTATTCTTTCGCCTTCGCTCTGAGAATGATCCAGGTTCTCCGGTTTCTACTCTCGCTTCTCTGCCATAAAACGTATTCGGCAGGTAATTTTGAGAACAAAAACACATTCTGGTGCTTGAAGATATTTTTTTTTGGAAAAGTCGGTGTGTTATCTTACGTTATACAAAAGATATTTGTGTTTTTTTAAGAGATGAATTTTCAGTGTCTAACACTTCCGAGTCCTACACCGCAGCTACTTCGTCATCCACTCGATCATTCGTTCCTTCGACAAAGGGACTACAGAGTGAGCTTTTTTAATATATGGGGATTTGAGGCCAAATAGAGTCCCAATCTCACTATCAGGGAGCCAAACCATTTGCCATTCGTACCATTTGTTTATAGATGGATAATAGCACCAATCCTGCATCTAACGTGAATAGTAAAGTGTGAGAGACATTGCAGAGGGCCGGCATCCGATGACGCGTATACCTTACCCGCAGCACACCATAGTACTATCTATCATCATATCTCACCATCACTATCTTACATGCATAGTGCCACTCGGCGAGATTTGTTTGTGTGTTTTACCCAAGGAATGAAGTTCCTTGCCACATAAATCCATTTGCTATCTAAAACGTCATACGTCGGAATTGTCAGGAATCAGATATCGATTTCAGGACGTAACGCGATTCGACGACGTAAACCAAAGAAGGGCGTGGATTCAAAAGCAATGAAAGTCATGAATTCCACCACGCCGAGAGGTGCGCAATGAATGAATCCGATATTCATCACGTATGGCCGTCACATATAATGGAGCTAGAATCATTTCTTAACATCATTCATATTTCCTTTTTCCTACTCCCTATATGTAAATGAGATCATCCATCTTCATCGCGTCTTCATCGCGTCTTTATCTTCATCAGAGTGACATCGCCTTTCGCTGCAATCCGTTCTTTTGTTGTGCTATGACTCCGTCAGTTGTGCCGATTTTCTACGCTTTATTTTCCCCTACTCTACAATAATAAATCAATAATAAAATCATTAATAAAAAGATTACTGAGACTGATGTGAGAATACAGTTCGCTAAGAAAGCAAATCGAAAGACATAATTTCGCGTGCTAAAGAACATTTTTTTGAGGGAAACTTCTCACTCGAACAATTTTAGCCGAACAATTTTCGTCGCGTCATTTCGCAGTGTTTCCTGTCTGCCATCGAAACGAGAGAAACAGACCTTCCATCTCTCACTCGCGCAATTGTCGAAAGGGAGGGGAACGAAGAAGGAACCTTCTCGAATATTCGAGCTAATTATGGTTTGTGGGGTGACAAGAGGAGAGAGAGAGAGGGGGGGGGGGTTACATGCGGAAACAGAGATCACCGTGTGATATACAATAATTTTGAGTTCTGTGGAAATATGATCCACACTGAGCAGCGACTAAGATAATATTGATCTCAAAATGAGAGGAACTTCGATATTTTTTTATAAAATGGTCTAGAACGTGTTGGTTTCTCTCTCTCTCTCTCTTCCATCTTTATTGTCGATACTCGGCGCGTTTGCTTGGGCAAGTCAATGACCTTAGTTTATTTGAAAAATTGAAGACCCCTACACGAATTCCTATCGACTCATGTTGTTCAAGAAAAATTGAAAGGAGCTCAATAAGGACAAATATACTGTTACCATAGCTCAGCAACAGGTTGAAAAACGATTCATACGCCAGCGCCAATATTCGGCGAGCATAAAAAGACATCAAAAATTATCCTCCCTCTGTAACCTAGTACGGGAATCTCAATCAAGTTCACCAAACAACATGGTTTATCCGCGTACATTAATCAACAATCAACTCACAACAATTACTGGTAGACGGATTTCATCAAAATATGCGTTCGCGATCAAAAAATATGAATTACTGATATTCTAGCTCCGGTTAGGTTTGTATGAGCTAGGGCCGCTCCAGTCCATAGGCATTTCTGAGACCATTGAAGACGACAGCCTGTATGTAGTTGCCGATGCGACGGAAGAATCCCACCTTCTTCTCTGGAGTGTACTCCAGTGTGAGCTCGACAAACTTGGTGAGGGTCCAGATCGAATGACAGATCTCCAGTACGCGATCGTTGAGGACGACCGGCCAGGAGAACGCTGAGGAAAGAACAAAGATTCATTTTAAAGATGTGAAGATTGTATTTGCCCCTTGTTGTTTTACTGTGCAGAACTCACTGGCAACGTGCGGTCACATGTTGCAATACAATATAATGCAACGTGCTGTCTGATTTTAATTTGTTTGTTTTTTTTTATTCCAGAAGGCATGACAATTGTACCAATCGATCTTATGGCTAAAAAGTAAAGGTGGTTCTACCATCACGGACAGCGAATTCAATGTCATGTAACGACTACGTTATGTGAGCTCACGCGTATGCTCACGCGTAAGTCTAATATGTTTGCCTACGAACTTCTGTATCCGTACGTTCACGATCAGGTTCAAGTCGTAGTGCGAACAATCCCATTCACATGAAGTGTGTCAGTGACAACTCACTCGCAAAATGTGTCCTTAGATGTTCGTCCAGATTGTCGGAGGAAAATTACAATCTATGCTCTAATATGGTCTAATATGCTCGCCTGTGAATTTCTGTATCTTTACGTTCAAGTAACGTTCAAGTCGTTGTGCAAACATTTCTAGGCACATGAAGTATGTCAGTAACAACTCACTTGCAAAATGTGTCCTCAGGTGTTCATCCAAATTGTAGATAATATCCACAACCATCGCATTCGATGTGTCCATGTGCACATCCGTTATGCGAAAGAGATCCGCCCTGATCAACTCGAAGCAAATACCTTCGAGTTCCGCCTCCATTTGAACCTTAATTTCAGTGGTTATTTTCATCTAATTCAGTGGGTCTAGCAACGAAATTTCTGACCAATTTTTTTTTGTTCTTTTCACAACGTGGATCTGACAAAAATGCACGCAAGCGCCATTTATTTGGGGTCTCAAACATTTTGTTCATTTTCGGAACTGACAGCGAAGGGAACGATGATAATTTTTAAAACTATGGAGAAAAGTGTGTGCATATGACTCGGCGATTCAGAAATCAGCCCACCTCAATCGGGCCTCTGCATGGTCTTCGAGTGGCGCGATCGGCAGGCATCAAATCGATAGTGAGGAGGGAGTGAAGAGAGAGCGAGTATAAGTACTCCCTCGTCTTCCTTCTCGAATCCTCCGATTCTAGCTAATCATACTTACCATGGCGGAATAGAAAGAAGGATTCAACAAAACAGTGCGAAATGTATCTAATTTAGAGGATTCTTTTCGATCAGGTTAGTTTTTGTTTTATGATTTTCTTGCAATGTCGCAAAAATCGAGCGCCAGTGCTGTGTTTCTACCAGATCGTACTTGATTCCCGCACAACTGGTAGTGTGTCCTTATTGCGGGTTTTCCCATATCTCTAAACGTGCCGGCTCTCAATGCATACAATTCGCACCGTTACGATATGAAGTATTCTTATAACAAATGCATATTCGCATCTTCCATCAAGCCTTCTATGCATAGCAACAGTTGAGACGAAATTGCAGCTTTTTAAGAATGACTGAACACTCTCCATTCTAAAGGTGATTTTGGCATTATCCACGCTAAGGGCGGGCTAGCCACCCCAGTGCCGATTAGCAACTTGAGCCTATCCCGGGACGACCAGTGGCTGGTTGCGAGGCTTTACCGCCCGTGTTGTGTGCACGTGGTAGGGGATTTATTTGATGTGGCTTTCACCACTTCCAACATTTCTTAACCCCCTTGGTTTTGGGTGGATCTGAGGGCGGGCGGGGTCTAACTCGTGACCTTTCGAATCGCATTCCTGGCACACAACCACTGCGCCACCGCGCCCATTCTGCCCGCAGAATTCGTCACTTCATAGTGCTCATAAATATACGGAACCGGGAGAACGGCGCATGCTTTTAGCTTCCGTCTCCGTGTCTCCCTAAAAGCTGTGAAATTATACCCTCTGCGAATAGATGAGAAGATATCGTACAAAATGAGTTCGGTCTGGCATGCTTCGGAAAAAAGGCGGAATAAACAGCGAGGATGATGTGAAGGGATGCTTGAACATAGTACATGTCTCGAACAATTGAAAATTACTGCTTCTACTTCAACTACTTCAACTTTATTTTTTTGGTTTTCTTTGCACAATCATACAATGGTTGCGGTGGTCTTCTCACAAAAGCAATTAGAATAATCAATTGTAGTCAAGCGAAAAAAATAGTCAAGTTGATTAATTGTAATATCTGCAAATATAATATCTACACTGAAGGAGTAATCATATTGGAAAGGATAGATTAGAGTATAGCTGTGAATGAATAGAGTATATATAGTTACTGCACTTAAAACGCGTTCTCTGTAAGAGAGGGTGGCACAGTTTTCTTAAAATGGTCTCACGAGGCTCAAACTACATTAACATAACCCCTAGGGACGGTATTTACGATTTTTGAACTTTGATCCCGATTTTCTTGATCTTTGATCTTTGATCTTTAAAAAAATAAATTTCAGATTTACCTATCATGTGATAGCTCATTCGAAAGAGAATAAAAGTTATGTTAAAAACCAGAAGGATTTGAAATTTCATCAATTTTGACTCAAGTTATGACTCAAAATATGACGATTTTCGTCCATTTCGACGAAAATCGATTTGGCTACCCATGAAGCCATGATTTGCGGGACTCTATTTTTTGATATTTTTTTGTATTTTTTATATTTAAAACTTCGGTAACTTCCCGGGTCACATTTCGTGCTCTAATTTATCGATAACTTCGACCAAGCGTGGCCAACCACGACTTTTCAAAAAAGGGTTCATTCCGATAGGAGGGTGAGTGTTTCCCAGCACTTATTTATGCCTCAAATAGTGTTTATTCTTCATTTTGAACCTTCTGACGAATTTTCGTTAACTTTTTGATCGACATTTATGGCATACCACACCCCCCCCCCCCAACTTTTTTCACACAAGGGTCCCCCCTTATGTGAAAAACATGGTAGGGATTTTGTCAAATTAGGTCCTTCGATCTGAGTTAAAGTATGTTTGAGTATCAAAAAATAAATTTTACATTACTTTTAGTGCAATCCGACATGTTTTTGTGGTCAATTCCGTCTTGACTCATAACCAGGTTTTTCACATAAAGGGGAACCCTTATGTGAAAAAAGTCGGGGTGTGGTATGTCAAAAATGTCGATGAAAAAGTTAACGAAAATTCGTCAGAAGGTTCAAAATGATGAATAAATACTATTTGAGGCATAAATAAGTGCTGGGAAACACTCACCCTCCTATCAGAATTTTTTGAAAAAAAGTCGCGGTTGGCCACGCTTGGTCGAAGTTTTCGATAAATTGGCGCAAATGTGACCCGGGAAGTTTACCAAGCCAAATCGATTTTCGTCGAAATCGTCGAATTTTCGTCATCTTTTGAGTCATAACTTGGGTAAAAATTGATTAAATTTCAAATCCTTCTGGTTTTCAACATAACTTTTCATGTTCTATCGAATAAGCTATCACACGATAGGTATATCTGAAATTTTTTTCGAAGAATTTTCGAAAGATCTGAGATCAAAGATCAAGAAAATCGGGATCAAAGTTCAAAAATCGTAAATACCGTCCCTAGGGGTTAGGTTAGTGAAGTTTGAGCCCGAAATGAGAAAATTTTCTGAAACTGTGCCATCTGACCCCCATTTCACAGAGTTCAAACAGAGAACGTGTATTAAAAGTTGAAAAGAGCATAATTCGAGAATTATTCAGAATGAATGAGTAGAAGGGAATGGGTTATTGTACTGATGAGTGCGTAAAGAACATTGAGAGCATAATGAGTATATTTGGTAGCTGCAGTGAGATCAAGAAGAGCAGTTTAAAATGAGAACTCTTGGAGACGAACTGACAAAGACGTATACAGTGGAGTTGGCGGAGGAGTAGAAGAAGAGGGGAGTGATCCTCGGGGATTAGAGAAGAGTCGTGTTCACAGTCGGTGCTGTTCCTCTCGATTGTCCCTGGAATCACTGGTTTTACTCGGAATGCAGAGGAACAAAAAGAAGCGAGGGGTTGCCCAAATTACTGGCAAAGCAAAATGCAAGAATTTTTTTGCAAAAAGGAGAAATTTTGCACGGCTTGACCCCTTGAAAAACGTATTCTAATCGTAAAGTAAAGGGACAATTCGAATTTCGATAGGATAACTAGGTTTTGTCGTACCTGGCTGCTTGAGTTCGAATTTGAGTTCGAGTTTTTCTCGCCCTTCTTCTTTGGTTTTGGAATTCCGAAGATCCTTCTGGCTTCCCTGAAATTTAATTTATGTACATGCTGTCTCTGCTAGAGCTTACTTGCGGTAAGAGGGTACGTAGCGGAAAGTGATGATGGGCGAGAAGAGTGAGGGCGTCTCGGCGAGCTAAAAAATATATTGATCGAGAGTATATTATATATTGACTGGGGGCGTATATTATATATTGACAAAATATATTGACTGGGGCGTCCAAAGTTTTTCAATCTCGTATTTCGCAATGCTCTCTCAAAGCATAGCCAGTTGAGCGATCAATGGTTCGGAATGATAAAATGAAGACTGATCCAAATAAATAAACAAACGATTATGCTGATTGATTCGAGAAGTGGGTGGTTGACGATGTTGAAATAGCCGAGAAGGAAAGTGACGACAGCGAGGATTTGGACGAAGGGAAGACAGGCTTGGAGGGTGAGCATCTCAAGTTCGTTTTAATTATTTACCTTCAGCTCTTAGTTCAAACTACATGATACATTAGTTTTGTCAACATTCAGGGGAGTTTCGTACTCAATTAGAATAATTGACGAATTTCGAACCCTGAGAAGTTCTTTCTGCTTGCCCCTCGTCTTTTGCGTCACAGTGTTCTTGCTTTTACGGACACGAGCGAACGTTACTTGGCTGAAATAACTTTCGACGTTCGCATGGATTCCTTCATTCTTTCCAGTGATCTACCACACAACACATGGAGAAATGCGAGAATGGAGCGGGGATTCGCTTTAGAATCGAGATTCGAGGAGGAGATCGTTTCCCATTCCCTACGTAGTTGACTGTTAACGAACTGACATGGGGGTTTCCCCTTCCTCTCTCTCAGACTATCGATAGCTCGTTAACCAGCACATTAAGTTTGCTAAGCATTTGAAAAGCACGATAATAAGGATTACCGGAAGAAAATCATCACACCGAAGACTGGAAGGATTAGACCGACGACGATAATCATTACGATCTTCATGGGGATTGTCAGAATGCTCTCGTTGCCTGGAAGACACCTTCATTAGTTTATGGCATTTAAAATGATAAAAGTATATGAATTCCGGAACATTTTCATGTTACATAATGCATCACTGCAAAAGAGACGCTATTTACAATACTACTTCATCGAAGGAGATAAGTGCACCAACCACTGATCATCAGTCCCTCTTCGTAATAGTGCGGGTAAGTGGCATTCAGAATTCCCACCATCACGTCATCATCAGTCTTGGAGATGAGGAAGGTGACCTGGGACAGGAACCGTGATTTTATTCTTATTTTTTTCTTATTTTCTTTTTTTGATTCTTATTTTTTTCTTATATTCTTATATGTGATTCTTTGATTCTTATATGTGATTCTTATTTTCTTATTTTCTAGTAGAAAAGTGTACTAGAGGAGTCGGTCAAGTCGAATATGAAAGGAGATGAACAACTTGACCGGTGCCTCTAGTTTAGTTGATTTCTCTGCTCAGATAATGAGACTAGGCAGTTGCACTATTCTCAGCGTAACGAAAATACTAAAGCTGTTCTTACCAGGAACGCGCACGGCGCCGGAAGAGCAATGCAATAGAGATAGATCATGGCACGTTTGTAGGAGATGGTTCCATCCTGGACGATATGCATGCGGGAAATGAAGCAAACGAGCGTGATATAGAACTGTAAATTGATTGTAAATTTAATTCAAGAAAATAAATTATTTTCCTAAAGAGAAGGATTGGGTAATGCAATTGAATTTGGTATACGTTATCGAGTTGAAGTACATATTCTCAAAAATTCAGTTCAATTCAATTCATTACTGCACGTCTAATCCATCAATATTACCGGTATGTAAACAAAATAACATAGATAAACTTAAGTTAATGATGTAGCCGAAGAGGGTGATTGCGTATCCGATGTAGCACGACCACGACCCAGTGAGAGTGCACGGTCCATAGGAGACATAGAGGAGCGCCATTCCAGCAGGAATTATTCTGGAAGCAAGTGACTTTTGTTTTAATTAATTGATTACTGGAAGTTTAGCAAGCGAGGAAAATGCCTAACACCTTTACCTTTTAGCAGTTTTTAGCAGTTTTTATCAGAGGTAGCAGTTTCAAAAGTGAAGCTTTTTCATAGACGAATGATATCATTGCAATAATAATCAAGCTGACTGACCTCTGCATGGTGAATGCAGCGGTGAATGAACCGATGAGATTGAAGATCGAATGCATCTGGAAGACGTCACTTACATTTATTGTACACTTAGAAGTTATGTTAGGTACTATGTAGGATGAGAACGGTCGCATGAGAACAGACAAAAAACCCTCGTTTGTGAAGTACAGAACATCCTGGCAGTGTTGGTTCTCATTCAGTCGGTACTCATCCGATATAATACAGTCACTTTTTAAATATTAAGCTGTATTTTTTTTTGAAAATAAAGCCTAATTGCTCACCTTGATAAATATACCGAAGTTCTTGAAATACTGCGGAGTATGACGGTGAATGCACAGTAGAAGAAGTGAATTCTGCGCAGAATTTTTTATGAACATTCTTTTTGTAATGCCACTATCCTAATTGTTGGATGGTAGAGCTTACCATGAACACACACACCAACGAGTACAGTGCGTAGATCACGTAAATAGTTACCTTGAGTAGGAACCGCATGACTGAAATGAGGAAATGAAAAAAGAACTATGGTCTCTCTGTCTTCACCCTTGCAAGCTAACAACGACTATGCGCGATGTGAAATGATTCCTTGATCATACCTTTAATTTATTTGAGTAACCGGAGGTGAGATCAATTATGGTGGAAAATTGCCTCGTCTATATGTAGTAAGCATGTGCAAAAAAAATAGTGGATATAGGTGATATATATGCAAAAGAAACGCCCAACAAAAGATGGGCGGAATCTACGAGACCCATCAGATTGCAAGATTCAAGATCTTAAGAGAAAGTAAGTGATGGGTTTCGGTCGATTTGAAATGCTTTTATCCAAATTTCAGCCCTTAGGGAAATTCATGGACCACCTTTTTGCAACCGGCGTATAATAGGCGGGCAAAGTCGCTTAAAGCTTTCAGCCTCTGTACCTCCGTCAACTACTTTCTATCGATTTAATAAACAATAAAAATCTGAATAAATTTGGCATGATAGATCGGCGAAACGTGAACGCGAACGCTCACAATGGTGATTTCAAAATAAGCTTTACAACAAAGTGCTGGGGCAAAGTATTGAGAGAAATAGTATCGGTTGTATAAGAGAGAGTGACCCTCAAGGAACGGATGCCGGATACTAGGGAAAATCTCGTTCGAGGAAGAGCTAAGATGAAACAATAAGAAGAGGGGCCATCTTCATGGGAGACATATTGTATAGTAGAGGGGCTGCGGACATAGTCGAACTCGAAGTGCAAAGGATATTATGGCATGCACTGTGAGTTCATTTTCTTTGTAGTTTGTTTCCGATTTCTAGTGAAAAACTAATTTTCGTTAATAAACCAATTTGGCACTTCTTTACTTTACCTGCCAGTCGAGTATTCACTCCCCCTCATCTCTAGTAGAGGGGGAATTCATTCCCCTCAACCGGAGGAGCGGTCAGTCCGCGGGGGACAATGCACGGCCGGACTTACTAGAGGCACGAGGAAAAATTTCTTTTATAGACATTTGCTCGAAACTCATTTAGCAGGCCTGACCATTCTACCCTTATTTGACCGGAGCGCGCGAGCGAACGATTGGGGAGGGGAAATGAATTATTGGCAGGCAGGTAAAGTAAAGAAGTGCCACCAATTTGAAAAAAGAATAGAACCGAAAGTACCAAAGGATAAATGTCAATATTACGAAAGGTATTTTTAGAAAGTATTTCAGAAAGTGTGTATTAACAATTCATCTTAAAAATGGATGTGGAGTCCGCCTCAGACACCTAGAGTGTTTCATAGAGCGTTATTTCCCCGAGGCTTCGCCCACTCAGTTGCCGATTCTGTAGGCTCCTCCCACCTCAGAAGGGAAACGAAGAACTACGATATTTGGAACATTTCCAATAGGCGTTATCGACTTGCTTGAACACGATTTTTACCAAAAAAAAGATTGTTTTGACAGATATATGCGCGTGATCAAACCAATTCTAAGAAATAGGATGTGCAAATTTTATAAAGGGCGCATAGCAATATTTGGATTGCCTTTAGAATGGTGAAGATGGGACAATACAGGCCAGCTTTTTCTTAATACTATTCAATTCCTTTTCACACTCTCTTTCTCGTCATTTCAAGAAGGTCCATTAGGATGAGCTTTTCCAGTATTTTTAGATAATCACGAGAGGAGAAGGAAAGTGGAAATGCACATTCCATACGTGCATTAGAAGGCTTTCAGTGCCTAAATACAAGATGAAGCCCATTACATGAAGATAATGTTCATATTTACAACACTCCCCTTAAAAATCACATTTAGCGTAGTGTACGATTACCTTTGCTCGAAGAAAAACTTGTCGACTGGTCGAATAGCCAATCGCGAGTGAAAAATGCCTAACTTGGAGATTCGGATCAAGGTATACAAAGGATTAGGCTTTCAGGACGACCTGTTAGTTGCAGATATTTCATGAAAGAATTGTTTATCGTTTATGATTGTCTTCTTTTCATGTTTGAATGCACCAAAAGAATTCGACCTGATGTGAGAGATTTCCTTTGTATGGATGAGCAATTTTTGGAACGTATTTGCAGTGAATCGAAATCCGATTCGACACGCAACCTTGCAAATTGATTTTGAATTTTATGTATGACATGATTTAGAGAATGCGTTTTCAGTAGATAGAGCAAAGATCTTTTGCATTTTCCCAAATATTCAGAGAATAGGGATGGTTGTGAGAAGGATATTGATGACTGCCCAAAAGGCGGAATTTCCTGAGAAAATATTTTTAAAAAAATTCCGAAATTTTCGGGAGAGCCTTATTGGTAAAGTGAACAATAAGGGCAATCAATTATTCTATAAGATGAGTGCTTGAGTGCTACCGTAGCCTCCAATGGGAGAAACCGAGAATGCAAAGTTACTTAGTATGGCGCTCAAAATGAAGGCCTAAAGCTATCTGTCTCTAAAAACTTTCATGACACTTCGCTTAGCATCAATCAAACGCCTAAAAGGTTCGACGGCGCTAAAAGCAGGCATAAATCTGTCAGATGCCTGAGATTATTCTCTAACCTAAAAGGCCTCTGGTTCTCTAGTAATTCATACAAATGTTTAGACGTCGATACCGTAACCTTCTGTTGTTGAATTTGAATTTTTACAGACTATCTGGTTTGCATTTACGGACATCCTCTTTCTCATGTGTCTCTTTCTCTCTTCCAAGTGCTCGCGGTTCTTCCTACTTTGGTATCCAGATTAAAAAGAGACAGCACTGAAGGAAAGAGAAGTTGCGTGTCGCACAAAGAAAGATGGAAAGGAAGATGATCGATATCTCGCTGTTTCATCGATGGTCCAATCTACGAGTGAGGGAACGGACCAAAGTCCAGGATTGGGTGAAATTAGCAGAGAGGAAGAAGATGGATTGGGCCAATCGCGTAAGACAAATGGATGAATCCCGTTGGAGCCTTAACCACACACGATCGATATCACCGAGAGAATACAGCAACAGACGAGAACAGCATGCTTTTTAACGTATTGAAATTGAAATTAAAATTAAAATTTCGAATAATACCGCTTTCATGCCAGTTCGCTTAGTGTCAATAAAATCTTAGAAGGTTCGACTGAAAAGACGGCGCTGAGAGCACTTTTATGCCAATCATCACTGAGTTAATTCCGTTTCGGAAGAATTTTTGAACAAAACTCGAAAATTTGGAATATCATGAGAAGAGCTTGGTCAAAAAAGGCAATGATGAATATGTCAGTAAGCATATTTAGAGATCAATATCTCCGGACAATGTCATTTTTCTGACAGTACAGATTGAAAATAGAGCACATGAATTTAGCAGAATCCACGAATGCAAATAGATTAACCTCTTCTTAGGAAAGCATGAGCACTGGTCGAAATAGTTTCGAAGCGTAATCTCCCAAATATGAATTATTCTTTTTTTAAATAATGGAATATCTTTACTGATTTCATAGAATGTATACTGTAAATCATGAACTCTTGTTTAGGGCTTAAGAGCATGTAGTTTTTCGAATCCTAGACACTATTCTTGTTTTTTCGATAGCGCCGCAAACTGAACTGCAATCCTGGCCAACTCGGAATACTGCTCAAGTGAAGTGAACTAGTGATTCTCCATGTCAGTGGAGATCGTGGAATCGAACAAAGCTATTCGATTATTTTCGTTGTAAAATAGGAAAAAATTCGTTGTGTAAAAGGGCGGCTCGATCAATTTGGAGTGACACAGACATACCCAAACACATAATAACACAACCACGGACTGGCAGATAAACTAAAATACTATTATAGCTCTCTAATAAATGCATGTGTGTTTTTTTCGGCAAGCGCTTTATTAATAGTCCTCCCTCTGATTTCGAAAACCATTATCCGCTATATTTACGAAACTAAGATATGTAATATAATTCGGACGATAAGATGCATTATGAGTGAGAACAAATTCTGTTACGATTTTGTTCAGAGACCAATGTTTCAAAGTGCCATAAAATTCGGCAAAAAATATAAGTTTTCGTACAGTATGTTATCGTCCGATTTAGAAAATGACAAACCGCCGTCAAATCGTCACCGCACACTGATGTCACCGACGAAAATGAGGTAGACAAAGGATTGCAGCACTACTCGATGGGAGAGGTGCTGAGAATGAGAAAAGGAACCACTCCGCCTACTTCTCTGAGCCAGGCAAGCCCCGCCTCTTTCTCCGCTGATTTCAGAGAGCATGGAAATGGAAGAGTATAAAAGAAAGCCCGGAAAGTCCCGCCTCCTTTTTCGCTGCTCTCAGAGAGCATAGTGATAGAAAAGACGAAATGACCAAGAAATGAGAAACTTCAGAACAGCGAAAACAGATGTTATGAATCATTTTTATTTAGCAGTTCGAATTCCCCATCTGTCGTACCTTATCTCGAATTCGAAATTTCCTAGATTGTATATTTTAAATCGCCAAGAGAAAATTATAAAAAAAAACAAGATAATGAGAATTCTGGGGAATAAGAGAACCAAATGCTGAAAATGTCGCAAACACACAAAATAATTTCACTACCGATGATGAATTGCAGAGGGGAAAAGGCGCCAATTCAAAAGAGTTCGATCGAATAGATGTGATTCAGGATATATCGAGCGTTAAAAATCCGAAGCAAACTGTGCTGGGTAACTAGCTGTTGATTCCTGGGGAGGAGGGAAGGAAAGGAGGCAAGGAAGATCAATACCCCTACTCCTTTCTTCTCGCGCGAGGTCAGCTACAAAGAGAATGGAAAATACTAGTCGAGACGCATTAGAAGAAAAGGAGGTAAACCGAGACGAAGAAAAAGTTAATTTCTGTTTTTTTATAATTCACGGTTGATTCAGGAACACTTCGCCTAAGTTCGTGTTAAGAAAAGAAAATGAAGAAAAGGTGTCGAAAATTTCTATATTTTCTGTACCGAAGATGAAAAATCAACCGGAGATAAGAGTAAACAGCAAAATAAGTTCTGATAGAGGTCGAACTCATTGTAAGAGCAACGCAAGAAAGGATTGTTTTTGAGAGGCGATCGAGTATGATTAATGCGGATAATCAACACTACTCTATTTCAGGAATCACATTCTTCACGTGACTACTGCTGATTGAATGAAATTACTCCACCTACTTAAAAGGTTACGGTATTTGCAACACTTGCCACATTCACCGAAATTTATAGCACTTTGGATCTGACATGATAACTAGCGATTTCGGAAAGATGCCTGCTTTTAGCGCCTTCTCTTGGTCCAACTCTAAAAGCCTTTGATTGACGCTAAGCGAAGTGGCATAAACGCTGTATTTTTCTTAAAAGCATTCGCTTTCCCTTTTGAAAGCTTTCAGGTAAAGTGTCATATTGGAAGCAAGAAGTGCTTACTGTATAATAGATTCTATTGGGATTGAGACCTCATTCAGTAGCTTCTCAATCCTTAGTTACACGGAAAAATGCACCAACAAGATTTACGAATTCTATGCATGTATTTCTATTTCACAAAATGCGAGTTCACTGAATCGAACACTTTCAACACGGAATATCCCAAAAGGAATGCATCTAGAAATGTTTTCCAATTTGCATCCATGGAATGTATATCGAAGAGAGTTATTCAAGCAGAATATGGAAATGCCCAAGAAAAATAATCACTGATTTTTAAAGAGCGCTTCAGGCGGTTAGGTTGATCAAACAACAATCATTCATGGGAACAAGGAGAATGCAAATGCGATACTCCAGCTATAGTGCTTTTGTTTTTAGAGTCTCAGACAGATTTCGGCTCGTTGTACGATATCTCCACAACCTCGTCCTGCAACTAATGCTCAAGTGCATCTCCAGATGGAGCATTTTATCGTTCTTAATTTGAGGCGAGAAAGTATGCGAAATGAAGATAGTAAGTGATATAATCGACCACCTTTAACCGACCTTCGCGTGAAGGACGGTATGCTTTGCAAATCGAGACATTTCAGGGTGAGGCAATTGATGAATGTTATAAAGTCCTCAAATGCATGCCTCTCCTAACATTCAGCGAGTTGCTATTCGATTCTTTTGGATGACGCTAATAGAACTTATTCGAAGTGCTTCCTTATTCGTTGCTTTTGCGGTGCTAGGTCATATAAGGCCATTCGGACGACATGATAAGTGAGAACAAAATGCATATGTCGCGCTTTCGTAAAGACCAGAGGAACGATATCAATAACCATCAAATACATTCGTTTTCGTACAGAAGAATATTATCAGATAAAGAAACTGACTAACCACTCTCCTATCGGCACTGGAAGCTGATGTAATAGTCGAAAATGCCGTAGACAAAGGAGCACAGCGCGACTCGGTTAGAGAACCACCGAAAATAAGGGAGAAACCCTTCCACTCCTACTTGAGCTCGCCCAGCCCCGCCTCCTTTTTGCAACACTCGAAGATCATGGTATTAGAAGCAATGAGCCGGTTGCGAAGAAGCAAATTAATGTACGGCGACTAAATGGAACAGTTTTTCCATCAGAGACCATCACATAGTTTTCAAAAAAAAGAAAATGAAATTGGAATCAAGTCAATCTCCAAGTGGCGTCCAAGCTTGAAGCAACTTGGGATTATGCTTGATCCCAACTTTGGGAGCGCCTTCTGGGCAATACGGCAGCGACAAGGCGATAGGGAGAGATTAATAAAGATTGCTTGTAGAAAGAGCTTCCTCATACAGTAACCAATGTCCCTTCACGGTGGGATTGGTGGGGGGGGGGGGGGGGCAAAATTCCGACGTGGTGCTGAAGTCGATAAAGAAACCCCGGAAATTCATACTTCATTCTTCAGTTCCGACGGGGACTAAAGCGCACCTTCCGGTGGATCTCCCGAATTTATACGAGAAAAGAAAAGGATCAGAACAATTGGGTCGATGAAAAACAAAAGATTGTAGCTTTAAAAATGATTTACAGAAATCGTCAATGGTGTACTGCATGCATCAAATGATAACAAAATATCAGCTGGACCCAGTACCATAAACATCTAGAAAAAAAGATATCTTCGGAATTTTATCTGATGTATGGAGAGAAACTCATTGATCCCTGCATTCAGCATTTCATTGAAAACAGGAGCTACGTTTGAATTCTTCCTGAAAACTGTGAAATTACCAACGTTCAGGTAGGTTCGCATGGAATCATTCTTAAGTTTCGATAGGAAAGAAATATTGAGTGAAACAAAGAGAGGAGAACATTTTATAACCATCGGCATTTGAAGCTAAGCGAAGTGACGAATTATTGAAAGTTGTATGCAGGTAGTTACTTTATGGGTACTGAACTTTGATGTATTTTTAGGATGTCACGGGGTGCCTGGTTTAAAAGCCTTATAAGAAAATTTGAAAGGTCAACCCCTTCCCATTCCATTAGTAAAATGCGGGATGCTCACATTCCATTAAATTTCTAGCTTTAATGGAAAGACCAAGTCGAATTAATAAAAGTTTTGTTTTCTTTTCGATAAAATGAATTCTAATTATAAACAGTTTGAAATAGGTGGGAGTCACAAAGAATCGTCAAGGGCTCCCCAACGCTTGTAGATATAACATAATTGTTGGGGGGGGGGCGATGAGAACACCGGCTAAGATTTCGAGATTAATATTAACGTATGTTACTTTTGGAGATGGCGGGGGCTTGTAGTCGGCTTCTTCTCGGACACGTGCTACGATAATCATATATTGCTCTAATGTTGACGTCAGATAAACCTAAATCGGAAATGGCCTCTACATTTCTCTGTACCGACGGAGAATAATGCGCACCTTCCGGTGGATCTCCAGAATATCCCGAAAAAGAGAAGGCCTAAAAAGGGGGGCCGACACATAACAGCGTGAGCTCACGTCATCAGGAGAGAAGATATGAAGGGTTGTTGTTCAAACAAAAATCGCTAAAGATAGTGCTTTCCACCATTAAAAAGTATCGATCACTTCCAATTTACATACTAATCACCAAACTTCAAGGTTGTTCTGCTACAACCAGTGCTCGAAGACCTCACGGTTATCAAACTTCTGTACATCCTGGCATTGCAAAATTCCATAGTTCAATCATATATACGTTAAAAAACATTTTACCGTTGTTTGAAATATCTTCCCAATTTTTAAAATTCGAAGATAGATTTTACGAATGAATGAATACTTGTTTGCAGTGTATCGTAACAGCTACTGAATTTTGTTGCGTGCAATGTTGCGAAGATTTGGCCAAGAACGTGTGAATAAAATGCATTCCAATAGTACGTAGTATGTTCATTCTGAAACGGACCACAAATATTTTTCTCTCACAGAGGAATCGCAGAGACTCCAGCTTCCCTTCACATATCCGTGGCTATCCGAGAATGAAAACTCGAAAAAAGCCGCTAATGTTGCTGGTACGTTTCGGATCAACAGCAATTCTTCTCATTCGCCATGAGATCGAGCAGAAATGTAAGTAGAGCGAAGGATCAGCAGTCGCGTCGATACCACATTTCGATCCCGATATCTTATATTTCTACTATACCTTGTATTTCTACTATATCTTGTATTTCTGCTATATCTTGTATTTCTACTATATCTTTTTTAATATTTTTTGTAACTACATAGGTGTTTGAATAATGAGCAATTTCCTTTATCCAAAAGGAAATAAGAAATAGAACAATAAATCGCCCGTATATAAAGAGTAACTCACGTCAGATGAGAAGGCGGCGGGAATATTTCTTGAACAATCGTCTGACTCTCTCACTTCTCAATACTCTCTCGCCGGTCAGAGAAGTGACAGATCATGTGAAAGTGGGAGTAATCTAGTTCTTTAATCTATAGTTCTTTCCTTCTGACTGAGAATAATGCCCGCTTTCCGGTGGATCTCCTAAATCTTCTGAGAAAAGAGTAAAGGAAAAGGAACGTTTCTCAAGATACCATTCACTTCTCCCACTTAGCACCTTCAGTCAATTTTGGAACGACCAATGAATAGTTGCTGTTACTATCTGTGGATCACATGGAATCTCTATACTGTATTTACGTTATACTTGCTATCACACTCCTGGCACACGTCCACTGCACTAACACGCATTCCTAAAGAATAAAATTCTGAATTACGTGGTTCATTAGAAAAAAAAGCGGGCTGATTTTTTTGAGAGCAATAAAATACTGACATCAGTGATTTCCGTGCGATTCTCCTCCACCATTCCCAATTTTTTCTCTGCGCACTCGCTCCATTTTCCTTAGCGATGGTGAGTACATTTGTTTTCTACAAGTAGTCGAATCCCGAGTAGATACTTTGCTAACCTTCGATGTCCTGCAACCGATCTTGGAAGTTTTCGTATCAGTGGGAGCTATTATCTGCCCGAGTCGTTTGCTTACGCCTCCTCAAGTACCTTTATGTAAGCAATAAACGAGAAATTTGAATGTGAACGGAAGAGGGATTTTCCATAATGGGGGAGTTTCGCGTCATTGCGCCATTGCAATCTCGAAATCCCTACTGTTCGAAGATATCTCCAAGTAGTTAACGTCTTCCTTCCTCCCTTCTCCTCCTCATTTATTGCACTTCTCATCTCCGCATGGCTATTATTGTGCTCAGATTATTATCGTCCTGACATGATGTCTCTATATTTCCTATTCATCCACTGCGCATTGAACAACTGATTCTTAACATTTAGGCTTTTCCTCTCGAATCGAGCTATCCACTTCATAACATCTATACTCGGTTAAATTTCCGAGAGCTGCAGATTTTCGATTCTCCTGTCATGCGCTTTTCGCCGAGCGGTTTTTTCGCTTCATTATCATATTCATTTCCATTTCCATTACGTTTCCGATTCCATCGCTACTCAATCAGCTGAGTGGAGCATGACGTCTCTGACAAGTAGGCTCCTCCCATCCAAAACCTTTCCGATACGCAAGTAAGCTGAAAAAAGGTTGTCGAGTAAGCGTGCCATTTCGATCATTGTACGGCACTGCGGTACACACTGCACGTCTCAGGGCCTAATAGTTTTGAGCAATAACGGAATCTAACTGCACGACATCTCATTTTCTCAATTAGCCAATCTCTCTCGACCTCGTTGCCAACGTTTCTCTTTATCTCTCGACCTCGTTGCCAACGTTTCACTCAATTACTCTCACCGCCTGCGATCTCTTAAGAAATATCCATCCTAATGTGCACAAAATGTATCCATTCTGCCTCACATCCTCATCTGTCGCTAAGGGCAACTGCCTATCATCTCACAGCCGCCTCTCGCTCATCCTTTAATGACAGAGGATACCTTGCGCTATTAGCCATGTCCATCTCGCGCACTACATGGATTGTAGTCACTAATTTGGCGGAGGGGTGATGCCCTCTAAATATTATTGTACATTTCGTTCTGCTTTCGCTTTTTCGCACTCTAAATATTTTCAAACCTCCTAAATTTTCCAGGATGTCGGTGGGATCTCATCATCCTGACAACTCCTGGTTGATGGCTCCCTCGTCGCAAAAGACTGTTCCCGTGACTTCCAACCCCATCCGGACATTCAATCGTCCCAAACCCCTTCACACGATCGATTCCATTCTTCATGGCTCGTCGAGCAGCCAAGAATCACAAAATCTCGCATTTCCAAGTACAGGATCCATGCAGTCCATTCCAATTTCCCAGCCAGCATCTAGCCAAAGAATGCAAGAATCTTCATTACCACCTAATTTATCCAGACAGTATACCTCAAAATCTGCCCCACTTTCCCTGCCTGCTCTCAACCTGGGAACACACGCATTATCACTTCCCACAACTGGATTCGGACAAAATCCATCAAATGTCGTCCAATTCGCTCGACCAACCCCTCTTCTTCACTCCCGCAATTCCGCCTTTACCCTGACCAAAACTGCCAGAGCAGTGCCCGCACGCCGGAACACTGGTATTACGAAGCAGACCCGCAATGTGCGTCCCCGGTCACCCACTCAACTTCGGCAGGATGCTCCCAATCAGTGGCGCCAACAGCAGCCCCCTGTCCTCAACGGAGCCGCTGCTGCTCCCCAACAAGGCTCGTCGATATTCCCTCACCCCTCACTACTGCGTCACTACCACATGGGCTATATGCAATTCGGCCTGCATCAGCTGAACAGCGCGTTCTTTGCGGCTCAACAGACCGCCTCTCTGTGGAATACAGCCAACTCTTCGATCGCGAAGGCTCCTGCGCAAGTATTGCCGCCCCTGCAGCCAGCTCGAGTGGTTACATTTCCTCATCCAGGTCCGAAGTATGTGCTGAACCCGCAAACATCTCGAGTGCCATCATTCGTTAACGCTACCGGCTTTACTGAACATCAGATAACTCGGACACCTAACCCTCTCCATAATCCTGATATTCAGACCACTCCTACTACATCTTCGCCCAGTCTTGTTCAGCCCCATTCAGTATATCCCGACCCTGCTCCTCCGTCGAATATCATCCATGCTCCGCCAATTACCAGAGTCTCCTCAGCTGCCTCTAATGAGTTGGCTCCTAACTCTAGAAAACCACCCGAATCTCTTACTCATCCTTCAATCGATGCCGAGCCCGCCTCCAATCTCCTCTCTTACATCGAACACCTTCCGCCTACTCCATTCATCCAACCTCCTCCTGAAGCCGAAGCGACGACTCATCCTCATTCCATCCCTACCCCGATAAACGCTCAACCCCAACCAGCTCTCCTCGATCCTCGATCCTCTCCCGAGAACATAATCGCCCCGATTGTCCCCACACCACCTGTCCTCATTCCCGATCCCGCCGCACCTCCACTCCGTCTTCCCCTGCTCATCGACACTTCAGATCCTGGTTCCTCGACCCGACCGCCTCTGCCATCGCCAACTTCCGCATTTGCCATGCTGGACGAAGCGCAAAAGGCGCGCGCCAAATCGCACCGGAGCCTGAGGAGCTTTTGGAAGGCGCAGCTCCGCTGGAGGAGGGACTCAAGAAAGGCTTGCAGCTGGTCGAAGAAGGACGAGGTTGAGTACAAAAAACGGACTCAAGAAAAACTGGATCGTCATAATCGACGGATGGAGCGAGCGGACAGGGAGGAGATGGAGGCTCGAGCAATTCTTTGCCTCAGTCCGCTCAGTCCCAACGCGCCCATGGTTCAGCTGCCCTTTGTTATGAAGACAAGGCGGAATAATGTAGAGGTACAGTAGAGTGAACCACCTTCAGTCAAATCACGGTATCGTTTCAGGCTGAGCACTTGCCTCCTGCCTCCACATCTCCAACTTCTCAAGTAATTCCACAACTACATCCCCGCCAGCGTGCACACAACATGCCGGTTAGTCTATAGCAACAGCAACAGGCCACTGTTCTCACGGATTAGGCCCCAGTTGCAGTTCAGACGTTTTTTTTACTTTAAGCCCCCTTTGCTACCCTTTGTGCATCCCCGCCAGCGTGCACACAACATGCCGGTTAGTCTATAGCAACAGCAACAGGCCACTGTTCTCACGGATTAGGCCCCAGTTGCAGTTCAGACGTTTTTTTTACTTTAAGCCCCCTTTGCTACCCTTTGTGCATCCCCGCCAGCGTGCACACAACATGCCGGTTAGTCTATAGCAACAGCAACAGGCCACTGTTCTCACGGATTAGGCCCCAGTTGCAGTTCAGACGTTTTTTTTTACTTTAAGCCCCCTTTGCTACCCTTTGTGCATCCCCGCCAGCGTGCACACAACATGCCGGTTAGTCTATAGCAACAGCAACAGGCCACTGTTCTCACGGATTAGGCCCCAGTTGCAGTTCAGACGTTTTTTTTTTACTTTAAGCCCCCTTTGCTACCCTTTGTGCATCCCCGCCAGCGTGCACACAACATGCCGGTTAGTCTATAGCAACAGCAACAGGCCACTGTTCTCACGGATTAGGCCCCAGTTGCAGTTCAGACGTTTTTTTTTACTTTAAGCCCCCTTTGCTACCCTTTGTGCATCCCCGCCAGCGTGCACACAACATGCCGGTTAGTCTATAGCAACAGCAACAGGCCACTGTTCTCACGGATTAGGCCCCAGTTGCAGTTCAGACGTTTTTTTTAACTTTAAGCCCCCTTTGCTACCCTTTGTGCATCCCCGCCAGCGTGCACACAACATGCCGGTTAGTCTATAGCAACAGCAACAGGCCACTGTTCTCACGGATTAGGCCCCAGTTGCAGTTCAGACGTTTTTTTTATACTTTAAGCCCCCTTTGCTACCCTTTGTGCATCCCCGCCAGCGTGCACACAACATGCCGGTTAATCTATAGCAACAGCAACAGGCCACTGTTCTCACGGATTAGGCCCCAGTTGCAGTTCAGACGTTTTTTTTTACTTTAAGCCCCCTTTGCTACCCTTTGTGCATCCCCGCCAGCGTGCACACAACATGCCGGTTAGTCTATAGCAACAGCAACAGGCCACTGTTCTCACGGATTAGGCCCCAGTTGCAGTTCAGACGTTTTTTTAACTTTAAGCCCCCTTTGCTACCCTTTGTGCATCCCCGCCAGCGTGCACACAACATGCCGGTTAGTCTATAGCAACAGCAACAGGCCACTGTTCTCACGGATTAGGCCCCAGTTGCAGTTCAGACGTTTTTTTTTACTTTAAGCCCCCTTTGCTACCCTTTGTGCATCCCCGCCAGCGTGCACACAACATGCCGGTTAGTCTATAGCAACAGCAACAGGCCACTGTTCTCACGGATTAGGCCCCAGTTGCAGATCAGACGTTTTTTTTTACTTTAAGCCCCCTTTGCTACCCTTTGTGCATCCCCGCCAGCGTGCACACAACATGCCGGTTAGTCTATAGCAACAGCAACAGGCCACTGTTCTCACGGATTAGGCCCCAGTTGCAGTTCAGACGTTTTTTTTTACTTTAAGCCCCCTTTGCTACCCTTTGTGCATCCCCGCCAGCGTGCACACAACATGCCGGTTAGTCTATAGCAACAGCAACAGGCCACTGTTCTCACGGATTAGGCCCCAGTTGCAGTTCAGACGTTTTTTTTACTTTAAGCCCCCTTTGCTACCCTTTGTGCATCCCCGCCAGCGTGCACACAACATGCCGGTTAGTCTATAGCAACAGCAACAGGCCACTGTTCTCACGGATTAGGCCCCAGTTGCAGTTCAGACGTTTTTTTTTACTTTAAGCCCCCTTTGCTACCCTTTGTGCATCCCCGCCAGCGTGCACACAACATGCCGGTTAGTCTATAGCAACAGCAACAGGCCACTGTTCTCACGGATTAGGCCCCAGTTGCAGTTCAGACGTTTTTTTTATACTTTAAGCCCCCTTTGCTACCCTTTGTGCATCCCCGCCAGCGTGCACACAACATGCCGGTTAATCTATAGCAACAGCAACAGGCCACTGTTCTCACGGATTAGGCCCCAGTTGCAGTTCAGACGTTTTTTTTTACTTTAAGCCCCCTTTGCTACCCTTTGTGCATCCCCGCCAGCGTGCACACAACATGCCGGTTAGTCTATAGCAACAGCAACAGGCCACTGTTCTCACGGATTAGGCCCCAGTTGCAGTTCAGACTTTTTTTTTACTTTAAGCCCCCTTTGCTACCCTTTGTGCATCCCCGCCAGCGTGCACACAACATGCCGGTTAGTCTATAGCAACAGCAACAGGCCACTGTTCTCACGGATTAGGCCCCAGTTGCAGTTCAGACGTTTTTTTTTAACTTTAAGCCCCCTTTGCTACCCTTTGTGCATCCCCGCCAGCGTGCACACAACATGCCGGTTAATCTATAGCAACAGCAACAGGCCACTGTTCTCACAGATTAGGCCCCAGTTGCAGTTCAGACGTTTTTTTTAACTTTAAGCCCCCTTTGCTACCCTTTGTGCATCCCCGCCAGCGTGCACACAACATGCCGGTTAGTCTATAGCAACAGCAACAGGCCACTGTTCTCACGGATTAGGCCCCAGTTGCAGTTCAGACGTTTTTTTTTTTAACTTTAAGCCCCCTTTGCTACCCTTTGTGCATCCCCGCCAGCGTGCACACAACATGCCGGTTAATCTATAGCAACAGCAACAGGCCACTGTTCTCACGGATTAGGCCCCAGTTGCAGTTCAGACGTTTTTTTTTTACTTTAAGCCCCCTTTGCTACCCTTTGTGCATCCCCGCCAGCGTGCACACAACATGCCGGTTAGTCTATAGCAACAGCAACAGGCCACTGTTCTCACGGATTAGGCCCCAGTTGCAGTTCAGACGTTTTTTTTTACTTTAAGCCCCCTTTGCTACCCTTTGTGCATCCCCGCCAGCGTGCACACAACATGCCGGTTAGTCTATAGCAACAGCAACAGGCCACTGTTCTCACGGATTAGGCCCCAGTTGCAGTTCAGACGTTTTTTTTATACTTTAAGCCCCCTTTGCTACCCTTTGTGCATCCCCGCCAGCGTGCACACAACATGCCGGTTAATCTATAGCAACAGCAACAGGCCACTGTTCTCACGGATTAGGCCCCAGTTGCAGTTCAGACGTTTTTTTTTACTTTAAGCCCCCTTTGCTACCCTTTGTGCATCCCCGCCAGCGTGCACACAACATGCCGGTTAGTCTATAGCAACAGCAACAGGCCACTGTTCTCACGGATTAGGCCCCAGTTGCAGTTCAGACTTTTTTTTTACTTTAAGCCCCCTTTGCTACCCTTTGTGCATCCCCGCCAGCGTGCACACAACATGCCGGTTAGTCTATAGCAACAGCAACAGGCCACTGTTCTCACGGATTAGGCCCCAGTTGCAGTTCAGACGTTTTTTTTTACTTTAAGCCCCCTTTGCTACCCTTTGTGCATCCCCGCCAGCGTGCACACAACATGCCGGTTAGTCTATAGCAACAGCAACAGGCCACTGTTCTCACGGATTAGGCCCCAGTTGCAGTTCAGACGTTTTTTTTTACTTTAAGCCCCCTTTGCTACCCTTTGTGCATCCCCGCCAGCGTGCACACAACATGCCGGTTAGTCTATAGCAACAGCAACAGGCCACTGTTCTCACGGATTAGGCCCCAGTTGCAGTTCAGACGTTTTTTTTATACTTTAAGCCCCCTTTGCTACCCTTTGTGCATCCCCGCCAGCGTGCACACAACATGCCGGTTAATCTATAGCAACAGCAACAGGCCACTGTTCTCACGGATTAGGCCCCAGTTGCAGTTCAGACGTTTTTTTTTACTTTAAGCCCCCTTTGCTACCCTTTGTGCATCCCCGCCAGCGTGCACACAACATGCCGGTTAGTCTATAGCAACAGCAACAGGCCACTGTTCTCACGGATTAGGCCCCAGTTGCAGTTCAGACTTTTTTTTTACTTTAAGCCCCCTTTGCTACCCTTTGTGCATCCCCGCCAGCGTGCACACAACATGCCGGTTAGTCTATAGCAACAGCAACAGGCCACTGTTCTCACGGATTAGGCCCCAGTTGCAGTTCAGACGTTTTTTTTTAACTTTAAGCCCCCTTTGCTACCCTTTGTGCATCCCCGCCAGCGTGCACACAACATGCCGGTTAATCTATAGCAACAGCAACAGGCCACTGTTCTCACGGATTAGGCCCCAGTTGCAGTTCAGACGTTTTTTTTTACTTTAAGCCCCCTTTGCTACCCTTTGTGCATCCCCGCCAGCGTGCACACAACATGCCGGTTAGTCTATAGCAACAGCAACAGGCCACTGTTCTCACGGATTAGGCCCCAGTTGCAGTTCAGACTTTTTTTTTACTTTAAGCCCCCTTTGCTACCCTTTGTGCATCCCCGCCAGCGTGCACACAACATGCCGGTTAGTCTATAGCAACAGCAACAGGCCACTGTTCTCACGGATTAGGCCCCAGTTGCAGTTCAGACGTTTTTTTTTACTTTAAGCCCCCTTTGCTACCCTTTGTGCATCCCCGCCAGCGTGCACACAACATGCCGGTTAGTCTATAGCAACAGCAACAGGCCACTGTTCTCACGGATTAGGCCCCAGTTGCAGTTCAGACTTTTTTTTTACTTTAAGCCCCCTTTGCTACCCTTTGTGCATCCCCGCCAGCGTGCACACAACATGCCGGTTAGTCTATAGCAACAGCAACAGGCCACTGTTCTCACGGATTAGGCCCCAGTTGCAGTTCAGACGTTTTTTTTACTTTAAGCCCTCTTTGCTACCCTTTGTGCATCCCCGCCAGCGTGCACACAACATGCCGGTTAGTCTATAGCAACAGCAACAGGCCACTGTTCTCACGGATTAGGCCCCAGTTGCAGTTCAGACGTTTTTTTTACTTTAAGAAGCGATAGCAGGTACAGTTCAGTGAGTCTACGGCAGATTATCGCTTGCTCATTTCAGGTAACATACGTGCATCCTGCTGCCTCGTCGCCAATTGAATCTTCTGATATTAACAACAATGCCCAATCACAGGTAAGCATCCGTCTAAAATTAGTATTTGAACGGCAACGGGCCGACCGGGCAACGGGAAATGTGGTCCTGGTGATCTCTTTACCCTTCCATTGATTGACAGAAACTGTATAGCTGGTCCCAACAATGATTACCCCTGCCACTCACACTGCATCACACCGTGACCAGGTCCTATCAATACTTAAATGCGTTCCATCGATACTTTGCTCTTCATTGAACATTTCTAGTGTTTCTAGCGTGCGTAAGGTATTGTGGAAGGTGATTAGAAAATCTTACAACTCTGCCAGCGACATGACGACAGCTAGGTGGCTAATTAGAAAGATTAGTGGAGGGAACGGCTTAGCACTGGTTAGAACGGGGAATGTAACTGCCGCATTTCGTTTCTACTAGACAAGAGATGAGTCCAGGGTATAATTAGAAGGTAAGCATCGCAAGTATATGGGCAGGTGGGGGAAGGATTAGCGAGAGAAGGATGAGAGCCGCCACAGTAAACTGACCAGTGGCAGTGATTCTGGGGGAGAGATGGATACGATTGGATTATGCACGTTTATTGGCCATTCGAGATGGTTGCAGGTAGAGGGTATGGGAGCTAGTACTGTAGTCTTCAATTCGATAGAAAAATTAGAGGATTTTGAACGGGAATTAGCACTGCTTTTTGCTGTTTTTTAAAAATATTATTTATCTGGTGCTAACTGCCTACAATGACGATAGGAGACTCGATGCATATTTCAGCAGTCGACAAACCAGCCCCGAATCCCGAAGCTGGTGCTGAAACGGCTGAACTCTTCGGCGCTGATGCCAAGTCCTTGCGATACTTGGCAGATCAAGGTACGATAAGAATCCATGATTGGCCTTTTCTTCCTGTTTTTCTTGCGCTCTATTAGGCTGACCATACAATTGAAGATAGTACTAGTTGAGTGAGTTCAACTTATGATCTTCTCCTTAAGTGCCTAATGTCATTCCAGAAAAACTCTTCCCGAAGCGGTGGGATTAATCCGGGCGCCAAAAATGTTACTCGGATGCTCACTCAGGTGGGAATATTTTCTACAATAAAGTTTTGCATTTTTCTGTATGGAAATGATCGGGGAGAGGAGAGTAGACTAGTATAGCAATGTTCAGATCATATCTTGCAGGCGAACGATGATATTAAGAGGCTATTGCGTGTATAGAAGAACCCATCTTTGAGCTTGATGCTCAGACGATTATAAATTACTTCTAGATAAAGAGGGAGCTCGAGCCTCAAGAATCGACAGGATCGAGGGATCGCCCTCAAGCGCTTAATGTGAGTGTGTGTATGGAGGCAATTTGGCGATATCGTGATTAAAAGAGAGGCTGTCGGTTCCGATAAGGCACAACGGCACACAATGTAATATCTATTTGCAGGTTCTCGTCAACGGGCGCACGATCAAGACGGAATTTCCGGAAGAGAATAATGCCTAACCAACTGTCAATTAAATCCCTTCCGTATTATTATTTTGCTTGACTTATAAACACTCTCATATCTCAAATTGTATTTGTGTGTTTTTTTCAAAATTTTGCCTTGGATAATTAGTTGAGAGCAGTTGGTTGGGCATTAGTGTACATCGATCGACGCCAGGAATCAACCCCAGGTAAATCAGTTTCGCTTCAGTTTCGTTAGTTTCACTTACTGGGCGATAGTCATCGTGATATTCTTGTTCTTTCAAGTACCCCTCTGATGACAGACTCGATGTAAGGCCATCGAAGGAGTACTCTCTCCCGTTTCCCACACTTTCTCTCATCAGAGAGTGTGGGAAAAGGAGATAGTCGGGCAGCTTTACGGCGGCAATTAGAGGCTCATACGTGTAGATGAGCAAGATAACCCACCAATCACAGATTCCATGGCATCAATAATCGCCGCAATCTGATAAAGTCACATGAGTTATCATCAAGATCGAATGGTTGAAGAGGGGCGATAGGGTGAGATCATCGATTATATTCCACGATCATAAATCATTGCCGACTTTAGATTATCCCTAGATCTCCAAAATTCACTATCATCTGACCATAATCTACAAAATACATATGTTCTCCTCTCATCCACACTCGATTCTGTTTATCTTTCCTTTCTCTCAGCTATCACTCAATTCTTTCGAAATTTACACATGTTTGTCAACGACGGTATTATTACTGAGAGATCGGAAGAATGTACACTTACTCACTGGATTTCGATGTTATTCTCTATTTTACTCTTTAGCGCTCACATCCCCCCAACCCTCATAATACGCGCACTACTCGCTCACTGTTCTCTCCGAGCAGTTACTCTTCACCATTCTAAACTCAGTCTTCTGTATCACTCCTCACAGCTATCACTCCGCTCACCACTAACCGTTAGTAACCATGAGTGATCCTTCCCTTGCAGCGCTAGATCTCGAGAAATCGCTTTTGTTCGCTCATTCTTTTTGCAAATTCGCTCTCTTTCTTCTTGCAGTTCCCTAGTGTGATGGATCCATCTTCCAAGCCGTGATTCACTTTATGCTCTCTCTCCTTTCTTCTTCTGCACACACATTTTCGAAATTTGGTTCGCTCGATGGCTTGCTCGCTTTCATTGCCATCCAAACCGTCACTTTCATAGCATTTCAAAATCACCCCTTTCTAAACCACGCATGATTCTCGATCCCTTTACTTTTTCAGTTTGTTTTGACCTTGGCAAACTCCTCTCTCGACTCTCGAATGGTTGCGCTCTTCCCGCAACGTGCATATCTTCAACGTAGCTCACTTCCTCCTCTCGATCTCACATGATCTCTCCCCTTTTCTCTTCTTCTCTCTCCGTCTCTTCACCTACCCACACTCTCTCGTCCCTGCCAAAGACAAGCCATGTCTCTCGTTATCCCATTGTGTCTTGCCCTCTTCTCTCTCCGTCTGCTCCTCTGGTCTCTCCTTTCCCTATCCTCTCCCTCCCTCCGTTCTCGGCCTCTAGAGTATGACCTTCACCCTCCTCCCAACTCGCTATCATCACTGTCCATTTGATATAAGGGAGGAAAAGGTCCTCTTCGTTAAATCTGAAACCGTTTCAATTTTAAGACGGCCGCATCGCTCGGCCGCATCGCCCCCTCCCCCCCCCCCCCAAGAAAGCGATGCGGCCGAGCGATGCGGCCGTCTTAAAATTGAAACGGTTTCAGATTTAACGAACGGGGCTTTCGACCCCTTATATACTAGCATTGCTTGCTCCTTGCCTCGCCCTGTCACAGATATACCTTCAACTCTTCCTTACTCGCTTCTCTCATTCCTGTGACTCATCTGATGGTTTCAGTGTCAATCGCTTAGTGTAAATCACATATTCTCCTCTCCTCCCCTCGAAACACATCTCCATTCTTCCCCTCAATCTGCTCCTCTCCGCTCTCCCATATGTAGGCTATTATTATCCTATATTCGATGCATTCTTGTGCTCCATCTCCCTTTCTCCCCTCCATCCTATCTATCTCCTCCATCCCTCTCTTGCTGCATCCCCCTCTTCCCACCTCCCACCTCCCACCTCCGCCGCCTCCTTTCCCAGCCGCCATCCACGCTGAATGGGATAGCCCTTCCTACTATTCTTCCTCTATATAGCCTCCTCCTCCCATCCATAGCTCGGCTCTGCCCGGCTCTCATATCTCCCTACTCGACCCCCTCCTCCCTCGTCACTCTGCTAGCGATACCTCCCTCTGGCCCACACGTGTTATTGCAAGTGCCGGGCCGAATCAATATGCAAGAGGCACAGATTAGGAGAGGAGAGGAGAGGGGATGGGGGAGGAAGGAGGAGGAAAGGAATGAGAGGAAACCATTCGTGCCACGCGATTGCAGCAGTGATGGAGGGAAGAGAGACGATGGGAATGAGTGGTGCAAATGTACGAATCTTCTGCGATTGTACATTGACAATGCGTGAGATTCTTCTCTCTTTCGCTTTCGCTCAATGATCAGAGTACAAATCAGAAACCCTCACTATCTCTTTGTCACGTTCACTTCGCTTATCACTCAAGGGAGAGAGAGTGCGAGATTGAGAGTAAAAGAGGTTCACTTCCCCGCTTTCTCTCAATGATCAGGGTACATCATCAGAAACCCTCACTATCTCTCCGGCATGTTCACTCGAGTTTCTACTATCTATCAAGGGAGAGAGAGAGAGTTGGAGAGTAAGAGAGGGGGATTGGGACGTCGCAATATCTGCTTGCACCCATTACACTTCCTCTCAATGATCCACGGCGCGCTCTGCAAAGCAGGGGTGTGCAAAACTTCTCGATCTCTTATTTCGCAATGTTCCCTCGCCGGTTAGAGAGAGCAAGAGAGTGGGACGAAACGAGAGATCGAAACGAGAGATCGAGAACCCCTGCTGCAAAGTTCCGTCGTTCCCTTCGATTCACAGAAGAATTATCTAAATCTCCCGCTTTCCCTTTATCTCTCGCTTGTCGAAGAGCGCGGCGAAAATTGAGAGAGCATTGTGATTCACTCGTTTTCATGTTTGCATTCTGCCATTGTTCGAATCTTGCGTTGATAGTGCGTGAGACACTTCCCTTCTTCGCTTTCTCTCAATGATCAGGGTACAACTCAGATAACCTCACTATCTCTTTTTCACGTTCACTTGAGTTCGCTTATTATTCAAGGGAGTGAGAGCGATATGGAGAGTAAGAGAGGTTCACTTCTCCGCTTTATCTCAATGATCACGGTGCAAATCGTTCTGAGGACTCACCGTGCGCATTTATTGTTAGGTTATCACCCGATTGCTATCCGGTCTTACCTGTGTACCCCACTAGGGGTGGTTGTCTCATGACAACTGTTAAATCGCCTTGCTTGTGGAATCAACTTTAACACAAAGATCGACTGACATCAGTCGACGAGCGAGAATGCTAGCGATTGGATTGAGAGAGGCTAAACATCTAATGTCTCGGCCCTCTTGGTTAGCCTACTAACCAGGGTCTCTCCTTTCTCTTGCGCGATGGTATCATCACACTTTAAAGACCGATACGCTGTAGCCTTCCCTAGCACCCTCCTCCTCACCATTTTGCCATGGGCAATCGCTATCACTCAATGACCACTCGCCAACGCCCATCACTGGAGTCTCTCTTTTCGCCTGCTCTATTGATTTCTCTGACACCTGACCGTATTTCTCGCGCGCAGTACCCTCTGGCAGAGGAGTGTGGCGCGATGAATCGCGGGTGTCTCTCGATTCACGCGCTTGCTTGATTTCTCTGTAATGCCCATCTACCTTGCGCACAACACGCTGCGCCTTGAGCAAGTATCGCTATCAATCAAAGACCGGGGAATTCTCTCGTTGCTCACGTGCTCTAGCCTTCTCTGACCGGACTCTCTAACTCGTGCAGCGGGCGCTTTCACTATCACTCAGAAATCGTGGGAAGCGAGACTCTTCCGAGTCTCTCAATCGGCCTGCTCAATTGTTTCCCCTGAGCGTCATGCTCGACCCCCTCCTCCCTTAGGCGATGACATCTGATCGCTGCCATCACGCATTGTTTGCGCGCAGCTCAGTGGTGTATCCACGTCAAGCGATTTTACAGTCATAAAACAACGCTAGGTGGGACCCGCCGGCATTTCACACCCGAAGTCACTCAGTGGGAGCAAGGTCAATGCATCCCCCTTGCAGTGCCATCCCATGTCGTGCATCTCAATACCCATCGTTCTAGAAGCTCGAGTATGTTGTTAATCACGCTCTCTCTCTCTCTATTCCAGAATGGCTCGGACCAAGATCGATCACTATCGATCCGAAACCCAGAGGAAAGCTGCGAAGGACCGAATGCAGGCCATTCTCGACAGCATGAAGGAAATCAGTAGAAGACGGGAGGAAGAGTCCGCAGCGGCGAGACTCCAGGAGGATAACGAGAGAAGGAGGGCGGAGAATGAGGCCGCGATACAGGCCGGCGAGGACGGTAACGTCTACTTTTGACTACAATTCAGTTGGGATACCGGATGGTTTCCGATTTGGCAATTTCGGTATGGCTAGAACAGTAGGTGCTAGAACGCGCTCCGATCAGAGTCTACTAAACTCTTCTGCACAGTAGAACGCGTGCTTCACACTAACTATGTGTTCAATATGAAGTGGCTTATTTCAAGAGAGAGAGAGAGAGTACGCATAATGAGGCGAGGAACAGCTCTTTGATTAAATCACTTACAGTAGCCCCTGACCGCCATATATGGAATGCGGGAGAGAAGTTTCGCGTGCTGGAATTGAGGGACATCGAATACTGTCATCGGACTGGTGAGTGCATTTTATAATTGCGTTTGATGTAAAAGGATGGAGCATTGCGAGAATCTAGGAGATTTCACAGAGTCATAGTCGTGAGGCTACGGTCGATAAAGAGATGTGCGGTAAATACTTCTGGAAGAGTGCTGTGCTTGCATTACAATACTATAGATATAGCAATGATATGGTTACGGGATTTATGGATACGATCGCTACTCTATTCTTAAATTGAACATTACTGACGAGGTCCACCATTCGTGAGGCGGTTGGGTGTCTGCGACCCAATGGACCGAAACATCCAACCGCAGTATTCTAGGAAGTCTTTCTCTTTTATGTGCCTCAATTCTTCTTCAATTATAAACAAAGATTCTTACTACATAATTGCAGGAACCGTTCAAGTGGAGGTGTTCTATGACGGCGATTGGGACCCCGCTGACAACCCGAAGTGGGAAGATCTCACGAGAGAACACGTATGCTCATATTTGCTGATCGCTGGATTCATCGATCGAGCCACTTGAACAATTCACAGTGGCGCCCTGCCCTATTTTCGAGCATTTTTGCACAATAATATTTGCCGGAAAGGGCGCGAGCTCAGCTCATTCGAATCTTGCAAAAAGGCTTCATATCACGACTAAAGACGGTAGCCTTAGAGCATAGTTAGGCAGTTATCCTTAGAGCATAGTTGGGCACTTGTGTGTTGGATAGTTGCGCAAAAATCAACAAACGTGAATAGGATTTAAAACAACGCAAAATGCAACAAATATGTATGGGATCGAAGTTTGGAAAATCAACAAATGCATATGGGATTTTAAACAGTGCAAAAATCAACAATTATGTAGATCAGCGATATTTTTAGATCAGCAATCCGGCCTTCCGCCCGCTCGTTACCAACAAGTGGAAAGCGAACAGGGGTTTCAATTCAGAGATGCTGGACATCCTCGAGAGTCTAGACGTCTTCGTTAACACTAATGGGTCAGTTGCACAGGTTTCCTATAAGATTGTAGGAATGCCGTCCACTAGGAAATACTTTTAGTCTCTGATTTCACGCGTTTATACGAAATCCATGTTGTGGCATCTTATCGTGTGATTATTTCGATTCCATACGTAGTTGACCTCTGACAAACTGGAAGTGAGGAAGAGACCCGGATGAGACTAGTGATCTACCTGACCCCTTCCTTTCTCCTAGACTATCGACAACTTGCTAACCAGCACACTGAGTTTGCTGAGCATTTGAAAAGCAGGATGAGAGGGGAGATTCTAAAATGATATCAATAATATCGAACCGACGGCGTTTGCACCATCAAATGAATGCCTTTCAGGACGGTCTATTCGGAGCTCATGGATGAAGAGGACGATGACTTTGAAGTGCGATCGAGACGCAGGAAGAAGGCCAAGAAGTCGAGAAACTGAGCGCCTTTGCCTAGGCAGGCATGCAATAACTCTTCTCATCCTTCCACTTTTTCAACCGCCAGAGAAAGAGTGTAGTTTTTTTTTTTTCTTCTATTCCATTAGTTGTTTCTCACCCCCCTTTCTCGTAGTGCCCTCACCTCCTTTTTACTACTCCTCTCATTCTGTCTCATATGCCCTTCAAATCCGAGAGTGATCTCTGGGCCCTCTAGGTGTTTCTCTTCCTCTCCTTCTCCCCTGCCCATGTTCCGTCTCGTCATTCGGTCAGTGGTAGGCAATCCTTCTTTCTTGAGTATACCGCCCTCCTTTGCTATCCTGCTCTGACATTTCTCATTCCCCTCATGTCGACTGCACTTCTTATTTTCTTCCAATCATCTCAATTTCTTTCCCGTTTTCTCGCTTGTGTGCAGCGATGCCCAATACCGTTGTCGCATTAGTCGTTCTTCTCCTCTCCATACCCGCTTATCATTCGATGTTATCCTAGCTCACATTCGATCCTCCAAAGTCCTATCTTCCTTCACTCCCCACCCCCTCAATATGACCTGATTGTGGCTCAGTTTGTGAATTCATCAACTCCCTTCAATATTCGCCCGTTCCTCATCCCGTACCACCTCATCCCGCACCACCATTCCCACAGATTCCCCTTCGGAATTTCGTTCCCTTACAGTCAACCGAACTTCCTTCTTTCATACTCAACCCCGAATGCCCGCCCACTTTCACAGGCACGTACACAAATACACACCACCTGCCCTATGTACCGTCTTCCACTGCTAGAAAATTAACTGCCCTTTGTCTTGCAAATTAGCTATCTCCGAATGTTCTAATTTACCATCGATCCATGTACAACCTCGGATTATCTGGCTACCAAAGTAGTAAATATGTAACAACGAAAAATTGAAATTTACTGAAATGCACACATGGAAATGCGAGCAATACATATATATTTATAACGATATCTGAGATGGCGGAAAATGTCAGTCTACTGGCAGGCCTTACCAGTGGTTCCCATCAAGCGTTATCTTACGACTGTAAAATCGCCTGACGTGGATACACTTTTACTGAGATGAAAAAAAACAAGAAATAGAGCCGTGAATCACTTTTATGCTCACTCTTCATTTCTCTGCACATTCATTCAACATTTTCAAAATTTGCACACGCCATGATCGCGTTATTACAATTCATTCAAAAGCTCTTCGCGGTAATTCAAAACCGTCCCTTTTGAAAGCGCTATCTATTTTCGATACTCTCATCTCACGAATCTCACGTTCCCTCACGAAGTTTCTTCAACCATGCATACTTGTGCACTCTGCGATCTCTCGATTCCGCTATGTAAATCACTATTTCTGACCTCCTCATCACGAAACTCTTCTCATTCCTATCTCCCGTCTGGTTATTGATAGTCCCTCTCACCTATCAGATTAAGAGACCGGCTATGTAAGATTCGAGGGTTGGGCCGTTATGGCCGGACATCGATAGCCCAGATCCCGACGAAAACTTTTTTGGGTATACCCCCATGGACCCTGATCACTTTTTGGGCCATAATATGGTCATATCTCAAAAACCCGAAAAGGGGCGGGGCTTCAAACTTTAAAAAAACTTAAATCCATCTTTAAAAAGTGCGGCTACCTAGGTCCAATGTTAGTATTATTATATTATATACTGATCTAGGCCTTCAAAATCAACTTTTAGTGAATTTGAAATTTCGATCGCGAATTGGTTTTTCATGTTAAAAATCAGTTTTTAATTATTATAAAATTTAAAACAAAAAAATGCATCGCGAAAAGTAGCCAGCTTTGTAGAGCACAAAATTCTGCCTATGATCAAAGAAAAAATCGATTTTTTTCTGGACCCGTGAAAAATAAAGATTTTTAAACCTACCCATAATGGTGCTCGTTTTAGAGATCTCATCGAGTACGTCACTTTTTGTATTGACATGACCCACTTTAAATGTATATGAAGCACCATGCAACCGCTCACAAGCGGCAATGGTGAGGTACGGTAGGTCGAAGGAGAGATAGGGTAGCTCGATGTTGAGGTACGGTAGGTCGAAGGAGAGATAGGGTAGCTCGATGTTGAGGCACGGTAGGTCGAAGGAGAGATAGGGTAGCTCGATGTTGAGGTACGGTAGGTCGAAGGAGAGATAGGGTAGCTCGATGTTGAGGTACGGTAGGTCGAAGGAGAGATAGGGTAGCTCGATGGCGAGGTACGGTAGGTCGAAGGAGAGATAGGGTAGCTCGATGGCAAGGTACGGTAGGTCAAAGGAGCGATAGGGTAGCTCGATGGTGAGGTACGGTAGGTCGAAGGAGAGATAGGGTAGCTCGATGGTGAGGTACGGTAGGTCGAAGGAGAGATAGGGTAGCTCGATGGTGAGGTACGGTAGGTCGAAGGAGAGATAGGGTAGCTCGATGTTGAGGTACGGTAGGTCGAAGGAGAGATAGGGTAGCTCGATGTTGAGGTACGGTAGGTCGAAGGAGAGATAGGGTAGCTCTATGGTGAGGTACGGTAGGTCGAAGGAGAGATAGGGTAGCTCGATGGTGAGGTACGGTAGGTCGAAGGAGAGATTGGGTAGCTCGATGGTGAGGTACGGTAGGTCGAAGGAGAGATAGGGTAGCTCGATGGTGAGGTACGGTAGGTCGAAGGAGAGATAGGGTAGCTCGATGGTGAGGTACGGTAGGTCGAAGGAGAGATAGGGTAGCTCGATGTTGAGGTACGGTAGGTCGAAGGAGAGATAGGGTAGCTCGATGGCGAGGTACGGTAGGTCAAAGGAGCGATAGGGTAGCTCGATGGTGAGGTACGGTAGGTCGAAGGAGAGATAGGGTAGCTCGATGGTGAGGTACGGTAGGTCGAAGGAGAGATAGGGTAGCTCGATGGCGAGGTACGGTAGGTCAAAGGAGCGATAGGGTAGCTCGATGGCAAGGTACGGTAGGTCAAAGGAGCGATAGGGTAGCTCGATGGTGAGGTACGGTAGGTCGAAGGAGAGATAGGGTAGCTCGATGGTGAGGTACGGTAGGTCGAAGGAGAGATAGGGTAGCTCTATGGTGAGGTACGGTAGGTCGAAGGAGAGATAGGGTAGCTCGATGGTGAGGTACGGTAGGTCGAAGGAGAGATTGGGTAGCTCGATGGTGAGGTACGGTAGGTCGAAGGAGAGATAGGGTAGCTCGATGGTGAGGTACGGTAGGTCGAAGGAGAGATAGGGTAGCTCGATGGTGAGGTACGGTAGGTCGAAGGAGAGATAGGGTAGCTCGATGTTGAGGTACGGTAGGTCGAAGGAGAGATAGGGTAGCTCGATGGCGAGGTACGGTAGGTCAAAGGAGCGATAGGGTAGCTCGATGGTGAGGTACGTTAGGTCGAAGGAGAGATAGGGTAGCTCGATGGTGAGGTACGGTAGGTCGAAGGAGAGATAGGGTAGCTCGATGGTGAGGTACGGTAGGTCGAAGGAGAGATAGGGTAGCTCGATGTTGAGGTACGGTAGGTCGAAGGAGAGATAGGGTAGCTCGATGGCGAGGTACGGTAGGTCGAAGGAGCGATAGGGTAGCTCGATGGTGAGGTACGGTAGGTCGAAGGAGCGATAGGGTAGCTCGATGGTGAGGTACGGTAGGTCGAAGGAGAGATAGCGTAGCTCTATGGTGAGGTACGGTAGGTCGAAGGAGAGATAGCGTAGCTCTATGGTGAGGTACGGTAGGTCGAAGGAGAGATAGGGTAGCTCGATGGTGAGGTACGGTAGGTCGAAGGAGAGATTGGGTAGCTCGATGGTGAGGTACGGTAGGTCGAAGGAGAGATAGGGTAGCTCGATGGTGAGGTACGGTAGGTCGAAGGAGAGATAGGGTAGCTCGATGGTGAGGTACGGTAGGTCGAAGGAGAGATAGGGTAGCTCGATGTTGAGGTACGGTAGGTCGAAGGAGAGATAGGGTAGCTCGATGGCGAGGTACGGTAGGTCAAAGGAGCGATAGGGTAGCTCGATGGCAAGGTACGGTAGGTCAAAGGAGCGATAGGGTAGCTCGATGGCGAGGTACGGTAGGTCGAAGGAGAGATAGGGTAGCTCGATGGCGAGGTACGGTAGGTCAAAGGAGCGATAGGGTAGCTCGATGGCAAGGTACGGTAGGTCAAAGGAGCGATAGGGTAGCTCGATGGCGAGGTACGGTAGGTCGAAGGAGAGATAGGGTAGCTCGATGGCAAGGTACGGTAGGTCAAAGGAGCGATAGGGTAGCTCGATGGTGAGGTACGGTAGGTCGAAGGAGAGATAGGGTAGCTCGATGGTGAGGTACGGTAGGTCGAAGGAGAGATAGGGTAGCTCGATGGTGAGGTACGGTAGGTCGAAGGAGAGATAGGGTAGCTCGATGTTGAGGTACGGTAGGTCGAAGGAGAGATAGGGTAGCTCGATGTTGAGGTACGGTAGGTCGAAGGAGAGATAGGGTAGCTCGATGTTGAGGTACGGTAGGTCGAAGGAGAGATAGGGTAGCTCGATGGTGAGGTACGGTAGGTCGAAGGAGAGATAGGGTAGCTCGATGGTGAGGTACGGTAGGTCGAAGGAGAGATAGGGTAGCTCGATGTTGAGGTACGGTAGGTCGAAGGAGAGATAGCGTAGCTCTATGGTGAGGTACGGTAGGTCGAAGGAGAGATAGCGTAGCTCTATGGTGAGGTACGGTAGGTCGAAGGAGAGATAGGGTAGCTCGATGGTGAGGTACGGTAGGTCGAAGGAGAGATTGGGTAGCTCGATGGTGAGGTACGGTAGGTCGAAGGAGAGATAGGGTAGCTCGATGGCGAGGTACGGTAGGTCAAAGGAGCGATAGGGTAGCTCTATGGTGAGGTACGGTAGGTCGAAGGAGAGATAGGGTAGCTCGATGGTGAGGTACGGTAGGTCGAAGGAGAGATAGGGTAGCTCGATGGTGAGGTACGGTAGGTCGAAGGAGAGATAGGGTAGCTCGATGTTGAGGTACGGTAGGTCGAAGGAGAGATAGGGTAGCTCGATGTTGAGGTACGGTAGGTCGAAGGAGAGATAGGGTAGCTCGATGTTGAGGTACGGTAGGTCGAAGGAGAGATAGGGTAGCTCGATGGTGAGGTACGGTAGGTCGAAGGAGAGATCGGGTAGCTCGATGGTGAGGTACGGTAGGTCGAAGGAGCGATAGGGTAGCTCGATGGTGAGGTACGGTAGGTCGAAGGAGAGATAGCGTAGCTCTATGGTGAGGTACGGTAGGTCGAAGGAGAAATAGGGTAGCTCGATGGTGAGGTACGGTAGGTCGAAGGAGAGATAGGGTAGCTCGATGTTGAGGCACGGTAGGTCGAAGGAGAGATAGGGTAGCTCGATGTTGAGGTACGGTAGGTCGAAGGAGAGATAGGGTAGCTCGATGTTGAGGTACGGTAGGTCGAAGGAGAGAGATAGGCCCTGGTTCCGAGGTGCCTGGTTCCGTGGTACCTGGTTCCATGGTACCTGGTTCCGTGGTACCTGGTTCCGTTGTACCTGGTTCCGAGGCACCTGGTTCCGTGGTACCTGGTTCCGTGGTACCTGGTTCCATGGTACCGGGTTCCGTGGTACCTGGTTCCGTGGTACCTGGTTCCGTGGTACCTGATTCCATGGTACCTGGTTCCGTGGTACCTAGTTCCATGGTACCGAGTTCCGTGGTAGTTGGTTCCGTGGTACCTGGTTCCCTGGTACCTGGTTCCGAGGTACCTGGTTTCGAGGTACCTGGTTCCATGGTACCTGGTTCCGTTGTTCCTGGTTCCGAGGCACCTGGTTCCGTGGTACCTGGTATATTCGAACACAAGATAATTACGCAAGAAATATGGTTGATATTATCGTGCGTTTCAAATGCTCAGCATACTCAATGTGCTGGTTAGCGTATTGATTATCTGGGAGAGAGAGGTAGGGGAGAGGAGAGCAGGTAGATCACTAGCCTCCTCCCGGCCTCTTCCTTCCTCCTCCCTCCACTCAGTTCGTCAAAGGTCAGCTACGCGTGGAATTTAAAATAATCTGACGATAGGGGAAACAGTGAGGAGAAAAGGCGATGCCAACGTGGCTTTTAGGACGTAATCACGGAAATATCTGGGTCTATGGATGAATGAGAATAGATTGAATGAAGAAAGTAATGAAGACGTGGAATCGACCATTACACATGGAACAAGCACATTTTACTGATAAGGAATAAAAAAGAAAGAGAGAGAGGGAGAGTACGTGGAGTTGATCTGAGGCATGTAGTTAGAGGTAAATAGACAAATAATAAAAAGTTCCCCCTCTTGCCCCATCCTTTCCCCTACCCAAATCTGCTAACACTTTCAAGCCTCATCTTTATTGCACATGCATTTAAGAGGGTAGAGAGGTCGAATATCCCAAAACCGATACCGAACGAGCAACCCTACTATGTACTACTTAACAAGTGAAAAAGAGAGATAAGCAGACTGTTGAAGAAGCAAGAAGATATCACAACGTGAACGAAGATACATGTTTATCGTTTTGAATCGGCGACCTTAGGGGTCTCAGAATACCCGTTCTATGCAGCGAGAGGTGCACGAGTGAAGCCCTGGATGCTCATGGTGATGTCGAGGTCTCCGACAATTCTCTCGAGATCACCCCTACAGACGTCGACTTGCTGAAATCGATGAGTAAAAATCAATAAAGTTTAAAAACCAGTAGTACCTCTTGCGTGAATGTCTCCTTGCCGTCCAGGAGGATCTTGAGGAGGAAGTCCACTTGGAATACCGCGTCCTGCGACGCAATCACCGACGGATAGCAGTTGACGATCTTGAATCTCTGAATGAATTTGCTATGAATGTTGCAGCTGTAGGAACAAGACCCCGCTCACTCCAAGCTCTGTCTCCATTGCCCGAATTGCCCCGGTCATTGTGCTTTCTGAGCTGTCTGTAACATGGCCTACCTTACTATTACTCTCATCTCTCCTATCCTCACACTGACTAATAAATGCATCATTGCAATTTGAGACTGTTGAAAAAAAAGAAAGGGGAAAGAGAGCAATTAGAAATAAGCTCACTTCGAAACGGCAATCGGAGACGAGGTTGTCGATGGCAGCGATGGTGGCCATTTCTGAAACGAGGCATGTATGCTATGAACTGGCAAAGAACATTTGAGCTGACAAAATCAGTAAATGAAGAGTCATTGGTCTACATTCCGGATGGATCAGAAGAGAGATCGAAAAGGGAAGGAGGAGGATAAAAAGGGGAGGAGGAGGATTACTGAGATTTGAATAAATAATGTCTAATGTGTAATTTAAAAGTGTGAAAAGGTTATCACAAAAGGAAAGAAATTACAGCTCAACGATTAGTTTGAGCATGCGTTTAGGGGGGGGGGGGGGGGTTAGGGTGTACTAGGGAACAGCTCAGGACGACAGACGACATGAAGAAGAATAGCTCAGGGCGACATGAAGAAGAATAAGCTCTCACTTTCGAAAACAACAAAATGTAAATTGAGAAATGAGAGAATGACTAATTAGATTATGCAAATAGCCTAGAGAGATTGTGAAAATAAAGAAAGATAAAAGTAAATAGTCAATAAATGGAAGAAAGTGAGAGGAACCTACGAGAGAACCGCTCGCGACGAGAGAAGGAGTGTGGAATGAAGAAGAATGAGCTCTCACTTTCGAAAACAACAAAATGTAAATTGAGAAATGAGAGAATGACTAATTAGATTATGCAAATAGCCTAGAGAGATTGTGAAAATAAAGAAAGATAAAAGTAAATAGTCAATAAATGGAAGAAAGTGAGAGGAACCTACGAGAGAACCGCTCGCGACGAGAGAAGGAGTGTGGAATGAAGAAGAATGAGCTCTCACTTTCGAAAACAACAAAATGTAAATTGAGAAATGAGAGAATGACTAATTAGATTATGCAAATAGCCTAGAGAGATTGTGAAAATAAAGAAAGATAAAAGTAAATAGTCAATAAATGGAAGAAAGTGAGAGGAAACCTACGAGAGTACCGCTCGCGACGAGAGAAGGAGTGTGGAATGAAGAAGAATGAGCTCTCACTTTCGAAAACAACAAAATGTAAATTGAGAAATGAGAGAATGACTAATTAGATTATGCAAATGGCCTAGAGAGATTGTAAAAATAAAGAAAAATAAAAGTAAAGAGTCAATAAATGGAAGAAAGTGAGAGGAAACCTACGAGAGAACCGCTCGCGACCATAGAAGGAGTGTGGAATGAAGAAGAATGAGCTCTCACTTTCGAAAACAACAAAATGTAAATTGAGAAATGAGAGAATGACTAATTAGATTATGCAAATGGCCTAGAGAGATTGTAAAAATAAAGAAAGATAAAAGTAAATAGTCAATAAATGGAAGAAAGTGAGAGGAAACCTACGAGAGTACCGCTCGCGACGAGAGAAGGAGTGTGGAATGAAGAAGAATGAGCTCTCACTTTCGAAAACAACAAAATGTAAATTGAGAAATGAGAGAATGACTAATTAGATTATGCAAATGGCCTAGAGCGATTTTTTTTGTAAAAATATAGAAAGGGTTCAGAACAGCTGCCGATAGTTAGGAACAAGGTGGGCAACTCACTCATGGTACTCGCGCGGGTAGTCTACCTCCTCGATGGCCTGTCCCAAGGGGACGATGTACCCGTGTGGGTGCAGCCACTGCCCGGCTGAGTTGGGAAAGCGGCAGCCAAGGGCTGGACAAGCGCATATTTAGTAGTAGTAAAAGTCATGGTTTCGGATTGAAGAAGAATCGAGAAACTGCTAACTGGGGAAACGGAAGAGTCTTCCTAAAGAAGCGAGGTTGGATGTTTTGAATGGATATGCACAAAGTGAGAAAACAAAACAGTAAAATGCAGACGACTCACCTTTGACCGATTCAAAGCCCTCTCTCAATGGGCACTCGCTTTAAATAACATGAAACAGGAAGCCAACGAGATAATAATGTTCAAAAGATCGCAATAGGAAAAACAATGAACTGGTGACGAAAGATCAAAGATGAAGTTGATATTCATCAAAAGATTGGCTACCGTACCTGGACTTTTCCCAATGCGACGTCTCCCACGAAGAGAATGCCCTCATCTCCCGCTCCCCTGTGAGCACAATAGTGAGCGGCCTGAAGCATATTCTTTCTAAAAAATGTAAAAAAAAACAATTAAAATGCAAACGACGATTTGAAGATTTGCAATTTGTAACTTTTGTTTCGAAATTAGTTGAGTAATTGAACAGTAATTCCTTACTTTGGCTGATATATCTAGGGGCCACAAGCTCCGCCCACTTTGATGAGACACGACTCCCCACAAAACGCGAGAAATCAAAGTCGCAAGGTTCATTCTTGACCAAATAAAGTGCGCTGGATAGCTACTGGGATTCCCAATCGATTGAGCACTGCTCAAAATGTGCACACCTTCACTGAGTAGGTCAAAAATGAACCTAACCGATGGGAATAGGCCGTTTTAACGGGTTGCAGTGTGCACTTTTTGGTTGGGCAGCAATTTTTCGACAAATACGAATATTGTAGGAAGTTTAGTGAAAAAAACAGAATTTTATCATGCTTCAAAAGCTTGCGACTTTGTTTTAAAGGTTTCAGTACGCGCGTATTTCCTCGCTTCCTACTCACGCTAAACTGTGAGCGCCAGAGGGGATAGTCAAATGAGAGGAGAGAGGAGAGAGACATACCACACTCCCTCTCCCTCCGCCTCGCTCTCCCCGCTGTTCTTACCCGGTGGGACTAGCGCACGCTCTCGTCTATATCTCCCTTCGATTTCGACTTTGAGCGTCGCAAAGCGCAAGCTCGACTGGGTGAAACTATGGCCGGCTGAGATGCGGGAAATGGGCAGAATAGGCTCCGCCCCTTTCCCTGTCGTCTCGCCTTTCCCCCCTCTCCAACGGTGCCTTTCGCTTGTTCTTCTCGGGCTGTAGCGCAGCTCAGAGACAAGATTTCAACAAACGGTAAAAAGAGTGATGTTATTGGGTCCATGAGGGACAGTTTGGACATAAATTTAACCGGATTATGACAATTCGGCAATCTACGTTGCGGCCCCTAGATATATCAGCAAAATAGCAGTCGCAACTGAGACGCGCTCCATTCTGAATCACAATATTTATATATATTTCAATTATAGTTTATAAATAAAATCAATTTTAAACAAATAATTTAATGATTTATTTTATGATTTTCACTCACCAATTGGATGTTCAGCGTTTGTGCAATGAACAAAAGCTGGGAACAAATGGGTTTTAGACAAGGCCATTCCACTATCTATTGACGCAATCCATACTCTTAAATCGGTCATTGCACATTGTGTTGATTACAGGCTGCCGATCTATCTGCTTTTTGTGGATATATCGAAGGCTTTCGACAGTGTATTCACAGAAGCAGTATTCAGATCGATAGAGATGGAAGGAATTCCGTCGGAGGTGGTTTCATTCTTAGCGGGTCTCTCTCAGGGAAGTAAGAATGCGCTGGTGGTCAACGGGAGTGAGGTGGAAATTAAGGTTGGAAGGGGGGTTCGTCAAGGTGACTGCTTGTCCCCAAGACTCTTTACTGCAGTTTTAGATAGGGCATTCCGCCAATTAGACTGGTCTAAGAAGGGAATTTGCATAAATGGTCGGTTCCTTTCTCATATCCTATTTGCTGATGATGCTGTCATTATCTCACACGATGAACGACAAATTCAAAGCATGGCCGTGGAACTAGAAAAGGTTTTGGCGGGAGTGGGACTGCAGCTCAAATGGGATAAGACCATCGGAATGACATCCAAACCCCTACCCAGAATAGTTAAAGTAGCTGGAAAGGTTGTAAAATTGCAGGAAAAGGTGGTATACTTGGGAAGTGGGATAACAATTAACGGGACTGACGACTGGGAAATAACACGAAGAATTCAAGCAGGGTATGGGGCATTTCACAAACACCGCTCATTTCTCATCAATCGGGGTATCCCAATGGCTCACAAACGTCGCTTATTCAATGGCTGCATTCTCCCCGCGGTATTGTATGGTTGCGAATGTTGGGATCTGACCAATGCACAAATGAATCGATTATCAGTGGCTCAACGTCGAATGGAAAGATGGATGGTAGGTTGTACTGTGCTCGATCATGTCTCTAATGAGCGGTTGCGAGATTCAACTCGAATTCGGGACTTTGTTCGAGATGCGCAGAAAAGGAAATGGTTTTGGTTGCACAAGATCGCGAATGACGACAATTGGAAGTGGAGCCGATCTGTGATCGAATGGTTCCCGACAAGAAAAAGAAGAAGAGGTTGACCAATGACTAGATGGAGCAATATCTTCCGCAAGACTGTTGGCCCGAACTTTCTCAACGAAGCAAGAAAAGCCAGTTGGAATGCCATGCACATCAGAGCTCTCACCTAACCCGACCTCTTGATAAATGTGTAATAATCGTAATCGTTTCACTCACCGTCACAGCTGCCCTTACCAGTGTGTCCCACTTAGCGTTGTCGTACGACTGTAAACTCGCTTGACGTGGATACACCTTTTACCTCACTCACCGTCTCGGGTTCGTCCGGGGCGATCAGTAGGCCTTCCTTGAGGGTGCCTCCCACCTTCTTTAGAGCAGCACCGTGCCTGAGAATATTCACGATTGATGGCTACATCTGTCTATCTTTTTTGTCTACCCTGTCTTTTTTTAATGAGCAAGTGAAAAGCTTCTAATCAGAAATTAGTCAAAAGCCTGGTTCTCAAAAGTCTCATTGTAGGTAGTTTCAAAAACTCGTGCTGCTCCACTCGCTCCACTCGTGAGGCGGATTCGGTAGATCTCCACTCGTGAGGCGGATTCGGTAGATCTGAAAAGAAAAGGAATTATGAAAGCATAGCAATTATGATTTATTTGCTCTAACTTCCTGAGTATTTTGGTATATTTTTTCTAGTATTCTCAAAGTCTAATATTAACCAAATCTCTACGAGATTTGCGTTCCTCAGTTTGGGAAAAACGGAAACCAGCGCTGTGCGCGAATTTGGGTATGATTTGTAGCTTAACATGTCTTTGCCACAATCGAAATATTCAACTCAATAAAAGCGTTGTAATCTCTGCAACTTCACTAATGCAATACAAAGTGATGTAATCTCTGATACGTTCCGTGATGCAATAAAAGTCGTGAAATCACTTCAAATTAATTATTCGTACCCAAATTCGCGCTTACTGTGACTCGCCTCGCCTCCTTATAGCATAAAAACGGTAAGTTTCAGGAAGTGAGTGTCTTATTATCTAAGTATTTGAGGGAAATCAGAAACAGATCCCCATTACGAGAATGAGATGGTCAGATTTAAGGTTTTATAATTTTATTTTCAGAGATCAATCGATAATTCATTAAACTGCAGTACAAAGGCAGACAGTCATAGGAAGTATGTATGCTATTCGGGCCGGGTTAGAGACACGGACTGAGGGAGACGCGAGGAGAGTCTCGCGTTGCGGGCCCCATTTGACTGGAAATTATTCCTTGGATCAGTTCGCAAAGGTTTGGATTTGAGGTTGCCAATATTCAACAAACTTTCTTTTTTCATAAACGGGGTATCAGAAAAATCACCGGCTCGTCAGAGTAAGCGCGAATTTGGGTACGAATAATTAATTTGAAGTGATTTCACGACTTTTATTGCATCACGGAACGTATCAGAGATTACATCACTTTGTATTGCATTAGTGAAGTTGCAGAGATTACAACGCTTTTATTGAGTTGAATATTTCGATTGTGGCAAAGACATGTTAAGCTACAAATCATACCCAAATTCGCGCACAGCGCTGGTTTCCGTTTTTCCCAAACTGAGGAACGCAAATCTCGTAGAGATTTGGTTTTCGTGACTTTTATTGACTTTTGGAGTAAAAAGACACCTCTTCATAGCTAAATTCATAGAAACCTGCGCTATTGAGTGCCAGAATCAATGCGCGAAAGATCTCCTCCGCGCCTTGCCGAAGACGTGGTGTATCGCCGAAGACGTGGTGTATCGCCGAAGACGTGGTGTATCGCCGAAGACGTGGTGTATCGCCGAAGACGTGGCGTATCGCCGAAGACGTGGCGTATCGCCAAAGACGTGGCGTATCGTCGAAGACGTGGCGTATCGCCGAAGACGTGGCGTATCGCCGAAGACGTGGCGTATCGCCAAAGACGTGGTGTATCGCCGAAGACGTGGCGTATCGTCGAAGACGTGGCGTATCGCCGAAGACGTGGCGTATCGCCGAAGACGTGGTGTATCGCCGAATACGTGGCGTATCGCCGAAGACGTGGCGTATCGCCGAAGACGTGGCGTATCGCCGAAGACGTGGCGTATCGCCGAAGACGTGGCTTATCGCCGAAGACGTGGTGTATCGCCGAAGACGTGATCAATTAAACTAAAAACTCCTAAAAATAATAAAAAAGCCTCTAAAAACCTTTGAAATGCTTCCTGATAAATTCCCGATCAAAGATCAACATGCTAAAAATGAAGCAAAAAGGTTTGCCCGAGGTTGGAGTCGAACCGGGGAGGGCGCGCTTAACAGGCGATCCTTTTCGCCACTACACTACGAGGCCTCTTGTGGGGCGAGTTGAACGGACACACTATCTCCTCTCTTCTCTCCCCTCCTCACTCTTTAGCTCGTGCCCTCTCAAGGAGCAATAGTGCAAACTTTAAAAGTTGTTAGCGAGGCGCAGAATGCAGCTAAGCTCTCAAATCGAAAAAGTGAACCTTAGAATCACCCAAAAAGCGTTCACACCGGAATTGGTGAGCTTAGCTCGATTGCGAAATATTATTCAAAATAGATCGACAGTAAAAAACGGCCCCCCTTGACCCCCCTATAACTTTCGAGCCAGTTGAGATTTTGACCTGAAATTTTTTTTACAGCATCCTGAGACCATGGCCCAAAGATCCCGCACGGTTAGACGATCTTAGCCGGGCTTCTAAATGTTGCGGTATTTTCTGTGTGTTGTGGGCCTCAAATAACGTTGAATTTTTCCGACTCCATACCCAAATTGCTCCGGCACATGGTGCCGGAGCTAAGCCTCAACTCTGTGGTAAGGTCGATCGATCTTCATTGATAATATCTACATGGCCTTCTCGGCCTTCGTGTTCGAGAAGAACGAGTTGATCATCGGGCGAGGCCTTGGAGATGACCTGAGGGATAATAGATCAAAGATCACCAAGGTTCATTTTCGAGAAAGGTGCAACCAAGAAATCACAAATCAAGTAAATTACAATTAAGCGACATACTTCCAGAGTGTTCGAAGGCACGGGCTTGAGGGTATGACCACGGAGCATTTCTTCCAGCATCTAGAATTGATGAACAATCTTTGTGCCAATACGCAAACCAGCACTGATTCCACTGTCGAGTTTATGTTATATTATGTTATTTGTTATATTTCCATGTTTAATCATGTTAAATTTACCCTTTCAAAGGACCACCAGACACTGTTTGGTAACGGTTCATTGAGGATTACATCTCGGTCTAAAGTAAGGTTGGCATTTCGGGGGAAACGAAAGAGGGAGAGGGTAACGGACCGCTACGAAAGAGGGAGAGGGTAGCGGACCGCTACGTTTCTGGGAAGGGAGCTTTTCCACGCAGTCTTCAATAAAGCGCGTGCTATAGTTCAGACGGGTTGGGAAGAGAGGAGAGAAAGGGGCGGAGCTTCGCACTCTTCTCCCTTCCCCGAAACGTAGCGGTCCGCTACCTCTCCCTCCCTCGTAGCGGTCAGTTAACCCCGTTACCGGTTAGCCAACCTTAGTCGAGAGAGTGATGGCGACAGATGTTTCAGTATTTGTATGCGATTGCAAAAACAATCAACTCCTCTTCTTTCGCTTTACCGTCTATTTTGCCCCTCAAGTGTGTATATTTCTGTGTGGCTCTCTTTCGCCAAGATAGTTTTTTAGGAGTCCACTGTGAATCATACCCATATATAATAAAGTGAGAGAGAGGAGGAGGGGAGTGTGAGGGGGATAGAGGGAGAGGGGGCGGAGGGAGAAGGGATTGAGAGGAAGGGGAAGAAGTAGAGGGAGAGGGGCAGAGTAACAGGTCGTCGCTTCTTTTGTCCTTTATTTCCTGTAGGAAGAGAGGGGAACTATCTCATCCTCTTGCCACTGACCGTCCTTTACACAGTCTTGCTTCCACATTCAATCCCAACATTTTCTCGAGAAGGTCGAGCCATCGAAGTCAATCATTGAGAGGATCGTGAAACTTCAGACTCGAAAATCACTTGACGTACATGGTCTGAATTCAGCCCCTTTTCATTACCGTCATTCACTGGATGGCTTCTCTCACCCCTTTCTCCCTTTTTGTCTTTGTTTTCGAAGAGAGGTTGGCAGTTCATTCAACTTGGGAATAGCGTTGACAGAATGAATAATCCTCCTTCTCATTCCCCGCGCTCTTATGCCGGTCAGAGTTGCTAGAGAGTAAAATGCAGAGATGGATTCTTCATTCAACTTGGGAGGTGGCAGCAGCTGCTGTTTCGTGGGGCGAAGAGGTAGAGGGGTGAATTGTGTGCCATGAAATACGAGGGACTTGGTGTCTCGTATATACAGTACTCTTTCTCGATATTGACGCCTCTTTCGTTTTCAAAAACCATGACTTATTCATGTTTCACTTACCCTCCAATTTGGCTTATTGGTCGTACACCTCAACGTCTGTCACACTCTTCTTCTCATTCCTGCCCATTTAAAATCTAGTCTCAAAAATCGACGCTTTATCCAAAAAAAAGAGTGAAAAGGTAAAAGTAGTGTGATTACTATCAGAGGATTAAACTCTTCTTCCCTTGGAACACAATTGCTAACAAAGTCTCCTTGCGATTCAGTCTCATTACGCAACACACTCCCTCATTTCCCAGCTACGGTAAGCTATGGGATCACAAAAAGGAGAGGAAGAGCACAAACAAGGGGAGGAAGGGCTAAGTCAAAGCAAAATCTGGTGTTTACTCCCAAAATGTGATTATCCTTTAGAAGATGAGATTGAGTGGTTCAGTAGTGTAACAGTCAAATTAGAGTGATAAATTTATTTCCGGTTTTTGAATAAGTGATAGGACAATATGAGCGGTATAAGCCATAGGTAATAGGTCAAAGAAGCTGAGACAATATATGACGAAAATTGGATCGAACTTGAGCATACTCTGTAGTACGTAATTTAAATATTGCAATAAATACGAGAAAAAACAGCGAATGAGAAGATCAGATTGAGTATCCAATCTCAAAATACACAGAGCGATATGTGGGGAGACGTGGGATACGGAAGTGGAGGATAAGGTCGAGGAACCAGTCATCCGGGTAGGACTATAGTATGAGGGAGGGAAGGTAGAATATCGTTGTCTCGAAAGAGCGTGCAATTTTGAAGAACGAATAAAAAATGGGATCTGTACACGAAATTTAGAGCGGGGATGTGTGATAATGGACAGGAGACAGGGTGATGGCACATGATCAGTAATCGAACTCGTCGAACAGATCTCTTGACATGACACAATACTCTTCGATCTTCTTATCCTCCTTCAGTTCCTCTTCCGTCTTTTCACGATCGAGAAAGAGATTCTCGCGACAGTGATCGTAACACTGAAGTGGGAGAAGATTAGCTATGCTTGATAGCAGATTCTTGAGTGTTTTGTCGCGCGTTTTGGTTGCAATCAATAATGACGACTGCCCTTCCGTTTTATTGAGAATCCCAAGCTCTGCCGCTAATTTGTCTTTACCAGCAAACACGCACCGTGTCTTATTAGTGAAATGAAGGAAGTGCCAGTCCGAACAAATCAGAGATTGAAACCCGAAAGGGATCGTGCGGAAATGAATGATGGGGTCAGCCAGGGTGCATGATCAGAGAAGGGCCACTAGCGAGGAGAAATTATCTACTCCTACATCTCCTTGACAACTAATAAGCCAGTTGTGACATTAGTGTTTCACTAATTAGTGATTTTTTCCATGTGTTGAATCATTCGTGTGTAGTGGTCAAAATTGCGATAGTGGAAGCACATTAGAGAGTGAATCCTCACCAGTGACAGTTTGTTGTTTCTGCGACAGTTGGCGATCGTGTCGAGTTTGTGTGAGATGGGCATGGAGGGAGTGAGTGAGATGAATCTGGAGATGGGAAGGATTAAGAGAGCGATCGATCAACACAAAACATTCTCTGAAAACAAAACATTCTTCAGCTGTCATCAGGGCTGGTAAAAAATTACGGCTCCTCGTTTCACAATGCTCTCGGTTAAAGACAGCGAAAGAGTATTACGAAATGAGAGATCCGTGAAATATTTGCCCAGCCCTAGCTAACATTTGCTAAACCTAACCACGACTTGTATCAAAATGTTACCTGGAATCGGAAGAGAGGAGACTCATACTCAAAACAATGTCAGATTCATCATGAATGATGAATGAATGATTTTATCAGTGTCGCTTTCTGGGCGCTGATCAAGATGGGGTGTCAGAAGTCTTCTTTCAAGATAGTGGGGGGGAAGGGTGGAAGGAACTTTTCTGGTTTTGGGCCGGACTACAATCTCTTTGAATGTGGAGAGGGTAGGGAATGAAAACGATAGGGAGTGAATAATCTGGGAGAGAGGGCTGGCCGAAGAAACAGATAAGAGCCAGAGGGGAAAGGGGAATCAGGTGGAAACAAACCTCCGTGCAGCATCTCTTCTGCTCGGGAGGACAACACTTCCGCACCGCGAGATCCGCCAGGTCTGCAATTTTGGATTGCCATATAAGTTGTGAGATAAGGGAAACGTACCGACGGGAGCCGAGAGGACAGTCGGAATGACAACGAAAAGGAAGAAGGAAAGGAATGACAAGGGGGGCATGACTGGGACGGATATGACCTGTAATGAGGGGAAAACTGGTCTGGGAAGAATGAGACAAAGGAACGGAAGCTGTTTGTGATTTGAGACGACTAAGGGAGCATGTAGGGAGCATTCGCGGTGAGGCAAAGGAATGAAAACAGATTATGGAAAGATTTAGACAATTTGCGAGGAGAGATCAGAAAGAAGAGGAGTGGAGTGTATTTGAGGAAAATCGGGAGACAGTGAGGAGATGGGGTGATGAAAATCAGAAGCTAGAGTGTTGTGATGAAGCTTATATACAGAATTTGAAACTCCACCCACTAATTTGGGCCCAAATTAGACGAGAGAGTGTGCGAAAATTAGAGAGCTTCTTGATCGGACAGATTCATGATTGATTGTCTCGATGAATTGAATAATTGGAGAAGCGAGAAACTTTATTGTCGCCAAGAAGTGTTAGTATTATGTTGCTGATTATTTCATGCTTTTCAATACATTTCACTTTCCGGTTATCTTCCCGGGAACACTATTTCTGGCAGTGCTTTCAAAAATATATATTACTCGCTTGTCTATGATGTGAGCGCTTTTCTGTAGGCATCATTCTGGAGACGGAAATTCGCGTTTTCAATTGGTTTTTTGGTTGTAAGTGGAATGGAGTTCTGTTTTTCGGAGGCCGCGTGCCAACCTAGCAAGATGACGTTTGCGGCGGTCATTAGGCGCTATCCGGGTGGAAAAGCAGCCCTTTGTGCCCTGCTCATCCGCGATGTATCGCCTCGAGGACTTGTTCTTATGCATTCATCTGAATCCGGAATCAGCAATCTCAAAAAAAATCAATAGAAGGCTTCCTACTCGAAAATACGGTAGTCCACGATCATTGGATATTCGTTGTACCAATTACGTACGTGTCAGCTACAGTACCTCAATGTGATGGAGGCACACCTGACAGATTGGAGATTGATTGTCTCCATATCGATCTTAACTTCATCTCGAACCCGAACATTTCTGATTGGCATCAATTGCTTGCCTATTGAGATCAAATTATCCTATTTCTTGTATTTTCTTGAGCGAACTGCGAATTTACATTATAGCTCTGAGGAATGACCTCAGAAAATCTGAAAATTTCAGTAGTTCACTTCCGGTATCATTTTTTTTTACTTATGTGACCTTTTTGAACACACGGAAATATTAATTCGCTAGAAATGGAAAAAAGCGTTGCACCTAGAATTTCCACACATCGTTCTATGCATTTCCGTGCTTATAATCAGGCCCGGTAAAGAGACGCGAGAAAATCGCTCTTTATTCGATTAAAAACAGCGCGCGGAGCGATTGTTTGTCCCTAGACACACGTGAGCTGCGAAGTGATTGGGATCACTATGAACATCGGGCGGAAACCCGGGGGGTTCAGGGCGAAATTTTACGGATCTCTCATTTCGCAATACTCTCTCGCTTCTCTGACCGGTGAGAGAGCATTGTGAAACGAGAGACAGTTAAATTTTTGCCAAGCCCTACTCGGGTTCTCATTTCGCCAGAGCTTCCGATCGGAAATCAACCATTTCTCACTTATATATCTGGATTTGGATAGAACTAAATCGCACGCTCACAAGGGAAGGTTGGAATCTCGATATGGAGTGAGGGAATGAGACTACCCGCAATCGATGGCGGGTCTAATTCTAAGAACTTTAGTGAAAGTCATTTTTGCTAAAGAGCACCTGGGTCTGAGAAAATCGATAATTAAAAATGGGTTAAATTTTTGCATGATTTTCGCGGAGCGGCGCATCGAGCCTATGAGCGCAATCATGAGGCTCTCTCAAAAAGCATCGGTGGTTCAGTGGCATAGTGTTCGTCTAGTAAGCATTTGGTTACCGGTTCGACTCCAACCACTGCAAAACTTTCTTTGCACATTTTTACCTCTCGTCTTTTATGGACTTTAACATTTTCCAAAAAAAAATTGTATGCATATTTCTTGGTGTACTTCTTTTTCCTCTTTTTTTGTTTGAGGAAAATGTCAAATGTTGGATGTCTCCCTATTGGACGGTTACCTAATCTGATCGACGAGAGGAGTTGGTCTAGTCGAAAATGAGGTGGGACCCACCTCCCCTCTCATCCCGATAGAGACGAATGAGATTATAGTGTAAATGGTAATTAAATGATTTAATTAAATTATTCAAATTAACTATCGTGAACTGTGAATCTATTATTATAAAATTTGCATTATAATTTATTTCGTGTCCCTCGAAATGAGTCACATTAGAATACGAAGAATTCGATCCAGTCTGACAAGCTGTGCACTAGTGTTGCGAAAATGAACGAACAATCCGAACAAATTCCGAACAAAATGATCGGACATCGCATTTACACAGACTTTTGAACTCCATTGTTGTTCGGAGGAACAACGAGTCGTTCGGATTTGCTCGGAATAACAGTATCCGTCCGATCATTCCTCGCTCTCTCATTCTTTGGCCAGCGTGCGACGACTGATAAATAAAAGCGAAAGTGAGGAAAATGAGAAGTATGTCGGATAGAAGTCCGCCTAGAATCATTTGCATAATTTCCGAGCAAATTGAACGTTCTTCCGAACACGAACAAGTGCGAACAAAATCCTATTCATTCCTCGCCTTCTCTGTTCGGCGATCGGAATTGCTCGGATTCGCAACACTACTGTGCACTGTGTGTTCCTGTTGGATCACTCGCGAGTGAAATTTTCCCAAGAAATATGCATGCAAATTTTTTTGGGAAAATGCTAAAGTCCATAAAAGACGAGAGGTTAAAATGTGCAAAAAAAGTTTTGCAGTGGTTGGAGTCGAACCGGTAACCAAATGCTTACTAGACGAACACTATACCACTGAACCACCGATGCTTGGTGAGAGAGCCTCATGATTGCGCTCATAGGCTCGATGCGCCGCTCCGCGAAAATCATGCAAAAATTTAACCCATTTTTAATTATCGATTTTCTCAGACCCAGGTGCTCTTTAGCAAAAATGACTTTCACTAAAGTTCTTAGAATTAGACCCGCTATCGATTGCGGGTAGTCTCATTCCCTAACTCCATATCGAGATTCCAACCTTCCCTTGTCAGCCAAAATTTTCGGTGTTATTGCCAACCCACGAAACCAATGAGTCCGTTAAAGAGAGTCGGCGTCGAAAAATAAATATTTTCCATTTTCTTAAAAAGCTCCCATTTGAGCGCTCATATGCTCTAATAATCCAAAATGTTCAAAAAAAAATGTTGAAAAAATATTTCAAAATAGTCAAAACAAAATTAAAATAATTTGCGTGTATTTGGGGGTACTGTCGCTCCTGCATAGTACAAGTTGGGCCTTTTCAGAAAAGTCGCACAAGCGCACCATAAATTCTCCGTTTTTCGAGAGCTGGGTTCAGTCTTTCCTTTTCGTTTTTATTATTGTTTTTATTATTTTTTTATTATATTTCCTTGTAAATCAATTCAACCGGTTCGGCTGACAAGTAGTTGACAATTGTCGAGCTTTAATTACGGCTATTTACCTTATTATTTATTCGCAACCACTTTCCGTGGCTCCTATTTTGGCTACTCGGCTGTATGAAATAAGTATTGGATTACGAAGCATTCTATTTGATATTCTTGTTGTTATTCGTGTTATTTCACTGACTTTTACAAGTACTTACTCTATAATTATCAAATTTAGCCGAACATGGCCGACGAATGGGCAGCTAATGAGGTTAACGAGGCCGTGGACGTTGCTCCCGCCTTCGAGCTCGAGAGCGATCTTCCCGAGGTCAAGCTCTTCGGGAAATGGAACCGCCAGGAGGTATTATAAATCTTTTTCAACTTTGCTATTGATATTTTCATCCTGTTCAATTCTAGCACAAAGCAATTTCTCTGATACATGGGTCACTTGCTTATTTTTATATAGGCCAAGAAGTGTTATCACAACGTTTGAGTGTCTTTGTTCATGTGGAGATTAAGTTTAGAGTCATTTCTTCTATTTTTCCCGTGAAAATGTGGTACGCATGGGCCAATATTGAGTTACTTGGCCCCTACTTTGACAACACCTTGTAGTTAAACCATTCTAAGAGTTAAACCAAAGTTACTTATATTTATATTTGTCAGGTCAATGTTGCCGATATCTCGCTTGTCAGCTACATCACCGTCAAGGAACAAGTACGCCCGCTACCAGGTCGGTAAATGATATAAATAATTCTGTCCAAATTTGTATGTTTGGTACATTATGAAGAAAAAACCCAGCCTTGTAGTTAATACATTCGGAGAAATACCACTAATAAATGTTTAGTTATTTTTTTTGTCTTGTCAATGTATGTTCACCAGTGTTGAGCACCACCCTCGGACCATTGTGATGGCGTAGCTGTTTAGGAATCCCCCAACAGCTACGCCATCAAGAAGAAGGACGAGCTCGAGCGTGTCGCCAAGTTTAACGGCTACGCCGTTTTGTTATCTAGACATACCTCACTCACCCTTAAGATTTTTCGTTTGTTGTTGATGTTATTGGGTAAATTGTGAGTATTTACTCTCTTGTGTGTTAAATACACTTGGCATTATTCAACATACTATTCGTTGCAGAAGACGCATTTAAAGTTGTTTTGTGGCTTTGATATAAGGACGGGGAGGGGGTAGTTGTGGAACATGCACACTATCCGCATCGATTGTGTGTTGGGTAAGAAATGAGAGGGAAAGCGCCTATCAAAGACTGCCTGCTTGTCTGCCGAAGTCGTCCGCTACCTTTGCCATTCGTCCATTGCTCCAAGGATAGGTTTTTTCCCTGATCACCCCAAAGTGCTATCCGATTCTGCTTTTTCTCTCTAAGCTTGATTCTGATTCTCTCCTTCTTTCGATTGCAGTGCTGGCGTAGGTTCATCCCTACCCTGTATCAACTACTACGACTACTATTCCCTAAAATTAAGCTTGTTCTTAGGAACGACTTGTGTTGATTGTGTCCTAATTGACTATTTTGAAGTTGCCTCGCTCGGGAAAGAATATCTGTGGTCAGAGAATGTTTTTCTCACTATTGGTTTGCCGTTGTCGATGTGCTAGTTGGACCTGCAACATTCCCATCCTCTCCCTCCACTCCTTCAGCAGCAGTTCGCCTTCTATCGCCAACAAATTAAGGAACTCTAATAGGCTTGCTTTTTTTGTGTTAGAGTTTTTGCGGGGAACGACCTAACAAAGCCAGACTGATAAAAAAAAGCGCTGATATGTCTAAATCTCGATCACAAATCATCACAGCTCAAAGGTAAAACGTGTATAAAGCAACGAGATTGAGCTTAAAATTGGGGATCTTGAGAGCCGAAACTGTTTCAAGGAGTAACAAATGACACCTTTGATGGTAAAACTGAAACCCCGATGCAGAATTACAGCCAGATTATGAAATTCCTTGTCGAACAAGAAGAGAATAGCAGTAATATGGCGTATTCTAATAAAAAAAGGTAAAAAATGACCTAAAAACGTTAAGGTAACGAAAACTTCGCCAAATTCGCGAAAGAAAAAATCGATAAGCACAGCAATACCGTTATCGTAAAATTTCCTTAATGCCGGCTTTGGCCTGCGTGTGCATACAAACAACGCCACACCAACTATGCAGGAGCTACCGTAACCCAAAACTTGTTTTCTATTTTTCTCCTTAAATAAGCATTTATATTTTCTAATATTTTGGCATTGTAGTCAGGTCATCAGTCAGAATGATACTAAATCATATGAGCAATGGTCATTTTTTGGCTGCCGACTCCCTTTAAGATCCGCACCAGACTGATGGTTCAATCAATCAGCCCAAGGCGATATAACTATGCCTGCCTAGTTATCACATTTTTAAAATGATACGATTGTAATTGCACACCTATTAAACTATTCCGCGCGGTAAACGCGTTAGCTCCGCCCACTTTCACTTCGTTTTACGCATTTTCAGCCTATTTTCACTATCTTTTCTTAGTTTTTACTGATAAAACACGATTTCTGGGATGGTTTCGCGTTCATTAAGCACAAATTATATAATTAATGCTTACGTTTATACGCGACCATAGTTTAGTAGCAATTTTGTTACGCGCGGAACAAGAAACAACTTTGCGTCAAAATGTGATATCTCGCAGCAGCAATCAGTAGCATTTGCACGGAATGAGTTGGAACCGAGGTATTAATTGTCGTGAGTTTCGTGAACTATTCCAGGGATGAAGACGGACATGGATCATTCATGAATTGGAGAAAGCGGGGTGTTTTTTTCCGGTCGTCCGTGGCGTCCGTGGTGTGTCATTAGTATATCTCCTCAGGATCAGGGTAGAAATCGGACGAGGTTTAAGCCGTTAAAAATGAATCTCAAGTATTATGACGGAACTCGATCATCATTTTCATCTAAATTCATTCTCTTCGAATTTTCTGTTTTTGGTCCGGCGAGCGCGGGATTCGAACCCGGGAACTTGTCGGGCACGCAATCGACCGCGCTATGCCCTCCTCGTGAGTCTACCTTGGAGTATCATTATTGAAGCTCTCATAGATGACCTGATAATGAATAATATTAACTCTCCATTCCATTCTCCGACCAGTTACTTGCGTTGCGTAGTTCATTGTGGTTGGGATGCATTTATCGGCGCTATTCTCCTCAACCATTACTTTCATAAATTAATCTATAGAAAGATGTGACTCCTCCTTTGGTGCTTTCTCTGTCTGGTGTGGTCTCATGAAAGCTTACGAGCTTGTGAAAATATTGAATCAAACATTGATAATTTCCGTCCAATGTCCTCATTTCATTTCACCAATTTGTTTCATGGGAAGGGCTTCTCAAAACAAATATTACCTTGCATAAATAAGCGCTAATCAAGTTTCGATCTCAGAAATATAAAAGGGCGCAGCTTATCATCTGATCTTATCTGATCTCTCCATCTCATCTCACAAGCACCATCTCTTAGCCTATCGATCACCGTTAGATATGAGATGCTAGATATGATCACACGCTCTCACTTTTCCATTATCTCTCGCTCTTTGACCCCGGCCTTTGTTGATTGAAAATCGATAGCACCTGTGGCCAGTCCCGAGAACGAGAGATACGCGCGAAGATAGCTAGTAAGGTCACATTTATGGCACTTCCCGAGATGGGCGGAGACTGGTCTCGCACAGAAAATATACAAATAAAGCGAGTGATCTAGCGTATATCGGTCAATCCAGCCCCTTCTAGCCTACCGTAATCCTTTCCCATTCAAGAGTTTCCCGCTTTCCCTTCTCCGAGCCTCTTCCAACCCTTCGGCTTGCTCTACTTCCATTCTTCGGTGCGTTGCGAACAGTATTCTTCCCAGTATCATTCTCTAGTTAGACAATGACTTCGATTTCCCTAGGAATAGTAGTCGAGTAGTCGTTTTGTCTTTCAGCAGAATGCGACTAGGAAGGAACAGTATTGCAAACCTACTTCTATATTTCACGCAGCTTCTAAGCACCTTACCTTCAATAACCCTATGTTCAGATCGTTGTACCCACCTACAATGCCTCGATCCAACGCTCCTCTCCTTCTCCTCTCTCTCCTTCCTCTTCTCGCGTCGGCTGGATACGGTAAGTGTTTCGAAAAGGGATTATCAGACCAGACTGTGAACTTATCATCTACTTTTCAGATAAGGCAACTAAGGATGCAGCGAATAAGTGCTGTCCGGCAGATTATATGCGGCATTGTATGCAGGTTTGTTTCGCTCTCGCCTTCAGCGATCCGATCTCGCCTTCAGCGGTGTTGCTTTTGCAGGCAATCGAGTTCCAATTGAGGCTCAACTTCCGCAATAAGGCTGCCGAACGAGAGGCTACTATCTGCATTCAGCGCGAGCTGTACTCGGACGACAGTCTGAATGTCGTCAGTCCGAAAAGTGAGTCTACTCTGTTTTTCCTCAACGACTAGGCAACCATATCCGCAGCCGAGAGAGTGTGGGAAATGGACAGCGGTAGAGGGCTGCGGATATGATTGCCTAGTGGTTGGGAAAAACCAGAGTACTTGAGAATCTTTGTTCGATGAACAGCGGACATTGACTATTACATTCACCTTGAATACGTTCTTGTCTTCGGGAAACGAGCCTTGCGAGTTAAACTAGCCCTTTTCAGCCCTCCACTGCTGCAATGTATTCGCCAACGACCCGACCGATCGCAACAACGTCTGTTTTAACGCTTGCCAGTGAGTTTTTCGTCCGACTCTCTCCATTTTACTCGCTCTCTCTCGCTTTCTCTGATCTGTGAGTGCGCCTGCAGTAATCCCTCCCCATTTCAGGAACGCCTCGCTCTCGGCCAGCATCAAACCGACGCGCAAGCTGGCAATTATTCGCGAGTGCCGAGAGACTAATCGACAGGTGAAGGTAAGATCCTCAATCTTCAATTCTCTCACCTTCCTCTCTATCCGCTGGCGTAAAAAATCTCAATCCGCTGGCGTAAAAAAGATTGCATGAATAATATCCAGTTGTTTATCTATCGCTGAAATACATTTCCAATTTGAGCCAAACAGAGGCCAAGAAAAGTTAATAATTTGTGAATTCTTTGCAGTACTTCGATTCCTGTCGGAGGTACATCAACGGCGCAAACACCTTCAAGGATCTGTTGATGAAGACTCAGTTGAAATATAGTTGTGATATAGCGAAGATTAAGGGCCCGAATTATTGAGATTCACCATATCACCGTATAGTTCGGAGTAGCCTCACCATATTTTTTGTTCTCTTAACTAATTCTTTCTTATCTGATTCCCGGTTTTTGTGAAATCTCTATTATATTTGGTAACTTTTTTATTTATGTCTGGTATTGTTCTCTTTCCCTAGTCCTTTCTTTTTGTCGACCTTATTCTCCTTGACATTCATTTTCGTTTAAATTGAACCACTTTTTGTTTTTTGATTTGCCCTTTTTAATTGCAAACATGGCAAATGATATGATGGAATTAATATAAATAATACTATGACTAGTACAGGGTGTCTCAAAAGGATTGACCCAAAATTGGCTCATTCCAAGTTTAGAACGAATGATCCAAACAGGGACCGGTTTTCACAAGATGTAGCTGAGACATTCATTCTGAGTTAGTCGCCCCATTCCGACCGGTTGGTTCGCCGATCTCTCCGTCTCCGCCCAACACGGAATTGGCCATCCGTGGGCGTACGGCCAACCATGGTTCTACCGTTCTTCTTGGCAACCATGAACGTCCTCTCCCTCGCTACGGACGGGAGATTGACGCTATTCGATCAAGCTGTCATGAAGATAAAGGCTGACGTAATCGGACTATGCGAAGTGAGAAGAAAGGAGGAAGGAGCAATTGATCTGACGAGCTCATCTGGCACACTCTACCACACGGGACGCTTCGGGAATCGATCTGCTGGCTGCGGGTTCTTCGTCAGTCGGAGGATGAAGCCCAAAGTGGTGAGGTTCTTGACGATTTCGCCCCGCATCGCTCTTTTGGATTGCCGCCTTCCGAATAATGTCCTTCTCCGTCTAGTTCAATGCTACGCACCCTGCTCAAACCATAGCGATGATCAGTACGATGCATTCCTTAGCGAGCTTGAATCCGTATTTCGTCAAGTAGTACCAGGGCAACGGAAATTTCGAAAAGTGTACAGAGTGATCATGGGCGACCTGAACGCACGAGTTGGGAAAGCGCTCCCAGGGGATACTGCTATTGGGAAATTCGGATATGGGGACAGAAACGATAGAGGGGAAAAGGTAATTACTCTATGTGAGACTTTGCGCCTTCGCATAGGTAATACTATGTTTCAAAAGCAGGAAAGCCATTGCCACACCTGGGTTTCACCTACTGGGACCACAACTACCCGTATCGACTACATTCTCTATCCACGGGACTTCCCTGCTCTTGATGTAGATGTAGTTAATCGGATGGACTTCACTTCAGATCATAGAATGGTCCGGGCCTCATTCAGCGTGGAAGGGAGACCGCTAGGTCATCGTGGAGGAGGGAAAAATGAGGTGGTACTAGTCAGGGACCAATTCAAAGATAACCTTGTACGCTCGATAGAGGGGATTCCTGTGGGATGTGACTACAGTACTCTGGTTAGCTCAATACAACAGGCTGCAACACTTTCCTCTACGCCTGCTCCAAGTGTCCCTCGGTTTTCTCCTAGAACTAGGCAACTGTTCGCGGAAAGATCAAAGATCAAAGCCACAGTTCAAGGGAGAGATCGGGTCCAATGGGTAGCCATCAACAAGGCGCTCCGGGGTAGCTTACAACAAGACGCAATAGATCGGATGACTAGAATGGTGGAAAAGGCAGTAGAAGAGGGAAGTAACTACAGTAAAGCGATAGGAAGTCAGAGTGTCGGGAGAGAAAGAATTGTCAAAATGCAAGGTGGAAAGGGCATAGTCACTACCCAAGCTGACCTAGAAGGAGTCTTTAGAGAATACTACAACAAACTCTACAAAGGGGATGGCGGACGAAACTACACAGTGAGAGAAACAGAAGAGGAATTCATTCCCATTGGGAGAGACGAAGTGGAGAGTGTTCTAAGGGGATTCACATCCGGGAAATCGCCAGGGGAGGACAGGGTATCCGGGGAAATGCTTAAGGCAGGGGCTGAAATACTATCACCATACCTCACTGCAATCTTCAATAAAATCCTCATCGAAGGTTTTATTCCACAGGGTTTTGGGGACAGTAGAACAATCCTCCTGTTCAAGGGCGGGGACAAAACACTTCCTAAGAACTACCGCCCCATTTCCCTTCTCCCAGTCATCCAAAAAACCCTTACCGCCGTTATCAACAATAGGATTGGTTGTTCACTCGACAATCTTCGGGCAAGGGAGCAACAGGGATTCCGTGGTGGTCACTCAACAGTAGACGGTATTTTCATCCTAAACACTCTCATCGCAAACTGTCGGGAATTCAAACGCCCCCTCTACCTACTCTTTCTCGACGTAAGCAAGGCTTTTGACTCTGTTCTATGTGATTCTGTCCTTACTGCCATGGAACGGGATGGAGTTCATTCTACTTTCATTCGTTTCCTCCAATCACTCACAGTTCAGAGTAAAAGCTCTGTGGTCGTCAATGGGAAAGGAGTAGAAGTAGACATCGGGAGAGGGGTCAGACAGGGGGATGGTCTAAGTCCGCGTCTATTCGTTGCCGTCTTAGATACAGTATTCAGGGGACTCAACTGGGGAAAAAAGGGAATTTGCATTAATGGAGAATATTTATCACATCTCCTTTATGCAGATGATTGCGTCCTTATTTCACACGACCCGCGCCAAATTCAATCCATGGTTCGGGAGCTGGAACGGGAACTACTAGCGGTGGGACTCTGTCTCAACGGAGCAAAAACTGTCGCTCTTTCAACTATTCCTAACAGCAGACCGGTCATCGTGGCAGGGGAAACAGTAGTAGTAAAAGACAAAGTGGTTTATCTCGGGCAAGAGGTCACAATGGATTCAAATCGATTCAAGGGGGAAATTCACCGCCGAGTAAGAAGCGCAAATTGGGCTTTTTCCAAGTACTCTGAATTCTTTAGGAAAAGAGGCCCCATGGTATTAAAAAAGCGGCTATTCGATGGTGTAGTTCTCCCTGCATTCCTATACGGAGCCGAAACATGGTATCTTTGTAAACGAGACAAACAAATTCTTTCCGTTGCCCAGCGTAAACTTGAACGAAAAATGCTCGGCATTACTGTACTTGATCACATTCGGAATGAGCACCTGCGTAGTATTACAAAACTGAAGGATGTTGTGCGAGAGGCGGAAAAGCGTAAATGGATGTGGGCTGAAAGACTCTCGAACTTCTCCCACGAAAGGTGGAGTCTAAGGATTCTCGAATGGACTCCGCAAGGAAGAAGAAATCGCGGGAGGCCACTGAAACGTTGGAGAGACGACTTTGTCAATGCCGCCGGTCCACAATTTCTTCAACTCGCACGCGACCGTACTCAGTGGAGAACTCTTATGGCAACCCAGCTGAGATCCCACCAATAACCAGCTGATAAAGTTGTTTAAATGAAAATAAATGAATGAATGAAATGTAGCTGAGACTACCTGCTAATAAGTGTGAAAAAAAAGTGATCAAATCCATTCAGATCACGAGTTATGATGTTGTCCTCTTGACTACGGATGGGTGCCCAACTACCCGTTTCCTCTATACGGAACACACTCCTTCCCAGTCCCCGGCCCGGCCTCCTACGCTGTACCCAACTACGGACATCGTGAATAAGCCAATTGGGAGGATAAGAGCAGACAATTAGCCGGTCACTTTTATTCCACCTTTTGAGGTGGCTCTACCGGCACTGTAGTGTCCACATTCTTTGCGATAAATTGCTATGTTAACAAAACTCATACGTCTGTTCCTGGAGAAATACAATGGACTAGTCACGAATATGACCGAATTTGGTGAAAAAAGACTATGTTAACAGCAATTAAAAGACATCGACAGCATACAATGATGTGGGCGGCAAAAAGTCACATTTATTTCTCTTGAATGTATCCTGCGATCTTGACATGCAACTGTGTAAACTGAAGATCGTCCGAAAGATGGGCCAAACCCTCGTTCCACGCGGTTTTACATGGAAACTTTTGACTGTGCAAACGAAATCGCTCAGTATAAAACTCTTTCCTTCCTCCTTTTCAGCACCAATTCAGCAGCTGGAGAGTCACTTCTAGTCCAGGTATCCATTCTATTCTCTTGGTCTAGATACACCTTTTTGCATTTGGTCCTCCATTAGAAGCTTTACTTGTATAATGCACTCAATTTCACAATATCATTCATACCAGCCTACGATGTTGTCATCTCTCTTCCTTCTTTCTCTCATCGCATCATCTTCCCTCGCAGATTCCCTTCTTGTCAACGATGAACCCGTCATTATGAATGACGAGGTGCTCAAGCCTGTTATCCTTAACGACGAACCGGTGATTCTGAATGAAGAACCGAAGGTTGTCTACGACGAACCAGTTATGGTTGATGACGAACCCGTCATTCTCAACGACCAGCCTGAAATTGTCAATGACGAACCCGTCTTGGTTGATGATGAGCCTGTGATTCTGAATGACGAACCAGTTATCCTCAACGACGAGGTCAACAAGGACGACGTTGAGAGTATCGAAAAGGAGATGTCACGAGAGGTCGAGGAGGAATTCTCTGATAAGGAGCATCAGGATGAACTTTCTCTGCTCAAGAAACAGTTCGCCTCTGCTCATTCCGACAACGAGACCTACATCAGTATCCCCACGGAGCTCGACATTAACACCAACCATACTGAGCTGTTCGAAGGAGATATTGATCTTTCGCCGTAAGTTGTCTCAATTTTTTTCATTAGCAAGAGATTTGCGCTCAATCATTATGCATTGACTAGTTAATATTAGTGAAGATTTCATCGAATTTAATTAATTTAATTCAATTTCAGTGAGCAATGGAAGGTGGCACTTGATTCGGATCCTAAGAATCCTCTGAGACGCCGTCAGGCCCTCTCAAGTGTGACTTCCATGTGGCAGCCAATGGGTGCACCCGTTATCCCCTACACATTCCAGCCTGGATTCCGTGAGTTATGATGCTGGTTACGCTATGAGTTGCCGTGAAATGATCGAATGTAGAAGGTTGTGGTGCATGATTTAACATTACGGTACTGTATGATCCAGCCCTAGTAGGCATTTTAGTAAGCTATCGATTGAACTAAGGTAGAGTATACGGTTCCTGAGGATGGTAATGAGGATCTGGCACGAAAAATAAATTGTAAAATTTGCAGCAGCTCAGTACCAGCAGGTGGTCAGAGATGCAATCGCTTTTTGGGAGCAGAGAACCTGTGCCAAGTTCAGACTCGCCACTCCTTCTGATGCAAGCGCGTACGTTGTGCTTTCTTTTCCTTGTTGGATTACAAATGATGACACAACAAATAAGTTAAAAGTAAGGAATTGGTTCATATGAAGGCTATGATTGTAGTGAAGTGAAACACATTCAGCATCGTTTTCAACCACAACGCAAATGGTTGCTCATCCTCTGTCGGGAGAAGAAATCAGAGACAGCAACTGAACCTCCAGGCACCCGGATGCATGACTGTGAGTTAATGCACGTCAAATTGCAAATTGGACTTCGTGACGATCAATTTTTCACACGTTGATTGTGCGAAAAGAGACTACAGTAATTCGGTGAAAAAAGACAATAACGAAGAGCTTAGCACACTCGTTCGAGTCAATTTTCCCATTCTTATAGTAAAAACGCATCGAAATACACAAAAGACCTTACAACGAACTCTCATTTTCTCATCTCTTTATATCACATTTTTAAAATGATACGATTGTAATTGCACACCTATTAAACTATTCCGCGCGGTAAACGCGTTAGCTCCGCCCACTTTCACTTCGTTTTACGCGTTTTCAGCCTATTTTTACTATCTTTTCTTGGTTTTAATGATAAAACACGATTTCTGGGATGTTTTTGCGTTCATTAAGCACAAATTATATAATTAATGCTTAAGTTTAAACGCGACCATAGTTTAGTAGCAATTTTGTTACGCGCGGAACAAGAAACAACTTTGCGTCAAAATGTGATATCAGGTAACAATCGTTGCCCACGAGCTCTCTCACGCTTTCGGTACTCTTCACGTGCAATCTCGCGTCGATCGTGACACTTACGTGCAGATTGACACTACGAACATCCAGAAGGGAATGGAGCACAACTTCAGGTAGTCAGAGACTATTTTGTACGCAATCAACTACAATCAAGCCTTTACTAATACTATGTTTTTTGGATGTTTTAATGGAATAGGTACCAATCAGGTGCTTCACTTATGAGAATCATTGATTGCAAAATGGTGAAGTAATAATCAATTCAGAATGGAGCCGACCGGATACTCGACCTACGGACTCCCGTACGAATTCGGATCAATGCAGCACTACTTCCCTTATGCGTACGTTCTCGTGTCTTCATATTTCTGTGCGGAAAAAAATAGTACATTCTTTTGTGTCTGACTGTACAGAGCTTTGGTAAGCATACTAAAGTTATATCCATCCAGATAAAGGACAATTCAAGATAATTTTCAGCTTTGCCGTCAATCAGCAGCGTCCCACCATCTACGCCCGTCCTGCTTACCAGCGATTCCAGGTACTGTATGTACATCGTGTTCTTCTCACTGTAACAGAATAGGATAGTGATAGAAAGCAATATCTTGTGGCTCGATTTCTATTTGCTCAGGACGCGTTTTTAGGGAAACTCACGTTGTACATTTCCTGTAAATATGAAACTAATTCAGGGATCGATGGATGGACCTCGTGCTACCTTCTGGGATACTGTACTGATCAATAAGATGTTAGTACCAAGTCCTCCCAATTCAACTACCCTAGCTATTTACATCTTTCAAGATCATGAGTTTAGAGGCGGGGCGGATTAATCATTTTTATAGGTACAAGTGCACGGATAAATGCCCTCGTCAGATGGCGTGCCAGAATGGAGGAGTCACTGACGGTGCAAACTGTAACAAGTGTTTCTGCCCCAGAGGATGGACGGGAACCAACTGCGAAAGAAGAGTTCGTTTGCGATCGTAGATTATACGATAGATTCGGTTTAGATTCCGTTGTCTCCCACTGTTACTGTAGCCTAGGTTTCAAAAGCGATTAGTAACGTTTGTGAGAGATGCGGTAGTTGCGCTTTCCTTCTCACTGTTAAAATTTGATAATGCAGCGTTTACAAATACACATTTCAATAGCGATCAGCCCGGAATCTTCGTGAGTGATACGTTAGGATTACGCATTCAAATTTTCCGTTTCAGCCTTCGGACGCACAGACTACCAACGTCGCAGCCTCCGCTCAGACTGTGAAAGTCGAGATGACCGGTGTATTCAGTGCATTCCAGGAGAAACTCGTCGTTCTGCAGGTGAGAAGCACTCAATAGTGTATTGTAGAATACTATGAGATCACTTCAGCATCACAACAATGAAAGCACAATAATATGTATTAGATCTGTTAGAATCGTAGGCAGCAAGACTTTTTGTGTAACAAAAGGCTAAATAAGTGTTAATTTCAGGCCCCTGCTGGCAAGAGAATCGAGGCCACTGTGAAATCATTCGGACCGTAAGTGCAAATTGAAATAAACTGCTTGATTAGGGAAATCTGTTCTAATTCTGCACTAATCATAATATAGTGCGAAACTGCACGCCAGTTGAAGCAGTTGTGGTAATCCTGATGTTGATCGTATTCCTGATAGCGCATTACAAGGTCAGAGAGTAAGATGACTGGTAAATAGAAAGATTTCAGGTACCGTTTCTCAATGTGCCGTTCTGTTGGACTCGAGATCGTTCCGACTACTGACACACGCACATCTGGCCTTCGGTAAGGACATCACAACCACACTACTTAGTACTTATCCTTTTTACCTCACAAATGAAGAATGCAAATAGAAATCAACATATTTAAAAAAAATCAAAATACAACACTTGAAAAATTAATTCCAGTTTCTGCGCCCAGCCCAATCCCTCCACTCCAATTGTCTCCGATGGTAACACAATGCTCCTCTGGTTGTACAGAGATGCCAACTATCCTGTGACCGCCGAGGTTTCAGTCAGAGCCGTCTGAGGACATTGAAAGTACACGATAAATAGTATTTATTCGAATGACTTCGGTCTGACAACAACATGGAGCTCTTTAGTCGACATCTCAAATAAGAAACTTCGAGGAAGCGCAATCACTGGTTTTCCTCCGTTTAACGGACTGCGAATATGTATTGCGAGATGATTCCATCTCTCTACTCAACATTCACTGTCTTTTTCATATCTTGCATTCTCGTGTTTAAACGCCCTCAGCAAGCCAAGAAATTATCATCATTATTATTGTTTCTTACGGGATATATACAATCAGTTCGATGGTATTTAGAGATGAATGGTATGAACGAAAGTCGAAATTGAGATAAGTCTAATTTGTGGCAGAGGAAGGGGCAGAGTGAGTAAGAATTTCATTATGAAGATCAACTAAACTACATTACAAATCTTAGGATTAGCCAGGCATGACAGGAAATAGTGAGAAGACAGGAAATAGAAAGACAGATAAGTTGAGTCGGGTTGGTGGATGGTGAGAGTGAGAGTGAAAGCAACTGCGAGGGAATTAGAATATTACGGTAGAAATGCTCATATTTCGAAAGGATCGGCGGGAATTGTTAAGTACGAACCTAAAAGATGCACAAAGATGCACAAATAATGCGGAAACATAAGAACTAAACCAATCTCAGCCAACGTAAAGGAGTCACTGAGAGGGGCAGGGGTGGGAGATACAAACAACAAGATCGGAATGGGCTTGACAGATGGATGCATTTAGAAGGGAGGATCGAAGACCTCGTCGGGAGTGACGGAGGGAGTGACGAATGGGAAATCGAGATTGGGGAAGGGATGTGGGTACTGGCTGCTCTGAGGGCACTGATTCGGGTGGAACGACTGGTACTGGGGCAGGGACTGATCGAAGAGGCATGCGGAAGGTGAATGTGCAAGCGGAGGAGTGATCGGCTGGTAGAGAGAGGGGGACAGGGCGGCCTGGTTGCTCTGAGGGAAAGAGCTGACCACCGTTTGAGTGGACAATTGGATTTGGGGAGCCTGAGGCAGCGAGATCTGCGTCGCAGAGGCCTTCTTGGCCTCGGCCGTAGCCGCCTTTCGCTCTCGCTCGGCCTTCTTTGCAAGGGCTTCCTGCATCTTCTTCTCCTTCTTCTTCTCCTTCTCCTGTGCCTTCTCGGCCTTCTTCTTCTCAGCTACGGTGGCTCTCTTAGTAGTGAGCTTCTTGATGGTCTGCCTGGTCTTTCTCTTTTCAACGCCACTGGCTTTCTTTCCAGCGAGATCGATCGCCTTGACAGTCTGTCGGGTCTTTCTCGCTTCGGCCGCTCTCGCCTTCGTAGCATTGCTCAGCCTCTTCTTCTCCGCCACAGCCGCCCGTCTTCTCTGCTTGATGGCTTCGTCAATCTCTAGCTTGTACGCCCTGTCCTCTTCAGAGAGTGTCTCGAGGAAGCGGTTCTTCTTTTCAATCAGCCATGGAGCGAGCTCCACTTCTCTGCAATTGGCATTATTGTTAATCTGCACGAACTGTTGTAATTGCTCACCGACCACCCCGTTTTTTCTATTGTGCTTTCAACTTTGCAGAAAGTGATTATCGATATGCAGCGCACGATAACCAACGCATTTTGACTTTTATATTCGATAAAAAAAATAAGAGAATTTGGAATAGATTACGATATCTTCGACTCTACGTTACTTTTCCTCTACTCATCCTGGTTGATGTAATTAAAAGTGAAATATGAAAGGTTAGAAGATACTGACCCGAATTTGAAAAGGTCGAGTCCTATTTTGATGAACTGCTCAATGACATCAACATCGTCAAAGAAGTCCGGATCCTCCTCCATCTTCTCCTTCACGAGGTCGATGAACACCTCCTCCGAGGCCTAAAATATCCGGAGTTTAATGAAACTTGAAAACAAAATCGGGTGGTATTAATCCTATTTGCAAAAGTTGAGCCTTGTCAATCCTCACAAGGCGAATCAAGCGAAGCTGTCGACGGGGCCAAAAGATACTAGTTTATTGTTTCTGGGAGATTCTCGATATTTTCCGGTGGAGTATTCTCAGGGGTTTAAATCTCATTAGCGCGTATCGAGTCCTCTTATTTCTCGCCGTCCGCGCTTAGAGTAACTGCCTTTTGCCTGTTATCTATGCATATAATGCAGTGGAAATGCTATAATGCTGTGTCACAACGTCGATTTAAATTAATTGTGTTGCTTATCCTATTCACCCAATCGGAAATCCTCGTATAGGTCCCCGTCCTACCGTAACCCAGCCTCGCTTCTATCTGTCCCTGGTAAATATGAGCGCTAATATGAGTCCAATCCGTATTTTAAAGACATATTCTCATCAGGCTAGACCGAAGCGCGTCCGTTACACTGGTGAGTGTAAATGGTAAAAATGGTGTATCTACTACGTCAAGCGATTTTACAGTCGTGAGACAACGCTAGGTGGAACCCACTATCGCTCTTTGATGTTAAGGTAAGGCTGTAAATGTATTGTTCACACTCACCGGGATGCACTCGATGGGCTCCCATGTCTCATGGCATCCCTTCTCGTCCGACCAATCCGGGCCCCAGTCCACTCTCACGATCACGTCACAAGCTGAAATGAATGAAAATCAACGGACATTTTTATACCGGTGTTTTTTTGCACAAGCATCTCCAGAAATAGATACTGGCTTATGCGCACGTGCCTCTCCTTAACTTCACATCCATTTAACAAGAAGCATTGAGAAAGACGTGGACCGTATTGCTATTACTACTCAATAAATCGATGTCACGCAGTACGCCCCCCTATCGCCCCCCTATCGCCCCCCTATCGCCCCCCTATACCCCCCATATACGCAGTTCGACACTACTCAGCACTGAGACAGGGGCCCGTCCCGTCTACGTTCCACCTGATGCCGTCATGCGGGCCGTTTTAGCGCATTATTGACTGAGTATCGAATGGCACTTTCGTGCCGGCGTGCAACGAATGTACGAGGTGCCGAAAGGGGACGGACTGCGTGACAGAGACGACTTATAGAGTAGTCCGCACTCTGCGATGCATTCTTCCAATCATCCTATCCGCATGAGTGCTGCGAGAAAATGTCACTGGGCGACTTACAAGTGTTCTTCTTGAGAGCCGTGACGTCGACCCAATCCCATTCCTCTTGAGTGACCATCACGCCGTTGAGCACACGATTCGCTGCAATTTTTGCTTAAGATTCAACAACGAATGGCTCAGATCAACTAGAGACTGGAATCAACGACTAACAGAAATCTAAGGCATTCACGGAAACCCAAGCTTCAATAATTACCACCGATCTGCACTGTTTGGTTGTACAAATACGCAAAAATTAGCGAATTCGCAGCATGGTCTTTGATCTCTCGTCACAGTTTCTCCAGTAACAGCTGGTCCAATGGGTCCCACAGCGTTGCCTAACGACTGTAAAATCGCATGACATGAGTACTGTCAGGGATCATCGCCGCTTCCTGGTATCTCACCATTTGCCTAGGATCCCTTATCCCTGAGAATCACCAACTGATAGCTGATCGGTGGGCGTCCCCCCCCCCGCTCCAGCAAGCCGAGAATCTACGGGAGTTCGCCAAGAGATCGGACGCCGATCGGTCGGCCGCTGTAGTGTCCTTTCTTGTAATGTGAGTGTCCATCGTCTTATGTGTCTCATAATTATTATCCATCGCTATGTATGTCCCATTCACACCCAAAGCAACCTAAACCTTGACTGGACACATTTTTTTCAGGTTCTTGCTGATAGAGCTGCTCACCTGGTTGGTGGATCATGCGCTTGTGGGCGAGCATTTGGCTGAGCTGGACGTCCCTCGGCCTGGACCGGCATTGGAGCACGCGCATCTTAGGAGTTGATCGGTGAGAGAGATCTGCAACGGAAAAATGTGTGCACTGTACTGAGCCAACAACAGACATTGATCGAGCGCGCAAACTTTGGTAGCTTTTGGGTCAAGCGGATAACTAATGGGAAGTGATAATTGGTCGGATAACCGCCAAGGAGGCGCGATAGATTGACAACACGAGAATCCGTAAACATCAACACTTGGGTCAGTAGAGGATATTGGGAAGGAGAAGGTAATAAACGCGCTATTCTGATCGGAGCACTATGTAATATGATCGAAAAGTGTGTTTGCAGAAAAAAATATGACCGGAATTGTCCATTCACAAGGCTTCATCAAAAAAAGAGAAAGAAAAACAACAAAAGTTGCAAGAGAAACCATTGAGAATTGATCGCAGCTCTTCCTGTGAAATGATCTGGTAAGCAACCAGAGTAAATTTAAGTCAGAGCGATAATAAGCGTAAGGGCAGATCAATGATCATCTCTTCTCAACTACAGACCATTCGAAGTGGGGAGGGAATGCGTGGCGTGAGAATCACATAAGCTGACCGGGGCTCTCGTAAGTTCACTCACTCTCTATTCCTTGTGAGAATGCGGAGGCAGGGAATGAAAATATGATTCATTTGCAGTGATACAGTAGCAATTTTGCATCAAGTGACAACAATAAGCTCGCACAAATATGGCATTTGGAAAACAGGCGTAAATCACTGATCGTTGTTTGCAAGCGGTAATCAGAGTCTCTATAGTCACAGTGAGCGAAAAAGTATCTATTCTGAGTTTCTGATCGACATCACTACATCGCAATATATCTCAAATTGTCCAAAAGATCTCTGGTGTGCGCCCCCAATTTGGATCCAAGCCAAAAAGGGGTTTCCAACTTGGATCCAAGTACAGTATCCCGGCCTCGGAATTCCAAGTTGGATCCAAGGAGGAATCCAACTTGGATCCAAGCAGTTCTTGCCCCGTCGCGTCTAGCTAGCACACAGGTAGCCTATGAGGTCCTTTTCGCAGCTCTGTTTTGGCTGCCTTCGGGCACGAGTGCGATTGACTGTCTACGGTCCCTAGTAGTAGGACCGTATTTTGGATGTAACCGGCCCGACATGGTCTAACCATGCAGGGTCTTTGGTTACTGTATGAGATTACCGTATCTAATATTAACAATAAATTTAATAGTGGGCTACCATACTCCCTCTTCCAAGTAGGATCCAAGCAAAAATCCAAGTTGCCCCCAGGCCTGGTCGCAACTTGGAAATTTGCTTGGATCCAACTTGGATTCGCACACCAGAGATTGCCATAGCGTAAACTAGCCGCCTCGTGAAAAGCTCAGAATATCTCTGACCTATCTCTTCCCACTCTTGACCACTCTAGCTGACTAGAGGTCACTAAGCGGGCAGAGGGAGAGCAAAGCAGCTGACACTCTTCTCGGTGTTAATCGAGGCACTTCGGGAAGAGATCTCTCGACCATCCTGCTGACTAGGAACGATCTGGCTCTCTGACTTTCCCGTAACCTCTCGCTTTTCTGGCCGGCGTGAAAGTATTGCGAGGTGAGAAAGTCAGTCGATTATTCCTGCTGGATCTCTTTGGCGGGAAGGGGCCAATACACCCTGATAGTGCGCGAAGGTGGAATGCTCACACGACTCGGCATACTGATAAGGTCCTTTCTCTGACTGACGAGACACTACAGGAAGATAAGAGCAGAGAGTGGTCAGCTCTTATCGTCCTGCTCAACTCTGGCCCTCTCTCATTTCTCAGCGCTCTCTAGCTGCTCTGACCGGCCAACGACTATCGGAAACGGGGAGACGCGTACTTTGATAAGATTCTCTTCTCATAATACCATGTCACGTCTTTGACCAAATAGACGAGGCTCGGGGATGGTTTGATAGCGAGCATGTGCATGGAAAGCAAGGGAGAGTAGAAGAAGGAGAGGAAAATCATATCTTCTCCCTCTTTCCCTCCTCTAAACGTGACAGTGTGCACGCAAAAATCAGTGAGGAGAGGAGAAGAATGATTCCTCTCTGAATTCATAGCGTAAACTACAGGGATTGAAAAAGGATAGGGGAAATGCACTCTGTCGAATTTGATAACGCGCGGATTAAGAAAAGAGAATCACGTGACTCGATAAGTGGACATAATTATCTCTCACATTGTCTTGACTGACAAGACACTATGGAAAAGAAGAGACAGTTGATAAAACGGCATGAGCATCATCCGTCCTTGACCAAATAAGCAATGACCTGGTCAGTGACTGATACGACAAGGGTTTGGCCGCTAGTAGTACAACACGGAATGCTAGGGAGAGGAGAGGGGAGGAATGTTCCTCTTTGCCACATAAAATCAACTATGCAGCGTGTATACAAATCATGTGAGAGAATAGAAGGGATGGATAATTCCTCTCTCCAGATTGCCAGTGGGGAGAGATAGGGTACATTGAGAGGGTGCCCAGAGAGGGAAATGGAAGAGAGGGAGAGAGAAGAGGAGGAGGGATAATTGGCAGAAGAGAGAGGGCAGACAGTGGGATAGGAGTCTCCTCTCTTCCTCTCTTTTGCCTTCATTCCCTCGCTGCTCTCCTCTCGGCTCTAAATCCTCCACGTTCTCCCCTCCGTTCCCTCCCCTCCCCATCTCCCATCCCTCTTCTCTTCTCTTCTCCTTCTTCATCCTTTCCCTCTAGTTTTCGTTGTGCCTCCATTCCCTCGCTGTCCTCCCCTCGCCTCTAACTTCCCTATGTCCTCCCTTCTTCTTCTTCCCTAGAGTCCTCCTCCTCCCGGCTCTAACTCCACTCCGTTCTACGCTCCTCCCTCTCTCAGTCGGGCAGCTGCGGGCGTCTAATCGATAGGAAGGAGAAGGGGAGGGGGAGAAGAACGGAGAAGAGTCAGAGGCGGGAGGAGGGCAGCGAGGGAATGCGGAGAGGGAGAGGGAGAAGAGGCTCCAATCCCCTTGACTGTGCTCTCCCGATGTTCCCTTATCTTTCTCCACTGAGTATCTGCAGAGGAATGGAGTACGGAACGAAGGGGGGAAGAAGAAGGGGGAGAGAACGGGGAGACGCGAAAGAGGGACGCGAAGGCGAGGAGAAGAAGGGGAGAAGCGGGAGGATGGTAGAAAGGAGAGAGGAGAACTTGAGGAGGAGAGAAGGGAGGAGTGAGGATAAAAGCGGGAAAAAATATATTCAAAAGTTTAGAAGGATGAGGGACGAGAAAAAAGAAGGAGAAGGGAAGGATGGAAGAGTGGAGTAGGAGAGGAGGGAGGCGAGTAAATCCGAGAAGGAATATCTTTTGAATGCACAGCAGATCGGGGCCTCGCACGTGCGAGTGGTAGGGGATGACCACGAGATTTCAACATAGGCCAGCAGAATGAATCATGAGGATGCCAGATGACGTCAGATGATGGAAAGAAGTGAAGAACAATCACGCAGTGCTCTTCCGCGTCTTCTACACAACACACCTTCCGAGTCTACTCTTCCCGTTCTCTTTCGCAGGCCACACTCAGAAGAACAACAGTCATATTCACCACAATGTGTGTGTGTGACAACGAGAGACTGGTCAAGGGCGAACGTCGATGCTTGTTTCTTATAAATTGCGAATTAACCATCATTGTTGCCAGACAAGACACTCGAATAAATACTATTTATCGTGTACTTTCAATGTCCTCAGACGGCTCTGACTGAAACCTCGGCGGTCACAGGATAGTTGGCATCTCTGTACAACCAGAGGAGCATTGCATTACCATCGGAGACAATTGGAGTGGAGGGATTGGGCTGGGCGCACAAACTGGAATTTATAATTTGAGATAGCAAAGGTTAATGCCACTGAACTCCTACCCGGTAAGCGGAAGCCCCGGGTTCGATTCCCGGTCTATGCATTAACCTTTGCTATCTCAAATAATGTTTGTACCTTGAGCCTACTCGGCAATGACTAGAGTAATCACTCAGATCAAAACAATGCTGGAATTAATTGGTCAAAAATACTTCCTTTACTAGTTTTGCAAATGATCGTGCTTAGTGAAAGGACGAAGGAACTAATTGTAGTTGAACCGAATGTCATGTCCACCACATACTATCGTAATCGCAAGTATCGTATAAACAGCACTTCCAGCGTAATTAAAAGATCCCCAGTCGTTACCGAAGGCCGGAAGTGCGTGTGTCAGTGGTGGGAATGATCTCGAGTCCGACCGATCGGCACATAGAGAAACGGTACCTGAGATTTGGTCATTTACTATTCGCCTTGCTCTCTTATCTCGTAAAGCTCTCTCGATAATCAAGCACGCAATGATTCTCAATAAGCCTGCTAACATTAAATCGCATTTTATAATGATTAGCGCGCAAACCGAACAGGTCGAGAGTCCCTATTCACTCAGTCGTGAACTTCTACTCACGGTCCGAACGATTTCACTGTCGCCTCGATTCTTTTGCCGGCAGGTGCCTGAAATTATATTTATCCATTTTTCAAGACACACAGAGGCCTCATTCTAGCAGATAAATTCCTTATCATTGTCCTTTCAAATAGTGAATGATTGTGATCCCCAGTATCCTCACTCTGATGAGTGTCGCTCACCTGCAGAACGACGAGTTTCTCCTGGAATGCACTGAATGCACCGGTCATCTCGACTTTCACAGTCTGAGCAGTAGCGGCCACGTTGGTAATCTGTGCGTCGGAAGGCTGAAAAGGAAAATTTGAGTGCTTAATTATTACACACGTATTACACACAATATTTCCGGGGTGATCGCTATTGAAATGTGTATTTTTAAAAACAGCATTATCAAATTTCAACAATGAGAGAGATAGCGCAACTACCGCATCACAAACGTTACTAATCTCATTTGAAACCTATGCTACACTAACAGCTGGAGACAACGGAATCTAAACAGAATCTTTCGTATAATCTCCGATCGCAAACTAACTCTTCTTTCGCAGTTGGTTCCCGTCCATCCTCTGGGGCAGAAACACTTGTTACAGTTTGCACCGTCAGTGACTCCTCCGTTCTGACAAGCCATCTGACGAGGGCATTTATCCGTGCACTTGTACCTACAAAAATGATTTATCCGACTTGCCTCTAAACGAATGATCATTGAACACATGAAAATAGATAGGCAAATCAAGGTATTTGACTTGGGGTAACTTGCTACTCACATCTTGTTGATCAGTACAGTATCCCAGAAGGTAGCGCGAGGTCCGTCCATCGATCCCTGAAATAGTTTCATTTTTACAGGAAATGTACAACGTGAGTTTCCCTAAAAACGCGTCCTGAGCAAATAGAAATTGAGCCACAAGATATTGCTTTCTATCACTATCCTATTCAGTTACAGTGAGAAGAACACGATGTACATACAGTACCTGGAATCGCTGGTAAGCAGGACGGGCGTAGATGGTGGGACGCTGCTGATTGACGGCAAAGCTGAAAATTATCTTGAATTGTCCTTTATCTGGATGGATATAACTTTAGTATGCTTACCAAAGCTCTGTACAGTCAGACACAAAAGAATGTACTATTTTTTTCTGCACAGAAATATGAAGACACAAGAACGTACGCATAAGGGAAGTAGTGCTGCATTGATCCGAATTCGTACGGGAGTCCGTAGGTCGAGTATCCGGTTGGCTCCATTCTGAATTGATTATTACTTCACCATTTTGCAATCAATGATTCTCATAAGTGAAGCACCTGATTGGTACCTATTCCATTAAAACATCCAAAAAAACATAGTATTAGTAAAGGCTTGATTGTAGATGATTGCGTACAAAATAGTCTCTGACTACCTGAAGTTGTGCTCCATTCCCTTCTGGATGTTCGTAGTGTCAATCTGCACGTAAGTGTCACGATCGACGCGAGATTGCACGTGAAGAGTACCGAAAGCGTGAGAGAGCTCGTGGGCAACGATTGTTACCTGATATAAAGAGATGAGAAAATGAGAGTTCGTTGTAAGGTCTTTTGTGTATTTCGATGCGTTTTTACCATAAAAATGGGAAAAATGACTCGAACGAGTGTGCTAAGCTATTCATTATTGTGTTTTTTCACCGAATTACTGTAGTCTCTTCTCGCACAATCAACGTGTGAAAAATTGATCGTTACGAAGTCCAATTTGCAATTTCACGTGCATTAACTCACAGTCATGCATCCGGGTGCCTGGAGGTTCAGCTGCTGTCTCTGAGTTCTTCTTCCGACAGAGGATGAGCAACCATTAGCATTGTGGTTGAAAACGATGCTAAATGCAACTTCACAGAAATGGCACTCCGGATAGTCCAATTTATAGCAATTTTCTCACGTTTGATGAGAAAAACGCAGAAACGCAGACGCATTTAAAAAATGGAAAGAATAGGCAAAACGTACGCGCTTGCATCAGAAGGAGTGGCGAGTCTGAACTTGGCACAGGTTCTCTGCTCCCAAAAAGCGATTGCATCTCTGACCACCTGCTGGTACTGAGCTGCTGCAAATTTTACAATTTATTTTTCGTGCCAGATCCTCATTACCATCCTCAGGAACCGTATACTGTACCTTAGTTCAATCGATAGCTTACTAAAATGCCTACTAGGGCTCGATCATACAGTACCGTAATGTTAAATCATGCACCACAACCTTCTACATTCGATCATTTCACGGCAACTCATAGCGTAACCAGCATCATAACTCACGGAATCCAGGCTGGAATGTGTAGGGGATAACGGGTGCACCCATTGGCTGCCACATGGAAGTCACACTTGAGAGGGCCTGACGGCGTCTCAGAGGATTCTTAGGATCCGAATCAAGTGCCACCTTCCATTGCTCACTGAAATTGAATTAAATTAATTAAATTCGATGAAATCTTCACTAATATTAACTAGTCAATGCATAATGATTAAGCGCAAATCTCTTGCTAATGAAAAAAATTGAGACAACTTACGGCGAAAGATCAATATCTCCTTCGAACAGCTCAGTATGGTTGGTGTTAATGTCGAGCTCCGTGGGGATACTGATGTAGGTCTCGTTGTCGGAATGAGCAGAGGCGAACTGTTTCTTGAGCAGAGAAAGTTCATCCTGATGCTCCTTATCAGAGAATTCCTCCTCGACCTCTCGTGACATCTCCTTTTCGATACTCTCAACGTCGTCCTTGTTGACCTCGTCGTTGAGGATAACTGGTTCGTCATTCAGAATCACAGGCTCATCATCAACCAAGACGGGTTCGTCAGTGACAATTTCAGGCTGGTCGTTGAGAATGACGGGTTCGTCATCAACCATAACTGGTTCGTCGTTGACAACCTTCGGTTCTTCATTCAGAATCACCGGTTCGTCGTTAAGGATAACAGGCTTGAAGACCTCGTCATTCATAATGACGGGTTCATCGTTGACAAGAAGGGAATCCGCGAGGGAAGATGATGCGATGAGAGAAAGAAGGAAGAGAGATGACAACATCGTTGGCTGGAATGAATGATTTTGCGAAGTTGAATACAATCTACTGCTTCAAATGGAGGATGAAAGGTGTATCTAAAAAAGAGAATAGAATGGATACCTGGACTAGAAGTGACTCTCCAGCTGCTGAATTGGTGCTGACAAGGAGGAAGGAAAAAGTTTTATACTGAGCGATTTCGTTTGCACAGTCAAAAGTTTCCATGTAAAACCGCGTGGAACGAGGGTTTGGCCCATCTTTCGGACGATTTTCAGTTTACACAGTTGCATGTCAAGATCGCAGGATACATTCAAGAGAAATAAATGTGTCTTTTTGCCGCTGTCGATGCTTTTCCCTTCTTTGCAAAACGTATAATTTTTTTTGCAATTATGACTAATCCTGGTATCTGACATAACCGTTGTCACTCCATTGTTTTCATGATTCAATGAAAACATTCTTCGAATACTTCTTAACACAGCCATTTATCGCATATATAAAAGTCACAATACAGAGCCGACATAGCCTCCTCGGCAGATCGAAACACGAAGGCGCAATTTGAACCATACGTCCAGCTTAATCACGACGGCTATAGTTGGGTACAGCGTAAGAGACTGGGCCGGGAACTGGGAAGGAGTGCGTTCCGTAGAGGCCACATCGCAAGATACATTCAAGAGAAAAAAGAAAAATGCGACTTTTAGCCGCCCAAAAAAATTATGCTGTCTGTGTCTTGTAATGCTTTAGTAGTCACTTCTTTTGCGAGTAAATACGTTATTTCCTACTTTCAGACATAACTTTTAGCCCAATCGTGTTCAGTGAATTGTTTGTTCTGCGACAGCTGCGACAGTATTGGAAGATGAATTTACCGTTTAACATAGCCATTTATCGCAAAGAAAACGAACAACATAGAACCGACATAGCCTCATCTTTAGATGGAAACAAGAAGGTACTAATTGCCGGCTCGGGCCCTCACGATGGACTTAAACACGACGTCCGTAGTTTGGCACAGCGTAGGAGATCGGACCGGGGACTGGGAAGGAGTGTGTTCCGTATAGAGGAAACGGGTAGTTCGGCACCCATCCGTAGTCAAGAGGAGCGAGTACGGTAGGTGAAACAACGTGGAACTTGCGACCGTCCCAACGAAGAATCGTCTGGAAAAGAGGAAATAGTGTTTCGAAACAGGTTTTTTCGCTTCAACGGTCAGCATTTCCAATGAAACGGGGCGAACGAAACAAGTCATCATTGATTCTTTTGACATACGTACTGGCAAAGCTTATATCCCACGTCTTGTAAGGACGTGGAAAAAGATCTTGGAAGAATAACTTACAGTAGGAACAAGAGGCACAACGCGACGGGCGCCCTCGGGAAACAGTAGCGTGCTGCTAGGCTTGTTGAGTTGTTAAGCTTGTTGAGTGTTGTTTGACATGTCTGGATGAGGTCAGGATATCGAGAGAATCAGCAGGTCACAGAACAGCAGCGAATTTATTTATTGCACATTATGAAAAATATGCTTGTTTCCGACGTCAATGTTCCGAAAAATAGAGCATAGTAATAGGAAAAAAAGAATAAAGAAAGAGATATCATTTAAACAGTTTTTACTACGAAGGAATCAGGAAAGGAGTGGAAGAGAAATGTATGAGAGGGTAAAAATTGGCTAGTATAGGAAAGCCAATAACGGGGAAAGATGGAATGGGGCGTAAGAAGGACTGCATAGGGGCAGGATTGAGATTGTTAAGAGCGGACTCGGATTGCATTGAGCGTCCATTATAGCTCAAAAATCAACGCTATTATAATTTCAATGAAATAATCCTAATATATGTCACAGATGCAGATATAGGTCGAACAAAAAATTGGCAATAATTGCTATAATAACTGCACGAGCTTCAGATGATTGAGAGGCGGATGAACCACTGTTCGTTTGTATCTTCTGCCTTGAGATCGAATAGGAAAGACTCGGATGACATGGCGCGTTCATTCGTTATTCTCACAAGATTCAGAATAATAGGACAGAGGAGGAGTGTCGGCTACAAATCTCCTCATCGCAGCCATCGTTTTTTTTCTGACAGACTATTCTAAATTAGCTTCTGTCTGGATTCAATAGGACTGGGGCGGGTGATGAATGGTTTCTCTTTTTGGTTTCTCTTTTTGACAGATAAGGAATTGAAAGGAGTGGAATTGGACTGGGGAGAACTGAAGAAGTGAGATGAAAGGGAAAGATTACGAGTAGCAGTAGTCCCATTTCGTGATTCGATTTCCTCGAATTTTTGTTTTTTTCCCAGGTCGGGAAAGCAAAAATGTGTGATTTTCGACTTGGACGAAGATATTCCCAGACTCAGTAAAAATTGGATGATATTCCAGTAAATTTCGTACAAAGCTTTATATCCGCTCCCAGACTACGTGGCACTAGGAAGGTAAACTGATTTTCGACCCTTGGGAAAGAGATTCTCACACGTTTAGTGAGAATTGGAGGCAATTTCTGAAAATTGTGAGCACATTCGATGTATTCATTTCGATTGAGAAGCATTTGATATAATTGATTTTGACTTTCTTTTTTTTCTTTTTCTTTTAGTAGCAGTCGTTGAAAGAAGGCTGATGGCGTCCTTTTATCTCCTCTTCTTCCAATGAATAGGCGACAAATATTTGAGAGTTTCATAAGTTTTCCTCGTTCATGTAAATTTCAGGCCAATGCTTTTGCACAAAGATAGTAACTAATATCGAATCGTAATCTTAGCATAAACGAGTATTGTTAACAAACGAGGATTGTTCCTTTGTTTCGTCTATAACTCGGAGAAGAGATTTATCGTATACGACAAAATGTTTGGGAGAGAAAGAGCCGACAATATAGTTAATGGGGTTCGCGGAATGTAATACAGCAGGAATTCTTTCATCGCGAATCTTAGGATCTTCCGAGATGATTAGATTCATGTGCTTTCTGAAAGAAAATGCATTGGATAAGAGCGGTGCTATGTTGATGTTTGCTTTTGGACAAGGGATTAATTTGAATTTGAAATCAGTGATAAATATTGGAAATCACTAACAGCTTCCTCTGTCAGTAGTGAAATGGCCTCCTCCTTAATGCGGCTGTTCATCGATTCAGCCTTAATATTCCTTATATAGTTCCTTATACAGCCTAAATATTCCTTATACAGTTCCTTATACAGCCTTAATATCCCTTATACAGTTCCTTATACAGCCTTAATATTCCTTATACAGTTCCTTATACAGCCTTAATATTCCTTATACATTTCCTTATACAGCCTTAGTATTCCTTATACAGTTCCTTATACAGCCTTAGTATACCTTATACAGTTCCTTATACAGCCTTAGTATTCCTTATACAGTTCCTTATACAGCCTTAATATCCCTTATACAGTTGACCAAACGATCAAGATCTATTTTGCCAAATTTCTAAGATAGATTCAATGGATGAACAAATTATCCGTGCGAAACTTACCTTCTGTTCTTGCCGGCAGTGTGCTTCTCTAAGCTCATTGTACTGAAATACGAACTACTATTGATAATTGAGCATGAATATCTGCCGAATGTGGATATCGCTAAACATACTTCTTGGTTCAGTTCATTAGTCATAACACTTGCATCTTCCACCAGCCGAACGACCTCGGCGAGCTGAGATTACGGCATAAGTGAGAACGAAGATAAAAACACCTTTGAAATACTCATTGTCCGCGCTTTAGTTTGGTAGTGAAAACACTTAGAAAGGAATGATGGTTTCGAGAGATTTCGTGCAGTTCAGTATTTAACCGTGTGTCGCACTGCCGCATCATTCACTGTTCGAATGGCGAAGTGGAGTTTATGAAGAATCTCGAAGTAGATGTTCTCCTGAAGATATGCGCCATGAATAGTAACAGAATCATTCCGGCCACTCTTCTACTCCTCTCTTTCGCTGATATTCTCTAGAATTTGTCTAGATAGAGAAACTGGTAAAAAGCAGAGTAAAAATATTCTGTGTGATCATATCAAGCACGAACCCGATAAGGGAGGAGTATTCGACATCGTTGAAGACGTCGAGGGTGTACGATTAGTGCAACAACGGGAAGACATCACTGATTGATTTCGTGGATAAAGAAGGCACGTAAGGTGAGAGAGAGTACGGAAAAAGGGGGAGTGTTAGTATACTTGTGACACCACTCGAGTGTCGATCGCACATGAGAGAAAGAAGTCGAGAGGAGAAAGGAAGAGATGGGCTCCTACCGATTCGCTGATCTCAGCCAATTAGGGATTGTGAGAAGAAGAAGAAGAATAGCGGAAAGTCAAAAACGACTATTTGACCTACCAATCGATTGGTTTGTTCGGCGCTCGGTAAATTTGCTCTACATAAATGCGAACCGAATTACTTATGTATTAGGGATGAGTAGAGACAGTGATGAGACAGTGAGTAGTCACTTTATTGTGAAAATATTGTAGGATGGATCTCTATATTCCATTTGTGAAACAACACGCAGGTGAGACACGGATCTTCCCTAATATTCCCTTGACTACTCCTTCCACTTGTTATTCCCCTTATGGTAAGATTATTTTCCATGCCACTCGTTGCTGGTCTCTGACGAACTGAGTGGAGGGAGGAAGAGGCCGAGAGGAGGCTAGTGATCTACTTGCTCTCCTCTCCTCTACCTCTTCCCTTCCTAATTCCCAGGCAATCAATGGCTCGCAAACAAGCACATCTCATTTGCTGAGAATTTCAAGCGCACGATACATCTCCTTATCTTACATCTCTATCTTCCTCGTCACTAACACTTCCAGAAAAACATGTACGCAGCACGGAGATCAGACGTCAAGGAAGTAACAAATGGACTTCATAGATTAGGTATACAATGCTAATCCCACCAAGCAACATTGTGAATCTTGCCACTGTACAGTAAATGCTCATGACGAAGTGCACAACTGTCATTTGAGGGAATAAATATACATGCACGGGACAAATATTTGTACTTGATCGATAAAGAGAGAATGCTCTATAGCATGAAGAATTGATTCTCTCAGTCAATGACGCTAATCAGTCCCCATGACGTCCAGATGAAGCCCGGAGGAGCGGGAGTCTGCAATTTAAATAAGTATTGATTAATTAATAAATTAATTAAACCTTGTTATTTCGCAAGTTCCCTCGGTAATCCTTGTTATTTCGAAAGTTTTTATGTTTTCGGCTAACTTTTGCAACAATTAAACAAACTGACCGCCCATTCAGCGAATTTCAGGAAGTACTCCTCGTCAAAGAACCTGATGTGCCTCTGTGACTCCATCTGCAATGGAATAATCCCTGAGGAAGTCGGGTGTTAATTTCAGTAGGATTTATAAGTCGGAGCACGAAGAAAAAATCAGCTGAGAAAGTGGAAAAAAGTGATTTGATACCCCACGAGACTAAATCATGAATGCTGATGTCTTACCCTCGCCCACGTCCTCAGGAAGCTCTTGTTCAATCTGACGTAGTATTCCTCATTTTGCTGAGAAATCGGAAGAACCTGCAGTGTATTCATTTCCTTCTTCCCCCCAGTCCGAAGCCTCACCGGGGAAACGTGTGGACGCTCTACATCCTGCTGTAGAACTTGTTCATGTACGTAATTGGGCACGGGCGGGAACTGCTGCGCACGAAGTGCAGGAAACTCAGCAAAGCAGGACTCGGCAGGAGGCATCTGGTATCCCTGGTGCTCTCCGAGCTGGGGTCGTCCACAGTGCGGCCACACAGGTCCCTGGTTCATCGGAGACACACGCTGCATGTACTGATGATGATAGTGAGGGTCGAACATAGGGGGAGGTTGGAGTGGATTGAATCCGAGCGGGAATTGATCCATGAAGAACTCTGGACAAACTTCTCGCCCATCCCAAGCATTTTGTTGTTCTTGTCTGATTCGTTCAACTCGTCGAGCCTCTTTATCCGCCTGAGCCTTTGTGAACCGGTCGATCTGAATATCTTCCGGTGATGACGTAATCAGCAACATTCCTTCCCAATCTTGCCTCACAAGCTTTACGCATTTATTGGTCAGACTAAAGCCGTCATACCCTTCTAATCTCTAATTCAAAATCAGAAGAACACGCAGATACATTCAACAGAGCACATGCTACTATTGGCTAAATCTTAAGAGACCATCCACCAGAGAACGTACCTTTTGGGAGGGGGGCACGGACGGCTTTTTCGCAACCCATCCCAATATTTCACGGGTGATGTTCTCATACCATATGCTGATATTTGGCCCAATATGAAGGGTTGTGGTGCACTCTCCGGAAAATGCCAGACTAGACCTAAAAAAATCATATTTTTTCAACGTGGAAAAAATATTTTCTGAAAAGCTTTTCGGACGTATTCTTGGTCGTAGATTCCAAAAATCGCTATTTCGAAGTGATCGGATATCGATGAAAGGTCGAAATTGACGCTTTTCTTAGAATTTTATGTCTCCTGAAAAATTTTTGTTCACGTTGGCATTTTTAACATCGATTTTTGGATTCTACGTGAAAAACTGGTCCAGGTACCGTTTTTTCACATACCAGATATGAGGGCGCCGGAATCCGCAAGATTTGGGACGAAGCCGACACGCATATTTCGACAAAATGGTCCACATCAAAAGTCCTCAGAATATTTTCCCATCAGTTCTTTGTGCCTCTAATGATGTTTTCCCGTCATTATGAACATATTTACGATATTTCATCAACTTTTTGACCTAATTTGTTGCCATGGCTCACCTCGACTTTTTTCACATAACGGTCCCCCCTTATGTGAAAAATCATGTTTGGGGTCATGTCAGAATTGACAACAATATCCTGTATGATTGCACTTAAACTAACATAAAACTAATTTTTGATCATCCTAAAGTATTTTTTCTCGGATCGGAGCTCTGATTTCGACATGACTCCTAACATGATTTTTCACATAAGGGGGGACCCTTATGTGAAAAAAGTCGAAAAAAGTCATGGCAACAAATTAGGTCAAAAAGTGGATGAAACATCGTAAATAGGTTCATAATGACGGGAAAACATCGCTAGAGGCATAAAGAACTGATTTAAAAATATTCTGAGGACTTTTGATGTGGACCATTTTGTCGAAATATGCGTGTCGGCTTCGTCCCAAATCTTGCGGATTCCGGCGCCCTCATATCTGGTATGTGAAAAAACGGTACCTGGACCAGTTTTTCACGTAGAAACCAAAAATCGATGTTAAAAATGCCAACGTGAACAAAAAATTTTCAGGAGACATAAAATTCTAAGAAAATCGTCAATTTCGACCTTTCATCGATATCCGATCACTTCGAAATAGCGATTTTTGGAATCTACACCCAAAAATACGTCCGACAAGCTTTTCAGAAAATGTTATTTTCCACGTTGAAAAAATAGGATTTTTTTAGGTCTAGTCTGGCAATTTCCGGAGAGTGCACCACAACCCTTCATACTTGCACAGCAAAACAATGCACAAATCCTGCTGAAATGTAGCTGAATTTCGGACTTTACTCGATACAAAAAGTGCTTGTTGACGTGTTGCGTGAATCCAAGTACATCTTCCCATTCTTAGTTTATCCACGACCAGACAATAGATGGGTGATGAGAAAGTACCAGAAGCTACGAGAAGATCACGCCAAGACTACAAGAAAGGCAAGTATAGACTGACTCTCCCTTTTCACAATGCTCTGTAGTCTGTAGTCTGTAGTGATGCGAGAATTTATAGGGAAGTGAGAGGGTCAGATCATTCTTCGAGGAATAAAACAAGTGAAATGCTAAAATTAGTAGAAGGGACTGCAAGAAGCAATCTCCCATTTCACCATGCTTTCTCGTTGATCACGGTGTTGAGAGATCATGGGATAGTGAGAGGGTCAGGCCATTCATCGAATAAAGCAATAGAGAGGGGCCAGGAGTAGTAGAAGGAAGAAGAAGGAGCTAGGGGGTCCTCGGAATAAAATTGGCAGTTGTGCCTTGCGCTGGATTTCACTTTAGGTAGACTGACAGGTTGTCGTCCGGAGCGCTGAAAGTATAACATTCTCATGATATCTCCTCATTTTTCAGCCCATCAGCTCATGTATCCGAAATCAGCACTTGAGCCCATGAACTGTTAGATCCCATGAACTGTTAGACGGCGCTAGTGCCAGACTAATTAGAATCTAAGAGAGAGAGACTAAGACTAACTCACCAGAAGTGTCCCTAAACAAAGTAGTTGCCCGCTCATCAGTATTTACAAAAATAAGGTATTCAAGAATCAGGGGTATGGATGATGAAAGCAGAATAGTTCAGGTAGAAATCGAACTCACTTCTCGACCATTTCTCTTGTGAGAGTGATCTTTCTCGAGCACATCGATTCGAATTGAATGGATGCGAGTGACGGGCCAGCACTGCACACGGCGATTACGCGATTGTCCCTGATTATTACAATCTATTATCATTTAATAAATTTCTCCTCTGCTCAGTTTAAGCGCCGCTTAATACACATATTATGGCAGTCTCTATTATGGCAGAGGCGATGGGTGGCTAGCCCGCCCTGGATGGATAATGCCAAAATCACCACCACCAACTTCTACGCGACCGACGAGAGATGCCTGTATAGTAGTTCGCTGAGACGCTTCGCGGATTCGCCCAACTTTATGACTAGAGAGTATCCCCCGATAACGACAAGATTTCTAGATCATTAACAGTACTCTTTCCCATCGTTTTCCAATGCAGTCTAGCTTGCGACTGATTTAGTGTGAGGAATCCGTGCTCTTTCTGAAGCTATTTCTCCTATTTGAACTGGGTGACGTAGAATTGTATCTTGACACTCCACTAAGACTTTTGCCAATCTTCAAGAAAATTAGAAAGAAAAAAAGTATATTTTACCTGAAGTAGTACTGTACAAAGACAAAGCTATCCGTGTCGCCTCGGAGTACGGTAGAATCGTGTCCTTCCGAAACACCTGCGTGGATTTCATCATCATTGATCTCGAGATAGTTTTCACATCAACTTCTTTCCTGATATCCTATCTTGCATCTCAAGGTTCCCAGAAATTTGACATTTGATCTCGAAACTTAGACCCCAATACGAGAAATGCCAAAAAAAGAATCTGAGCCTGTTGGACAAGAGAGACACGTTGTGATTTTTGATATCTTGACACGTTGACATGTGAAACCCATTTTGATTTTTGACCTTTGATCTTTCACAATTTCTTACCTGCAAATCGGATACTAATAATCCAGAAGTACATGGCCCAGAAGAAGGGCACGTTGTGGTCGACAATCGGCTTGTTCAGCATTGAACGAGCCGCCATTTGACCTAAAAAAAACAATCGTTTATCAGAATCATGTGCAGAATCATGTTAGATAACATGCTAATCTCTTTTCGTTCAGTATTCCTCAGGAGAGAAGAGAGACCTGAAACTCAAGGATAGACATTATTGCGCATCTCACTTCTCCTCTTTCTTCTCGTTGTATAGAGAATAGTTGTGAGGAGAAATTTCAGGAAAAATAGGACGAATGCAATCGAATTGAGAATTCATAAATGGATCAAAGGCGCATTGATCCCGGTCAATGGATGATTTTCCTCCCGATATCTCACACTTACCATGCTTCTGCGCGGTCTGGAAGTGCTGAATGTTGATCGATTCCTGGCCGAAGAATGGCAGCGGGGCACTCACACAGTCACCGATCGCATACACGTCAGCTCTGTTGGTGAGGAATGCATCGTCGACCTGAATATAGTTTATTCGTTCGTTATTGTTGTATCGTAGAGTTCCCCCTACTTCACAGACATTGTGTCAACGGGCCCGAGTGTAGTTTACTCGCCCCCGTCTCTAGTATGTAGTTTGCTCGTACTCTCTACTTGTTTACACCGAGAGCGCGAGGTGTTGTCTCCCTCTCCCTCTCCCTCTTCGTCGCCTCTCTTCCTCCTCAATTCTTCACATTCTTTCCGGCTTTTTAGTGCCCAAAATACTGTTGATCCATATTTCTATTACTTTTCATGCGAATGCATGACACAAAAGGATGAGTTGTTTCCACAACAAACGCGACGGTTCTCAGGACATCGCGCTTGGTAGAACACACAGGAGTGGTATAGACAATCAGACATTTTCTGTTAGTGCTCTCTTTACTTTTCTTCCAGAGACGAGAGTTTATATAGAGAAGCAAAAATTCTTTGTCGTTGTCTTCTGCGAATCCTGAATTGCTCGACTTCCATACCTTAACGAAACCCCTCTTGTCCAACTCGATCCCGCACTCAGCCATCCACGCCGTGTCAGGGTCGACGCCTGCAAATAGGAACAAGAGGATTTGCACTAGACGCGGGCTATTTCGAAATAGTATGATGACAACAACAGCAGAATTTTAAGGTGAAACGGAATTAGAGGCCACGATAGTTATGTATGTAACCGTCGTAAGTAGTTGCTCATTTCCGATGCCGAAAACAACAAAACTAATCTCACCAATGCCAGCAACGACACAGCGGGCGGGTAGCACAGTGCCATCGACGAGGTGTACCTGTGAAGCAGCATTACTGGTAAAAGAGAAATAAGGCAGATGCAATTGTTGCAAAGGCCTAACCACTAATCTAGATCACATTTCCATCACTTACCTCCTGTACTCTGCCATCCGCTCCCGTCAATTTGCTCACTCTCGCATTGGTGATGATCTTGATGCATTTCCCTTCGAAGTACTGAAAGACAGAAGGTATTTAGGTGACGCAGGAACCGGTATTTCACCGCAGCAAGACCTCACATTTACTCGTTGTCCTATTTTTCCAGACTATTTTTTTCCTGAAAAGTAACACTCAGAAGCCAAAGCGACTGACCAGTCTAAGCGATCTGCCAATCGCCTCTCCTAACGCGGGCACGGGCTCAGCTGTAGTGCAGATAACAGTAACCGACTTGGCCTCGCCCACAAGGGCGCAGGCGGCTTCAGTTCCTGCAAAGCTCATGCTGTGGAAAACGTCAAAGAGGAATGCACAGATTTGAATTCCCGCAATTTTATATCTCAGCTCCCAGTGGTGCTAGGCACTTGAAATTAGGATTCTGGGGTGGTTTTTAGATTTCCACCCCAGAATTCAAATTTCAAGTCGCTACCTATACGGGGAGCTGAGATAAAAAAATTGCGGGAATTCAAATCTGTGCTTTCCTCTTTCACTTTTTCCACAGCATGAGTTTTTTTTTTCTTTTTTTTTTTCTAGATTTTGTGATTGTCCGGGTGTCCAAGTGATCAGTATTGTTCTTCCTCTGTATTCCTCTGAAAACTAGTTCCTGTGTATACTCGAGCAAGGAAACTAGTTACAGTTTCCAACCAGTTGTTCATAAATAAATTGGCAACTCTGCCCAAATCCTCACCGATAAAGCTAGCTCCTATGCACACGACGTCCTCTCCCTTGGCTTCGGCCATGATTCCGGCTGGATCGGCGTGATTGCGCAGAGTGTGAATGCCCTGAAAGTTGTATAATAAATATCCACATTCCCAGAGTTCAAAACAATCAAAACATATGTGCACTATTTATGATTTTGCACTCTAGCTATTCAGAACTATGAAATTCTCAAGAATTCGATTTGGATCTACATAGGATCGGCGTGATGGTGAAGAGTGTGGATACCCTGAAACAGTTTATCGTAAAGATATTTTTTCATGATTTCAGAATCTAGGCGTACTCTAATGATTGTTTTCTAGCGTGTCATCAACTATGAATGGTCTTAGACTTACTTTCAGATCGGCTCCCTCGTTCCTTAGCTTCCTGACTGCTCCTCCGACAGCGATGACAACTTTGGAGTACTCATGCAGGGATCCGTCGGCCAGAGTAAGGGTGTGATAGGGAGGATCGATGGAGGTGACCTTCAACCCAAACCGTCAACAGTAGTATCGACTCTTTCGATTGTATTACTGATTATTACTCAGGGAAACGTCTCCAATTTCAGTATTTCAACTTACTGTGCCGATATGTGCGCAAATGTACGTGATTTTTTTTAGCTTTGTTAACTGAAATAGCGTTATCTCTTCCGATGAGCAAGAATTATTGATTATTCAGAAGATCTACAGGACCGGTTTTACATCATCAACTTTGTCGGTGCAAACAGTGTAATATACTTCTGATTTCCCTTGGTGATTGAGTCAAGGAAGAAGGTGATGCCATCAATAATTAGTGAAATCAACAGAAATGATAAATTATTACCTCCGAATTGAGACGAACTACGATGTGATTCTCAGTGTAGAATTCCTCCGTTCGGAGCGCCACCGCGGGATTGTCCAGTCTCTGCACACTCTCTTGTTATCCACCATAATTTATTGTTTTTTTACTTGGACATTGCCCGAATTTGACATCGCGCTCACTTTGCCACTTGCCGTACATCTTAATATCGCATTTGTTGTAATCGCGTAGATCAATTATTTCTTCTTTATTATTATTATTATCCCACAAAAGAATCTAGGGATTCAAGTTTCAAATCTAACGTGATTGATTGTGTGATCAACATGATGATGACAATGTGAGATTAGATTAGAGTTCGTCTTCCCTAATCAGAGATCAGGAGAAAATTGCCTCCGCTCAATAGTTACCTTCGATAGCAGCACTCTATCGTACGGAGTGATCGATTCCTTGGTCATCATGATAATGGGCGTGCGAGATCCCTCCACGCGCAGGTTCTCTGCGATCGATTGAGCTGCGGGGCCGTAAAAGGTAAAGGTCATCCCGGTAATTAAGCCACTGCATCCTGCGGGAGATCACTGCTAGGCCAGTGACTACATTAATGTTCATGTATCCTGTTTGCTCATCGGTAACAGCTGGCCTTACTACCAGCGGGTCCCACCTAGCATTGTCTTATGACTATAAAATCGCTTGGCGTGGACACGCCTTTACCTGTTTTCGTTCATCGATGCTTGCTTGCACCAAATACGGCAAAACCTTTGACGGGTGCATTTATGATTTGTCAGAGAATGTTTAAGATGTCATCCGATCTAGTACAATAACAGTGGTCTTGTGGACAAGATCTCACCACTCATTCTTGAAACTAACCTCCGCCAACTATGATAATCGGCTTCTCTGTGGTAATCCGGCGGATCCAGTTCGGTTTGGTGTGACGATCGGATCCCAGCCGCTTTTCAGTTGTCGAAATGACCAAGTTCTCACCAATTTTGCGAACCTGGAAAAGGAAGTAGTAGGCAAAACTCCTGATGATCAAATAAATATGTATAGACATGCTGCTTAAATTCTGACCGACACTAACTTCGCGGAAGATTCGATTCGTATAGAAAAACATGAGTAAAATTGTGCAATTAAGTCGTTTTTCCAAAAATCCTAATTGCTTTCTCTGATTATCAAACTGAGTTTTCAGCATTGAGTCCTGTACATACTCATTCGATGCTCGTGTCCAATCGGGAATCGGTTTCTGATGGCAGCCACTCACATTGAATGGATGGAGTCCGTCGAATGTCGGGTAGTCCTCGATGTCTCCTGTTCCCGTGTTGAAGCAAGCGCCGTGCAGTTGACAACGAATCTTCCCGTTCGAGTAGAAACCTGGAAGGATTAATGAAAAACATAAATACGTTCCTGAAAATTCAGTTTGACGACCACATTTTTCCCATTACAAGCAGCGCCAGTTGAAGTTAATGTACATTTTACCATGTTATCTCAACTTGTTTTCCAATCCTATTCTCGCACATATATTTCCTTGAAAATTGTAAGCGTGGCCCCTTCTCTAGACAGAATCTCTCCATGTCAGCGCGCTCCCTCTCTCCGTAGAATGTGATGAGGGAGAATCAGACTCGCAATCTGGCTAGAGACTCCAATAACAGGGACAAACCGAGAGACTCTGTGGAAGACGCTGGTCTATTCTACACGTACCACAAACCAGGACCAAATATACACAAACTAGAGGTGCTTCTAGTATGTGCTTAAGCTATCAGTACTCCTGAACGCAGAAAAGAGTTTGTGATCAGATATCCGTTACGTTTATGGACCCAGCAGAAACTCTGAGCAGAGAATAAATCTCACCAATGATGAACGATTGTCATGACGAATTACAGCCCAATTTGCCATTACATCAGTACAAATGATACCTCATGTTTTCCCGCGAACCAGGACCGGCACAAACATAAGTTTATATGCATGTGACAAGACGTTCCCCGTATATTGAGCGGGAATAATGACAAAAAAATTATTCTCACCATTAATCAGCGGCCAATTGTAGTGGGCACAGAGTCCGTTCACAGCAGAGAACTTTCCCTTGTCTCGCACGATTACGATCTTGCGACCGCGCAATTCGACCTCGTGCATTCTAAATGAAAAATGTCTGCAGAACAATGGCTCTTGAGTGTCCGGGTAAGAAAATGAGCTGAAATTTTTCGGATTAGAAATTCCGTGTGCATGATTAGTGCAACTAAACCGATCAGACAGGCATATTTCTCAATAACAGGATATCGTGCAACTGAAAAGAGCCAAAACGGGCTCACCCTCCCTCGGGCACCTCATCCACCCGACAGACTACCTCCTCCACAGGGGCTGAATCGTCGTATTCCATCTCGCGACACATATCGGAGATGCCGTGCTGCTGCAATGATATTCGTTGACGTCGAGGACGTATCGACGCACCGCTTATTTTTGCTTTTAGTAGTTCTTCCTGTATTTTCCTGTCTATTGGCCTAGTACGGCAGGCACAAATAGGGCCAACTCGTATTCCACACAAATAATGATTTTCGTTGACCTTTCGGCGCACTAACAGGCATAAATCCGGCCACATCGTATTCCAAAAAATCCCTCAGAGAGGTTGATACATAGTCTCTTTATTCCAGAATGAAAATAATGACGACAGGATGCGCTTTGAATCACGGACACGTTTCTCCTTGTAGCACCGCCAAATAACCCTCTCTGCCAAATAACCCTCTAGAACATCAAATTTTTGCAAAAATCAATAATATGTAATATAAAATAAATAATCTCACTTGTGAGAGACTCCCTCGCTCGCAATCAAGAATCTATTGTTGAAAAACAAAAGCAAAACAAAAGGAGTGGGCGTGGAAATGCAATGAGTAAAGCGGCAAACGGGATACTGTATCGAGATGGATGGATAACTATGGCGTCTTTTAGTCTGCACTACAGATATCACCACCATGTCGAGAATCACAGTTTACGACATGAATTACAAAATAACGTGATAAGAATCGATATGAATTACAAACTAAAGTGATAAACACTCACTGTGTAGTCTTCGGAGAAGTACTCGCGACGGTACATCCTGTAATTGAATAATTAATTAACTGAAAATACAATAAATTCACTGTTTGACAGGCACTACTCGGGCAAAAAACAATGAAGAAACGGCGTAGAATAATCATCATTACGCGCGAAAAATACAACTATTCTCTCTCGAGATTCGCAGCGTAGTCGGAATAACATACCCGCATGACTTATCCTTCTCTTCTTTGTTTTTGTCGGCCTGAAATTACTTGAGGAAATTAGCATCCGCCAGGAAAGAGGAGTACCTCCGCAGTCGAAGTCTGCTTACGGAGAAGCGCCATTAGAGCAGCCGAGTTGTCCTAAAAGTGTAAATGATAGGGACAAACCTCGACATGATAGGGAGAATACGGGTTACTTACATCCATTGCGTCGTCTTAAGTAGTAGAAGAGTGAGTGTGTGGTATCCTTTCTAGTGTCTCTTATCAAGCCCGTTTCCAATGGCGACGAATGCAGTAAACAAACCTTGAGAGAAGGGAAAAGGAAGGGAGTAAATTGGATGGGGAAGAGGGAAGAGGAGTGCAGTCTCTATCTCCATTTTTCCCGTGAAGATACGTGAAATCCTGACTCACATTATAGAAGAAATATCAGCCTCGACATATCGGAACTTCTGAAGTGGGGTCGATTCTTCTTCTCTCAGTTATGTATTGAGAGGTGTGAACAGTCACATGGAATGTCATTCCGAACGCTAAAATTATGGTAAAATGTATCATTTAGGTTTCGAAGTGTTGTTGATGTGTCCCGAGCGACAGGCAACTTTGCTGGGTTTATTAACGAATTTAGAACGAAGACAGAAATAAAGAACAATTATATCATAAAGAGAACTATAAAATGCATGTACAGATGCGACTTAGAAGTATCTCCACTTATGACGACGAAGTATTTCCTATCTGGAAGGGCATGTTGTCAGTGATCTTCTGAATGAGAAACTCCCGAATGGGGCCGGGCAGCAGGATAGTGTAGCTACAATAATTCATTTAAGGACCTCGAATGAATTATATTGTCCTCACATAGCTGGTCCAATCGAGAACAGATCCGAAGTGAAGAACATAATCACATAGGTTATTTGAGGATCGTTCCTCAGAAATTTGATAGATGAACTGAATGTAGTGAGAAGTATCTGAATGTATTTTTATCCTTTTTTCAGGTAATTGCATACCACTACAACGATGTTGAGGAATTGTGTTAGAAATATGCAGACACTGAGAAGCAGAAAGGTAGTTTTCTGATATTTGAAGTTATTAATTCTTAATGGAATTATATTACAGCAGATAAAGTATTTCTCATTTTCAACTTCGGCAAGAAGAAGCGCGACAATCCCTGTAAATTACCCTTATTCATCATTCAAAGAGTGATCAAACATTGAGAATCAAGCAGGCGAGCCAAATGAAGACGCCAAATCCGAGTCGAATTTTGTCTGATATCGCAATCTCCTGTAAATATCATGCATCTTGTCTTTCCATTAATGGAGTTCTGACTGTCAGCTCGGCTTGAGTTGTAACCAAGTCGTATTTTCGACTATTGTTATCTAGTACCGGCACATGATTTACTGTAACGGCACTATAATATAATAATGAAATATGATGGAAAAAATACAGGAAAATACCGAGTATTTATCAAAATCAAGTGAAGTGCGAGAAATCCGATGTGGATAATAATAATGATGGGAAGATAGTACTTCTTCCACCACTATATTATTCAAATAACGTGACTTTAGTGAACGTGAAAGCTCAGAAGTGTATACATTTTATACTTACCTGAACATCTTTTGTCATAGAGATTACACATAAAAATCTATCTAATGTGAAGATTAATAGATCGATATTTTGTACATAATAGAAGTGCAAGCACAGAAAAGAATGCGTGTCGCTGAAACACAACTAATTTTTGAATTTCGAGTTAAGGTTTACGAAATCCAAGCATGTTCCTTGAGCCATTCGAAGTAGAAAAAGAAGAACGATTCGTCTGTCAACTTGAGGTAGATCCATGCATTCAGCCACGTTAGCATGTTCTAAATTCGTGGTTATTTTTCGAAAGTGCGTGTTGATTAGCACGCATATCAACTAAGGGGTCTCACCGATACTGCCATCACCACATATATAACGATGAAATTTGTGCTCAGAATTTTCCTCACTCCACGCATTGCGTAGAAAACCAGGAAATAGGCGAGAATTCCGGGCACTCCATACGCCAATTGGACGACATTTCTGGCCCACATTGTCAATCGTATATTCGATCAATCGACGAATCCTGTTTTGGAGAATCTCTCGATACAATATTTATTGTACAATCGAGAATGAGTAGGCAACCGGTGAGTGTCACAGAAATTTGAAGAAAAAAAGTGGCTCAGAATTAGAAAGTCGATGCTTCTCTGATTAGTCAATTCATTGGAGCGAGAGCAGAGACGGCCAATTGACGATGTTCGATGGACATGTAACGAGTATTCATAGTTGAGTTAAATTCGGCATGAGAAAACAATGAATGGAATCAAGATTGATGTTTCGAATACGCGTAGGATGGGAGAAATTGATCGGACGAGCACGAAAAAGGAATGACCGGACTCACCTTTTCATCCGGTAGTAGTGGATTAAGGAACAGTAAAAGCTCGACACCGACGTTTTGAAAGATCAAAATCCTATTCATCTCCTTACATTGCAGAATCACTTTGCAAGATTAACAATTTTTTCGCACGATCAGACTTGAAACGATCCTCATTACTGGTCAATTCATGTCCTTTCCAGACACACTTCCTCCATGAATAGCCAATTAACAAGATAATCTGAGGAGGACTAGACTCCCGCTTGCACTTCTATGTTTAGAGCAAGTGTCGTCTAGCATACTTTTTCTTTTTGTTGCTGTGTTTTCATACATTCAATAAATTGATAAGTCATAATATATATTATATTATTTCCACCATACTGTGATGTAGCGAAAACCGTTCAAATGGAAATACAACGAACAAATGAAATCGAAATGGTATGGGATCGAAACGAATATTACTAGATCGCTCATACATCGGACTAGGGTAGCGGAATCTAACCAGATATTAAAGAAATAAAATAAAGAACTCATAGACAGCAACCGGGAAATGGATTAGAGAGGAAGCGCTAGTAAGACAAATAAGGAAACTATCGAACCAGTAAAACAGGGTGGCTAGTTATTAGTGTTCTCATTGACCATCTCCTTCTTGACAGCGGCACAATTGTCGTTCAATTGCCTCTTCATCAATATGTCCTCCAAGGAGCTTGCGCCGTTGAGTGTCTTCCGACACGAATCGAAGCACTGCAAAGCATTCTTGATTTTCTCGACCACTTTATGATACAAAGATGGGTCTCTTTCACTCATTCACAAGAGGTCCGTGGGCTATGGTTTCTGTGCAGTCTTATTCTGCCGGACACCGACACCAGTGGGTAGAGGAGTGAAGAAGAGTAGGGAAGAGTAGAGAAACTCTCCTAAGGGATCTTGCCTTGGCTAGCCGATTAGTCGCTCGGCACTCGCGGATGATGGCTAGTTTGCGCGTCGGTTTGATGCTGGGCGAGAGAGAGGCGAACCTGGAATAGAGAGGTCACTTAATATTTTCTTTTTCTCTCTGGTCAGAGAAAGTGAGAGACAACGTGAAATGGAGAGAAACAGGCAAAAAACTCACTGGCATGTATTGAAACATACGTTGTTACGATCGCTCTGGTCGTTGAAGAAGACATTGCAGCAGTGGAGGGCTGAAATAGAAGCCTGTTTCGAAAGACACAGTTCAATTGTAGGAGCCTGTCTCGCGTATTGGTCTATTACATACTCTCTGGTTTACTGACTTTTCGGACTGATGACTGACAGACTTTCGTCAGAGTAGAGCTCTCGCTGAACGCAGATAGACGCAGCCCGCTCAGCAGTCTTATTGCGGAAGTTGAGTCGAAATTGGAACTCGATGGCCTGAAACATGTTTGAATAGACGAGTTCATGGAGGGAGAGGATCGATACAAACCTGCATACACCGCCTTCTCTCCTCTGCCGGACAACACTTCTTGGCTGCAGCCCGACTTGCTTTGTCTGAAAAGACGATGTTAAGTTCGCAGTCTGATATCATAATCATTCTTATTACTGTCGAGACGCCGTCCTTACCATAACCAGCCGATGCGAGAAAGGGAAGGAGGGAGAGGAGAAGGAGATATGTGATGGATGGGAGCCGAGCCATTGTAGATGGGTGAAACGTGCTGAGACGTGCGTGTTGAAAGGAGAAGCTGCGTGAAACACTAAAGTAGGTTTGTTATAGTGTCACTTCCTAGTCGCATTCTGTTGAACCACAAATCAGGTACGTGCTTCGTCCCAAGTAGAAGTAATTAGAGTTTAGTTACTCGACTTCAACCAGTGAGGAAACCGACGTCCTTGTCTAACTAGAGAATGCGACTGGGAAAGGATAATGTTCGCAACACATGGGTAAAGGGAAAGACTTTGAATGGGAAAGGGTTACGGTAGGCTAGGTGGGACAAGATTGACCGATATACTCTAGAACTCTTACTTTATTCGAATATTTTCCGTGCAAGACCAATCCCCGCCCATCTCACACAGGTATGACCTCACTCTCACACTACGCGCCTATCTCTCGATCTCGGGACTAGCCACAGGTGCTATCGATTGTTAAGACACAAAAGATGGTGTCAAGAAGAGAGATAATGGGAAAGTGAGAGAGTGCGATCATATCTAACAGTAAGGTGATCGATGGGTTCCGAGATGTGCTTGTGAGATGTGATGGGGAGATGAGATACTGATACGCAGTGCTCCTTTGTTTCTAAGATCGGATCTTCATTAGCTCGGGCTTTGTTCTTATCCGATCTTTCTGATTTTTGTGGATATATCGAAGGCTTTCGACAGTGTATTCACAGAAGCAGTATTCAGATCGGTAGAGATGGAAGGAATTCCGTCGGAGGTGGTTTCATTATTAGCGGGTCTCTCTCAGGAAAGTAAGAATGCGCTGGTGGTCAACGGGAGTGAGGTGGAAATTAAGGTTGGAAGGGGGGTTCGTCAAGGTGACTGCTTGTCCCCAACTCTTTACTGCAGTTTTAGATAGGGCATTCCGCCAATTAGACTGGTCGAAGAAGGGAATTTGCATAAATGGTCGGTTCCTTTCTCATATCCTATTTGCTGATGATGCTGTCATTATCTCACACGATGAACGACAAATTCAAAGCATGGCCGTGGAACTAGAAAAGGTTTTGGCGGGAGTGGGACTGCAGCTCAACGGGGATAAGACCATCGGAATGACATCCAAACCCCTACCCAGAGTAGTTAAAGTAGCTGGAAAGGTTGTAAAATTGCAGGAAAATGTGGTATACTTGGGAAGTGGGATAACAATTAACGGGACTGACGACTGGGAAATAACACGGAGAATTCAAGCAGGGTATGGGGTATTTCACAAACACCGCTCATTTCTCATCAATCGGGGTATCCCAATGGCTCACAAACGTCGCTTATTCAATGGCTGCATTCTCCCCGCGGTATTGTATGGTTGCGAATGTTGGGCTCTGACCAATGCACAAATGAATCGATTATCAGTGGCTCAACGTCGAATGGAAAGATGGATGGTAGGTTGTACTGTGCTCGAACATGTCTCTAATGAGCGGTTGCGAGATTCAACTCGAATTCAGGACTTTGTTCGAGATGCGCAGAAAAGGAAATGGTTTTGGTTGCACAAGATCGCGAATGACGACAATTGGAAGTGGAGCCGATCTGTGATCGAATGGTTCCCGACAAGAAAAAGAAGAAGAGGTTGACCAATGACTAGATGGAGCAATATCTTCCGCAAGACTGTTGGCCCGAACTTTCTCAACGAAGCAAGAAAAGCCAGTTGGAATGCCATGCTCATCAGAGCTCTCACCTTACCCGACCTCTTGATAAATGTGTAATAATCGTAATTGTATTCTGATAGGGATTAGATGTTTTTTAAGGTGAACTGAGGATCACCATTCTTGGAGAGAGTATAAAAATGTACATGAACCAAAATTTTATAAATATATATTTTGTACTTTACAGAAAATCTGTTCGAAACCAGATCAATTCTACGCGGGGACTCGTTGCTTATGAGAAGGACGCTGGACTTCTGTTTTTCATGGAAATATATATATTTTGAGAAGCTCGTTCCAAGAATAAACATTATTATTTTTTAAAGAAAAGAGGAAATAAACCCGAGATAACCAAAATGTGTCCGAGTACTCAAGATTCTTTAGGAAGCGCTAAAAGTCAGAAAACTATCTGGCAACTGACTTCTATAAATGTATAAGGGTTGGGGATGATAACGCGAACCCAATTTCCAAAGCTTCTAAATTAACCGGAAGACCTGAAAACCTTAAAACCTGGAGACCTGAAGATCTAGAGACCTGGAGACCGGAAGACATGCAGTCCTGAAGTCCTTGAGACCTCAAGACCTGGAAACCTCAAGACCTGAAAACCTGGAGACCTGGAGACCTGGAGACCTGTAAACCTAAAAACCTGAAGACCTGGAGACATGTAAACCTGAAATCCTGAAGACCTGAAAACCTGAAGACCTGGAGACCTTTATCAAGTCAGGCGTTAGACGCTCAGATGAAGGATTTGTCTATATTCTTCTTTCGGTGCACTCCACCAATGATGTCCACTTTCTGCGCCTAAGATCATCTCTCCATCTAATTCGTGGTTGTCCTCGAGGCCGCTTTTTGTTATAAGGTATCCAGACCGTAGTTGCTCTTGTCCAACTTTCTGCATTCATATCTCGAATTTTGAGAGCCCAATTCGCTTTCCTCCTTAGTGCTTCTTTCGTCCAATCTTTAACTTCATATCCATGAAAAATCAGCTACTTTGACCAATGTATGTTTTTTTGTTCACTGCGGAATTATTTAACCTCGAATACCCATACCTATTGATGCCCACGTGCCGATCTCTTTCTAGATATTTGCAATTGATTGGCGCGGTGAGATGACAAATCTGTCATCGATAGGCTGATTGATTGGATCATCAGCCTGGCGCAAATTCTGATCTTATCGGGCTAATTGGAATAACGGATTGGCAACAATACGGTAATTTTTGGATGATTATGCTATCGAATGTGTTACCAAACAATCGAATCGCGCTCTGAATTGATTCGAATACGGTGAGTTGCTCCCGCGCGTCTCATTAACGTGCCAGCTGGTTTGACCGGACATGGATTAAGGACTGAGGGGTCCGCTCCTCCGGAACACTTTTGATATTTTCAGTGATGTATTTCATTTTGTAGTTATCATGCGAAATATTCCTGAGCTGAGTACGGATTAGAGAAAACTAATAATGAGATCCAGGTGCGAACATTTCACCGAAAGTTCACCGAAACTTCCGGCTCACGTTTTGCTTTGAAATCACGCTTACTACATTTTTTGCTCACAATTATAACATCGTCTGGCTATTTCCAGTTCTCTAATGATAAAATATCACCAATAAATATACAATAATTTGATATCAATAAGACAAAAATTGATGCTAATCAGAAGTGTGCAAAATGGCTCGCCGCTCCATCGATCACTTATCAAGATGATAGAGATGAAGATAAGCTCGATATGGAGACAATCAATCTCCAATCTGTCAGCTGTTAATCTCTCACATTGAGCTACGGTAGCTAACGGGTGGGTAATTGGTACCAGGGATAGACAGCCAATGATCATGCCGTAGCCTACCGTAGTCGCGAGGAGACAACTCACATAGAAGAATATACAGCCTTCGATTTAGCACGCCAGATACTTACACGCGATCAACCCCGGGCCACTTTGATGCGCTTGGAACTTAACGCCAAATGAAGTGGAAACTCCCCCGATTTACGCCCCCAGATTGGTCATAGTGTCACACACACCAACGTGATCGCACTTGGATTGGGCTTCGCGGCAGGAAACTACTTGAGAACAAGAGTACTGAAATAGCACTCATTCTCTTTTCGGCTTCGGATAGAACGATTTCAAAAACGTTCGAATAAGTGAGAAATAGGGTGGCACGCAAAAAAATCGGCCGATTTCGTGCGATTGTCCTCTTGGAAATGCTTGCAAGCTGTGTGCGTATTCTCGAATTCGTTGCAATTCGAGTAATTTTTGAAAACAACTGTAAATTTCAAGCACTTCCGGAAATAGAGCTCCCGGAAAGAGTACCGGTACGTGAACTGACTAAGAAAAATGAGTAGAAAAGAATGAAAAAAGGAAAACTAATTGAATAATATCTTCTTGGCGCCAACAAAGCCTCGCTTCTCCAATTATTCAATTATCAAGATGGTGATACGGCATCATCGAGACAATCATTCGTCAATCTGTCACAACAATAAGCTCTCTCATTTTCGCACGCTCTCTCGCCCAATATGCGCCCAACCTTGCCCGAATTGGTGGGTGGAGTCTAAAAATCTGTATATAATAGGCTTCATCACAACGCTCTCGATTCTGATTGGCACTATCCCATCTTTAACCTAACTCCCGAGTTATGTTGTCAATATTCCAACCATTTTCTTCTGATCGCTCCTCTCATCAATTGTCCTGACCATTCCATCCTCGGTTTTGTTGCCGTTCCTTTGCCTCACTACGAATCTTCTACTATCAGTCCCTCAGTCGTCTCAATTCGTCCACATCTTTCGTCCACATTCCCCCCTCACGAGTAGTCCACTCATTTCAAGTCATATCCTTCCTAGTCATTCCTCTGTCATTCTCCCCTCAATTCCGCAACTTTCGTTTCTTCATCACGAGCTCTGCCTCGTTTTCCTAGTTAGTTCGCTCTCTCTTGTTAGTTTTTAGTTGGTAGATAAACTTGTGGTTTATCCTACTACGTCTCGACGCCTACCACAGCCAAGGGACACTACACGTTTCTTTTGCGCCACTTTGAAACGACACAGTCAGCCGATTGCAGGTCATATCCGTCACACAGTCATGTCCCTGTCATCCATCTCCCTCATCTTCGTCACACTCATTCCACTCGTCATCTCGGCTCCCGTCGGTAAGTCTCACACAAACGTCTCTGGAACTGAGATGACCATCCTAAATTGCAGACCTTGCGGATCTGGCGGTGCAGAAGTGTTGTCCTCCCGAGCAGAAGCGATGCTGCACTGAGGTATGCCTTCCCCTGGTCCCTTTCCCTCCGGCTCTTCTCTGTTTCTCGATCCATCGCTCAAACAGTGTATTGCCCCACTCATGGCGGTCGTAGTCTCAAGCTCGTAGTCTCTCTGGTTTTTGGCCCACGCTATGACCGCTCTGAATGCGGAAGGGAATGAGAATGATTGGACGGAAATACTCTGAGAGAAAGGCCGGGCCAAAAAACAGAGAAGTGTCCTGATCTCTTCCTTTTTCTCACTCTCCCTCCTTCATCTTATTCTTCTTTCCAATCAGTTCCAACCTTACAGGCAATCGAGTTCCGTTATCGTCTCAATTGCTTCAATGATACACGGAAAATGATCGAGGCCACAATGTGCATCCAGAAAACAATGTACAAGGAGGAGAGTCTGGATGTCGTCAGTCCGAAAAGTGTGTGGCCTGATGGGGTCAGGGAGGGGATTCATGGGAGAGTTTCCCCCTACACTTAGGAGTGAGTTGTCAGGGACGAATGGGGATAAACTCAACGAACTGTGTGGGAAGTCGATATTCATTCAGGGTTCCTTTAGACAGAAGAAAAGATTTACGGGGAGAGGACATTTGTGATCAAGAGGGAGGAAAGTTACATCCAACTGGTGTACTCCGCCCTTTGAATGACCCGATTCAAATCGAGACAAAATACTAGTGATCTAGGGGGGCTAGAAAGAGAGGGGAACCCGGACACACCTCCCATTCAGGTGAAAATTGTTTAATTTCAGCGTTCTCGTGCTGCAATGTCTTCGCGAATGATCTCAACGACCCAGTCGGATACTGCCATCAGACTTGCCAGTGAGTAATCAAACAAATCCGATGAATAAACCGTGTCACGCATGCCAAAACTGCAATTGTTTTGAGCTGTGTGGGCATGAATGTCTCCTAAATACCAACCAAATCGGACCAATTCGATGCAAAACCGAGCCATGATTGCTAAATCTGTTTTGAGTTGTCTAATCACAAACCTCCATCCCATCTCCAGGTTCATCTCCCTCACTCCGTCCATGCCCATCTCGCACAAACTCGACACGATCACCAACTGTCGCAGGAACAACAAATTGTCACTGGTAAGCATCCGTCCCCTTAGTTCTACTCGTGAACTTTTAAACCACTAGTTCTTTCTCGTGAGCCGAACAGCTAATTAATGTCAATCCGCTCATTAGTCATTGAGGTGAACCGTGGAGGAGTATATCATTTGTCTTCCCTAGAGGTCCTACTTCCCCTTTATCTGCTGATATTGAGACCGAGATATGTCCCCTGGCTGTCCCCCATCATTCGTTTCGGCATGATCCATTGTCTTTCGGCATTCTAGATAGCATCTGGTCTCAGCCTGCTGGCACTCTAATCAAATAAGTGTGTTATAGCCTAGCTAATTAATAATTGCGCGATGGTTTTCGGGGTTGGCATCAACCAAAACACTCGACACACTCAAGAAGCTGATAATCAACCGAGACTAATAAACTCCAATTTCAGTGCTACGACCACTGTCGTTCGAATCTCTTCCTCAATCGTGAGAAAACAGAGGAGGAACTGAAGGAGGATAAGAAGATTGAAGAGTATTGTGTCATGTCAAGAGATCTGTTCGATGAGTTCGATTACTGATCAGTATCCAGTTTCCTTCTTTTATCACACACTCCCCACTCTATGTTCTGTGATTTACCCAGCCGACAGTGTCTGGATGTCAATACCCTCACTTCCCCATAGTCTAACAATATCCCACTTTGAATTCCCCGCTCAAGTGAGACTCCCCAGCATATCGTTACTTCCTACCGTTTCCCAAGTCTTCCCTCTCCTTATGCATTCGAATTTGAGAATGAGTACTCTATCCGACCTTCCCCTTCGCTGTATTTTTATACATATTAATTAACCAATAGTATGCTCAAGATATTCGCAAAGTATGCCCATGTTCGATCCCAAGTTCGTCATTTATTGTCACAACTTCTTTGTCTTATTGCCTATTACTTATCACGCTCATATTGTCCTATCACTTGTTCATAAACAGGAAGTAAATTTGAAATATCACACAATTTGGCTGTTACACAACTGAGCCACTCAGCCTCGAATACAGTATTAGCACATTTAGCATTGACTTAGCCCCTTCCTCCTCTTGTTTGCACTCCTTCCCCTCGTTTTTGTGCTTCCACCGTCTACCGTAACGGGGAAAGAAGAGAGAGTGTTTGAGTAGCGAGGCTAGGAAACGTTGTTCCGATCATTTAGTAGGTCGTCATTATTCCCAATAATTGTGCTAAACAAAACTTTTGTGTTGAACAAAGAACCTTTTCGCTTGATCAATCTTGCTCATAGCTTCCGATTTCTTTGCATAGTGTTTCCCGTTGGACTCACTTTTCCAACGGGAAACATTATGCATTTCCTTTTCCATTGTATTTGCTATTGTGCTATAGTTTCCCTATTGCTAATTCTCCTTTGTGAATTGGATCCTCCGGCGCATCTCACCTTTTTAAAGTCGACCATTCTCTCAATCCCGAGCATCTCGAACGCATTTGTCAATTGATCCGATTGCAATAAACGGATGCATACCGTACCCTGTTGTCTGTTGTCATTGACGACGGGTCGATGACTAGGTGAATAGGTCATGTGGGGCTAAGAATGAGGTAAAGGAAGAACGATGAAAACCGATCTACCAAAGAGTGAGCTAAATCGATATGGAGAAGAAGCACCACTTGATTTCACTCGGCATTCCCCTCACTACGCGTTGCCTCGACTAAAAATATGGAATAGAAAAGAAAGGGGAAGATGAAGTTGGAGGGGAAATGAGTGATTGGTGAGAAGAGAAGATGAAAGAGTGGGCGATTGTGAGAGGGACGAGTTTTATGTGGTAAAGAGGTAGAATGCTAGATACGATAAGTAGGAAATAGGGTGATTCAAAAAAGCAATGTTGGGGGACAAGAAAATAAAGATTAACAGTTAGAGTAAAAAGGAAGGGAGTCGAGGTAGGGAGGAGAGTGGGAGTAGATCTAATCAAACAACCAATTTTTTTTCGTATGGTTGCGATGGAGGCCGAGCGAAGGAACTCGGGAACGAGGAGAGGAACCACGTGAACTCAACTCGGGACTGCTGACTTCGATCATTAGTTAGGAAGATGATTGGAAGGATGGGGAAGTGATCAATAGATGAGCTATTAATATACGATAAAAAAGGTAAACTGGGGGTGGAGTAGAGGGGGTCAACCTATAGCAATCGAACAATACACCTCTCGCATGGCTCGTAGACGGTGGACAGTCTTGGAAGGTAGAGTCCAACTCTCGGTTACGAGGAAGTAACGACGGTTGGGGTAGCCAAGGCATGTTGACCTCGCATGGGGACACGGTTGGTTCCTCGTCTCGTCAGAAAACGCAACATTCGCGATAGCGACCGATGCGTAATCAGCCGAAGTTTCCCGATCACTGCGAGACTAGCCTTTTCACTCACTTTGTCCGTCTCGTGAAAGGAAGAAGGGGTAATTAAGAAGCACTTATCACTCAATGACACATGAAGAGCAATGGGAAGGAGGGTGTGAACGAGTGGAAAAGGGAATGGGAGCGGGCAAAAGCGACTCAAAGGAAGCGTTACGGTAGCTATCAGACAAGGGGTGGAGTGGAAGAATGAATAGGATGAGGAACAGAGATATCAGGAATAATCACAAGGCCGTTATATCGAGTCGTGCACATTAGAGTGCGCAGCAATACGGATCGCCGTCTCTTCATTTCACATATCGAGAGAGTGTGAGAAATGAAGAGACGATTACCCCTATTGCGCACTCTAGTGCACTTGCGAACACTGTTGGTGCCTCATTGCGGTGCTGACTCAGATGGAAAGGGTTTCGAAAGGAAAAGGGGAAGATAATGTAACACGCTCATTCGAGTCGGCGGCCTGTGATGAATCAATCGACATCCCGTGGTATTTTGGGAGAGACGATAGAAAATGAGATAACGGGGCATGGTGTAATAGTTATGGAGAGGATTGGGGAATCGAATAAGCTTGCGCAAATATACGAACGCTCGATTTGGTCGCTGAATGCTTTTGAAGATGCGGTTGGAAGGAGTCAAACAGTTAGTTAGAGATGATATGGGAGGAGGGTATGAATGAAATGCTGGAGTAATTTTGCAATTTTCTAATAATAGTCTTGAAAGTTCAGAACATTACAATAAAAGGGCACTCGAAATGAGCTTGCGTTTGGAAATAAACACCGAGCTGTGAAAATAGATCACGGCATCACACATCTCATCATGGACCCGGAAAGTGTCATTGGGAACACCGGACAGAGGCTTCGACGGATTCCCGATAATACTCGACAAGATCGCGCAGTCTGTGAATGCAATCGGTCACATTCACAAGAAGTGCATCACAGGTATAATCGGCGAAATATCATCAACTTTTGCAGAAAAATGCGGGTTAAACACCGCATAGAGTAGCAAACGAGTGAGTGCAATCTTCGTCGATCTCTCAAATGACTCGAGATTGAGGATGAGAATCTCGATGCGATCTATTTCATCGGCGATATCACTCGCCAATACCTATGCCAATACCTAATAATCCATGGGCAATCAAACGAATAAAAATAGGCGCATCTAATGTGCTCCGAGTATTCGCTACCGTATCGTAGCGTCTAATAAAGGCCTACTCATTTCATGTATCGTGAGATTATTTTCCATTCCACTTGTAGCTGACCTTTGACGAACGTTCGAGGGGGCGGAGAAAGGAAGAGACCGGGAGGAGGCGGTAGATCAACCTGTCCTCCTCTCCCCAACCTCTTCCCTTGCTCTCTCCCAGACAATCGATTGCTCGCTATCTCATTTGCTGAGCTTTTCAAACGCACGATATCCTCCTTTTACTGGTAACAGATGATGTCCTTGCATTATTGCTCATATTGTCTTATCACTTTTTAAAAACAAGAAATAAATTTAATTGTCACAACTCATCCAGTCTGCCTCGAGCCATACAGTATCATCATATTTTTTGGAAGCAAAAGGTTTTCGCATTGACTTAGCCCTTTCCTCCCCTTGTTTGGGCATCTTCCCCTCATTTGTATACTTCCACAGTCTACAGGAGCGGGAAGGATCAAGGGGTATTGCGTAGCGACGATGAACGGAAAGGGGGAATTGTCAGAGGATCAGAAGCGGCAAAGGATCATGCCCAACGAGAAGCATAGCCTCTACTGAGATTACGTCTTTGAGATTGAACATCGAGTTTTATCTAAGCATGAGTGTCAATCGAGCAGGGTGCGATGGAGAATCACCTGTCATTTCGAGAGCTATCGTTTTCATGTCAAGATAACTATCCAAAGTGTGTACAGTAGTCAACAAAAGCCACCCTCGTATTTCATAACCCGATCGCTCAATTCACCACTCTAGCTCTCCGCCCCACGCGTCTGCAGCTGCGGCCACCTCCCAAGTTGAATGAACTGCCAACCTCTCTCAGTAAACAAAGGCAAAGGGGAAGAAAAGAGAGAGAGGGAAGCTGAATGAGGGGGTTCACCCTATGAATGAGGGAAATGAATGGGGTTGGATTCGGAGGGTCAGAGATCAGTTAGGTCACGCGGTCAAAAGTGGATAAGCGAATTACTGTATTTCAGAGTATAAATCTCCCGTTTCTCTCAAAAATTAAAGCGGTTGATTCGACCCCTGTGATAATTGATTGTCAAAACATAGTCGTGAGAAAGAAAAGAAGAGAGACATAATACTGAATTGTGGGTCAGAAGGGTATGTCCACTCTCAAAAACAACTCACTTATCGTGCGTTTCAAATACTCAGCAAACTCAATGTGTTCGTTAGCGCATTGATTGTCTGGGAGAGACTGGAAGGGAAGAGGTAGGGGAGAGGCGAGCAGGTAGATCACTAGCCTCCTCCCGGCCTCTTCCTCCCTCCTCCCTCCACTCAGTTCGTCAAAGGTCAACTACGTGTGGAATGGAAAATAATCTCACGATACTTCCAGACAAAAAGAGGCGATGGCCTGTTAATCTCTCTACCCCTTCCTCTCTTTCTCCCCCCCCCCTTTGCTCCCTCCTTCCCCTCACCACCTCTCTCCCCCTATCTCTCCGTATCATCCTTTTTTCAATCCCCTCCCTCCTCCTCTCACTCCCCATCTCATCCCCTCTTTTTGAATATGAGAGCTACGTATGAGTCAGAGTGGCCTCCTAAAAACGATCCGGGCAAAAGAAAGAGGCAGAGATAGACACAATTGAGAGGCAAATTAGACGGTCAAGAAAAAAGGAGAAGAAAAACAGATCGCTTTTTTGAGTTTTTTTTAAACTTTTTTTGAGATTGCAATCAAGTGCCATTGCAATATTGACAAACAAATGTGCAAGGTTTTGGAGGGCAGTAAAGACACAACGAAAAGTATTACTATCACTTTCATTGATTCGATATCGTTACATTCATCTCTCGGGAATTGCAACAGAGTGTATCAATGGCTCCTCGAGAGTGTCTACTGGGGTGTACTCAGCAATAGAAAAAACGGCAAAAGATCTGGGCCGAACCGGGATTCGAACCCGGGACCTCTCGCACCCGAAGCGAGAATCATACCCCTAGACCATCCGGCCACTGGCGAGCAAGAGGCGAGAGTAGCTCTAAAGGGCGAGAATATCGACTGTCAGCAATCTACTCTAGTTCGAGTAAATCTTACCAAATATCCATTGTTTCTCCCATTTTGCTGGCCCTTCGGTGGTTTGATTCATCCCTCCCCCTGTATCTGCCAGATTGCGTTAGTGTCATTCAGAGTGAACAGTCACACACAAAAGAACTCTGAGGAGAGGGAAGATTCAGCTGGTAGTGGACAGAAGTCACTTGCCGTCTCTTCTTTTCATACACTCTCTCGTATATCAGAGCACGTGAAATGAAGAGACGGCGATCCGTATTTCGAACTCTATTGACGTATATTCACTGATCCTTTCTGTCTCAGCTCATGTGGTATCTGCCCGTGCCAAGCTCCAATATCGTTTTTGATGGCGAATGCTTAAAAAAATAAAGAAATTTTGACGAGCTTGGTACGGGAACTTTCCTACCCGACAAGTGAAGCAGGATTGGATCACGCTCAAATGTCCACATATGGGCTAGAACTTTTTCCGATTCGGTGTTTTTCGATGTTTTACGTTATGGGCAAGGCCCCACGGTTTTCTCGGTCCTCTTCTTCTGATCCACCTTCTTCTCGTTCCTTATTTGAATGATCACCAGGGCCCGAGCACAAGCACCTCCATCTCCTCTCGCTCATAACCGCCTCTCAATATTGTCGTAAACTGCGACGTTTCTGTTGCTTTGGCCGTTTCTCCATCATATTTCTCTGCTCCGTTCTCCTCGGGGCAAGTTATGACCCTCCTCTTTCTGCGTCTCTACTCTCTCTCTCTGACCGGCCAGAGACTGCATGACACTAAGAGAGAGAGCAACGCTTGCGATTTCGTCTCTTCTTCTCTCCCTGTTCTGCTCTCAAAAAGCGCTGGTCACTCTCTGCATCCGATCAGACACTTCTCTGTTCTTTTGCCTAGCCTTTCTTTTCCTCCTATCATTCTCATTCCCTACCCTCTACAGAGCGGTAGTGGCCTGGGACAAAAAAAGCAGAGAAGTTCCCCCCGATCACTGCGAGACTAGTCCTGTTAATGGATAGGCGATGGACGTTCCTTCTTGCGCGTGCATGACTTGATCCTTGATTCTCTCTCGCTCATTTTTCCAGTAGGCCACAAGTCAATTTCACCATCTCCTGCTCCTCGATCACTCTCCTTGTTCTATTCAGACGCGATACTCGCAAAAAAAAAAGTGGACGAGTTCGCAACAGTCGCAGATCAGTCCCATTCACTCTTCCTTCACTTCTGTCTTTGATAGGAACCTGGACACAGACAGGGCTTGCACGTGGAATATCGGCCGTTTTTGCGGACCATTCTTGAGTTTTCGCTTTAAGATAATTGTGCTCACACGACGTGGACTGCCATCTTCCTCCTCCACGTCCATTATTCAAGCGATGATTTCCTGTCTCTCTCTCACAATCGCATGTTGTTTCTTATCTCTAACCGTCTTGCGCGCGAGTGGTTGTTCGGGAGTCGCGCCATCCCGCAACCCTGTTGCCCTTGTTTTTGTTTCCTCTCCGTACTTCACACTCGCATCAATCGCCACTAGTTTGGAACACTTCTCTCGCGTTACGCAAACGTTCACAGTCAAAACTTTTGCAAAAAATAATCGTTTTCTCCAATCGCTTCTTGCATACAGTCAGACCTACTGATCTCCTTCTAACAGATTCTCCCTCAGATTCACACTCGGGATTGACAGGGAGGACATAAGGGAGGAGAGACGACTGAAGGTTAGTAACGATCATTAGCTGGTGTGCTCTAACCTTATATCTCGTATAATGCAAGTCTTCTTCAAAATGACTGCACTTCCATTAGATCCATACGTTGATTGATTGAACCATTAACTCTACATTTTGTCTATCACCTGTTGCTCTCTTCATGAGTGATGATTGAGATTCATCCCGAGTATGAATATCTCAGCCTCAGAACAACAGCATAAGTGTTAGTTCACGTTAGTATCCCTATTGACAGATAGTATAGATAGTATTTATACATGATTGACATGTGGAAATATTATGAATGAGAAAGGGTGAGTGAGGGAGAATGGTTTGCAGGAAATCTGAGTAAGACGATGAGGGTACATCGATTTCAGAAACTCATAGATCTGTGCCAGGAGAGCGACGAGCCACTCCCTACCCATGTCCTTGAGGTTCGTTGAGCTGGTGTACTCCGTAATCGATAGTAGTTCCTCTCGTCTATCTGAGGCGATCTTTGATCTTTGATCTCTTGATAGTTCAGGCACTTCCCATGAGCTCCAAGGAGTTCAGAGCCATTCGCCGGTACCTAAAAATCGGTCAAGCGGACCGCCCTATGAAGCTCAAGGATGTGAGTGACAAATGATCGTTGCTGTTCCTTTTGCTGCATGGACCTAGGGAAGGGATATGTGCACTTCGAAGTGATCCTTCAATTCAATTCAATTCAATATTTATTCCGTTGTGGGGGCAATCCTTACGTGGGGTATTGGGGGGCAATCCTTACGCGCGAATTAACATCATGATTGTTGTGAAAATGATTTCAGGTCTTCATCGTGCATCACGAAGGGACGGAGAAGAGCCCGGAGTTGAGTGGCGACAACCGCATGCTGCTCTGGTAAGGGTTTATTTATGCCTTATTCACTGACTAACAGCTGGCCTTAACCGTGGGTTCCACCTACCATTGTCTTACGACTGTAAAATCGCTTGACATGGATACATCTTTACCCTTTGTGACTGACTAGTTCTGCCAAGCTGTTTCTCTCTTCTTACCCCGCATCACTGGTGTAACCGAGCAATAGATGAGACAGTGTTGTCCGATCCATGAACAACCTTTATGCTTCCAGACTGCTACTGAACACATTTACAGGCACGGATCTTCCCTCTGCAATGTGGGAGGCATCGTCTCCAATGGTCTTATGATTAGACCAAAGGGAGTCAAGCCAGTGAGTTTTCTTCAAGATATAGCGAAATCAGGACACATCAAGATATTATTAATATTTCAACATATATATCGTGCGCTTCAAAAGCTCAGCAAATTCAGTGTTTAATTAGCGAGCTATCGGTTATCTGGAAGAGAGGCTGGGACAAGGAAGAGGGAAGAGGTCAGGTAGATCACTGCCTCTTTCTCCTTCCTCCCTGCTCTCAGTTCATCTAAGGTCCATCACTTGTGAATTGAGAAATGACCGCACTATAATCGGCAAAAGATCCACCCAACAAAGGGGGTTAAGAAATGTTGGTAGTGCCTAGTACACACGATTTAAATTCCCCGCCAGCGTGCACACAACACGCCGATTAGTCCTTAGCAACAGGCCACTGTTCTCACGGGTTAGGCCCCAGTTGCAGTTCGGACGTGGGGTGGTCGACGACGCGTTGAGCGTTAGTAACCGACTCAGTGCCCGTACCAACCCCGAAAAATCAGACAGCAACTCCATTTCTGCTTCCTAATTAATAATGTTACAACACCGGGAGAAATGGGAGAATCGAGGAAGGTGGGAGGCAATTGTGCCCATATCTTTGTACATTATCTAATAACTATCGCTCTTCCACATATAATCAACTCAATTATACTAGGCTCACACGAAAAAAAACACAAAAAATACGCTGCGAGTGTCAAATTACACATATTTTATAAAATTACCTGATAGACTTTCTCATTGTTGTAATTGTGTTCCACTGGCGATATCCTTCATCTTCTTGTGAATTTCTCCCATTGTGGGAAGGGACCGGTTCTAAATTTACATATTGTTATATAATCAAATTAATTATTGTGGAAGACGTTCGAATCATGTAAACATTGCTCACATGTCTCCTCATGGTGGACATCCACTCTTGGAATTCATCATCATCATCATCATCATCATTTATCCAGGTCGAACGTAGTTACAATGGGGGTCGTACAAGAAAGAAACAATGAAACGAAATGATTTAGATTCTTGATTCACATGTTGTAGTCGTCGTATGTAGCCTACATTCTCTCCACGCTAGGCGGGGTCTGGATGGGCCGTCTTCTCATTCCATAACGCTCGATTTAGCGTGTGTCTCTCCGTTAATCTTTTGGTTGCCAGATCATCCTTTATCACTTTTGACCAACCCTTTTTGGGCCTTCCGGCGGGTCGTCTTCCAGGAGGGATATATTGGAGAATCTCTCTACACGGATGATCTCTGTCTCTCCGTTTGATGTGCCCGTACCATCTTAACCGTTTCTCCCTTATCTTTTCCACAATAGAGGCAATCCCAAGCTTTCCTCTTACATTCTCATTCCTCACTTTATCCCTCAAACGGACTCCGACTATCCATCGTGCCATTTTCATTTCCGCCACGCTCAGTCTATTTTCCATATAATCAGTGAGAGCCCAATGCTCACTTCCGTACATAATGGCCGGTCGGATTATTGTTCGGTACACTTTTCCCTTCAGTCTCATCCGCACTCTTTTATCATGGAGAACTCCAGAACAACAATTGAATTTTTCCCATCCACATCTTATCCGGTTGTTCATATCTCTCTCTGCTCCTCCCTCCTCGTGAATCATCGATCCGAGATACCGAAATTCTTTGACTTGCTTGATGGACTCTCCCTTCACATCCGCCATCGATGCCTGCCCTCCTCCAATCATCATGAACTCTGTCTTGCCGGTATTGAGTGTCAGTCCTCCTGCCTCCAATCTCTTCTGAACCGCGTGCACTTTCTTCTCTAGTCTGGCAACATCCGAGTCTATTAGACATAGATCGTCTGCATATGCCAGACATTGCGGAGCACTTTCCATCGTGTCACCCATGACCGAATGCAAGACTGTGATGAAAAGTGACGGGCTCAATGCGCTCCCTTGATGCACGCCCACTTTGATTGTAATATCCGAGGTTGGACCAAAGGGGGTTCGAATATGGGCCGCTGCATCTCTATCTCTTGTATCAAAGTCACATAGGTCTCTGGCAAGCCTTTCTCTCTTAAACTTCTCCAAATCTGCTTTCTAGGAGTACGATCATATGCTTTTTCCAAATCTAGGAATGCAGCACAGATGTTTTGGCGATACTCAATGTGTCTCTCTACAATCTGACTGAGAATAAATGTGGGTTCTGCGGTAGACGCTCCGCTCACAAATCCATACTGGGTAGGGTTCAATTCCATAATCTGCCTCAATCGTCTATCAATACACCTCTCATAGATCTTCATTGAGTGTGATATCAATTTGATCCCTCTATAATTTCCACATTCTCTAATGTCCCCTTTTCCTTTATAGAGAGTGACAATCTCACTGCGTCTCCAATCCTCCGGCATCTTCATCTCCTTCATTATTCTATTGAATAATCGTGTCAACCACCACACTCCTGACTCATTAATTGACTTCCAGGCATCTACTGGTATCATATCCGGACCGTACGCTTTCCTCCATGGGCACTTTCCAATTGCCCATCTCACTTCTTCCAAACTCCAGTCTAGAACGAGTAAATCCACTGGGTCTCCATCGCTCAAAAGTGTTTGAGGTTTTTCCATGAGTAATTCTTCGAAATACTCTCGCCATCTCTCCTTCACTTCCCTTTCTCCTCTGATCACCTTTCCATTTCGGTCACAAATCGATTTCACTTCCTTCATATCTTTCTTTCCTCGATCTCTCATCTTCGCCAATCTATACACTGCTTGTTCTCCTTCGCGGCAATCTAACATCTCATAGATCATCGTATGCCTTCATTTTCGCTTCGTGTATCACTCTTCTGCACTCCAACTTCTTAGCCTCGTACTCTTTCGTCTGGACGCTCTTCCTTCGAAACCATTCTCTGAATGCTTCTTTCTTTCTCTTTGTGGCGACTCGCACACTCTCATCCTTCCAAAACCAAGATTCATGGTTTACCATCTTCTTCCCTTTCGTCACTCCGAGCACTTTTCTCGCACACTCGAGAAGTTTATCTCTAGTCTCTGTCCAAACTTCATCCACGTCCATATCTTCGTCCAGGGGTCTATTCCCAGTGCTCCTTTCATGATCACCTCTCTTTCAAATTCATTCCTCATTTCTGGATCTTTCAATTTCCACCACTTCATCTTCGGGCTCATTCTCTGTATTCCTTCCTTCTGTATACGTCCTTCTCCTCTCAATCTTACATCACATACAACCGGCTTATGCTGTGGTGCCACTAACTCCGATGGAATTACCTTCACTCTTTTACTCTCCATCTATCATTCCTTCTCATCAATAAATAGTCGATCTGCGTCTTTGTCCTACCGGACTAGATGACTCTCTCTTTTCTCATACATCGTGTTCAGCACTGACAAGTTGTGTTGTTGTGCGAACTCGAGTAATCGGAGGCCTTCGACATTCTGTCGTCCATATCCTTTACCACCGTGCACATTCCCATCTCCAAATATCTCTGCTGTCTTACCAACGTGACCATTCCAATCTCCTCCGATCATTAGCATCTCATCCACTTTCACATTCTCCATCATCTCTCCTACCTTTGCATAGAACTCATTCTTTGTCCTCTTGTCGAGACCAATCTGTGGTGCGTATGCCGATATTATGGTAATCATCTCACCATCGACATCCAATCGTACTCTCATCAGCCGGGTATTGGCTCTTTCTACCTCTACCAAACAACCGGACCATCGTGGGGATAATATCACAGCCACTCCATTTTTCAGTCCATCTCCTTCTGTGCACACCAATTGGTAGCCATTCGCCCATCGGCTTTCATCTCCTTTCCATCTTATCTCCTGTACACACAGCACATCAATACGTCTCCTCATCATCATATCAATCAACTCCAACAACCTTCCTGATAACGTGCCCACGTTTAGGGTCGCAAAACGGGCACATTCAATCCTCTTCAATCTCATGCTCGAGTCTGGCACAGTGTGTGTTACCGAATCCTTCGGTACCTTTCAATCACGAGCCAACTGGGATCTTGGCGCTCTACTCAATGATCTGGTTACTCGATCGCACTCTCGGATCTTGGCCTTGTGGTTACTTCGGCCTCACCTCTCTTTCTCAGATCTGGTCGCTTGATCTCTTGGTTGGTCTTTGATCTCTTTGATTGATCTTTGATCTTTGACCTCCGATCTTTCTCTTTCCCTGATCTGGTGGCTTGATCTTTCTATCAATCAGCGATCGGGTATGATCTACTGACTGATCGGCTCACACAATTGGGTCTTTCTGTCTCGGCCCGCAACGACACGTGTACTAACTGACACACGAGATTTTGAGTTCTGGTTAACTCCAAAATCAACAGCACAACAACACACCAATTGGTTGCTATGGTGGTTGAGAAGCGACACTAGGGTTACAGGTTCGGTTTCGAAAAAACCGCAACACACCAATCCCTCTTCCCTCTCCTTCAATCAAAACCGCGAGAGAGAGACGATATGCAAAGAGGGTGCGGAGACTCCGCACCGTCGTGGTTTTTGAAAGAAAATGAGGGGACGAAAGGGTGCGGAGTCTCCGCACCCTCTTTGCATATCGTCTCTCTCGCGCGGTTTTGATTGAAAGAGAGGGAAGGGAGGGGAGAAAGTGTGGGATAAATCGAAACCGACTTCGTTCCGGCAACCCTAAGCGACACCCTTATGGTAGCAACGAGTAGAAGCTGTAGGACCGTCCCGTTGCGTGGAAGGAGTTACTAATCGACATCTACGAGTAATCTTCTTCGTTTTTATTCAACAATGGTCAACCTACAGAAGCCACGGAAGAGCGCCATTACGCGCTACGAAAAGAAGGCCTTTCTGAAGATGTTGAAATGTCAGGGAATAGTGAAATATTTGTAGCGAAATATAACTTGACATAATGAGAGGAACAAAATCAATACTCAAATTATTTGAGCTTTCCCAGATCGCCCACTGAAATATCGTCTCCAACAAAGACTGCATCCACCTCTTCATTAACAATGAAGTGTCTTGTACCTAAATGTAAAAAAAAAATGTACCTAAATCTTGAAAATAGAACATTAAAAATGAAATATAGCCTCTCGGGGTGGACCCGAACCAATATTTGCAAAGAAATCAAATCATTTATTCGTGAACGAGAATAAATAAAATAACAAATAAATCAACTAATCGTTGTATCACCGTGTTCAGATTGGCCACTTGAATACGATATCCGTCGACCCATCGGAATACATCCTGAAAATAGATCAAGAAGTGAGAGGGAGGGGATGGAATGACTCACATTCATCTGATTCGACTGCATCACTCTCATTGCCCATTCATTCTCCGTTATAATCGTCCTTTCACTCTTAATCATAGTCTTCTCGTTATCGTATCCCTCACTGCTGTCACTTTAACATGCCTGAGATCGATTCATGATTAGTGAAAATGAGTGAAACAAACAATTTATTTAGGATCAATGAATAGTGTCAAAGAATAGCATCATTATCTAGGTAGAGATATCAAACGAATGGGTCAGCCTAGTGGATATTAAAAAGAGAATAATACAGGAATTGACAGTTCGCTTCCTCCCCTTCTCAAAGTTTCAACTAAAAACTGCTCATCTATGAGAAGATCAATAACTCACGGGACTTTTGAGGACGGGAAGATTGACTGATGGCTATGATTGTTTCCATGACGAATCATCTCGATCATTCTTCGATGGAAATTCCTTCCTGTATTCACTGATGGGACCATTCTGGGGAGGGGACAGAGAGAAATTGACGTACCTGGTAGTGTATCTTGTAAAGGTACATCAATATCTGCCGTTTGTGCACTTCATAAGTGGAGGAATGCAGTTGATGAAGAGGTTCCATGAGAGAAGGAAGACGATCAGACGACATGAGGGAGTCGCAGTCGCACCTGCAGTGCGTCTTATACAACCACAACGGGGACGAATTCAAAAACGCGAATTCGAAAATAAACAAGGAGCTCAAGAAAGCCTAACAAACAGTTTCGCGGCAGAATAGCCGGTGCAAAATGGGACGCGGTGACCAAAGTGCACAATGCAACATAAACAACAATAACATAATTAATGAAAACAACAAAAATCAATAATTAACGACAGCGGGAATAACAATCGAAATTAGCGCAGGGAGCCGCATGCTACTTACAATGCTTACGGTAGCTCATTGCAAACTGACTTTAAATGAGGGGGCTCAAAATTTGACGAAACCGTTCCTTTTGGGGTGAAAACGAGAGAGGGAAGCTATGTCAGAGAGGCAGAGAAAGAGAGACCGTGAAAATTTTGGAGTGGTCTCAAGACCACTCCAAATTTTTGAGGGTATTCCTATCTCTGACTCTCTCGCTCTTCCTATGGTGAGAGACGATCTCTCGCTCAAATTTGAGGGAATTGCCAAAAAAGAAGGATTGAGAGGCGAAATTTTGAGGTAGATCAAGTGCTCTCCCTACTCTTTCGAGGGGAAATTTGGGGGAATAGGGTCAAAATTTGGCCAGCTTGGTACGGGCACAGTACTTTACTTTATCATGCGTTTCAAATGCTCAGCAAACTCAATGTGCTGGTTTGCGTATTGATTGTCTGGGAGAGAGAGGAAGGGAAGAGGTAGGGAGGAGGCGAGCAGGTAGATCACTAGCCTCTTCCCGGCCTCTTCCTCCCTCCTCCATCCACTCAGTTCGTCAAAGGTCAACTACGCGTGGAATGGGAAATAATCTCAAGATATAACCGTTATTCAGAATGGCGCCCGCCATGGTCACGGCCTTTACTTCGCCGACATGTCGGCCAAGGTAAAAAATTATTTTATTTAACTAATAAATAAATTACATCTCAATCCCTCCCCGCACTCACACAAAATGTGCTGATAAAAATTATTATTAATTAATTTTGTAGAAATGTCTTTTGCGCGACAAGACAGCGACAATTTGATCACAATTTTTTTCCGCGAAATATTTTAAGTGTTACAGGGCGCCCAGTACTGTAATCACGCGTCACCCGGAGACGAGCGGGTGCTCTTCCTCTTTGAGGTCGCCCTCGGCACGGTGCAGGTTCGGTAGATTCATGCAAGTTGATCTTTGATATTGACCTACCCACCACCTAGGGTCCCATCTAGCGTTGTCTTACGACTCGCTTACATACACTTTTACCTTTTTCTACCACCGTTGGATGTTGATACAAGGCTGATCAATGGTAGTCCACTAATGCGTTTTTGATCGGATGATCTTTGACCCAACTTGATCTATGATCTCCAGGAGGAGAAACGGGAATCGGAGGAGGAGATGCCGCTGAGAGATGGATTCGACTCCATCAAAGGTCAGTTACCAGTAGCAAACTTACCATCTTTTCGCCTCAGACAGTACTGATTTCGTAATTATCCCTTGTAAATTCGCATAAATTCTACGGCATTCATGGCAAAGTTCCAGTTCAAGCTCGCGGTGAGACCATCGCCAAACTCTCTCACTTTCGCCTGCTCTCTCGCTTTTCTCTGCTTCTCTTCCCCATCTCTCGTTCACTCCTGTAGAACACCGTGAAATTCCAGCCATTGGCCATCTCTTCCCTGACCCCGAGGGCGGTTGGGACCACCCGAACGGATTCCGGATTCCCCTCGGAAAGGCCATTGTGGACGGCGAGTGCGCACGAAGATTCAATGAGTGAGCGCCTTTCTTCCTGTAGATCTTAAACGTCTTAAACCGCTTGCCTTGAGCAGTTTTGCCATTTCAACATCAGTTTGCCATCAGTTGCACACAACAAAAGAAGCCGTTAGGGCGGCTATTTTCGGGCCCATTTCTTCCGCATTGGCTGTGATCAATCCTATACAGAATTTGGATTTTCGGAAAATTTGCACTGGAGATACTGTGGAGTCTTTTTAGCAAAAGAAAGCAAGAGAAAGGGCACGGGTTGTTGACTTTAAATTTATCGGAATGGGCACAATACTGTACAGGTTCGTCGTGTTCTCTACAGCTCAGGTCCGTCTGCGCTACGTCGCGCGAGTGAAGATGAACTGGGAACGCCCAGAATAATTATTTGTAGGTATTTGTACACTATTGCATTTGTAGCTCGTAACTTATCTCGTATTTGTTCTCTCCTAAACTAGGAATTCAAAGCATAGCAACCGATTGTTAATATTTTTTTCTTGTTTGTTGCTGTCTTCTCGCATTCTTTTCATTCGATCGGTTAACCCTCCTCATTCTGGTATATTTGTTCTCGCGACTGTGTTGATAGTTGTTTAATCCGTTGTTGTATTGTATCTCTTTTCGCTTTAGTATTGTTTCTTTATACCACCTATTTTCCCTTATTACTTTTTTTCCTTTTTTTCACTTCGCTTAGGTTGAATTGCACATCCTATTGTTCAGTTCACCATTCTTCTCCTCCTCAAATCGGACATTCCCGTACATCTCGCATTTCTGCCCATCTCGATCTTTTTTTCCAAACGCGTACTCCAATGTAAAAATATTCCGATCGTGTATTACAATGAAGGTGGCAATAAAATTGTGAATGTGTAGCGTATTCTGTGCTCATGTCGTCCCTCCGAAGTTCTGCGTTTCTGAGAAGTTCCGAAGTTCCCGAACCCGAGCGATCCCTTTGTCCCGCAGTCACCGCACGCTTGACCGACGAAAGATTCGAAAGAAGGATAACTCACACTATCAATAATCTTCACTCACTCATTTCTCGCTTCAAAACCTTTTGCATATTCCCACCCCTCCATTTGAAAGCACAACTTTTGGATTTACCGATCCCCTCCTCCATCTCATTTTATGTGGTCTGGATCTCTTGGCACTCAACTTCTTATCTGTCTTGGCGCCACATTGGACTCTCAATCCCCTCGCGCCACCCCATTCCCCCTCAAAGGCACTCTGTCGTAATGCGTATCTCCTCCCTCAACTCCTCTGGCTTTTGCATCCCCTTCTCCCGTTCATAGACTAAACCGATATTATCCCCTCTACTTGGTCATATTTTAACTTCGCCTTGTCAATTCAACTTGTCTTGTCCACTTCTATTTCAAGTCAATGATTCATTGTCTACAAGTTCCAGTATTTTTCTCGAACGGTTTCACTCGTTTCTCCGCTTTTTTGAGTGAAATAGGGAGAGTGATGCACCGTGCACGTATTTTCCCGTTGATCTCCTTCCCCTGATCATCTTGTCACGCTCACTGAGAATGGCCTCATTTATCTTTATTACTCTCTATTCACGTGCCCTTACCCACATTTTTGCACAAACAAGCGGTCGGCTACAATAGAGCCAAGATCATCCGTTCCCTTGTGAGTAGACTTGGTGTCCAGCAAAAAAAGGAAATAAAGTCAGCAGTTTCGGCTCACCTGTTGTTTTGGTTTTCGAACTTCGTTCACCCTTGCAAACCACTTGCTCGAGGGGAATAGGCGCACCTTGATACTCTCTCAATTCACATGCTCTCTACCGGTTAGACAGGACAAGAGAGAGAATGAAGGGAATCAGACAATGTGAGAGTCAGAAACAATTGCTGGGCAGCTGATATCCGGCCAACGGACTGATGGTCTGTCTCTCTCATTTCCCCCACACTCTCTCTCGTTTCTCTAACTGTCGAGAGATAAGGAAGAATGAACAGACGAGAACATTGCTCGTCTAACGGAAGGGCGAAAAAAGCGAGAGCAGCTGCTCCATTGATGCTATAGCCTTCAATCTATTCACCCTCTGCATTCTCTGCCTCATTAGAGATAATTTCCTGCCTATCGATCGCTCGCCGTCTCTAATCTCTCCAGAAAACCGCTCGTTTTGTCGTGTTTGTATGTTCGTGAAAGCTCAGCTACCACAATGTTTCGTCCATATACCGGATGATACTCTCTTTCTTGTTGATTCCTTTGCATTATGACGCGCACATTCCATTGATGCCGACCTTTTCATAGGACTTAAGCCGCGGCTTCGGTACCAAATCCCTCTTGAAGCAAACCTCGGTTCCCCTTCCCCACCGCTGAGCAAACTGTCACTCAGACCACACAGTCGGTTCGGAAATCATCTTAGGAACGCAAACAACGCACTCGAGATTTTTCCTATTCAGAGTGTCTCTGTCACTCGTATTGAAGGTGGAAAGTAGGGGTGTGCAATACGGTTTGCCGTCTCTTCATTTCACATACTCGCTCATCACTCGACTGGTCGATAGAGTGTGTGAAATGAAGAGACGACGAACTGTGTTGACCATTTTAGTCGAAAGTCAATGGTCCGTAAAGTAAAAGCATTTCGCACGTCGTTTCGATGTCTCCCACCCTCTCTCCAATCCGCTTATCATCGATTTTGCGGCCGAATGAGCGCGATCAAAAAAGTGCTCGTAAACCGAGTGAAGTGTCAGTGGTCGGCTGACACTTCACTCGATCAAATACACTGACAATGTGAGGAATACTCTTTGAATGGAGGAAAACTGAGAAAAGTCAGGCCTCACTGAACTAGGTTCTCGACACGCTCAAAGAATAATCACCTTTTTATTCCTGTTCAGTGAATCCAAATGCCGAATATCGTAATATGGAAGGACAGAAAAAATTTCACTTTAATGTCGACTCAATGTCATAACACAATGATCGTGGTTCTTTAAACTGAAGATCGATGGGCTGTCTCTCTTCACCTTACTCACTCCATTCTCTGACTGATGAGAGATATGGGAAAATGAAGAGATGAGAGCATTGAGAGCGATGAGCACAACGATCATGGTCAAATACACTGAAAGAGACGAAGCTTTTTGAATTGCGGTATTGTGCGTATAAAATGATCAACAAACTTAATGTGTTTGTTAGCGCGCCACAGATTCCCCAGAATGAGGGACAGGTAGATCGCCTCCTCCGGCAAATTCCTCCCTGTTTTCCACGGTCGATTAGAGTGAAGTTGGATGATCTGTCTCTCTCATCTCGCCTTACTCCCTCGTTTCTCTGACTGAGGTAAAATGATGACACGAGAGCATTGCTCTAACTGAACAATGCTGAATGGAGGCAAAGTGAGTAGATCAGATCAAAGAGTGACCTTTGAAAAGATTTTGCCTCACTGAACTAGGTTCTTGAGTCCCCGAGTCCCTACGAGAGAAGCACGTTGATTTTTGAGTTCTTCTCTTCTCTCAATGCACTTTTGCCGATTAGCCATCACCCTCGCCGCTTTCCATTTCGTCATTGCCTCGTGCGCTTTGAACATACCGCCACTGGACTCCGACACATGTCTCGCGATGAGGAAAGGTCTGGCTCTCTCATTTTCTCATTATCTCTCGCTTTTCTGATCAACGAGAGAGCATTGTGAAATGAGATGTCAGACAATTGTTCCTGGCGATTCAACTTCTCGCGATTACGCCTCATCTCTCGCCTTTTGTGACCAACTGTCCGCTCTTTATCTCGCTAGCAATCTCCAATCTCACCAGAGAAGAATTTCTCCAATGACCGCCAAGTTTGGACTTCAGCAAGATCAAAAAAGTAGAAAACTCACAGACCTTTAGATCAACATATACCTGAGGTTCTTCAATCCACACTCCTTTGAGCGCGGAACGTGCATCTTTTGATTAGTAAGTCTATCAGATCAGAGATACGAGGGATCATGGTAAAGCGAGAGGGTCAGATCAATTCCGTCGACGACAGCAAAATGCTGCAACTTCCTTGTTGCACCACTGCACTGACTCTCCATGTCACTCAAAAGGCGAGCGATTAGGCGTAATCGCGAGAAGTTGAATCGCCATGAACAATTGTCTCACCTCTCATTTCACAATGCTCTCTCGTTGATCAGAAAAGCGAGAGATAATGAGAAAATGAGAAAATGAGAGAGCCAGACCTTTCTGTCTGATAGGCTAGAGAGCATTCAGGTGGAGTAGTCACACTATAGCTAGTTGAACGTGCTCACTTGATCTTTCCGTGCTATTTACTGCTCTCGAACCATCCCTAATCGCTGTCTAGCAGCACTTTTTGCCAATAACCGAATCATCCGATCAGGGTCCTTCGAAATCGGCCGATCCCCCTCATAATCCCTATACAGCAGACAGATACGACGAAATATCGTGGGAAAGGGAGAGAGTTAGACAAGCAATTGAGAGGCCGTTCCTATATTACACTTTTTCACAGATTTATGATCGATCAGTGAAACCAACAAAGCTACCGTACCACCCTGCTCGATTTAGAACATAAAAAATGCATGATATCGGCACGAAAATATACATCTCTTGGTGTTTTCTCAAATATTCGGTGTTCTCCCGATTTTCGAAAGTCTCTCCCAGTGAGGTTCTCGCAAATAGGTTCTCAGACTCTCGGTTGATCAAATAGTCTAGTTTTTGAGCGTTTGCTCTTCACGTCTGCCTCTATCCATTGGTCACAGTTTCTCGAGTTCAGTCAATAGATGTTCTCTTGATCTCACGCTCAGTCAATAGATGTTCTCTTGATCTTATGTTAAGCGCTCTTTCAATCCCATTAGACCAAAGTCCGGCCCTAATCGCAGGAGAGGTGGGATGAAGAGGCCGTGAGGAGGCTAATGATCTGCCGTGGCTTCTCCACTCTCCCCTCATCTTGGGGAATCGATAGCTCGCTAGCCAGCACGTGGAGTTTGCTGAGCATTTGAAACGCACAATACGGATAATTCTTCACTCGATTCTCTATCGCTGCACTTTCCAATCCCATTTCGATTTCCGTCTATCTCTCTGTGTCCTCTAATCCCTCCACGTTGTCTATCCGAGTGCAATGAGAGAATTGATGGAGCCGCAGTCTCTCTTCATCTCGCACTCTCTCTCTCGCCCGCTCTAGCGACGAGAGAGTATGCGAAATGGAGAGACGGCGGCTCATCTAGAAATAGAGTGAGCCAGACACACGTGCGAAATTGCTCTCTGAGGGGCGGGGCCACATTTCACTCTCACTCCGCACTTGCCAGACCTTTCCAACCTACCTGCGCGAATTAGTAGCCTATCTAGTGAAGGTCAAGCACTGTTGTACCTTTGGCATGTGTCACTCTGGCTCGTTAGACTATGCCTGTCCTTGAAACATCTACCTACCGCTCCATAGTAGCCTCGATATTCGCTTCACTTATTTTGCTATCTCATCCCGTTTGTGCTAACACTCTGCTCTATCGCTTACCATTCAGAGAGACGAGAATACGAGTACGATTAAAACACATTCATCTGTTAGATCTCTTATGTGCATCGCATTTCAATTCTTCTTGATCATTGAATATTGTGAACTGAGACAGATAATCCATCTCAAACCGAGATAAATTCCATCGTCGTCGCCTATTATAGCGTTTTTTCGCCTATTATATTCGTTTTTTTTGCGTTTAGCTATGCATGTTATTCAATCAATTCGCGCTTGCTAAACCTACTTTGAATACGCTATTTAATCATGCAAAAGCTCAGGCGATGAGTTCCACCGGGAAAGCCACCGTCGTTGCCTCTCCCCTCCTTCTCCTCCTCATCTTCTCCTCTCAGGTGTGCTTATTTCGGGTTATCATAATATCGGATGGCAAGTTTTTCTCCTCGTTTAGGCCTCCTAGGTATGATCATACTCTGATTTCCGTTCTGTAGTGTTAGGGTGGGCTTGGCAAGGATGGAGACAATGGTCTCTTCATGTCATACTCTCCCAGTTATCAAAGAGGCGATCCGAAATGAGCACAATTATATCGTGCCACGCCATCAATACTGTGATAAGTGATAAGTAATAGCGGATTTGAAGGGGTCATCTCAATCAAACAAAAACATTGTTCCAAATAAAATTTTGCAGACATACGCGTACATGGATGTCACCTTCGACGTCAAGCCGATATCTCTTCCAATGTGAGTGATTCTGAGTATTCATCTCCTTGTGGTGGTCGACGACCCTTCAGTGGTATTATGTATTATATAAATGAGCAGAGAAGAAGGAGCTTGCTTTTGACAACGTTTTCTCGTTTTGTAACCAGCCCTTTCTAAACCTTTTGATCGAACAAAGCTGGTCTTAGCTGGTAACATTTTTTGTAGCAACTGGGAGTCGAAGGGCAACATCGTACTGTGTTTGACGGAGAACTCGAGCAAGTGCCTCACCTATGTGAGATTTACCTTTGTTTATCTTTGTTTTTTTTGTTTTTACGTATTACGAACATGCAAACGAATCAAATAACTTCGAAACCTTGGGCGGGATTAGGACCTATATTAGGATTTTATATGCATAAGTTGACAGTAATGTCGTTGAAGGCGATGGTGATGTTCGCTCCCTCCTCGCTCACGGAGAACGGTAAGAGGATCACGAAGAGGGTCATTGAGCCATGGATCGGAACCACAGTTAGTTTCATGCTTGTTCTCTCAGTTCTGACGTCCTGCGGTGTTGTACTTTCTCGTTTTTGTGATCAAAAGGCAATAATTTCTATGCAATAAGCATATCGGAAAAAAAACTTCCTCGAATATAGCAATCTTGCTTTGTTCTAATTCGCTACTCTAATAATGATCGAGTTGATTCAAAATACAATGACAACACAGCTTTCCATTGATCCCCTTGGTGAAGAGCACACATTCGTCCATAAAATCGAATAGGATCAGTTTTTTTTGCTCTGTTCTGGGTTTGGTCAGCCGGAAAGCGAGAAGGATATCGTGTGCAAACTAAAAAAAAACAACTAAAACAGTCATAACATGTGATTCGAGAAATTAAAACCTTTCTGTCCTCATGATTCAGATCTTCAAATTCAGATGGAAGTGAAGGCAAAGGAGATGTCGTCCAATGAGACTGATCTCTTCGATGTGTCTCACCTTGCACCGAGAGGCGCGACCAACGCCAGCTTCGACGTAAGTTCGGGCTTATTATCATGTAGAACCGGGAAATAGTGCAAGGATCCGGGAAATGCAGATATTGGACACCCGGGTCATGTGAGCCGGGAAATAGTAAATAGTAAATAGAAATTTGAATATTGGAATTTGCATATAAAATGGTGCTAATTTAGCTAATGAAACCGTGAATTCTAAATATTCTAGGGCGTGGTCTTGTGAGCCGGACAAAAGTAACAGAGTTCTGGAAATAGAGAATGAAGCTGTTGATTTTCGAGGGCCGGATTTTGCTGGACCGGGAAATAGCTTATAAAGCCGGGAATTTCAGGTGTTCGACGTCGTCCGGCTCGCAGTTTCCGTCAAGTGCTCCGAGTACTTCCACGGTGCTATGTGTGATTTCGGATGCAAACCACTGGAGAGAGTGTGAGTGTCTTTCCCTGTTGTACCCAAGCGAACATTTTATGAAACTGAGCCTTTTCCTTCTGATAAGTGGGTATCTGAACACAAGCTGATTAATTGTGCGCTAGATCCAGCATGAAAATTCACCGGGCAAGTGAAAGAATGGTCAACCAATTAGCCCAGGTCAAATAACCTCTCTCGCTTCCTTCGTTGCATGCTTCTCTGATGCAGAGAAATTATCATTATTATAAATTATTACTTCAGATTCGAATGTGACGAGGAGGGAGGAACAGTTTGCATCAATGGCAAGATCGGAAACCTGTGCAATCAGACTATTTCTCGATTCAATCGTAAACGTACGTCCATGCATACATCTACATACGCCTACATACATCTGCATAATAAAACCCATTAGAAAACGAAATAACGAACATAATAGAACCGAAACGAACCTTAATTAACTAAACCGTCACCTTAATTAATGTACGTTAACCTTAACCTTTACACTGCAGTCCCGAATGCAGCCGCTCTTGTCGATGAGAAGACGAACAAGAAAGTGATGTTTGACGATGGAGTCATTGAAGATAAGGAGAGGAAAATGACTGTGGCCGGTAAGATTCGCTTCTTTACTTGACCAGTGAGAGATCGGGAAGGAGTGTCATGCAACTGGTGCCTGCAATGCGTGTGTTCGTCAGGGAACAATATCGATTTGCCGGTTGTGTCAGAAATCAATGATCCTACATTTCAAGCTCTGGAATGTTTTTTTCTCACTAAACAATTTCTCAGGCAACGAATCGTAATCTGAATAGAGTAAACTTAAATTGTTCATCACAATCACTGTTCATCTCAGTGGGAACCATCACCGATGGTTCGGCAAATTGGATGTAATTGAAACTCTGCATGGCCAGCAAGGAATCATGTCCATGTAAAACCGACTGTAAAACCGCTTTGACTGCTAAATCAACATCACCTTTCAGTGGGCACCGTTGCCATTCTGGCTTTCGGAGGCGTCCTCGTCGCTCTCACCGTTGCCCGCAATCGCCGTCGCTCCTCAGGACATATCGTACGTTAAAATTGATATATTTTATCATATTTCTGCAGATGAATTAACGAAAGAATGCTCGTTCGCTAAACTCAATGGGAAAACATATGCATTCCAGCGCGGCCAACTGGATACGCTCGTCGAGGCGTAATCGCCTCATTCTTTCGTCATCTTCAACATCGCTGACGCCCATCACTCTCCGTCCATCAGTCATACTCCTCCCCTTTTTCTCCTACCGTAATCGTGACCCTTCACCGTAGTTCATTCTAATTGAACCGTTGACATGTTCGATCGATTCCGTGTCACTTATGAACCAGTTCGTTACATAGTATTTGCAAAATAGTCCATGACCAGTGCGTACAATCCCCCGTCATCGATAAATATTCAGTTCATCACAGTATCCCAATGAATGTTCTCGAAAAGACCGTGGAAAGCCTCGGCGTGGATTTCGTCTTGAAATGTGGTGAGAGAGGAGTCGATTTGAAGAGCGAATTTGAAATCGGCACCTCTCAGCCAGAGGCGGGATGGCCGAGTGATGTAAGGCGCCGCACGCCATTCGAAGAGTACCAAGTTCAACCCCGTCTAACAGCTGGCCTTACCAGCGGGGTTGTCTTATGACTGTAACATCGCTTGATGTGGATACCTTTGCCTTTTTACCTTTACCTTCTCCTCTCAGCTATTTCAGCTGTCTATATCACATATATCTCAGCATTCGGAGATGTTTTCACATCACTCGACGAAAAGTCGGCATGTAATTTATCTTATGTGTTCTTGCAGCGAGACAGGACTGTAAAAATACAAAAAAAACAGGAGTTCTCGTTGTTCACTTTACTAACCCCTTCCTCTCTATTGCTCATTGATTAGTTGTCACTCTCTAACCTTATGGCAGAACCATAATTCACCTACGACTAAGACCTACGATGCATTTACCCTTCCTTTCACGCTAGGGATGGCTTCGCAAAATTGATCTCTTGATTCTCACAGGCAAACGATGCGAGGGAGTGTGCGAAATAAGGAGAGGCATGTCTTGTCAAACCATCCCTACTTCACTACCACTCATCTTTTTCGAATTGTCTTTGTCCATTTGACATCCCATCTGCCCTTTCCTTCTTCCAATTTGCCCTAAAAATGCGCGATCTTTCGTGCGTTCTCTTTGTGATTCGCTCTCACGATCTGAGACATACGTGAATGAGTGGCAGGTTAGAGACAGTGGGTGACTAGGAGAGGGTCAGATACATACGGCTAGTCAATTTATGGGGGGAGGGGGGGGGGGGGGGTGCGGAGTGTGATGGGCGCAAGGCTAACCCAAGAGATCCTATCGTTTCCTGACCCCTATCAGAGTCGTTCGAGAGGAATCACTATCGAGATCGTGGGCTCGAGAGTCGATGTCCTCGGGCAAATAACTAGCCAGCTTCTTCCGGTCTCATCTCTGACAGCCGTATTCCTTTTCCCGACTGCTAATTGCTTTCTTCTAAACTTGAGAGGTCTGACATCTGTGAATGGAGAAGCCTCTTCGCCCACCGCACTTTCCCCTTGCCTGACCTCCCGCATATCCTGACATCATCCCCGTTCAGTGATTCCACCTTCATTCATGGGCCATCCGATGACGCGCTCCATTGCTCTTCTCCTCTTTCTGGCGTATACTCCCGTAAGAATACTTCTCTAGACTCGAATTTCAACATTTGTAATTTCGAAACTGTCCTAAATTAAAGAAAAATGTGTTCGCAGGTGCACGGTTATGTGACGTTCACGATAAGAGTCCGCCTCCTCGGGTCCTTTCCATCGTCAGTACACCATTTTTCTTCATATTCATTCTGAATAATTTTCCAAAATCACAAACGATCCTAGTTTCTATGAGAATTTTGCAGGACGTCAAGCATCCTCATGGCCTGTCTCTCGGCCGACGGAGCCAACTGCATGGGCCGGGTTTGTTGTTTATTCCAAGTCGTGGATCACTTTAGAATGTGATGTACACACAGAATTTCTGTGGTTCACCTCTGCTCGTTTTTTTCGCTGAATTAAAACAGAATCGCAGTGATATGGCACCGATAATACGGAATATTGCATTAGAATTTTGTATCAAGACGAATTGTTATGGAGTGGCACCGGTGACACAGAATCATGGCATATTCGCTGCCAGACAGAATTGCAGCGATGTTGCACAGCAAATACGGTGTTATGAGAGTTTGGTGTCCAGGCACGTTTTCAGCTGTCTGGCACTACGGGATCATTCTTTTAGAATGTCGAACCCAGTCCTAATATACCCATTCCAGCAATGGATCTGGAACGAGACGGTCCTCAGCTCGCCCGAGGGAAGGAAGGGAATGAGCACCGCAAGGGACGACCAGCTGGAGGAGCCGTGGGAAGTGGAGAAGGGAGAGTCGGTTAGAGCGCATTTTTCAATTCAATTCAATTCGAATCATGTGTGATAAGTGTTATTTTTCATGCTAATCTCTTCTGGTGTTGTAGTGTGGATTGCTTGGATTGGATTGCTTACATTCCGGGGTCGTTCCTCGTGGGAAGGCTATCATTCCGGAAATTTAGGAATGAGGTGGTACATCAGGCATTCACTGACTGAGTTCAATTAAACTAACAAGCATATCGTTTACAGTGCCTCTCAGCAAATGCCTTGCGCTTTCCCTATCCCATGTTGCTTTTCCAACAAGATATCTGTGGTGGATCGCAAAATATAAGGCTGGTGGCCGCGGAAAGATTCTCCGTTTGCCCCTGACCTCTGCTCTGCCTGTGTGCTTTGAACGAGATCCCAATCTTGTCGGATAGACAGTCTAGCTAATCTAATCTGATCCCAATCTGAGACTAATCTGGACGAATAGACTGACAGGTGATAAATACATCGTGGGAAAGCGGGGCTGATTGAGGCTACCCTTCTGCATAGCCAATTATCTAAGGCGGGGTTGTAAGGGAATGCATGGCCGCGGCCCTAAGACCATAGTGCGAGCACGAGGGCATGCCAGTATCGGGGGGTATAGCTTAGAGCACCCGCATACGTATCGGAAGGTCGGGGGTTCGACTCCCTCTGCCTCCAACTGACTTGCACTCCTCGCGCACTCCTCTGATCTAACAGGGTCAGTCACTTAATATGAATCAGTGGGGCATCTAGAACAAAGCACAGATTATGTTTTGTCAACTCTAAAGAACACATCACTGGGAGTGATTGCTGAGCTGTCAGAGGGGGAAATGGAGAAAGAGCGCGAAATAAAAGCAGAAAACACGTGCACTCTTGATCTTCCACTCAACTATCAATCAAGTTCAATTGCCCTCTTTTCCTTCTCGGAATTTCGCTGAATCGTTACCACATGTGCCCGAACATCCAACGAAATGTTGGCTCTGATGATATGTCGCAACATCCCTATTTTGGAATTGTGAGGGTACCGATATCTACTACATTGTAATAACGACTGTCGCACATAGGGGTCTACTACAACATTGAGTCTGCACCCTATAGAAAAGTGGAATGGGTCGGCATACGACTATTGTGCTTGTGCTTTCAGCGATTCCTGTTCGTGCAACTTCTTCCCTCGTGGAGAAACTGGGGCAGTTGGGAGACGGCGGACGTGTCAATTCTCCATCCGAACGGACACAAGTACATGCACGTCGTACCGGTTAGTTCGGCCAAAAATTATAGCCTGTCCTCGAAACGTTCTCTACACTTTACTATTATATTCACTTAGCCTATTATATTCCCTTCATTAGTTTATGACTGAGGAATTGCGTAGAACAAAATAAGGAGATTTCGAAATTGCTGTCAAAAAGTTAGCGCACTTTGCGAGTGATAGAACGCAAACGTTTACAGATGCTCGACGGCCGCTTCGATTTCTTTGTGAAGATTGAGTGCGCCTACGGATTTCATGGCCACGGATGTCTCGATGGATGCATTCCCGTCAAGGGACAGTACGTTTATTAACGTCATTCCAATATCTGAAACAAAAAAAACTACTGCTACACTACTAGCACAATTCCAATTCAACGATCCCTACTCTGAATCATTAAATTAGTCATTATAATGGACAAAAACTGGTTCTGTTGCAGCCACTCCTGCGCTTCCGACGGCACCTGGGTGTGTGCGGAGGGACGATGGGGCACTTTCTGCGATTACCCAATGGCGGGCGAAGGCGACATTTCTCATGCCGACGAGCTCCGCGCTTCTGCCTCCTTTGACGCAGACTGGGACAGAATGGCACTCCGTGAGTTCACTTGCTAGTTGCAGCTTCGAGATCTGCATACCCGGAAATGTCGTTAATACGGACCTTGATTCACTATTAATACGTCTAGCGTGAGACGTGCAACCCTCTCCCGATTACTAATGTCAGGCAATTTTCAGGTCTGTTCATTGTGCAATTAGTTCACATGTCATATATTTAATTGCTGTTCTTTGCAGTCGCCGTAGGTTCCATCATGATCGTTGCTGCCGCTCTCACTGTCCACACTCTACACCGAAAACGAGCGCGCTCGACCGCTCAGCTTGCCGAGGTACATCGCATATGTCATGGTGGTTTCAGTTTCGATGGCGGTGACATCGCAGTGAGAGAGAGTGTGACAAATGGAGAGAGCTCAGGCGTATTCCCTCTCGGTGCGATGGCATCGCATGTACAATGGCATCGCTATCGAATTGGCCCTATGGTGTGCACAATAATTTATAATAATTTATTCATGTCAGGCAGTAATGCTCAGATGAGGATGGGTCTGTATTCTTCATAAGTTGCATTCCACCAGTTAACGCCAATAGCTCGCGTTAGGTCGTCCCGTCAGCGTCCCGTCCGAGGGTGGCCAGTTGGGCGTTTCCTGTTGTATGGGGTCCATTCTATTTCAAGTATGGTATTTATGGTGTACATTTTCATCTAATTGTACTCAGTGAAGTACGAACGACAGTGAGAAACCAGCGAGAAAATTTTTTTTATAAAATTTCCAAAAATACCACTACTTGAAATAGAATCGATAAAAGACTCAATTCAGGAAGTGCCCATGGTTCATGTGGAGTAGAACGCATCGACGACGTCTACTGCTGTGATCATCGTCCGTATTTCCTCCTGCCAAACTATGTACTACACCCGTACCATCCTTCCAATTTAAACCCACTATGATCCAGATTTCCACCGGCAGAGCATCCGTAATGTAGCTTTTTTTTTTCGTTTTTTTCCATTTCGCAATCATTTTTTGTAGTTCTCTGGACGCATTTTTGTCCAATCCTCCCTCACTTGCACAGCACGCTCCACGCTTAGTGTCTCATTAATATCGTCATTTTTGCGCGTCACAACCTGTTCTCGAAAGTCATCCTTTTCTAGTTACCTTTTTCATTTGAGAATTGATGCTTAGATTTTTTTGTGTTTTCAGTACAACTAGCTAATCGTATAAAGTCCTACTATAGCAGTCTACAGAACTGTCGTCATCTTTCCGTTCTCGGTACTCAAAGAATCGTCGTCTATTTTATTCGTAAAGAACTGCTCGCTTGCTACCGTATCATAGTAATAGCAACTGCCCGTTAGTGAATCTGCCTTTTCACACCGAATACGAATTCTAATTTACGAACTACAGCTTGTTCTTTCTTAGTTTGCTCCTATTCGATAAAGACTGTTTTGATATAAAAAAATTGAATTGAATTAATCTTAATTACTTCTGGTGGTCGTCCAGGTATTTCCTCGTCCGAAGCCCATTTGGTGTCTAAAAGCCGGCGTATTTGTTTTCGCACGTGGGATTGCCAAATTTGTTTTTTTCAGAAAAAAACTCGAGTTGCCCATAGCATCAATCTACAGGTGGAACTTCCCTCCTCTTTATTAATTACGAATTATTAACATTGTGTTCTTCGATAATTTTATGGTAATAACAACCCAGATCCACGTTAAAATTTTGAATGAATCTTGGAATATGATGAACATACTTGTTGCCCATTCAATACCGTTGGCTCATCGCACACTCTATTTTGTCTCCTTTTATCTATGCTTTTATTTATGTTAGCAGTTATCATTCGGATTATTCGATCAAATGGCTCTATGAAATTATCAATTTGGAATCACGAGCTGTGCGAAAAATGCTTGCTAAGATAGTCTCATATTTTATGCAAAAAAGGTTTGATCATTTGGAATGGATTGTTGAACATACTGAATTTTCAAATTTAGTACAAACTTAGTTTGTAATAATCTCAACTATTCAATGATGACAAATAATTTTGAAAATAAGGGAGGCAAGGGTTTGAACAATACAAATAATAAGATTATCCTAGAACGCTTTTTTGAATGTATCAAGCAAAAGCATAGAAGAAAAATAAAAAAGAACCACCTTTGTAAATAATTCACAGCAGAATGAATCAACCGGATATAGAAAGTAAGCAACATGTTATGATATTCTGAGTACATTTCTCGAGAAATGTACATGTATACGTGAAGCGTATCAGTTTTAGTTAATTACATAATGGTTGCATTGTAGTTTACAGACTATTTTTCGAAAAACGAATTGCTAGCGGAGCAATTACACAGATAAATCAATGAGATCATAATTTCTATTCGAGAGATGCGATAAGGTGCACATAGTAGGGGAATTTAGATAGAGACGAGATTATCGGACACGCGAATCTCGGAAGCGTGGTATTGAAGGAAAGTTTCACGAGTTGGAGAATACGGCGATATCTTTGTAGCTCTGAAGATTAAATATATCAACGAAACAGATTCTCCAAAATTAATCAAAATTACGAACTCCTACACGTCCCTGAATATTTATCTAAAGTATTGCTTGACGAAATCGTACAAGCTGAGAATGTGCTAGTTGTGCGCTTTCTTTTTATAGTTTTTTCGGCCAAGCAGTACAAATAATGAAATTAAAAGGCAAAGTGATAGCAAAGGTTAAAGGGGGGGGGGCACGAATATTTTCTCACATAGGCTGAGCGGTATTACCCCAAATTGTAAATTTTTTTTTGGAAATTATCTTTATGGAAATAATTTTTAAGAAAATCCATTCTGGAAAGGTATATTTTGGAAAAAGCCGTTTTGTCAAAATCGTTGTAGAAATCGCTTTTTTGGAACCGTAGTTTGGGAACCGCGATTTAGTAAATTTAATTTTAGAAATACCGTACTGTAAAGGTTTTCGCGGAAGTGCCGTTTTGTAAATTTTTTTATGGAAATGCCGTTTTGTAAATTTTTACATGGAATTTTCGTATTAAACTATTTATCATTTCATTTTTCATTTATCGCATATATTTTATCGAAATTTCATTTATCATTAATTTTTGCAGTAGTGCTAAAGACGGTCCAAACAGCTCCTTCCTCAACATTTAATTTTGACAGCTCCCGCAAGCAACACATACGCTACGCGTCCGATTGAAATAGGCAACAAAGATCAACTCATTCAACAAAATGAATGTTTTTACACAAATAATAAAATTTAGTTCAGGCAGTAAGAAGCAATACTTCGAAATTTACTTTTGTAATATCGTCATTGTCCCTGACGATCATCTGTTGCTGCGAAAATCATTGAAAAATTCTACCAAAAATAGAAAAATGAAATGAAAACATCACGAGATTTCCATGTAAAAATTTACAAAACGGCATTTCCATAAAAAAAATTTACAAAACGGCACTTCCGCAAAAACCTTTACAGTATGGTATTTACAAAGTGAAATTTTCTAAATGGCGGTTCCCAAACGACGGTTCCGAAACAGTCATTTCTGAAAAGTTTATTTCCAGAATTTTTTTTCCAAATTGGATATTTACAAAACATCTTTTTCTAAAACGAAATTTCCAAAAAAATATTTACAATTCGGGGTAATACCGGCTGAGCCTGTGGGGTAATAGGGATGCTATACCCGATCACAGATCACTTTATCCGAAGTTCTAGAAACGCCTCTGAACCTCACTACGGATTTTTGAAGTTTCATTGATTGTGCAGGTTTGGGGTACTGTATTCTTGTATTGATTTCACTAGATTGGCAGTCGAAAATAGCAGCAATAGTGAGGTTTGCACACTGCGGGAGTCGAACCAGCGAGGCAAAAGCACAACCACTAGGCTAAGTGCCGTTATATCAGATGAGTCTAGACGGCCTAGTTAAGGGAGAGGACAGAGTCAACCGCTGTGCTGATTACTGTAGTTACAGCGGCGTGCAGGCACGTCGTGGTGGGACCCACCAATTTCGATTCGTGCCCCTCCCCCTTTAACACACAGCTTTACTATCTCTACTAAACATCTTTGATGTTTCTAATAATATTTGTACATTGAGCTTTGGCAATAATTACAGTAATCACTCAAAACAAAGCTTTTCTAAACATAGTAACATTTTCTATAATCATAATTACCGTGCATCCGATATTGACTGCCAGTTCGAAATCATTACGCCATTTCTCCGCGTGTCTCTGCAAATACTTTTAACTAAACTTTTTACTTTTTCTAATTTTTTGATTATTGTATAGTGAGGAATACAAATCAAAAATAAAATGGCAGCAAACAAATACCTGCGTATAATGGGCATGCAGATTCGCTGGCCTGATGGGCGGACAGTACGGGCAGAGCTTAGGCTAAACGTGTAATCCTTATGTTGTTGGTACGGCATGTCCACAAAAATTGATGAGAGAAAATGCAACATACCGTCTCCCTCTGATGCCCTCTGCCCAAGAAGATACGGGCAAACAATGTGCTCTGCAAGGCCGGCTGAAATTTGTAAGTAATTCAAACTCACCATCTTTTGCGAAATTGTGACGTAACTGTGCAACAAAATGAACGTGAGATTTTTAACTGAGAAGAACCCACGTCTCGCAAAGACCATATCATTCGCATGATAGGGCTGACATCAGGAATCGAGGAGTACACCGCGTTCTCATTTATGGGCGGTTGCACAATCGCGTAGGAGGGCTGGAATTTGGATATATTTGTAGCTTAAATCTTTGCTTGGTTGGCATCCATGCCTCAAACCGCACAGACGCCATTTATGGTACTTAGAGCGGCAAGTTCAGAATCGGTTTTGCAGGTGATGTCTTTACTACCGACAAATATTTCGCTGGGGCGCTTTTATCCACAATCGCCTAGCGAGACAGTGTGGTTAATCCCCATTCCGCACACGCAATCATTGTGTAGTAACAATTGATTACTCATGGCAGATGGTGCTATTCACAAAATTTGGAATGTTTTTTCGCTATCTCATTATTCATTACTTCTATAATTCTCATTTCAATGTAAGTGCTACAATAACCTCTAAGAAGCAATTAGGAGCAATAGCTATGGCCAGTGATCCTTCAGTCAAATTTGTAAAACGAACGATAGGAATATCCAGCGGAACTGTTTAATATATTAAGGTACTATATATTAAGGCATATCCAGCATTGAAGGCGTGCTCGTAATCTCTTAGCCAGAGGTGCTCATGTCTCTAAAAAAATTATTATAAAATAATTTTAAGAACCTTGAACAGTCTTTAAAAAAACAACAGTACATGAGCAAAGTGGGCGAGAAGGTTTCGCACAGGACGATGGGAGGGCTTGCTGCAGTAGGGGCAGATCGCCTGTGTTGTATTAATTTTCACAAAAAGTCGAGAATTTCAAAAACGGGGATTATTGAAAGATTAACCTCTCCTATCCTTCTACCTTCACCTAGGAAGACTTCCTTGAACAGTATCTTCTGAAGATCGTTCTGAAATGTGTTCCCTTGGTGATTGGTGAGGTGATTTTGGCATTATCCTCGCTAAGGGCGCGCTGACCAAACGACCAAGCGATTTCTTTTAAAAAAAAATTAGACGAAATGTAACTGTATTTTGTAAAGGTAGAAGAAACAGAGAACTTACATCCTTCAGATCGTCTACAATCACCATCGTGTGGCTGACTTCAAGGAACTGCTGTCGAGGAGGAATGCTCAGCTCGGTGGGATCGACGACCTAAATTTGGGTAAAGGTGTATCCAAGCGATTTTACAGTCGTAAGAGAGAGAGACCCAATGATAAGGCCAGTTGTTAGATCTTAAGGAAATTTTTAACTTGCCAACAAAGTTTGTGCTCAACACGATGACGTGCATTCATTTTACATCACGTGCGAGAGCATTAGGATAATAAACGATTTTGTTTGACGCCAGGCGCTTCATTGAAAAGTGGAAAAAAAAGGAATATGTTTTGCTTTGTTTGCATGTTTTGCTTTGTTTGTTTTGCTTTGTTTGTTTTGCTTTGTTTGTTTTGCTTTGTTTGTTTTGCTTTGTTTATTTTGCTTTGTTTGTTTTGCTTTGTTTGTTTTGCTTTGTTTGTTTTGCTTTGTTTGTTTTGCTTTGTTTGTTTTGCTTTGTTTGTTTTGCTTTGTTTAGCCCTTACGATGAACAGTTAGGCAAAATGCATTGAGAACGGGCCAGTTCTGTCTCAGCTTCAAATTATACCGTCCACCATTAAAACCAATTCTCTGAGGTCGGTTTCTCTAACTTTCACTACTGCATGATATTTCACATCTCTTATCATTTATCGCAAGGGATATTAGGTTTGATCAAACAACCCTATCGCAAAGTGCACTTACTTCGGGGAACTTCTGAACAGCCTCGACCATCTCTTTAAGAACACTTGCAGGGCACTGAAAATGGCTCGCCGTATTTGGTTAGTATAGTACGCAGTTGCAGTAAGAAGGTTGGCAAATTGAGCGCTTATCAGTTTGAATACCAGGAAAGAACTCAATTTCAAGAAATGACGCTCTCTATACACATTAAAGCCTTTATGTGATTGAGAAAATGCACGAAGAGATTTTATGAAAAGAACCGCTATTTATGTTAACCCACCACATTCTTGTTCTTGGACTTCTTGAGAAGTCGCTCAACGATACGATACTGGTTGAGACTGACCTGTACATGCAATTACTGACTTCGTAGAATTTATTTTAACTAATATTACAAATGAATTATAATTTTTTTTACCTCTCCAAAACTTTTCATTGAAATACTCAGAAAGACATACAGAGGGCCAAGATTTATGCATTATTTACAACTTTAATTAAGGTCATGCCTTCTGGCCCTTTTAATCAATAGCTAAATGAGAAAAGCGCTAGCTCTCTGCATCATAGATCACCAGTCCATTCTGAGAATGATCCGTTTCATCTATTTCTCATTCTACTGAAATTCCATTCTACAACTACTGACCCCTTTACGTATTTTATAGTCAGTTTTTAAAATTTATAACTCATAACGTCTTGTAGTAGCGAAGAAATTCATGTTCTTGATAGCCCAGAATGACAGTACTCACAATATATCGTGCGTTTGAAATGCGCAGCAAAAGAGATGTGCTGGTTAGCGAGCTATCGATTGTCTGGGAGAGAGGCAGGGGGAAGGAAGGGGGAGGAGGACGCTTGATCTACCGCCTCCTCCCGGTCTTGTCCTCCCTCCTCCCTGCACTCAGTTCGTCAAAGGTCAACTAACTAAGTGTGGAATGGAAAATATTCTTACGAGAAAAAAGTTCCGACATCAATCCCTACTCCCGTTGGCCTAGCTCAGTTAGCGAGAGGGAGAAGGTGTCGTACAAAGGAAGGGCGCTCGAGATAGAACTCGGAGAACGATAGCAAAATCTATGGTGTCGACCAAAATGTTAAGCAAACCCTTTGGAAAATAAGATACTCCTCACTTCTGGTCGGTTGATCTTTGCCGGTATGATGAGCTCATTTCTCTCCAGTATGTCCAGCACTCTGCTCAGCGTGACTTGCCAGTCCTAAAGTAGACTTAGCACTAAAGTGCGTAAAAATGTTCTACACAGCATCAAATCCACTTTCTCGAAGGAAAATCGAGTACACCCAAGTGATTTTAATAGCAGTCACATCATCCGTCGGATCTGTCACTTCTAAAATGGCCACCTCATGGCTATTATTTCCAGCCATGGTTGGATTCACTTTGACTCGTTGGCAGGTGAAACCTTTTTTTTGGAAAAAGCACGTGAAAAGGAACCTTCTTGCTCTTCTTGTGGGCTTGTAGGAGAGAATCGAGGATCGCTCGACGCGAATCTACTTGACTCGCCTCTGACTGAAAGTGATTCAACTGGAAAGGGACACGTTTCGACATTTCTCCTGATGGAGTTACATCATATATAACGGATTTCCTGTAAGAGTGTAGCAATGCCGTCCACTAGAAAAAACTTTTGGTCTCCGATTTCCATGAAAGTTGGTTGGCGGGTACCCTTAGGGGTCAGGACAAGGTCCATTTGGGTTTGGTCAATTATCGATTTTATCGATTTTTTGGGATTAAAACTTTGAATGGCCATAACTAGCTTCATTTTCATCGTACAGCTTTTCATCTTTTAATCGATTCTACGGACCCGTTTTAGGGTCACCCTGTAAATCATTTAGCATATCTCTGGCCTCCGGACCCCGAATTAGTACAGTGGATTCCCGAACATAATAAAGGTTTAGTGCAAAAACTTCGTACGAGTGACTTTTGCCGAGATATTTTTGAAAAACCACTATGGAATGCGAATATTATCTCGGCAAAAGTCACTCGTACGAAGTTTTTGCACAAAACCTTTATTTTTCGTCTTTGAAAAGGCTACATTTTTCACTTCGATAACTTTTTGATTGGATCACGTTTAAGCGAGTTATGGCGAAAAATGTCCGGGAATCATCCGTACTAATTAAAAAGAAACTTGGTTTATAATTGAAGAGGAATAGAAAAAACTGCTAACTGACACAAAGAAATGAGAAAGACTTCCTAGAATAATGCGGTTGGATGTTTCGGTCCATTGGGTCGTAGACACCCAACCGCCTCACGAAGGGTGGACCTCGTCATTACGACGCCCTTCGCAAGTGGGGAAACAAGAGAGATAGGGAAAGAAGAAGATGAAAGTAAACAACAAACAACTAACGCGGAAACGAGTCAATGTATAGCGCAAATGAACTAACGGGACATTAAGTAATTCATATTATTATAGGCTAAATGGTGGGTGTGGAATAAACCAATTTTGACGAAGAGAGAAGAGACATCCGATCGTTAGTTTGAGTGATTGCTGTCGGGGGGGGGGGGGAGAAGGGAAGCGATCAATAGACTGGGAGAGGAGAGATCGGAAGGTCAAGAGATCAATGATCTACCCCCTGCCGGGAGAAGGGAAGATAAGGAAGGAAGGACAGATGCTTCAACTAGTGAATTAATGGGGAAATATCACAGTTTTTCGATAATATGCATGCATATATCATTATTACAAACTGCGTATTTCAGTGATATCGCAGGAGTTTTGTTTAACGTTGAATACAGTCTAGAGCACAAGATTTCTTTTGGGTATTGAATTTGCAGGAAATAACGTGCAAGTTGACGAGTTCTCTCCAAAAAGTGTTCGAATAGAGAACAGTTTCGGAAAATGCGAATTATTTCTCCATGGAGCGTGTTTAGACCCATACTAATTGGAATATTCGATTCGAAATGAGGGTATCTAACCACTGAGAATGAGTAGTCATCGGTCTTATTGTATAGTGAGGTTTGAACCGCACCAGTGATGGTTACTTTAATAGACATGTCAAGGAATGCTGACTCTTTCGGGCCTGTATTAGTCTGTTCCAGAGTGAGTGAATGGTGATACATATCAGTTGTAATTCTTATGAATTCGTCTTTTTTGTCCGAAATGTGGAAGAGTATATCAATATATCTAAACGTTCGGTTAAGAGAAAAAGATAGAGGATGTCCACTTTGGATGTTATTGCGAATATATTGGTATTCCATAACAGCAAGAGTGAGATCTGCTATTTGGGGTGATGCGTTATTGCCCTTTTCCTTTTTGCCTTTTTGTTGTTGATATAGATTTCCACCGTAATAGGCAAAAGAGTTGCGTAGAATAAATGCAATAATTCCTTTGAGATCGTTTTTGTGATATGATCTGCCACTGGTACTCGAGTTGTTCCGATCATATCTGACATTAGTTCCTTGAACCTCAATGTATTCAGAACCAGCGTTTTTGAACATTAAGTCGATGAGATAGTATAGTTTTTCTTATACTACACTATGGGGAAGGTTTGTAAACAGTGAGGAGAAATCAGCACAGAAAATTTCAGAACGTTTGTTTTGAACTGTATTTAGTTGTTGAACCACTCGGAATGTATTTTGTATTGAGAAGAATCGATTAATTTTGTCATGTCCGGTAATACTGTAACAATACCTTCTGAAGTGACCATGTAAAAATCTGAGAATTTTTTGCAATTCAATAGAAAGTGGTTTTAGGGTGCTGTCTTAAGCTCCAGTAATGAATCTGAATTTAATTGGATTCTTGTGCATTTTGGGAATTCCGTATATTTTAGGTAGATTTCCTTCTGTTTGCACAGCAATACCGAAACTGTGTGTGAACTTCTCATGATTTAGTTTGATGCTGACTGGATCAAGTTGATCTTTGATTTCGTAGGTTTTGCCATCATTACTCTGTGTATTGAGTTCTTTTTCCATAAATTGAAGATACAGTTTTTTTTAAGTAAATGCGTAGTTTCCTGATGCTTTGTCAACCATGGTGACCACGAAATCTCTGTGTAATTCTGGTACCTTTTTTGTAAGAGATTTTATTTGGACGTAGTCATGCTGGCGCAGTCGTAATTTGTTATTTATAGTCTCTGATATTATTTTTGTGAATGCATCATGATTGCCTTTTATTTTAGTCTTTGCTGGTTTATGTTTTCGTATGAGATTAGCAAACAAATTTTGACATGAATCGTGTACAGTATCTATTATTGTTTTTCGATCGGTGAACGATCTAACTCTGAACTTGGTTCCCTTTTCGAAGATATTTCTTAGATCGGAATCATCAATTATATTTATGTTACCTGAACAGACATGTTTATAGTGTGGATCCACAAAGTTCAAATATTTGTAACAGTTACATGAGGAGTTCATGATCGTTTCAATCTCTTTGGGGCTCAAGTTTCTAAGGAATTTTCCATAATTGCATAAAAACTGTGAGGTCGAATTGTTTAGAGAATAAGTGATTTGCACGAGTGGTATTTTCTTCTCATCTCCGGTGATTTCTTTAAAGATGTCACGTATTCGTTTAGAGTTGAAAAGTTTCGTGAGCTTCAATCTTTCCATGAACTTTCCGAAGTACTGTAGTTCTAAAATAGCTTTAGGTTGGTCATCACTCTGTATTGTCTTTTTGGATTCCCAATAGTGAGGACAAATAATTGAGAATATCTTATATTTTAGCTCGTGATGTAAGGTGTTGAAATCTGTTGAAGCGGTAAAAAAATCCAGCTTTCGGAGGTCGTGATGTTTGAGTGATCTACCATATATGAACAATTCACCCGTATCTCGTATCTCAATTTCTTTTACAATATCCTGAGCTGTTTTAGTGCATTTGTATGCTGGTTTTCTTCGTGTTCGTTTTCGTTTTCCTCTGCTATTTCGTGGAAGATCAGAAATCGGTAAAGTCTGGTATGGATGAGATGATTTTTCGAGAGGATTTATTCCTTCAAAAATATAACCAAAGTTTTTAATGAAATCATTCAAACCAAATGGATATGCTGTGTTTAATGCTCTAATCCCCGCTCCTTCTGCAGTAGCTCTGTTTTATCTTTTCCGTGGTCGAGAATGTCTACAGTGAAAGAATATCTATCGTGTAGAGGTTCTTTAAAATGTTGACTGAGAAAAGTATTTAAGTGATTACTCTCGAATGAATAGCTGTGCTGTGAGATCCTGGTCTTTAAATTCTGTGTAGTTTCACCAACATACTGCATGGAACACACAGTACATGTGATTAGATAAACCACATTCTTTGTCATACAATGATCTTCAGCTTCTTTATTAGTAAGGAAAATGTCTTCAGTAATGTTACTAGTGACTCCAATTCTGAAATTAGTTTTTGGACAGATTCGGCACCGCTTATTACGATAAACCACATTCTTTGTCATACAATGATCTTCAGCTTCTTTATTAGTAAGGAAAATGTCTTCAGTAATGTTACTAGTGACTCCAATTCTGAAATTAGTTTTTGGACAGATTCGGCACCGCTTATTACCACAAGAACGACCGGTGTGTGGGGTGTGATTTCCGAGAGTGACGAGATTTCTCCCATACTCTCTTCCAATAAATTTAGAATTTGATGATTGTTTGTACGCGTTTTCTGTGTTTTTAGCGGGCTACTATGAGGGGATGCCCATCCCTTACTATGCTTTCGATCGACGGACATTCGGTGGGACTGCATGGTGGGAGAACCACATGTTTCTGGCTCGACTACTCCGCCATCTCCTCTCCGCCGATCTATGGATCAGAAGAGACGACGATCACTGTAGTCTGGAATTACAAGATAGATAATTAAGATGTGATCATTGTGTTTCAATTTTTTAGCATATCTCTGGCCTCCGGACCCCGAAAAAACTAATTTTATGGTCCAAAAATAGGTTTTATCGATTTTTGAGACCAAAGATCAACTTTTTTCACATTGTGTTGCTTCGATTTTTTGTAGAGAATTCTGAGACAAATTTGTTGAGCTAAAGTTGCTCGCTGTGCGAAGTTGTTGAGCTAAAGTTGCTCGCAAATGAAGCTAGGCCATTCAAAGTGGCCATTCAAAGTTTTAATCCCAAAAAATCGATAAAATCGATAATTGACCAAACCAAGTAGATGGACCTTGTCCTGACCCCTAAGGGTACCCACCAACCAACTTTCAAGGAAATCGGAGACCAAAAGTTTTTTCTAGTGGAAAAGAGAGCTATTTTTGCTACACTCTTACAGGAAATCCGTGATATGAGAAATTCCCAGTCTGAATTGGGAAAATCCGGTCCGTCAAACGTACGGGCATTTGTCGTGTTCGTCAAACATAAATACAATGTCTTGTTCTCGGGGATGCCTTCCCCGACCGTTATCTCATCTCGTATCAGTTCATCCCCTCACTCTCTTGTTTTCCCACGGTCTATCGTCTGTCTGAGTCAGTGTGAGAGAGGCAAGAGGGACGGAAAGATGCAGACAATCGTTTGGCCGTACACAGTTGATGGGCATTATCACTACCATCAAATATAGAACCACATTGGCGCCTAATTTTGATAAGTCATGAAATTCAGCCAATAAAAGAAGTCGCCGTGACGCCATCTGGAGCGCACAGCCGAAAAAATGACAATGTTCATCCTAATAATCACCCTCGAAAACGGGGGGGGGGGAATGACAAAACGGCGACGGGCATTTTGGATGCACCGAAACCCCAATTTTGTTTGGTTCTGGTGAGGATTTCTTGTCAGCGTGTAACGTATTTCTTGAGCATTCAACAGTATGCCATTACTCACACCTCAAGAACGCCCTTCTCTTTCGCCGACCGGAAATTGGCGGGAATGCCAGGCAGTACAACCTCCCATCTATTATGTGTACTCTACGGGATAACGCTCCTCGGAAAGATGAGATAGCATTACTGCGAAAGATGTTTCTCGCTATATCTTCTGCATTTCTGTCGCTCTTTCTGCTCTGCGAGAAATAGAGCGGAGTCGGCATCTCTACTCAAATTAACGTTTGACCTCATAAAATGCACTCAAGGTTGGGACTCGTGCGTTTTCCCAATGCGTTTAGATCGAGAGAGAGAGAGGGGGGAGTTCCCCTCTCCACTCGGCACTACTAATCCATTATTCTATCCTCCCTCCGTTTTCCCGGTCAACGGAAATGAGATCCAATGAAGTGACGTAACACCCATCATTCCCCCATTCTCATCTCAACTCTATGAGAAAGCATTACTGAGAAAGATTTGTACTCTAACGCATATAAGGTGTTGTAGATCACGTATGCTATTTCGTCATGAGTTCGGTTTTGTGACCGGCGGAAGCGAGAGAGTGTGCAGGCAGAATCAATAATACACTTTCTTCCAAATCGAATACTTCGCAGGTGGAGTACGGTAACTGGCTAGCGGCACTGGTTGATTGCAAGACGGAAGCAATATATATATATCAAGCGAGCGAAACTAACCGCTTCCGTCGATGCCGGTCGGGCCGATTCACGCGTAGGAGAGGGCTGCGGCTTACGGAAGCACGAGAACAGCATGTTCGAGAGCACTTTCCTGCAAGCAAAAGTAATAAGGGTAAAGCTGTCAAACGATTTTACAGTCGCAAGACAACGCTAGGTGGGAATCCACTGGTAAGGTAACAGCTGGCTTTACCATTGGCTCCCACCTAGCGTTGCCTCTGCAAGAATGACCTCCAATTCAAAAATGCTGAGGGGAATATCGAATACGAGAGCGCATTGCTAATTGGAGAAAGGGTTACCCGAAGGAGGTGGGCGATTCAATATGGTCGGTTCGGGGGGGGGGGGTGGGATTGGGTTACCAGGTCTAGACAATTGTCTCAGATATGATCCTATGGATCGAGGGGTTGATATGATAATTGGAAACGGGAAACTTGGGGGGGGGGGCGACCAGAGAAGCGAGAAACGAGCAGGAAAAACGAAGGAGGCGAGCGGCAAATCCCTTCCCCTTCCGCAGTATGGGCAGCAGCAGGCCAATTATGGGGTGTCGACTCACTCGAGAGGGGAGGGGGGAGGGAGGGAGAGGAGCCATCCCCCTTCCTCTGTTCGCTCCCCCCCCCCTCCCCCCGTCTCTTTCGCACTCGTTCTAACGGGGCAGGTGTGAGTGAGAGGGGTAGTCCCCCTATACTTCTCCCCTCCCGTCCTCCCCTCGCCCTTCGCTAAGGCCTTTCGGAAGAGGAGAAGAAGAAGGAGAGGGATGAGAAGGAGGAGGAGGAGGAGAAGAAGGGAAGAGGATGCAATGAAAGAGTCGATGAGGCGCTTTTGCGGGGCGGGAAGGCTACTGCTCAAATAAAGCCCCAAATGAAAAGGACTGCTGGTCCCGAGAAACTCTCGTACTCGAGGCTTTTGGTGAATGGAAAATGCGGCCTGCTACTGAATGTGATATGATGCGCTAGAGTGCGTGGCCTTCGCATGCCAAAAGAGCAAAAACTGACTAGTGGAACTAATCGGATGCGTTTGGGAAATGGGCAGGCGGAATACAAAGGTTGGAGAGCCAAAAGAGGAGCTTCGTATAGTTTCCGAGGAGACAGAATGTCATGTTTCTAAGGTTACCTTTCTGCTTGACTGCCCATCCTCAACACTTTGGCGTGGTCGTCTCTGTTCCCTCCGCAGTCTTTTCTTCTCCCAAGTGCCGCCTCCTCACGTCTCCCCTTCCCTGCTCATCTATAGCAGAAAAGGTGACGAAAGTCATCGATAATGGGAGTGAAGATGAGATGAGAAGATGATTATGCGGAGGCGTAGCACACATATATTTTAATTAATTTATGTAGCTAACAGCAATATGATCCCCGACAACATCTGATCGGCTCAAGGAACCAGAAAGGAAATGAATACAAGAATTTGAGAATCCTTTATTTGACTCATGCCGCATTTTTCATCATCATTTTTCATCAGAAATCATGCGATGAAAAGACTGCGTCGGGAACAGAGACGGCCCCCTTCAGACGCTTGAAACTTCGATGTCTTCTACACAATCATAATTAGTATTATTATGACTTGCTACGGGACATTCTCATCGGGATACAACAAAAAGTGATGGGATAGGCGGACAGATGTTCAGATAGAGACTCCGTCTCTTCATTCTTCGCGATCTCTCCTAGGTCAGAGCGACGATAAATAACGAGAAATTGAATAGAGAGACGAATTCTATTTACTGGCAGTCCTAACGATCCTCTAGCATCTTCACTTGGTCTTCATTATCTGACTGACGACCCACTTCCTCTTCTGCGTTCATTCTAGAGACCTCGCGGCAGCTTCATTCTCCTCATTGATCAACATATGGCACTCCGCTGCCAGCTCTCCCAAGCGAGCTGAACAAAATTATAAGTATTTTCATCTTTTCTGATGACATTGCTGCTGTGATCTCTCACTATTTCTAACAGACGAAAGAGCACTGTGAAATAAGAAACTGTAAAACTTACGCCCTTTCCAGTTTGAGGCACTGCATAGTAGAGAAAAGAATGCAGATGAAACGAATCCACTATGTGATCATGATTGTTTCGTCTTAAATCGGACTGATGGACAAAGGCACTGAAGAAGGGGTTCATTATCGAAATTATTATATGATTAAGCTTAGCGCATCGCAGTACTCTATAAACTCAGTGTCGGTTGAAGGCAAACGATTCGACTTGTCTCTCGCTCACTCCCTTGAGTACAGAAAACGTACTCCCTCCATCCTCCCTTCACTCCCGTCACGCTCTCGTTCACGCCGGAAACATTTGCCTCTCGTTGCAGAGTTGTTCGCCCCATATAGCTTTTCAGTGCAAATTACTCGAACCGATGTTGCATGATATTGGGAGTTCGCTAGAGTCACCATAGTCCTCCGAATAATCTTATTTACCGGCTCTCAGCCCGTGCTCTTCTTCCTTCCCGCTCACGTTGCCTGCATTTATAAATGAAATCTAGACGATCAAGTCCTCGCACAAGGTGGATCGGACGAAAAATACGAATCACCAGTGTCATTTTCGGGAAAAAATATTGACCTTCATGGATATCGAAAGTGACAAGTTTTTCGTTCCTGGAAGGGGGATGCACCGCTAACGAGCTCTCGCCTGGAACAACGACATTTCATTGATAAATACTACCCATTTTCCTACAGTACCATTTTTGCCACAAGAAAGATCATCCTACCGTAATCCCGCACCAAACACTTACAGAGAGCATCGGTTCCACGTTAGAGAAGAGGGGATGACCTCCAGCCTCTTGATAAGATGACATCATATAGCAGAGAAACAAGGCCCAGTTCAGAATGAGGAATGGCCTGACTCTCTCACTTTCGCATGCTCTCTCGCTCCTCTGACCGACTAGAGAGCATTGCGAAATGAGAGGACTAGGCGATTGCTCTCAGCAGTTTGGGCCTGAGGGACTCAAAACAAAGCACCTTACTGAGAGCATCCAGCTTCCAATAACAACCAAGTTTTTATACGGGCTTAGAGTTAGCAGAATCGAATGGACAGCATCTCTCATGCATGCGAGAGTGCATTGGAGAGGGAGATGGGGATATTCTCCGAGGGCAGAGAAGGAGAAGGAGTGAGGGATGAGGGAACAGAGGGAGATAAGTAGGTGGAATAGGGGAGAAAGGAGAGCAGCCTATTGGAGTGATGAGGCATCTGACTCGTTCTCGTTGTTCACATGGGCCGTGAATGCCAGATATGTTGCTTTTTCTTTCGAGGAAAATAGGTAGGAGTATTGGGGCGACATATGACTGGCTATCAGCAAATATTACGGCATTTGCGTCTTTCTGCATAAACAACAAGAGATCTGACTCGAATGTGGGATGAAATGAGATTCACAGCGAGTGATTGCTCTGACTGAGGCGTACGTACATAAGAGGGAAAGGGGAAATTCTCGTTCTCGTGAATGAAATTCGAGCGCTTGAGGAAGAATAAGGGGGACCGAGAAGAGGAGCCTGTGCTCAGTTGAATAAATGCTGTGATAAACCACCCGAAATAGGAAACTAATCTTTTTTTTTCGCCTTTGGAAGACAATTATGAGATGGATTACTATATTGTGCGTATGAAATTTAAGAACAATAGACGATGTATAAGCGAGTAAACACTCAACCAGTGACGGAACACTATATCGCCAAAATACGCCAAGGCGAAGGCGGAGAAACAATCATTGCTCGTTATTGTTAGTATATATGAGCAGAAACGAATAAGCGATCAATAGCTAGGAGGAGAGTAGATTTGAATACTGGAAGGAGGAATAAATGACTCCCTCTCCCTCCCTAAGCACAACCCTGCAAGGGAAGAGTGATGTGGGCCGCTAGCAGACATAGGAGAGCGATAGAGCACGGCAATTGGTGAGAGTATTTCCCGGGCAGAGAAGAGACTCTCAAGAGGCCAGCGCGGGTTAGAGGGAGACGAGAGAGCGTGTCTGAATGTACACAGCCGTGCGCCGCCATAGCTCAGTCGGTTAGAGCGTGGGTCTAATAAGCCCAAGGTCGCAGGTTCGACCCCTGCTGGCGGCAAATAACTTTTGCCGCGTTGAAATACGGTATTTCACCTACTGGTCTCCTACTAGAACAGTTACTATCACAGGGAGGTTTCAAAAACAGTTACTGTCACAGGGAGGTTTCAAATAACAGTTACTTTCACAGGGAGGTTTCAAAATACAGTTACTGTCACAGGGAGGTTTCAAAAAACAGTTACTGTCACAGGGAGGTTTCAAAAAACAGTTACTGTCACAGGGAGGTTTCAAAAAACAGTTACTTTCTCAGGGAGGTTTCAAAAAAGAGTTACTGTCACAGAGAGGTTTCAAAAAAGAGTTACTGTCACAGGTAGGTTTGAAAAAAACAGTTACTGTCACAGGGAGGTTTCAAAAAACAGTTACTTTCACAGGGAGGTTTCAAAAAACAGTTTCTGTCACAGGGAGGTTTCAAAAAACAGTTACTTTCACAGGGAGGTTTCAAAAAACAGAAACTGTCACAGGGAGGTTTAGCGTAACTGATTTTCGGAACCACCAATCTTCCAGCGTAACTGATTTTCGGAACCACCAATCTTCCAGCGTAACTGATTTTCGGAACCACCAGTTTTTTGAAACCTCCCTGTGACAGTTATTGTTTTTTGAAACCTCCCTGTGAAAGTAACTGTTTTTTGAAACCTCCCTGTGAAAGTAACTGTTTTTTGGGGAAGCTGGAAAATTAGGATAACATTACTCCGGATTTATAAAAAAAAATCAGCTTTATCCAATTTAGAATCATCGCAAAACAACCGAGAGTAATCAGAAACGCCTCTAGTAAAGCATTAATTGCCTAACGTGTAGCCACAGTTAGGTCAGGGCATTCGAATGTGCAGAGACGGATCACATTAGGGAGTTGTGCAGGGAGTCTATTTGTGAGAAGACTTCGCATTATTTGGCCATCTCTCTCTTGTGCTGAATGGCTCGCAACAATTCAATTCAATGTACTGGTTAGCTTGAAAGAGCTACTGATATGGCCAATAAGAAGCACAGATATTGTCTATGAAGAATACGAGAAGGGTAGATTAAAATACAGAATGAACCGAGGAAATAATGTGAACGGGCTAACAGTGGAAATAAGAAGAAGCAAGGATATAATATCCTCAGTGATTGCACATTGCCGTCCGAATAATAAGAGTGGTGTGAAAAACAATACCGAATAGGGAAGCTTCGTGGGGGTGAATAGAAAGATGTTTATGAAAGGGACAAGTGCTTTACCTTAGAGTTTGTACAAGCCTGATCGTACTGTTTCACACTTAATGAGCTAATCAATGCCTCAGAAGAGTACAACCTTCCATTGTACTTCGTATTTGTCGACTATACAAGGCGTTTGATAGTGTTGAGTTCGGAGATGTGTGAAGTTCCTTATTCGATCAAGGAATACATCCGAAGATCATCAACACCTTGCGAGACGTATACGGGCGATCGAAAGTGTTCGTCAAAGTAGGAACAGATAAAGTGCCGATAGAAATTGAACGAGGAGTCCGTCAGGGTGATCCTTTATCCCCTCACCTATTCAATTCTTTATTGGAATCCGTATTTCGGAAGATGGAATGGGAGGAATACGGTGTGAGAATAAACGGCAAGAAGTTGAACCATCTCTAGTATGCAGATGATATCGTATTGATTTCTCACAACCACAAGGAAGCTCCGAAAATGTTGCATGATTTGGTCCAAAACAGCAAAGAGGTCGCTTTACATATCAACACAAAGAAAACAGTTGCAATGAGCAATAGAAAGCAAGTCCCATTAAAAGTCAATAATCAAAATCTGTTTTACGTGGACAGTTTTGTATACCTTGGCATACGGTTATCCTTTGACAACGATCTTATGCTTGAACTGAATCGGAGAATTGGCGGAGCATGGAAGGCATTTAATCGATTTCATGAATTTTTGACTAATAGACGAGTCGCAATGGCACTAAAAGCTAGAGTTTATAGAAAGTGTATAGAGCCAGTTCTACTCTATGGCTGTGAAATATGGACCACTACAAAGAGAACAACAAATCGTCTGATTGTGGCGCAAAGATCAGTAATGCGAAAATTGGCAGGAGTTTCTAGAATGGAAAGAAGGAGTAATGAATGGTTGTCTAAGAAAGTGCCTATTCAAGATGTTCGTATAAGAGCTATGCAGAGAAAATGGCAATGGGCGAATAAAGTTGCGACGCTGAATGACGATCGATGGTCGGAGAGAATAGTGAGCTGGACACCATGGGACAAGAAAAGACCGATTGGGAGGCCTAAAACACGATGATGGAGTGATGAGATAGTACACCGAGTAGGAATCAATTGGCAGCACATTAGCAGAAGATACTCCGATGTTTGGAATACAGGAATCGTTCAACAGGCCCTAGACCTGCAGATTGAATAAAGTATTGAGTATTGAGTATTGATCGAAATGTGGAGACGAATTCAGAGATTTAAAAATAGCAAGCCGAAAATGAATGCGTGGGAGGCAACGGGTGATGTGAAAATTCTAGACTCAGACGACGAATTCTCCGGCGAACGCAATGAATTTATCGATTGGATTAGCTTCGTAATGGTGAGTGTCAAGAAGTTAATTGAAAGGGACAAATACTAAGGGCACGCACCTGTAGACGAACTCACATGCTCTCTTGCTCATCCAGCTCTTGTGCTAAAATAAGGGGACTTTACAGTTTATACTGTAGGAAGGAATGTAATCATATATCAGGGAATGAAATGGGAAGGCTAGTTGGGGCTTGACTCCTCTAGACGCAGACGACGAATTCTCCGGCGCGCGCATTGTACGAGGCAGTCGCCTGGAGAGCAGCTGCTCGGCAGTCCATATACATCTGAATTGATTGTATCAGAAAAAAAATAAAGGGATTTCTGTTTGGGCACTAGCAATCACATGCCTTTATGCGCCTTGCAAATATCGACAAAGCCCGATAAAAGACTTTTTGCTTCCAATTCAGACCAATACCGTCTGTTTGTGACACCTGCTTTGATTTTGCCCATTTTTATTAACTGTCACTAGAAAAGGTGTGAGCGAGATTGGCTCACCCTATAGAATCTCGCTTCCTGATCGATCCTTGCATAGTCCACCCTCAACGAGGCCTCCCATCGTCTTCGCTGCTCCGTGATTCCCTCCTCAATTTCAATCAATTATCCACCAAGTGAATAGAGAGAGCAAAGAGGAATCATCTATATAGTTCGGTTGAAGTCCGTACCTGCACTCGCTTCTTCATTATCCATGAGTTTTCGAGGAGACAAGCGAGGAGAGTGTGATGAGAGCGACCGGCCAAGGACATGAGCGGAGAAGTGGTAACAGCTGGAAGAGGCAGCAGCTCGGTCACTGGAAAATGAGAAGCTAAAAGCATCGAGATATTTTTACTTCTGCAGTAAATATATTATTAATTATTGCTTTCTGATATTTATTCCCCCCGACATATTAATGGAGGGTTAGATTAGTGTCCACTGTTTTAATGAGACTATTTATGAGATTAGCAGCGGAGAACTCGTACAAAATACTAAGATAGTACAAGATACTGTTCGTACAGTAGTTTTCGTTCAGAGGGCGCTCAAGAAACAGCAATAAAGGTCAATGTCCTCACCTTCCTCAGTCTCCACCGTGTTCGCCAATCCTTCCGTCATTTGCACTTCAGTCTGCACTTGTTTGTCCACCACACACGCGCCCATACCGGCCGGGAGATTGGACGGATTCACGTACGCCACTCTGAGATGGATAGAGAGGATCACGCTAATACGGTTTACAATATGGCTGCAGATTAGGTATTCCCTGATCAGTCGGTGTGCCTGATTAAGAGACCTTCTCCGTAAAAATTTACCATTTCGACCCCCTCTCCGGACATTCCCCTAGCAGAACGATTCAGCCCTCCTCCCTTCGGTCACAATAGAGGGTCCTACTCTTGTTTACAAAAATGGAGAAATTGAAGCCACTTGTCGCAAACGCGGCCCGCAGCGCTTGCGCGAAAGTCAAAATTTGGACAAAAACGTGTTTTCATATCTCGGCAACCGAACAAGTTAGGCATGAATTTTTTTTGTAGATTGTTAGTGACCTTCTATGTGCAAGAATGCATCATAGAACAAAAATTTATCGTTGATTATAGAACGAATTTTTAAAGATTTTTTTTTAATTTTCGGATTTTTGCTGCCTCAGAATCCTCTGGCCGGGATCTCACATATCACATTTTGCAGCCCTTACAATCCTGGTGAGTACCAACCACAAATATCAGAAATTCAGATTTTCACGAGTGCTGAAAAATGAGGTTGAAAGGTGAGATCTCCAAAATTGTGCAGTCGACTTGAAATAAAATCAGTTTTCTATGCGCTAAACTACCATGCGCAGGTAGTGCTCACCGAGTGTACCCCATCTGCAGCTTCTGGAATCATCTGGGTTACTATCCACCGACTAGCACTGATTCTAAAAATGAAACGTAAATCAGCCGGGTTTGCTATTTCGCAATCGTTCCAAACAAGCAAAAGCTCAAAAAATGCACAAAATTCAGGCGAACATTATGCACTATTATTTATAAATAAAAAGTGAATTACAACAACCGGCCGTTATTGCAAACAAAAAAAATTGAAATTTATTTCAAACTTTCTAATTTTCTCGTCGATTTTAAAAGCGATGACGGTGAAACTTTGTGCATAATGTTCGCCTGAATTTTGTGCATTTTTTGAGCCTTTGCTTGTTTGGAACGATTGCGAAATAGCAGACCCGGCTGGTTTATGTTTCACTTTTAAAATCAGTGCTAGTCGGTGGATAGTGACCCAGATGATTCCAGAAGCTGCAGATGGGGTACACTCGGTGAGCACTACCTGCGCATGGTAGTTTAGCGCATAGAAAACTGATTTTATTTCAAGTCGACTGCACAATTTTGGAGATCTCACCTTTCAACCTCATTTTTCAGCACTCGTGAAAATCTGAATTTCTGATATTTGTGGTTGGTACTCACCAGGATTGTAAGGGCTGCAAAATGTGATATACGGGCGATCGAAAGTGTTCGTCAAAGTAGGAACAGATAAAGTGCCGATAGAAATTGAACGAGGAGTCCGTCAGGGTGATCCTTTATCCCCTCACCTATTCAATTCTTTATTGGAATCCGTATTTCGGAAGATGGAATGGGAGGAATACGGTGTGAGAATAAACGGCAAGAAGTTGAACCATCTCTAGTATGCAGATGATATCGTATTGATTTCTCACAACCACAAGGAAGCTCCGAAAATGTTGCATGATTTGGTCCAAAACAGCAAAGAGGTCGCTTTACATATCAACACAAAGAAAACAGTTGCAATGAGCAATAGAAAGCAAGTCCCATTAAAAGTCAATAATCAAAATCTGTTTTACGTGGACAGTTTTGTATACCTTGGCATACGGTTATCCTTTGACAACGATCTTATGCTTGAACTGAATCGGAGAATTGGCGGAGCATGGAAGGCATTTAATCGATTTCATGAATTTTTGACTAATAGACGAGTCGCAATGGCACTAAAAGCTAGAGTTTATAGAAAGTGTATAGAGCCAGTTCTACTCTATGGCTGTGAAATATGGACCACTACAAAGAGAACAACAAATCGTCTGATTGTGGCGCAAAGATCAGTAATGCGAAAATTGGCAGGAGTTTCTAGAATGGAAAGAAGGAGTAATGAATGGTTGTCTAAGAAAGTGCCTATTCAAGATGTTCGTATAAGAGCTATGCAGAGAAAATGGCAATGGGCGAATAAAGTTGCGACGCTGAATGACGATCGATGGTCGGAGAGAATAGTGAGCTGGACACCATGGGACAAGAAAAGACCGATTGGGAGGCCTAAAACACGATGATGGAGTGATGAGATAGTACACCGAGTAGGAATCAATTGGCAGCACATTAGCAGAAGATACTCCGATGTTTGGAATACAGGAATCGTTCAACAGGCCCTAGACCTGCAGATTGAATAAAGTATTGAGTATTGAGTATTGATCGAAATGTGGAGACGAATTCAGAGATTTAAAAATAGCAAGCCGAAAATGAATGCGTGGGAGGCAACGGGTGATGTGAAAATTCTAGACTCAGACGACGAATTCTCCGGCGAACGCAATGAATTTATCGATTGGATTAGCTTCGTAATGGTGAGTGTCAAGAAGTTAATTGAAAGGGACAAATACTAAGGGCACGCACCTGTAGACGAACTCACATGCTCTCTTGCTCATCCAGCTCTTGTGCTAAAATAAGGGGACTTTACAGTTTATACTGTAGGAAGGAATGTAATCATATATCAGGGAATGAAATGGGAAGGCTAGTTGGGGCTTGACTCCTCTAGACGCAGACGACGAATTCTCCGGCGCGCGCATTGTACGAGGCAGTCGCCTGGAGAGCAGCTGCTCGGCAGTCCATATACATCTGAATTGATTGTATCAGAAAAAAAATAAAGGGATTTCTGTTTGGGCACTAGCAATCACATGCCTTTATGCGCCTTGCAAATATCGACAAAGCCCGATAAAAGACTTTTTGCTTCCAATTCAGACCAATACCGTCTGTTTGTGACACCTGCTTTGATTTTGCCCATTTTTATTAACTGTCACTAGAAAAGGTGTGAGCGAGATTGGCTCACCCTATAGAATCTCGCTTCCTGATCGATCCTTGCATAGTCCACCCTCAACGAGGCCTCCCATCGTCTTCGCTGCTCCGTGATTCCCTCCTCAATTTCAATCAATTATCCACCAAGTGAATAGAGAGAGCAAAGAGGAATCATCTATATAGTTCGGTTGAAGTCCGTACCTGCACTCGCTTCTTCATTATCCATGAGTTTTCGAGGAGACAAGCGAGGAGAGTGTGATGAGAGCGACCGGCCAAGGACATGAGCGGAGAAGTGGTAACAGCTGGAAGAGGCAGCAGCTCGGTCACTGGAAAATGAGAAGCTAAAAGCATCGAGATATTTTTACTTCTGCAGTAAATATATTATTAATTATTGCTTTCTGATATTTATTCCCCCCGACATATTAATGGAGGGTTAGATTAGTGTCCACTGTTTTAATGAGACTATTTATGAGATTAGCAGCGGAGAACTCGTACAAAATACTAAGATAGTACAAGATACTGTTCGTACAGTAGTTTTCGTTCAGAGGGCGCTCAAGAAACAGCAATAAAGGTCAATGTCCTCACCTTCCTCAGTCTCCACCGTGTTCGCCAATCCTTCCGTCATTTGCACTTCAGTCTGCACTTGTTTGTCCACCACACACGCGCCCATACCGGCCGGGAGATTGGACGGATTCACGTACGCCACTCTGAGATGGATAGAGAGGATCACGCTAATACGGTTTACAATATGGCTGCAGATTAGGTATTCCCTGATCAGTCGGTGTGCCTGATTAAGAGACCTTCTCCGTAAAAATTTACCATTTCGACCCCCTCTCCGGACATTCCCCTAGCAGAACGATTCAGCCCTCCTCCCTTCGGTCACAATAGAGGGTCCTACTCTTGTTTACAAAAATGGAGAAATTGAAGCCACTTGTCGCAAACGCGGCCCGCAGCGCTTGCGCGAAAGTCAAAATTTGGACAAAAACGTGTTTTCATATCTCGGCAACCGAACAAGTTAGGCATGAATTTTTTTTGTAGATTGTTAGTGACCTTCTATGTGCAAGAATGCATCATAGAACAAAAATTTATCGTTGATTATAGAACGAATTTTTAAAGATTTTTTTTTAATTTTCGGATTTTTGCTGCCTCAGAATCCTCTGGCCGGGATCTCACATATCACATTTTGCAGCCCTTACAATCCTGGTGAGTACCAACCACAAATATCAGAAATTCAGATTTTCACGAGTGCTGAAAAATGAGGTTGAAAGGTGAGATCTCCAAAATTGTGCAGTCGACTTGAAATAAAATCAGTTTTCTATGCGCTAAACTACCATGCGCAGGTAGTGCTCACCGAGTGTACCCCATCTGCAGCTTCTGGAATCATCTGGGTTACTATCCACCGACTAGCACTGATTCTAAAAATGAAACGTAAATCAGCCGGGTTTGCTATTTCGCAATCGTTCCAAACAAGCAAAAGCTCAAAAAATGCACAAAATTCAGGCGAACATTATGCACTATTATTTATAAATAAAAAGTGAATTACAACAACCGGCCGTTATTGCAAACAAAAAAAATTGAAATTTATTTCAAACTTTCTAATTTTCTCGTCGATTTTAAAAGCGATGACGGTGAAACTTTGTGCATAATGTTCGCCTGAATTTTGTGCATTTTTTGAGCCTTTGCTTGTTTGGAACGATTGCGAAATAGCAGACCCGGCTGGTTTATGTTTCACTTTTAAAATCAGTGCTAGTCGGTGGATAGTGACCCAGATGATTCCAGAAGCTGCAGATGGGGTACACTCGGTGAGCACTACCTGCGCATGGTAGTTTAGCGCATAGAAAACTGATTTTATTTCAAGTCGACTGCACAATTTTGGAGATCTCACCTTTCAACCTCATTTTTCAGCACTCGTGAAAATCTGAATTTCTGATATTTGTGGTTGGTACTCACCAGGATTGTAAGGGCTGCAAAATGTGATATGTGAGATCCCGGCCAGAGGATTCTGAGGCAGCAAAAATCCGAAAATTAAAAAAAAATCTTTAAAAATTCGTTCTAGAATCAACGATAATTTTTTGTTCTATGATGCATTCTTGCACATAGGAGGTCACTAACAATCTACAAAAAAAATTTCATGCCTAACTTGTTCGGTTGCCGAGATATGAAAACACGTTTTTGTCCAAATTTTGACTTTCGCGCACGCGCTGCGGGCCGCGTTTGCGACAAGGGGCTTTAATTTCTCCATTTTTGTAAACAAGAGTAGGACCCTCTATTGTGACCGAAGGGAGGAGGGCTGAATCGTTCTGCTAGGGGAATGTCCGGCCCATGCTGAATTTTTACGTAGAAGGTCTCTTAATGTCGGCGGCATCTCTTCTCATTTTCTCTAGATCTAACTGGCTGATGCCTGAATTGTCCGTAATCCTCATTCCGAACGTTCAACCCTACTCTACCTTTATCCTACTGCACGGCTTCTCTGCTCGCACAGCATCTGCTAATGCGAAGGAGGACTATAGCTCATTGATAGTTAATCACACTATGAGGGTACTTACCTGGCCAGGTGGCGGAATCGCGGGTGACGAAGGTGCGAGAGGAAGCAGAGACGGGAAAGGAAGATGAGAGCGGACGCGAGGTAGATGTCGTAGTAGGAGAAGCCCATCTCGGGGAAGAGCATGTCAGCCTGGATTACAGTCGAGTTTCTATGTTATTTGTTCTGTAATTTGCCTAAATTTTTTTGTTCTGTAAGCTGAATTTGTAATTTGCCTAAAAGAGCGTGCAAATAGAAGCGAATCCGGCTAATAGCTGCGGGTCATTTCAATTCAGTTCATCATAACATCCAGCGATGGCGCTTTTTTACAATTGTTATCGTTCAAGTTCTATCATTCCCATTTCTCCTGATCAAACGTCGAATAGTTCAACTCTCACAGCTCTGTAGTAGTTCGCACAAACACCTTACGTATCCTAGTCATGAGCTTTCTCATTGTTTTGTTCTCCTTTTTCCTCTTTTTTGGAAAGAAAACGCATGCAAATATCAGCTGATCTCTCACCAAACACGCACAAGGAAAATGGCGAAGTCAGAGATCAGAGATCTATAGATGGGTACGTTATCTATAGGTAACTGATGGATTAGATACTCTACCAGTAAACTTTGTTTGTTGTCAAACCCATCCCAGTCGAATAAGCATAGGGGCCTCAACCATGGTAGCCGATTTTTCACAATGCGATCAAATGCGTGTCCAAACAACTCCTCATGGTCCCCATAACATCATGCTTTTGGCCGTTTGTCGATATCTTATCTCTGAGCTGCGCTAGAGCCCGAGAAGTACGCGCGCAACTCATTGGAGGAGAGGAGGGAAAAGCGAGACGAGAGGGAAGGGAGCTGCGTCTCTCTTGTGGTGTCTCTCTCCCTCTCCCCGCCTCTCTCGCTCCCCTCCGCCCGCCTCTCGCGCGTCCTTTATAAATCGTTAATGCACAAGCCAGGGACAAAAGCTAAAATTCTAATTTTTTCTCTAAAAATCGTAAAATATTCAAATGCGTCAGAAAAACATTGTCCGAGCAGAATTTTCAAACTTTAAGCCATAGAAAAGTCTCTTTTCGTCGAGGAGCGCCCCTATTCCCTACGATTAAGTCCAATTTTGACCTACTTAGTGATGCAGTGCATTTCTCGGACAGAGCTCTATTGATGGGGGATAGTAAGAGCTATCCATGGCAGTTTAGAACGAGTGATTTGGTTTCGAATGAACCTTGTGCACTCTCCGTCTCGCTTTTTGGCGAAATCGCGTCACACCAAAGTGGGCGGAGCTTGCGGCCCCTAAATAAGCAGTCCAAAATTGTGCTAAATATGAAACTCAAGTGAACTGTAACGCAGACGTACTGCATAAAATTTATAAAAATGATAACATTGTATATGAGAATACGGATTTTTTCATTATAATATAATCTGTTCACAGTACATCTCACCTCGTTTCATTAGGAAGTTTTTTTCCTGTATAGGCTCTTCCCAGGAATTTCCTTAATCTTTTTCGTCCCTACGCCATGTGTCCCTAAGCCCTACCTTGGCGGCCAGTGCGAATCTGACGGTAGACAGGAAGACGAAGCTGAAACATGGCGCCCAGATGAGACGGTGGAGACGGTCGTTGATCTCGATCTATAGTAGTAGTGTACTCTTCTCTTGGGTGCTCTTGGGTATGGTAAGTTAAAGTTGCTTCCACAATCAAAGCTTTTTTACAGTTGACATGAGACAACCATTGCGGTGGGGGTACACATGTAAGGTCGGGTATGTCACTGAAATGTATTCTTACCTTGGGTACTGTAGGGTATGGTTGGATAAGGTTGGGTTGAGAAGGCTGGGCAGGCTACGGATAAATACTGTTCAAATGGAGAAGAATCGCCCAAAACAGCAAGAAAACATGACGAGACAGTTGGAAATATAGAGGATCCTTACTCGCCTTCTCGGGCCTTCTGATACCCAATTTTGATCAGCGCCATACAGCGAAACTGACAAAATTTGTATTGTATTGATCACGGGATAGATGGTTATGACACGAGATCGAAGGAAACACAAGGCAATCTCACCTCGGCCTTTCTATCGGCCACTTCAGCCACATTCACTGCATCGTTGACCATTTCCTTGGCAGTTTCGGTCATTGTAGAGAGGAAGACGACAGAGATGAAGATGAAGAGGGAAATGCAAGTGTAGATGATCGAGATGATCTGAAAGTTACCGTCTTAAGGATACAGTTAATACCTCTCATACAAGATATTCGGAGAAAGTAAGCGTTCCCGCTAGCGCCAGTTTTGATACAACAATATCAAATTTGTTCTAGAATATTGATTTCATATCAAGAAATCAAAGCCATAACCAGTTCATCCTTCTCAACGTACGACCAGAACGCAATGGCGAGAGAGGAGATGACCTGAATTCAATATCAAAATATTTAGGGCAGAAAGCGAGAGATAAGGCAAAATCGAGAGAGTTAGACGAAATAATCGGAAAATCTTACCATTCCCACGAAGAGTCCGAAGCGAATGGTCATCTTATGAGCGACGAAGACCTGGTAGTCGCGATGGTTGCGCACCACGTAGGCTCTGATTATGCTAATTCATATTGTTCATATTGTTGTTGTTTGTTTGTTGTTATTGTTGTTTGTTGTTGTTATTGTTTGAGAACGTTGGTGGAATTGCGATAAATATGACTCCCTCTGCCAGTCCACAATTACTTTGTGGCAATAGTATTTGCCTTGCCCATCTTCAAACGATACTCTCTAATAGCACTGGCGTACCCATCCTGTTAAAGCAAACACGGAGTGCATCAATGGATGTTTCACTACCAAGAATCCGCATACGCTATCTGTTTGTGCCTGCACTTCCTCGAATAGGAATCAAAGGATGTTATCGGAGCTTGTGATATGATAAGAAACTCATTTCCTGGATCTCGATCACAGACTAGAAGCTGGAAACTTCGACTGAAGCAAATTTGAAAAGACCAACTTCACTTCATCTGACATTCTCACTGCTATCTCTTCCGTTTTAGTATTTCCTCAAATGCTCACTTTCCGAAGCTGAAAAAAGCGCGGCAGGAGTCGTTTTTGGGTGGCTTTCTCACACTAACGTCGAGTTTGCTCTCGTTTTCAATTCTCTTCTCGGAGATCAATCTCGCTACACTCAACCAGTCACGGTAAGATAATGTTGCCGCAGTATGACAGATCAATATGGTTGTGGGATAGAGGGAGGAGGAATGACGTTTCCTCCCGCAGGCCTTGATATCAGGATAAAACCACCCCATCATCGCTACCACCTCATCATCGCTCATTTAGCCAAACTCACCTAACCCAGGAGAGTCCCCCCCCATTCCTGCTCTCCCACCTTATTATGTAACGTTTCGGTCTCGTAGATAAATTATTATTATTATTATTAGAAGTGCGCATGTACATGCCTGAAGTAGAGGATGAGAGTGAGGGACTGGCCCATCATCGCGCCTCCACTGCTTGCCATGTAGTCGAGTATCTGATCGATGGTCGGAGTATCCACCACGTGCGACAGATGACAGCCAACCGCCGTTTGGTACAACCTGAAAACCCGAATGATGTGGAATCTAGCCCAATCCTTGAGAGTGGTTCCATGACCAGGTTTGCTATCGAAAATACACAGTTTCCTGTCCATAAGACTTTTTCGCACTTTTGTGTTTAGGAAATAGAGTACCGTGCCACAGTATTCACTAGCCATCATTGCAGGAGACCTAATGAAGATTTTGAGGATGTGTGATCAATTTTTGAAGAAAAGTGCATTTCGGCTTGTGTTTCTGTGCGCCCTAATTTCAGTGGAGATTAACTGATGTGCAAAGCACATCTGTGCAGAGACTAGTCATACGATACTTCGAATCAGAGATTAAATCACCCTTTCTCCCTCTTTTTATCTGCTCGTCGTCAATTCAATCTCCGAATCTGCGCGCTTTCTCAGGCAGATAAAAAGTGGCGCTGGTAGTTTAACACCTTAGTGGTGGGCTTGCTTTTGGATTTGACTTTCATTCCAAAGCTCTTTCCTGATGAATTCACAGGCAATCTTGCTTAGAAACTACTTCCTAAATCTGAGAGACATTGCGTTAGAATAATTGTGGAAATTGAATTTTTACAAAGATGCAAGTTAAAATGTAATTGCCATTTTAATGCGCGAAAGATTGATTTAAAAAAGAACAATAAGAAATAAATCTCACCCAGTGACGTAATGGCCGAGTGTCGCGGTAGTGACGCACACGAGGGCGGCAATGAAGCAAATGAGCAACTTGCGAATGTTCGGGTCACCGAGGAAGGCCAGACACGACTGGAAGTGTTTTGCGTGTTTGCTGTTGCTGTTATGTTTGTTTTGCTATGTTATGTTGTATGTTGTGTGTTTGTTATGTTTTGCTATGTTGATATGTTTTGCTTTTCGGCACTTTCTCGCGATACAGTGATATTTGATGCATTGTTGAGACAAGAGACGACGAAAGAGTTGTGGTAAATAGCTGTATCTGTCCAAGTACATTGCAAATCGTGCTGAACATGGCATTAGATAGTTTTCCGTTTTGCATTCTGGTAATCCGTGTAATGCAAAGCGGTAATCCGTGTAATGCATCCGTGTAATGCATGACCAAAGAATATTTTTCATGAGAGACTACGGTAGTTTCGAAGATCATGCACCTAGGAGGAAACGAAGAGAGATCTTGTAGAGATTCAAGAGTTCATCCCAAGAATATCTAAATGCATAGTGCGAACATTGTAGTGAGAATGTGCGGAAAGGATATCTGATGTGTGTAGATATCATTGAATCGTAGTCCGGACAAAGAAAGTATTCTAGGACAACTCGTGTTTGTTTGAGATATCAGATACGGTAGATAGCTTCGATTTTCGAAATATGTGTGCTAATGAAGTGCTAAACAATATCAGCGAAGAGACCATTGGGAGCCGGCTAGTGTGTGTGTGTTTTAAATGGACAAATGTGTATGGTGCAAGAGCGAGCGCGATTGCTTCAGTAGGAGAGCGCAGCAAACGAAACGGTAACTAACCCGATATTTCAGTGCAGTAACCAGCTTGAGGATGAGGCCGGCAGCCACTCCGACCGCGCCCGCAGTTGCTCCCTGCATCAGGATCTAATAAATCGATAATTATCGAGACATTATTTGCTTCGAAGCTCTGTTTGACGAAAGTTGAGGACGATGGAAGATAGTCTAGTGATCTTGCCTTCTCCCGGCGAATCTACAGTTCGCTAACCATCACACTAGTGAGCATTTTAAGCCGCTCGGTAGACAGATTAAACAAGTCAACTGGTATTATATCACATTGTGACGCAAAGTTGTTTCTTGTTCCGCGCGTAACAAAATTGCTACTAAACTATGGTCGCGATTAAACTTAAGTATTTATTATATAATTTGTGCTTAATGAACGCGAAACCATCCCAGAAATCGTGTTTTATCATTAAAAACTAAGAAAAGATAGTGAGAATAGGCTGAAAACGCGTAAAACGATGTGAAAGTGGGCGGAGCTAATGCGTTTGCCGCGCGGAATAGTTTAATAGGTGTGCAATTACAATCGTATCATTTTAAAAATGTGATAACTCACCCATCTGGGCCACGAGCCGCACAGCGCCGAGTTCTCAGCCATTCTTGAGAAATTTCGCGGTGCTGAAATCTCGCCGAAAGCTCCCTGCTAGATAATAGTAGGGTATATCCGACAGGGGCGGGGGGTGAGAAGAGTGGTTACCAGGGAGGGGCGGAGAGGGGGCAGAGGGATAAGGCGCCTCCGCCCGCGGCCTCTCCCCGATGAGAAACGAGGTAGAGAACGCACGCGAACCTTGCCTAGAAACGGGCCGTGAAGAACTTCTCATCATCCCCCCCCCACTACTCTCTCTCGAGGGAGTGGGATGATTGGCAGTGGTATTATTAGCGGATGCGCCGATGATGATAAAAGGAAATTTGATGATAAATCTTCTCCTGTTCAACCATTAAGAACTCATGGATGATGACACTTTATCGGTAAAGATCAGCGGGGATAAATGGACAGCGTTTGGACAATACACAAACGATAGATTCGGGAAATATTCGAAAATGGCATATTTCGACAATATATCGGGGCATTACGTGCAGGCGCAAGAGTACGACTGAGCGGTCGTCGCGGTAGTCACGGTCTGGTACATACCGGCGGTTCCGGCCTTACTGAAAATAAGAGTGTTTAGCACCGTCTCTCAGTCCCTCAAAATGACCCTTGAAAGAAGAACGGCCTTCTGATACTCCATCTTGATCAGCGCAACTTTGCGACTACTGATAAATCCTGTATTCCATGTCCTCAGTTTGTCTGACATTGCTCAAACATTTAGCACTTTTGCACTACAAAACTCTTGCTATCGTAGTATATCTGGCCACGAATGGGGGGTGTATTCACAGTAGAGCATGTGTAATGCGAGTGAAAAGGGAAAGGGACGGGATGAAGATACTACGGATAGGATGAAGTAGTGCTTACGTCTCGGCAGCAGTCGTAGTTCCAACGGTGACGGCAGTGGATGCCTCAGTGTAGAGCGAAAGCGTGCAAGTGGCGCCGGTGTAGGTACGGGCGACCTTAAACAAGGTAAAGGTGTATCCACGTCAAGCGATTTAAGACAACACTAGGAGCGACCTTTTGGTAAGGCCAGCTGTTACCTACGGACGACCTGAGAGACGCATAAAATTAACGAGGAACTGTTCTCGTTCCATGGAATGTGTTCTAGTGAGCTGGCTCGAATTTAACAGGGTTTCGATCACTACAACGCCTTTGTATTGTATCGTCTCATGTCGATACCTTTCCGAGATGCCTCATAAAATTACAGTATTTCCGGTGTGATAAAATGCCGTAGTTATAAGTGATAATATAGTGATAAGTGATATAAAATGAAATAATACCGTGGATCCGGCAGCCAGAGTGATGGCGACGGCAGTACCCGGGTTGGACGTTCTGAGAAGATTTTGAGTTTTTAAATTCTCCCAGTTTTCTGCGTTTTTCGTGCGCAATTCTCACTTTGCTGTGATATTATGCGGATCGAATTGAACTCTGAACGAGCTCATTCAAAAATGTCACATTTAATCATGTATCTCAAAAGTGCTTCACATCTTCCCCAATTCTTCTTTCATCTTACGAATTCATCAAAAAAGTGAAATCAATTCGCCATTTTCCCCACTTCTCGTGTGCAGATTACCTGTTGGTGGGCGTCAGACGGGCGAGTACGTTGTTCGTCAGCGTGTACACGGCACAATCGGCGTTGGGCGACTGCAATGATTGGGCAATCGAATCATTCTCTCTCTCAATCTGGGAGATATGAATCGCCACTTGTCCAGCGGCAAGGTTTGTTGTGGGTGAGCGTGTACATTGTGAGCTAGATTCTACTGAATGTTAGAGTTGGTATCTTTTCTTGAAAAAAATGAGCATCTAGCGGTGCTCTAACCAATCATTTCAGTAGTGACGCAGCTAAGAGTAAAGGAAATGCTTCTGCAAGGGAAAATAAGGGATGACTTGTCTGCTGTTCTTCGAATCAGTCTCACTTCCAATTAAGGTTCTAATCCACTCATCATGAAATCACTCTTCAAAACAGCAAATATACCCAGATATGTTCGTTCCCTGTTTAGAATGTCCTTCGTGAGGTCCTCACACAAAACTGTCACTTTTAATTCCTCAACGTATCTCGAAAATGCATCACTCTTTTCCTCATTTTCTCCATCATCTTACGAATTCGGCAAAAAGTGAAATCAAGGCGCCATTTTCCCCGCTTCTCTCGCCTTTTTTTGCATCATGAAAAAGGGCCCGGGATAAAAGAAGATCTCGTCATTCCGTAGTAGGGACTAAAAACTCCTCATTTAGCCGTATCTCTCGCTATTCTAGTTCACTATAGAGATTTCTTGTCCTCGTGATGAGAATAAGTTGCTCATTTCGATAATGTTCTCTTGATAACAACATGGAGAGAGTGGTGAGAGAGCACGTGAAAGAAAGAGAGACAAATTTTTTGGCCACCTTTACTCACGTTCCTACTCACTTTACTCACGTTACTCACGTTCACGTTCACGTTCACTTTACTCACGTTCACGTTCACGTTGAGCACGAGAATCTGAGCAACTTTCGAAATTAGCAAAGGGTGAAGAATATCTCGATCTTCTTTTGCATAATCAATGAGCACTGGAGGGAATATTCGTTCCCTAACTTGAACTCAAGTAAAAGAAGCGCGCGTAAAGGTTCGACTTTCGCTAATATCTTGGAATCTATCCCACTAGTTTCAAGTATGTAAAGAACAACAACAACTTGCAGAAATGGTTAGAATAATGACTTCGATGACCAGACCAATAGACGGAATTCCACTTCACATAGATAAAAGGGAGAGCGATCGCCTATGCGAAAGCCCGAAATCGTCACTCACAATCTCGAATGCGCAAGTGGACGCGCAGTACTGTCTTTTCTGTGCTGCGGTCATCGTGTTGAGACAGAAGGGATTAGCGTTGTTACCGGCCCAAGCGGCGCAACTGGAATTGAATTTCGACATTGTTTGGACATTGTTATCATCTAGCATTCGCACTTGGCGTAAGAACTGCTTAAGGTTAAGGAAGTAAGAACTGCTTACTGAGTATTCTGGTCGGTGGTGGGAATGACGGTGGTCGTGGGCGATCCGGCGCATCCGACCGGGCACGAGTTGGGGCAGTACGCCTGCGATGCTCGTCATTGCTCTCAAGTCTCAAAGACTATGTAGTCAGGCGACCCATTTATTCTTTATGGCGCAAACATATTATTTAGTATAGGTTCTGGCAAGTACTGTTAGATAGTGGCGAATTGCATAAAGATCAAGGAGCCATAAGGGCTGGCTCCTATAGGTTTGTCTGTTTGAGATTCCGAATCAACTTAGATCGGAATAAGGAGTCTCACCTGCTTCTGGGCCGTCGTGTACGCGCCGTTGTTGCAGAAGCCGTTCGTCACCCAGCTGCCGCAACTGGACAATTGAAAAATATTATGGTAAAGGTAAAAGGTAGCGGTGTATCCACGGCAAGCGATTTTGCAGTCGTAAGGTGGGACCCAATGGTAAGTTCATATGTTATTTACTACGTTTTTTAATTAGTCCAGACATAGCGAAATTCCGCGTACTCAAATCGTTTAGGATGGATTTCTATGCATTTAAACAATACTTTTATCTGTTTTTCATTGTCGCCGGCTAAAAACGTCTGTTAGGAAGTATTAAATACCATTTAGAAGCAAGGCAAATCTATTTGAACGTAGTTATAAGCATTTGGTGTGGTCGGGCGCCTTTTCCGATAATCGTCAATTTCCCCATACGCGCGTACAATTTATTTGTCAAGTTCTATGAAAAACGTAATAGCTATTTAGCTGATATTTAGAAAATTATTTAGCTATTATCTTATCATACTTTCGTTATTTGATTTCCAATCAAGCCGTTCAGAAAATTTATTAGTGCCAAAAAAATGGAGCGGTGCTAAGAAGGTGAGGCTGGGAAGGTGAGGCTGACAAGGGTGATTCAAGATGCTTCAACCGATACTTAAGGCGTTGTTCGTTGGCGTTTGAACATATAATAATACTAGACTGGCAATGAGCATAGTGAGCAGACGTGTTCCTTACTTGGCGTTGTTCGTCGTAGCGCACTGGGACGAGGTCAGGACCACAAGGCAGGCTCCAACAAGAGTCGAGAGAACGACGGTAGAGGACATTGTCTGTCGATTTTGAGGATGCTACACCCTTGCCGCCGCCCTCTTTTATAGTAACCCTTTTTCACTCCCGAATTTGTTCCTTGTCGAGAGAATGGAGTGTAGTTAGCTCAGGCCCCTTGTAGCTCACTCTCTGGGTCTCTTCGATTCGAGAGCACTCTTGTATCGAGGGGGACAGGCGCACCAGAGAACGAAAGCTGTAGGCGGAAACTGCATCGGATGCGGGCGACAAAAAGGATGAGGCTGATCTTTGTCTCTTCATCTGACACACTATCTCGAATACCCCTGATCTGTCTGACTGTCTCACTTTCGCGTGCTCTCTAACTCACTCTGATCGAGGAAAGATGACGATAAAGAGGAATGAAGAGGAAAGGAATTGTAGGGATGTGAGTCTACAGTGATTGCGCAGCTGCAGTGGAAGAGAAGGCGAACTTGATGTACCGTTTCATGAATTATGACTTGCACTGTGATCGATTTCGCCATCGGTTAAAGTTCGCTGTAGAGTATAGTCATATCAGACAATTATGTCATCTTCCTTTCTAGTGCTCATCGTCCGGAAAAAAAACGAAAAAGAATGTGCCTTCGACATCTATGTCTTCTTTATTGTAACGAAAGTTCTGAGGATGACTGATTTAGGATACTTGAAGAGATGATACTGAAGAACTTCAGAAGAAGAGAAGAGAAGTACTTGTTTTCTGTTAACTGTTTCACCATATTTTCACCGTTCAAGTCTCAATTTTTTATGATTACTCGATATTCGTTTTTATTTTGTTAGAACCAGCATAGTTCGTGTAACACATCACCTCATCAACGTTCATCACGAATTGGTGACGAAGGTGAGAATGAACAAGTACGTATGCTCATTACACTAGCGAACAAAACGTGAACGAAGAGGATATCTTCATGGTTCCGGAAAGATAAACACCATACAGATATGCTCCCTAATGACCATTCCTTACCTCATTAACAAATTGCTTACGTTTTACTCTTTCACGATTGACTTTCAGAAAGAGAATTTTGAATTTATGGCATCGTCGATTTCATAATTGTTTCTCCCGACATAATTAAAGGAGTGAAGAGTGTCTGATATCGCTCGAAAGGTTCATTGAACATATTTCGTCATCAATCATATCTAATCACGACACGAGATACGAGATTCCACATCATCGTGTAGTCATGTAGCACACTTCAGGCAACATTCCCGCACATATCTCATTGAAAGCAAACCGAAAAAGAAGGTGTAGGTGGATGAAGAATAGAGAAAAGAGAAGGAGAATGATTCCGAAATCATGGAGCAGTTGTGTGCCCAGCCGTGTCCCTCCGTTCTCTCGTGATGGAAAAAGAGGGAGCTGCACTCGCTATACATTCTACACTCCTTTCGACAGAGATGCAGCTCTATTAATTCTGTGCCGGAAGTTGTTCGACATGCCCTTATTAGAGTGCCTTGTCTTAAGGGCATAGGAGAGTAGGAGAGTAACTGCAACTAGTCTTGAAACACACGTTTGTATCGGGGAACACGCGTCTAGTAGGAGAAAGGTTATAAAACGAGGTGCCAAAAAGGTACTATAGTTGAAATACATTCGATTATCCGAGACGATACCGAAAGCGCTGGCCGAGAGTAGAATGCTTTCAAACTCATAGATATTCTTATTCTGGCTTTATCTTTTTTAGCAACGACGATAGCAACGTGGCAATTTCGAAACTGTCGCATGCCGAAAGCACTTGATTACTAGCATATCCAAGTGTACGACTTGGCAGTCGATCCAGGAGTCACGGTCTGGAACTGACCGGCGGTTCCTTTCTTCCTGAAAATGAAGAAGATGAAGACTAGTTGTCAAAACTTCGTTCGTCTGTCGGTTCTCAATGTCTCAAGCGCTCTTGAAACAGTCGTTATAGGTGATGGGGGTGATTCCGTCAAAAAAGCCCTTACTGTTCAAGAGTATTGGCGTTTGTAGTGACGGGAGTCGATCCGTCAGCGTAGAGATTGAACGTGCAGGTGGTGCCAGTGTGAGAGACCTGCGAGATAAAGTTGCTTCCACAATCAAGTCGATTTTGCAGTTGTCCTGGGTCAATCACGCCTGGTGGTTTGCACAGGTAAGGCCAGGTACGGTGAGATGTAAGTTAAACATTGAAAGACATCCATGTCAAGCGTTTTTACAGTCCTGCGACAACACTAGATGGTAAGGCCAGCAAGATGTATAATCAATGAGAAACGTATATTTTCTATCGACAGCTATGTTCTTCTCCTTTTTGGTCTCTCTACGTGACACTAATTGAATAGTTCGTTGAGACGACCGAGTGTCATCACGAAATTTTGACTAAAAATCCACTAAAAAGTGCCAAGCTCGAGAACTTTGAAAGTTTCGCCTAGCACTACGTATTGACCCTTCCTCGTATGAGAGCAGTATCAATGTGAGTGTAAAAACAAGCCTTTGAGTCTTTCAGAAATGAACAAAATCTGATCAAATAATCATTAGGATCATCGGTACGCGTCAATAGAAGGGCAATTAGGCTAATCCTAACTGCTGGCCTTTCCAGTGAGCCCCAGCTAGCCATGTCTCACGACGTCAAATCGCTTGATGTGGATACACCTGTTTTAAAATTTATTAGGGCTAATACTACGGATGGTTCGTCGTTGCACACTGAGATGAAGTCAATGCCACAAGGCAAGCTCCGACAAGGGTCGAGAAGACAAAGCTAGAGGACATTGTCTATCGATGATGGGATGAGTTGTCCTCTCTTCCCTCTCTTTTATAGTCTCCTCGAACTAGATCTCATTCCTTATTGAGTGCATGCAGTGTAGTCAGACGCTTTCTCTGAGTCTCCTCTCCTCTCTTTTCCGCACAATTCTCATTGAAAAACTAATGATCGTGTAGGTCGATGAGGATGAAAGAAGAAAAGATAGAAATGGAGAAAAGAGAAAGATAGACAATCCAAAATCAAGGAGCCTGGTACGTTGTGTGCTTAGCCTTCTCCCTCCGTTCTATCGAGATGGAAAAGGCGGAAGCTCTTCTCGCTATATATACTGATCTCCTCTCGCATTCGAAAGGAGAAGGAACTGCAGGAATTTTAAAGAACAGCAATGCAGGAAGTTGATCTCTCTGACTGATTGACTTCAAGTCTGGATAAAAGATGTCGAAAAGAATAGGTTAAAACATAATTACGTCTGCGATCGTCATCGTAAGTTGTTGGAATTGGTGATGGCACGAACACACACACAGAGTAAAAAGCGGCTTGTAGATAAGAGAGGCGATCGAACGAAGATACTTTGTGTGACATCAATTATCCTCATTACAAAACGCTTACACTTCTCTTAGCTGGCCTTACCGATGTGCTAAGTATTTTTCATTGCGGTTCCAGCAAAGTAAATGTATATTTTTTTCATTTTTTTCATCTTATCTTCTGCGATTAGTTTATACTATAGAGATGGAATGTTGATTTGTAATGTCTAAACTTATAAAAAAAACATTTATTTGTAAGAAGTCGAGAAATGCGTGAGATTTTTTACATAGCATTAGTTTGAGACAATTACAAGAAGAAACTTTTCTATAACTATGAATACACAGTGTCAGCGATTTAATTTTTTGAAAGTATTGGTGGTTTGAAACTGTAGAAATAGTCAAAGGAGCACTTGTTATTTCGTTTTGGATATCATCAGTAAAGTCTGTGGTGAAACAGGAAGCGAACTTGCTGTGATTTTTAACATTGTTTGTTCTTTCATCTACGGAAAATTTCTTCCCGGTATGAATCACTGTGTAATTTCTATTGAAACAGCAGCTCGTATTCATAGTTAAATGTGCGTAAAACATAGTCGGTTTAAAACACAATTGTGATAACCACATTTTTGAAACACTCAGCAAAGATATACCCAATGTCAATTAATACTCAACGTCAGCTTGCTACACGTGGAATAGAATAGAATATCACGATGATATTGACGATAGAATTGACTACCACAACGCGAGGAAAAATGACGGAAGTGTGCAGAGAATGTCAACTGATCCTAAATTTAATCGCTGATCTTCTCGCTTTGCCGACCTTTCACTTCATTTTGTGCAGTATCGACTCCGTCGACGTGCCACTATTTGCTCCGATCCTCATGCTCCATAAGGTGTGCAAATAAGTGATTCACACATCGGCATCCTAAAACAAGAAATTTTATTATAGAAAATAAACAATGAACGACAACATATGATTGCACATCGCAGAATAGCGCAAGAAAGTCCAAGAGAAGTGCAAGAGATATCATTAAAAAGCATGTTTTTTGTCGATTTCCATTGTCACGCAGGTGATCAAACGATGGAAATCTACCGGAAACTTCTCAAAGGTGAGCTTCGATTCTTCGACTCTTCGAAAAGCCTCCAGCTGAGCAGCCGTAACGCACTTCAAAGAAGCGCTTATAAGCGCCCGATCTTCGACCTAATATCACTTCTTCTTCTAGCAGTCTCTTCAGCCATGGCCCGAACCCTCCTCGTCCTCGCCGGAGTCTCTTCGCTCGCGGCTCTGATCAGCGCCCAGTGCGCCACGTCCGACAATGCCAAGTAGGCAATTTTGATTTTTTTTTGGAAGAAAATAGTCGAAATTGGCGAATTATGAGATCAAAATTGCGCAATAGTTTGCTATTTTCAGCTGTGCGAACTGGAAGAGGAACGGATTCTGCACGAACCCCGGCTACGCCAAGTCCATGCTCCAACAGTGCGTTTATGATCTCAGATTTGGCATTTTTTTTACAATTATTTTGCTCACCAGGGGGTGCACGTAATGGCTCTAAGTCTTCGATAGGGGGAATGCTGCTGTGCCAAGTGATAATAACTCATAACCAGCTGCGCCAGGCTGAGGACGCGATTCCAAGATGATAAGAAGAATGATTCGATGATTAGAATGAATGACGATGAGAAGAAGAAGAATGATTGCAGGTATTGCCCTAACGCGTGCAAGGAGCAGTCCGGTTGTGGCACGCCAGACCCAGTGAGCCCCGGCTCCGGAACGAACACTCCCAAGGCCGAGGAGAATGCCAAGTGAGAATTATTTCCTGAATCTGACTATTTCTATTTCAAACAAACGGAAATTGCTCGAAAACAGGAATTGCTCGACAGGCACTTGATTTTGATTATGATTATCACAAACACGAAATCACCAATACGAATGAGTGGAAAAATATGACGTATTACAGTATTCGCGTGTAATATTAGAATTCATTATATTTGTTTGCCTGCCATGGTAGTCTAACTTGAAAACGATATGGATCTTTACAAGCTTTCAAGCAGCTATCCTTCCTGGGGTACTTTTGTACCCCAGGAAGGTAGTATTACTATCCTTCCTGGGGTACTTTTGTACCCCAGGAAGGATAGTAATACTACTCATTCCCAGTTGCGCTAAATGGGCTGAGGACGCGACCAAGATGTTCTGCGCTTCAGTGGACATCAAACCCGCACAGGTTTGTTTTCTCCCCTTAGAATTCCGAGGTGGATTCAATTCGCACAAACAAAGGAAGCCTTGTGCAAAACAGGACTTCTATTTCTCCTCCAGCTAACTATGACAAAAAAATAATTGCTGTTTTTTTTCAGAAACAAACTTTCTGCAAGAAGACCTGCGCTGCTGAGATTGTGAGAATTCTTATTTGTCGCAAAATTTGGAATTACATGAAGAAAAAATCGTGAAATACGGAGAAAATCGGCACTAGGACGGATGAGAGCCTCTGAAGGCGTGAGAGAACAATGTTGTGTCAGAACATGTTGCGAAAAGGTTCTCATCCGACCTTGCGCCCGAAAATTGCCCTTAATATGAATATTTCTTCAGGCGAAGACTGATGAGTGCGCACTCTACCTCAACACCGATGGAAAGGTATCGAAAGGCCTTAAGATCAGTGGATCAAGTAGAATTTGTAGATCAAGAGAAGCGCTCCCATCACCAAGGATGCGGCTGCCAAGCCCACCAACGCCGCTGCTCCCACCACTGTGAGTGTAAACCACTAAAAATCGTACATTAGCTTGGAAAACAAAACACATTTTCGTGACTATTTATAGCACGATTTGAGATATTTATCATAAGAATCTGAATAGATTGAGTATTTTCTTAAAACCACAATTTTTAAATCGCGATCGACCTCAAAAAAACTATTTATAGATCGCCGCGATGTACGCAAAGGACAAGTGCACTGTGAAGTTGTACGCCGATGCTGCTCCCGCCGATCTGACCGTCGGAATTCTCCAGGAGTTCACCGGGTATGACTTTGATCCCGTAAATATACCGACTCAATTATTTAAAAAGTAAGTTTTACAATGACATTATGAACTTGTGCAACATTTTTTCATTAGTCACTTCCATCCTCATATTTTTGATTCTTTCTAATATGTATTATATTCAGTACCGCCGATCTCGTGACGGCCAAAGTCGATGATACCGCCAAGGCCGCCCTTGGAATGACCTGCACTTGCGTCTAAAATATCTTCTCAATCAGTAATATTTTCTTTTCTCAATCACCTCATCTATGTCACCTCAATGTATGATAAAGACTCATTTTCGAAACTACATGATCAGAGCCGTGTTTCTCACTTTTTAACTATATCCCTCGACGATATCTACCGATTTTACTTTGCTTCCATGTGTTTGCAATGAAAACAAGACGGAATAAACTTCCGCTTTTCCTCGTCATTCCTACTATGACTTGCAAAGTTATCCATCACGATTCCTCCTCTTCATTTCTGCTTCCACGCGCGTCTAAGCGCATAACTTATCCCATCATCTCACTTGTCTGCCTAATCTCACTTGAATGTGAAACTACGAGAGAAAACCAGTAGTGAGGTGAGCACGAGAAATGATACTGCCTTCTCTTCATTTTGAACACTCTCTCGCCTGCTCGGTCGACGAGAGACAGTGTGAAATGAAGAGACGGTGGTTTAATTTCTCGAGCTCAAGTAGTGATGTGGAGGGAACTCCCCACATTCTCCGCCCACTTTCAATCCTTCCCTCTCCTTCACTATTCAACATCCTTGAGTCTGTCGCTCTCTTTAGTGCGCGTTTCTTCATCTCCCCGTCATACTTCAAGCTTTTGTTCCGAAGGTCTCTCAATGAGCAATGTTCTAGCCTCTTCATTATCTCTCATCAGTCAGAGAAACGACAGAGTATGATGAAATGAGAGAGAGGGGCCATTCATCCTCTCGTTGTTGTTGTTGTTGTTGTTGTGTCGTGGCCTATCGCGAGAAAAATTACCATCCCGCCAGCTTATGATAACTGTCTAGACGAGAATTGCGGAGCAATGAAGCATTCGTTTTCTCGAAATTCCGGTATCGTATACGATACCGAAAACAGAGAAGCAGCCGCTGGCCTAACAGCTGGCCTTACCAGTGGGTCCCATTGTATAGCGACTGTAAATTGCTTGACCTGGATACACCTTTACCTTTTCAAACCGAAAACAGAGAACCATGCGTGCTCCCCTGAAAAGTTCTGGTCACAACTTCGGTTCACGGTGCGCCTATCGAACAACAACAATAAGAACACCCTCAATTGCGATACGCTCCACTTAGCTTGCTCCCCTTCATTATCTAGACGACCATACCTCGAAAAACGTGTGTTGTGGGGATATCGGTCCTCTCTGTTTTTTCTCAGTGGGTTCCTCAATAAGAAAAAGGTATGAACGCAGTGAGAAAAAACCAGAGCTCACTTCGTCTCCTTGCTTCGCGTGTCATCGCGTGAGATTCGCGATCGAGTTCCCAGATTTTTTATATATTTAAAAAGCTATCCCGTCGTACTTCACAATTCCGATGGTCTCTATCTTTCTGTTGTTATGTCCTGACCAATTGCGATAAATATAATCATCCTACCTGCTTATGATACTGTCTAGACAAGAACAATGAACCATCCTTTACACCATGGTAACAACATGCCTTAATTCCATTCTCCGTCGAATATTGTACATAACGCATTATCTTTCGACAGTTAGAGAAACGAGGGAGTATTGCGAAATGAGAGATACAGACCATCCATAAAGAATACTGTCTCTCACGATTGGGCAGATTCCTTCTTGTTTTCGCGTAATCCTATTCTCACCGAGTATGAAATTCGTTCCCTTGAGGTAATGCGTTCTCTCTATCTGCTGCTGGTCTTTCTCGCCGTCTCCTCGACCTTCGTCCTTCCTCTCTCCGAGATATTCGGAGATGGCCGACCGAGGTCGGAGCGATCGCTATCGAGGTATCAGTTTTCTTATTTCCCAAACCATATTTTTCGACCAGAAGATCTTTCGGTAGTTCTGAAAGCAAATCGTTTTTCGAAATTCACAACGGGTTCATGAATCCCATTTCACCCCGAAATCAGAGATCTTAAAGTGGATATGAAAACATATCATTTTTCTCATCTTAGTCTCGAACCATTTTTTTCTAAACAAAACCCAGATCTCACTGTACGTAGCGAAGCTCATATCGTGTATCGAAAAGAGAGATCTAATGACAGACAGTACTTGGCGGTTTCGTTTTCTCATCTTATTCCGGAAAACAGAGATCTTGTGGGAGATATGAAAGCAGATCGTCTGTGGAAATTCCGATGAGTTCAAAGTAACGACAATGGAATTCTACAGTATTCTTATCATATTTCAGGTCATCGATTCAATTCGAGGAAGAGCCAATCGAGATCAAGACAAGGCATCGTCCGCTGACCAAGGAGTATCTGGCGAAGTGAGTTCATAAGTCATTCCAGAATATCCTACCATGATCCCTAATCTGTTACAACAAAGGAAATCTCGGCTTTATCGGACGACTAAATTTGGCTCATTTAGCCTATTGGCGAGAATCTAGCCAAGCGCCTTGCGTAGCTACTTTTAGCATAAACCAGCATTCGAAGAATGATGTCTGCCAAAACACATGCACGGAACACAACTGGAAAATAACAAAGGAGCGCTCCGTCTACCCTTCCAATTTCGTCTTTTGCATCGGAATACTTGGAACAAAGCAAACAATTACCACCTCGGGCTTCTTTTCTCTGTACTCTATCCGCGAACGCTTCTGTGCAGTTTCGAGATGAATGGTCTGTATCTCGTAACAATCTCTGTATCTCGTAACAATTTCGTAACAATCTCTCGTTTATCTGACTGAAGAGAGACAAGGTAAAATAAAGAGAAGAGAGCATTGCTCAATTTCTACATCGTATCGTTCCCCACTCTTGATTACACATTCGACTGATGAAACCACGCGCGAAATTGGCGCCCTTTCGCATCGGGAATCCCATTTCACTAGTGCAATTACGCTTGAACGAACGATGGTCAGAAGAACAAACGATTACGCAGAAAAGTGATTACTTTTATGATGAATGAATCATCAAAAGGTCAAAAATAACACAATATCGAGAGATGAAGACTACACGATGAGATTGGGATCTTCATGCTCAGAGGGATCGGTTGGACCAAACTAAATTCTATTAATTACAGGAACAGTCGCAAGCTGAAGCATCTCGTCATTCTGGGTTGATCGACTTCCTGGACCAGTTCGCTCTCCAAACTTGCAAAATTTCCTTTAATCGTCTCAAGATCCCTTCGTCGTCTCAGTTTGCGATAAAGATCCCTGTTCTGTCTCTTCTTCACACAATCAGCAACAAGCGCACCACAAAATGTGCGCAATCTTCACTTTTTTCCACGCATTTTCGTCAGTCAGAGAGGGCGAGAGAGCATGGGAAACGGAGAGCCCAAGAGACCTTATCTTGGGCGTTGGCCGGAAACTCGCGTTTTGGTGCTGATTACTATGGACGATTCGACAGACTTCTCTCTCTCTCGTTTCGCATCGTGTATCACGCTGGTTAGACTTACAAAAGAGTATGCAGATTGAAGAGGGCACTCACTTATTTGCCAATACCAGTGCCGATCTGAGAGGCGACGAGTCCAAAAGACGAGGCTGAGTCAGAATTCTTATCTGCCTGAGGTCGGAGGAGCGAGACGAGCAGATTAGTGAGATTAGTGAGAGATAATCCCCATCGGTGCCTATATATCGGTGCGGATCTCGGGGGTGAATTGGCTACAATGACACTGCTCGCGCTATCGATCGGAGTGTGCTGCCTGGCAGCGACGGCTGCAGGAGGCGCGCTGCATCTGGGACTGGCCGGAAGGCAACAGGTAGGAGCGGATGAGGTCCCTTCATTGAACTAAGTCGAATCTATAAGACATCTTACGTAATAGTTGTCAAGTTGTGCTCACGCTAACTGGTTGTTGCGTTATCGTTATTTTGTCATTGAATGGGAAAGTATTTTCTAGGCCGACGCAGATCCCTGCCCGCTTGGATACAGCGCCGTGAACGGCACCGATGACTGCTTCAAGGTGAGATGTTCCCACCTTTTTTCAACCATGTTTCTACCATGTGTTATCCCCTATCTGCTCACGAAATGAGTATCTGATGTGAGTTACGTGGGAATAGTAGACAAAGCTTTAGGGTTTTTTTTAGTAAACATCACTAAAATAGAGCCTCTTTAGGTGTACACAATGGCCAAGGCATACGCTGACGCGGAGGACTTCTGCAGGCAGGACGGAGGCCATCTCGCGTCCATCCACAGTGCTGATGTTCGTTGTTTTCTTTGTTATTTCTTTGTTTTGGCACTTCTTTCCGAATCTCGATCCTCGCCTTTTTCCCGCAGTGTGGATGTTTGCGCGGTTTTGTTTTTCTGTTTATGCCACTACTTTTCTCCCTTGTTCCACCGTTGGCGATCCGGTTGGGTGTCCATAAGCAGAATGTCCTTACTTTTTCAAGCCTAGAATACTATTATTACTAATATGCACTATGCTATAGGCTAAAAATGGGATGTGCTTCTCGGAATCATATATAATTCTATTGTTCGGCCAAGCGCGCGCAATTGATGACACCAACGGGGAAGTGGTGCGTACCCATGACTCAACAATGCTCTGACTCTCTTCAGTTCCCGTACTCTCTCGTCTGTCAGAGCCGTGGCGAGAGAGTGTGGCGAATGGAGAGAGACGGACCATTGTTCTTCTACCCTTCCTTCTTCCCCCCTCTGAAACAATCCACTTTCGAGCGTGCCTTTGTCTTCCGTGCCGAGAGCACAATTAAACTTCTTGTGTCGAGTGGGGCACGCATAAAGGAGAATGACGATGAGGAAAATCTCTCCATCGAAGATCGCGAGGGTTTTGGAAACTCACGACGAGCCCGCGAAAGAAAAAGTGGGAGGCCTCCGTCATATTTCTCGTGGTGGCCGAATGAATAATGGAGCGCTCGGATTGAATGTCGGACGAGGGCGCAGATGTTATCTCGTGGGGTTCGGCACTGGGCAGAAACAAGCTAAAAACAGAAAAGAGGAATCCGTAAGGGAAATGTGATTCGCACTGGGGGAGCAATGAGCAAAGATACCATATTAGCGAGTCTGGGTATAATGAAGAGGTTTGATTGATTGCCTCGTGGCAGGATTAATGACAAAAGAGACTGAGTTGTGGTTGCCTCAAGACGACAGTAAAATCGCCTTGATTATGGAAGCACAATCACTTTTCACTCCAGGAGCGTCGCAACCTCAACGACCTTCTCGGCCCGAACTCTCCCCTGATCGGCATTAAGTGCTCAACGACGACCTCGTGCACGTGGAGCGACGGCACGCCCATGGACTACCAGAACTTCATCTACGGTGAGGAAGCCTCTCAAATCTCCCTCAACTCCCTCAACTCCCTTATCCTCTTTACTCAATATTGCTCGAGCAGGAAGAACGGGGGGTGAACCTTAACCTTTTACCTTCACCCTCGTTAACAACAGGCCACTTTGAATGACGAATGAGCGAGACAAAATAATAGGAAATGCACGCTGTCACATGCTCGAAAATTGTCGAAAATACACATGGAATATAGCCCAGGGAACAGCTGTATTGTGCATTTTACTCAAATTGCATCCCACCGGAAACACGTACCGACCGTGAGAACCGTGCTTGTTTTGCGCGATTTTTTCCGGAATTGTTGAGTGAATTCAGGCCAGCCAACGCTCGAATATGGAAGCTGCGCGCATCTCTTTGCCGATGATGACAAGGTGAATCACTCATTCACTGACAACACTCAGACGAACAACATCGCGTGAAGGCACTCATTTGTATCTACACTCGCTCAACAATGTTCCTATCACTCCTTCTCTCTTGAAGATGAGGGACATGACGAAAATCGTGCCAAATAGCATAGAGCATGCAACGAATAGGCTGAAAATGTGTATCCTCATATCACTCCTCCTCCTGAAGAAAACGGATACGGCGAAAACACATGAAAGAAAGAAGGCATCAAAGTGATCATCAAATTGAGTAATTTCAGTGGTATTCCTGGAACTGCGCCACGCCGATGAATACGTTTATCTGCCGTCTGCCCGCGACTGCTCCCCAGTGTGAGAATTACTTCTCCTTTTTTTCAGTACTTTTGGTCTCCCTAGTTTACTGCTTCCCAGTGTGACTGGACTTCCCCCCCCCGCCCCTTGTTTTATAATTTTGATCTTTGCAATCTGCTCAGAGTACTGTAAACAGAGTGAGTAGACTCTACTCTACGCATTCAATTTGATTCTAAACGCTTGCCCAAACGTGACCGGTTGTGAGTCCTTCCGTGTATTATATTTGTTGCAATCCTTTCAATCTCTCCTTTGAGACTAGTTCAGTGAGCGCACATCTTACTCTTCATCCCATTCCCGAAAGAACAGTCGTGAAAATAATGAGAAATGCACGCAGGCGGCAACAAATAGAAGCAAACAGATGCCAATTATGTCCTTATGTCCTCCCTACTCATGCAAATTCTGAACCGCTCTGCAAACAAAACAAAGTAAATAATTTCCAGCCGACTGCTCTCCCGGCTACACGGCCATCCGTGATCAGTGCTTCGTTGTGAAGACCCACTCGAAGACGTCCGATGAGGCGGAGCAGGAGTGCGTCATTGAAGGAGGTCATCTGGCGTCGATCCATGATCTCACGGTAGGCATCAACATGCCATTAGACTTCACTAGATTAGTATTATAATTCGCTCGATTTACCATGCTCTCTCACCCTATCTGACAGCATAGTTGTTCATCTACAATATGCATCTAAGTTGCACCGAATTTAGTCTTTTAAACTTCAAAGAGGATAGTTAGACTGTGTCGGAGAACGTGTCTATCCGCACCTTTCGTCTGAATATCTCATGTTCGCGTCTCGGGGGAATCCATTCGGAATCTCCCATCATTCTTCCCTCTCGCATGTGTCCCTTGCGAGAGCTTAATTTATTCGAGCGTGCCCACTTGCGTGGGAAAGCACGTATGATGCTCGTCCTATGATTTATTCACGCGTGTTCAGGGCAAACGCGTAGTTGACCACATGGAAAGAACGCAGGCGGTTCAACATATTCATATTTACGGTCCTTTGATGGTTCCTCGTTGTCCCAATACTAAATAAGTAAAAGTAGACAGAGGGATTGAAATTTATCGATCCATTTCGACTCGCTATTGGAGTAGGTAAGTCGAAAACAGACTTTGAGCATGATAACTTTTCCAGACAAACTACGGACTCAGCAACCTCATCTCGAACACGACTCTCACTTGCGACAATCAAATGCAGCTGAACTGCAACGTGCACATTGGAGCGAGATACTCGCAGAGTACGAATATTTTTTATCATTTCGTAATTCGGCTTGGGTCGTTTGCCTTGGTCGAATCCCTGTTATTTGCAAAGAATGCTCACAGAGACTTTTATGTATCATAATTTCGCAAAAATGGTTAGGGAATTCATTTACCTTGTTCGCATGTCTGTTCCGGACAAAGGTTGCTCAGCATACTCAATAGAATCTATGGGTTATTCATTTCTTTCTTTCTTTGTTGAGCATCGCTTGTTCACTGACCTTGTTTACTGTCTTTGGGAACAATGGTGCAGAATTTGTAAGAATATGCCAGCGTGAATTGATGAAGATGTCCCGAGGGAATCGTTTCCTCTTGATGTACGATTCCTTTACCAACTCAAAGGGACCACGGGAGATTTCAAATCTCTAACAACCTGAACAATTCACAACATCTTCCTTACAGGCGCTGGCTACTGGTGGACCGACGGAACGCCCTATGACTTCAGGAACTGGGCCACGCCTGGTAGGCATTTCCCAATATTCGATGGAATCATTATCTGACTGGACTATAAACCATTGCTTATTCTGAGTTAGTCGCCCCATTCCGACCGGTTGGTTCGCCGATCTCTCCGTCTCCGCCCAACACGGAATTGGCCATCCGTGGGCGTACGGCCAACCATGGTTCTACCGTTCTTCTTGGCAACCATGAACGTCCTCTCCCTCGCTACGGTCGGGAGATTGACGCTATTCGATCAAGCTGTCATGAAGATAAAGGCTGACGTAATCGGACTATGCGAAGTGAGAAGAAAGGAGGAAGGAGCAATTGATCTGACGAGCTCATCTGGCACACTCTACCACACGGGACGCTTCGGGAATCGATCTGCTGGCTGCGGGTTCTTCGTCAGTCGGAGGATGAAGCCCAAAGTGGTGAGGTTCTTGACGATTTCGCCCCGCATCGCTCTTTTGGATTGCCGCCTTCCGAATAATGTCCTTCTCCGTCTAGTTCAATGCTACGCACCCTGCTCAAACCATAGCGATGATCAGTACGATGCATTCCTTAGCGAGCTTGAATCCGTATTTCGTCAAGTAGTACCAGGGCAACGGAAATTTCGAAAAGTGTACAGAGTGATCATGGGCGACCTGAACGCACGAGTTGGGAAAGCGCTCCCAGGGGATACTGCTATTGGGAAATTCGGATATGGGGACAGAAACGATAGAGGGGAAAAGGTAATTACTCTATGTGAGACTTTGCGCCTTCGCATAGGTAATACTATGTTTCAAAAGCAGGAAAGCCATTGCCACACCTGGGTTTCACCTACTGGGACCACAACTACCCGTATCGACTACATTCTCTATCCACGGGACTTCCCTGCTCTTGATGTAGATGTAGTTAATCGGATGGACTTCACTTCAGATCATAGAATGGTCCGGGCCTCATTCAGCGTGGAAGGGAGACCGCTAGGTCATCGTGGAGGAGGGAAAAATGAGGTGGTACTAGTCAGGGACCAATTCAAAGATAACCTTGTACGCTCGATAGAGGGGATTCCTGTGGGATGTGACTACAGTACTCTGGTTAGCTCAATACAACAGGCTGCAACACTTTCCTCTACGCCTGCTCCAAGTGTCCCTCGGTTTTCTCCTAGAACTAGGCAACTGTTCGCGGAAAGATCAAAGATCAAAGCCACAGTTCAAGGGAGAGATCGGGTCCAATGGGTAGCCATCAACAAGGCGCTCCGGGGTAGCTTACAACAAGACGCAATAGATCGGATGACTAGAATGGTGGAAAAGGCAGTAGAAGAGGGAAGTAACTACAGTAAAGCGATAGGAAGTCAGAGTGTCGGGAGAGAAAGAATTGTCAAAATGCAAGGTGGAAAGGGCATAGTCACTACCCAAGCTGACCTAGAAGGAGTCTTTAGAGAATACTACAACAAACTCTACAAAGGGGATGGCGGACGAAACTACACAGTGAGAGAAACAGAAGAGGAATTCATTCCCATTGGGAGAGACGAAGTGGAGAGTGTTCTAAGGGGATTCACATCCGGGAAATCGCCAGGGGAGGACAGGGTATCCGGGGAAATGCTTAAGGCAGGGGCTGAAATACTATCACCATACCTCACTGCAATCTTCAATAAAATCCTCATCGAAGGTTTTATTCCACAGGGTTTTGGGGACAGTAGAACAATCCTCCTGTTCAAGGGCGGGGACAAAACACTTCCTAAGAACTACCGCCCCATTTCCCTTCTCCCAGTCATCCAAAAAACCCTTACCGCCGTTATCAACAATAGGATTGGTTGTTCACTCGACAATCTTCGGGCAAGGGAGCAACAGGGATTCCGTGGTGGTCACTCAACAGTAGACGGTATTTTCATCCTAAACACTCTCATCGCAAACTGTCGGGAATTCAAACGCCCCCTCTACCTACTCTTTCTCGACGTAAGCAAGGCTTTTGACTCTGTTCTATGTGATTCTGTCCTTACTGCCATGGAACGGGATGGAGTTCATTCTACTTTCATTCGTTTCCTCCAATCACTCACAGTTCAGAGTAAAAGCTCTGTGGTCGTCAATGGGAAAGGAGTAGAAGTAGACATCGGGAGAGGGGTCAGACAGGGGGATGGTCTAAGTCCGCGTCTATTCGTTGCCGTCTTAGATACAGTATTCAGGGGACTCAACTGGGGAAAAAAGGGAATTTGCATTAATGGAGAATATTTATCACATCTCCTTTATGCAGATGATTGCGTCCTTATTTCACACGACCCGCGCCAAATTCAATCCATGGTTCGGGAGCTGGAACGGGAACTACTAGCGGTGGGACTCTGTCTCAACGGAGCAAAAACTGTCGCTCTTTCAACTATTCCTAACAGCAGACCGGTCATCGTGGCAGGGGAAACAGTAGTAGTAAAAGACAAAGTGGTTTATCTCGGGCAAGAGGTCACAATGGATTCAAATCGATTCAAGGGGGAAATTCACCGCCGAGTAAGAAGCGCAAATTGGGCTTTTTCCAAGTACTCTGAATTCTTTAGGAAAAGAGGATGTCCCATGGTATTAAAAAAGCGCCTATTCGATGGTGTAGTTCTCCCTGCATTCCTATACGGAGCCGAAACATGGTATCTTTGTAAACGAGACAAACAAATTCTTTCCGTTGCCCAGCGTAAACTTGAACGAAAAATGCTCGGCATTACTGTACTTGATCACATTCGGAATGAGCACCTGCGTGGTATTACAAAACTGAAGGATGTTGTGCGAGAGGCGGAAAAGCGTAAATGGATGTGGGCTGAAAGACTCTCGAACTTCTCCCACGAAAGGTGGAGTCTAAGGATTCTCGAATGGACTCCGCAAGGAAGAAGAAATCGCGGGAGGCCACTGAAACGTTGGAGAGACGACTTTGTCAATGCCGCCGGTCCACAATTTCTTCAACTCGCACGCGACCGTACTCAGTGGAGAACTCTTATGGCAACCCAGCTGAGATCCCACCAATAACCAGCTGATAAAGTTGTTTAAATGAAATGAAATGAATGAAATTACGCCGTATCCGGCCTTTTCTAGAGGGGTCGTTTGCTGACGACTGTAAACGATTTGATAGTGGAAAAAACCATTACCTTAACCATTACCTACGTTCAGAATTCCCGGACACGCATTTCGGTCAGTGCTCGCAGATGCTGAATACGGACGAATTCGGCGCGCCCGGACAGTGGACGAACATCCCCTGCGATACCAAGCTGCCGTATGTGTGCATGAAAGCTCGTGAGCAAATATCATTTTTTTCTCGAGATATACTCTCCGAAAGCGCTTTGCCTTGAATGAACGTTAGGGAGGGAATACTTATCGCACATCATCTCATGTGCAAAAAGCTGCAAAGCAGAAAGCTGCTCTATTGTGTGCACAACGTAGCTAACGAATGTTTCAGCCGGTGTCTCTCCCACGTACGCACCTCTCGCCTGCCCGCGCATGCAGTACTTCGAGGACCAGGGAACCGTAAGTATACTGTTCACTAGCCGTTTTATACCCCGGTACCAAAAAACTTAGTCGTTTTCTATTACAAAACATTTATTTGCACAATTGATCTGTTTACTTACAGAAAGCTGGAATAATAAAATTTCAGGTCTACTCTCCTGGCTTCCCCGTGGTCATTCCTTCCAAGCTGTACTGTGAATACCTGCTGGCCGGAGACCTCGACACGACGGTGAAAATTGAATTTCTTTCTATTTCCATACTAAATTCATCGCTACTGATCGTAATTGCAAGCGATTGAAACGAATATATAATCAGATACCGTTACAAATAAGGCAATGATTGTTATCCGAAGTGTGAAACTGGCATTTTCAGCTGTCCATCACCTTCCCCTTCTTCAATATTGGCGATGACAGCAAATTGTCCATATACGATGGCATGTCCGCTGCATACCCGAACTATGTGTAAGCATTGTTTTAACATAGATCAAAACAACCTCCATTGGAATCATGACATGGATAGTTCGAGTTCAGTGGGATTAATAACATTAGATTGATCAGAAAGGAGATATACGACAGATGATTCGGGGAGCGAACGAGCGAGAAGAGAAACAGGGATTTAAATAGAAGATTATCAAACAATGAATCTAGGAACTTCGATCACTAATCGGAGAAATGTCGAACAACCGTCCCTCCACTTGGCACACCCGTCGATTCGTATTTTCCATACCTTTTAGCCTGTCAGCCAGCCTTTCTTGATACTAACTCCGAAGATCCCAATCCCCTCCATTATGGCCAAATCCAATCCATTATGTTTCCTCCTGCAGGCACATTGCCTCGAATTAGGAAAAAAAAAGTATGTATGTATGTTCAGCCTGTCCGGTTCCGACTTCGCTGGCTCCACCTTCCGCAGTACGCAGAACATCATGAAGCTTGTGTTCGAGACGCCGTACAACACCGACGGAGAGGGATGGGAGGCCGCATTCACTACTATTCGTCGTTAGTTTCCTCATAAATTGATTCGTCTGTGATATTCGGCGAATCTTCCTCATTTTTCTTTTTCCGATTCCTCATGTACCCCACATTTTTACGCTCACAGAACTGTCATATAAAACTGTCCCACGAACACATTTTGACGTTTTAACGATCGTTTACCACTCTGTACGAATGCATTGTAACGATAAATCTGATGCATGTCTCGGGTACTTTACTTGTTCACAATGAGCACAGTTAAACGGAGAGAATTACAGCATACACCACCGCCCGCCCGATGACCACCGCGGTCTCTTCGACGACAACGACGCTGCCGATCATCCTCTCTTCCGCCGCGGGGACGACCGTCAACTCGAACTGCCCCCCGGTCACGGCGTACGCTGATGCGCAGGTGAGCTCATTATAATCACTAAAAAGACAGGACTTTCTCATGAAAGGAACTTCTTAATCCCAATTTAACAAATTTATATCAAATAAGTCATTCAACTTGCAATCTCGTTTTTATTTACAATCTATCAGATCACCAGCAATGTTTGTTCAGATCAGCTCGCCCGGATGGCCGCTCGGCTATCCCCGCAACGCCAACTGCTGGTTCTACTTGAGCACGCAGCCTGGCAAGAGGCTAATGATCGATTTTGGTGAGATTTGAATCCGATTTTTATCGAAAACAAAGTAATAGAAAATGAGCACAGCCTGAAAAGAGTCTTATGAACGATTTTATTGCAAACAGGTTTTTTTTCGAAAACCGAAACATTTTGCAGAGTACATCGACACGAAGAGGAACAAGGACTACGTCTCCATCAGAGACGGACCGTTTGATTACTCGACTGAGATCGCTAGGTGTGTAACCTTTCTTTCCTTACGATTGATTTTTCGGAAAATTTCTCCCTTGGCTGCTGAAATTATGACATATTCTGTGCTTTTTGCACACAGTTTTTGCTGCTGAATAGACTTATTAAAATTTTCCATTGCAGAGTCTCCGGCAAGACCAGTGAGAACACGCTTCGATACGTCTCAACGAGCAACTATCTCACTCTTCAATTCGTGAGTGATTCTGCCAAGGGAGGCACCGGATGGACCGCCACCGTTGATGGAGTGAAATAAGCCGTGTTCTTGTAATTTAATAAATATGTTCATATGACCTCTGTTTCGAACAAACACTCTGTAGATGGGTGATGGAGTCAAATAAATGGAAGGAATGATTATTTCGGTGAGAGTTGAGCCACGAATGATAATGAGAATCATGATTTGAGTAGGCCGGGTAGCGCAGTGGTTGTGTGCCAGAATGCGAATCCGATGGTCACGAGTTCGACCCCCCCCCCCCGTGCCTACAGATCCACCCAGACCAAGGGGGTTAAGAAATAGGTCAGAAATCCCCCACCACGTGTACACAACACGGGCGGATAGTCCTCTGTGGAAAGTCGCTGAGTTACTCAGGACAGACTAACCCCGCTACTATGACGCGGGGGCGGCACAGCCAGCCTTGTCTGGATAGCGTCGTAATCAAGCTTTTTTTATGATTTGAAGGAAAGAATCATGTTTCAATAAAATAAAATATAAAATCGAGTTGAATCAAATAAGATCCATGCTGATAACACATACTAAATAGAATTTTATGAAAATCTATGAACAACAATTAATTCAAACAACAATAGCTTATAGTAGGGTTGCACTTTCGATGGCGATGTCATCGCATCCTCTTCCCTTCTTGCGTCGCAAGAAGGGAAGAGGGTAGATCAGTAATAATAATAATAAATAATTTATTTATGTCAGGCGTTTACGCTCAGATGAGGATAGGTCGATATTCTTCATAAGTTGCATTCCACCAGTGGGCGCCAATAGCTCGCGTTAGGTCGTCCCGCCAGCGTGTCCGAGGGTGGCCAGTTGGGCGTTTCCTGTTGTACGGGGTCCAGACGGTAGTGGCGCGGCTCCATTGCTCCCTGTCCATTTGCCTGATCTTCAGAGCCCAGCGCGCTTTTCGTTTCAGCACTTCCTGTATCCAGTCCGGCAGCTTTGTACAATCCCGCACGCGTTCGTTCGTCCAGCGGTCCCTCAGAGAGATTCCAAGCATATTCCGCTCCATCTTCCGTTGGGTCACACTAAGTCGCTCCTTGTCGCTGGCCCACAGTGCCCAGACTTCCGATCCGTAGAAAACTGTTGAAGTAATACAGCTCTCAAAGAGCCGCATCGGATCAGTAAGAGAGTGTGTCAAATGGAGAGAGCGCAGGCGTCATCCCTCGATGCGATGCGATTACATCGTCATCGCCATCGAATCAGCATCCCTAGCTCATAGCAAACATAATTGCAAAATAATATAATGTATCTCTATCAGCCCGATGTAACATGAGCACTTTTGCAATATGTCATAATCACCGCCGAATGTTCGGGATGATGCGGTTCTCGAAATGAGGAAATTGTTAGCCAATTGCACAGTCAACATCACTGATTAGATCAAAAAATCAGAGAACAGCGTGAAAATTTCTTATCACGAGGGGATATAATCGAGGGAGAAGACAGTGTGTTGGTTACGCATTGGCAAACATGATCGGGCTTTTGGCGCTCGTCTCTCTTCTCGCGCTCTCGCAAGGATGTCCGGACGCGTCTTGGACGACTATTGACGGCGGCGATTGCTTCAAGGTTCGCGGCATTTATACTGTTTTTTTATTATTTTACGATTCTAGTCTAAATTTGACCAAAATGGCGCCAAAAGTCTCGAATTCGAAATGAAATTTATATTTTTAGATCTACGAGATCTCTAAAACGTATTACGACGCCGAGGACTACTGCGTGGGTCAAGGTGGACATCTCGCCTCGATTCACAGTCAATACGTGAGCATTTTTAATATTTTTCTACAATTTGCGTTTTTTTTGCATGCTTCATTTCATTGCTTACGGCTCTTATTTATTAAAAAAAAGTGAAAAATAAACAGGAACTCTACGATCTCCATCCCCTGATCGGCTCTCGTGCGCCCCTGATCGGTCTCAAGTGCAGCACGACTGCTGATTGTGTGTGGACCGACGGCACGCCGTACGACTACGCCAACTTCATTTATGGTGCGTTTTTCACTAATTTTAAGGTTTTATTGTGTATTTTACACAATTTTCAAGTTACGAAATGAAGGCATCGTTTTTGATCAATTTGTATCGTTTCATTGAAATTTTAGTCGCGAAACAGTAATTATTTTCGAAATTCAGGCATTCCCACGCTCGAGTACGGCAGTTGCGTGCACTTGTACGGCACGGATGATCAGGTGATTTGATTATTTTCGAAAATAATAAATTTCGAAATTAATTAATTTCAGTTCTACTCGTGGAACTGCGCCACGCCGATGAACTCGTTCATGTGCAAGATCGCTAATATTACTGATGGTGAGAGGGAATTTGCATCTAAATTTTGTTTATGTTCAAAATTCCAGCCACATTCTTTTAGAAAGTCTGCTCGCTTTAGTTTCCTCATACTTTCTTCTTGTAAATCATGTTCCTTTTCAATTCGATATTAAAGTTCCGGTCGTCGGGCATTTGACACATAATTCTGATGTTCTTCGACTGTCATTTTGTGCATGCTAATATTATTCAATATATTATTTGATACTTCTCCAGTTTGCTCCCCTGGTTACACTCCTTACCTCGGTAGCTGCCTCACCGTGAAGACTATCTACAAAACGGCCGATGATGCTGAGAGGGAGTGCGCAGTGGAGGGAGGACATCTAGCGAGTATTCATGATCCCGCGGTTAGTTTTAATAATATAATGGAATTAAAAATATTTTGAATGAGAAAAGTGCGTAGTTTCTAGCATTGATGTTTTACACATGAATTTCAAATTTCATGGTCTCTAGCATTGACAAACATCTCTAACAGATTCGTTAATGAAAACGCTGGATATCTTAGGTCTATCTACCATACTGTACTAAAACTTTTCATACACGTGCTTCCTTGTGCAACGTTAGCGTGCGCGTCTTTGACAGTCGATATCTTAGTCACGAACATCCCCATCACAATTACGTTTAATTCCTGACCGGAAACGTTTCCGGGAAAACGCTCAGATCGGCATCAGGTTGCCAATTTTGTGAGCCATACGCTAGAAATGTGTCGAGCGAGGGAGCGAGGAGCGAGGAAGCGAGCGAGGGAGGAGGGAGAGATAAGAAATCCGCACCGAAATGACAATGGGTGACGAAAGGCCGAGCGGGATTATGATCGCTAGAGTGGAAATGGGGACTAACAAATTGGGGTATCAAGACACCCTCAAATGAAAAGAAATCATTCTGATGTCCGATGCGAAGATTGGCACTTATGTACAGTTAATACATACAGCGAAATTCAGGCCAACAACTTCCTCACCAACCTTCTCCTCGATGCAAATCTCACCAAGAACGCGCACATCGGCATCAGAGACAACGCAGGTTTGAATAGGTAAAAGATCAAAGATCAATTCTATTTTCTCAGATGTGATCACATGGACCGACTACTCCGCCTACAACTACCGCAACTGGGCCACATGTAAGCCATTTTCTTGTGCCCTTCTTTCTAAGCAACTTCTCTTAAGAGAAAATTAGTTCATGTGAAGATCTCCCGATGTGGTGTATGCATTATTGACATGATTCTGAACTCCTTTCGTTCTCTCGACTTCCGTTAGCATTCAACGATTTTCAGACTATCCCAACACATACTTCGGCTATTGCGGTCAGCTGCTCGGAACTGAAGAATTCGGCTACATCGGACAGTGGTCGAACATTCCCTGCGATACCAAGCTGCCGTACATTTGCATGAAAGCTCGTGAGTTAACTATTCAATAGAATGAATTATAGTAAGATAATTCCTCCTCATTCCTCTCTACTAAGGAATGGGGTGCTCGCTAGCCAGCGCATTGAATTTACTGAGCATTGAATGCAAGATTACCGTATTATCAAAAGCAGTTGAACTCACCCATGAATTCTATTGTGGTATACCACAATATTGAGCCAATATCCGAACGAATACGTCCATTCATTCCTTCCAAATACGCGATTTCAGAGGGAGTCAACCCAATGTACGCTCCCCTCCAATGTCCCAGCATGCAGTACTTCGAGGACGCCGGAACTGTCAGTAACTTACTTATTTTACGACTTATTAACTTTATTTATAATGTCAAATATGAGAATTGTTCAGGTCTATTCGCCCGGCTTCCCTCAGACCGTTCCTCCCAACTCCAACTGCGAGTACCTGCTCGCTTCGCAGGTCGGCACCACGGTAAGTACTGTTTTAGAATTCACTCAAAATCTGCAGAATATCTGGCAATTCAATCATCATATATCGTTTAAAGCGATGATGTTCAAAGTTATACAATGTTACCAAGAATATTTCGCTGATTCTATATCGCTCGCTTCTATTTCAAGGGTTGTATCAAATAAAAACATGTTCAGATCAGTGTCTCCTTCCCCTACTTTGCCATTGACTCCAGCAGCAAGCTGAAGCTGTATGACGGCATGTCCGAGAGCTACCCTATCGCAGTGTGCGTTTTTTTTCCGAATGATCATTTCTCCCTTGGTTCCCTTGATGAAAAAAAATTCCGTACATCTAATAGAAGACTTTTGAGATATATCGCTCGCTTCTATTTCAAGGGTTGTGTGAAAGAGTCGATGAATTTAATTGAAAGTCGAATTATAAATTAGGCCTAGTTGTCCGACTTAATTGAAAGTCGAATTATAAATTAGGACTAGTTGTCCGACTGGAAGCATATTTCAAAGCGAGATACTCCGTTAATCAGCTCATAATCACAATTAGAATAACAATATTTCAGCCTGTCCGGCGCCCTTCCCACTGGCACTGAATTCAACACCACTCAGAACATCCTCAAGATGGTCTTTGAGACGACCGCTTTTGCCTACGGAGACGGATGGGAGGCCAGCTTCTACACTCTTTATGGTGAGCCCTCCCCTCAAGTTATGCAAGACTCAAACTAACGTGGATATATTCTAAAAGCTCTATGGTGAGTATTTATAATGCGAACAATAGTCTGGCTCTTTCGTTCTGTGCGCAATGCCATTTCGGTGTGTCTGACAGGGGAAAACATGCTACGATTGAATACATTCAGAAAGTTCCATAACAAAACATAACGAACTTGTAGTGCATTTATGAGTAAACGCAGTGATTCGTCATCACAACTTCAACATTCAATATTTCTAGAGAAAATTAAACCTTAAAACTAAATTAATCCTTGCAGCGCCCGTGACCGGCTCGACCAAGAAGCCTACCACGATCAAGACCACCACGGTGAAGACGACCACGATTAAGACGACGACCCTAAAAACCACGACTACTAAGAAGCCGACGACTACGACGACCAAGAAGCCCCCGACCACGCAGCCTGTGATCCACAACAACTGTGAACCGCAGTATCTGTATGCGAATGTGATGGTGAGTGGATTTTAACTATCAATAACTATTAAACTATAATGCAGAATTTTCTAAATCCGGTTGCTTACCAAATTCAAAATGCTAATTTTAGCACCCTTATTTTCAATCCAACATTTTCAATCTGGAGAAAATGTATGTATTGGGTTTATGAATAAGTTTAGTACAAAATTACGATCTAGGGTTTTAACCTCTCCTGCTATCCCGGTTTAATTTAAGAACCCATGATTTTCACTACTTGAATAGGGGTTGGGTACTCTCTCCAGCGCACTTCATTCCAAGATTAGAAGCCAAAAAATCGATAAAATCGATAATTGACCAAACCAAGTGGATGGACCTTCTCCTAACCCCTAAGGGTAGCCAACAACCAACTTTCATGGAAATCGGAGACCCACTAGTTTTTTCTAGTGGACGGGGTTGCTACACTTTTACCGGAAATCCGTGTTATAATGTTAGAGTATCCCCCTAAATAATACCAAAAGGGATTTTGAAACCGATCAAACCTGCTGAAACTTATGCATCAACCTAATATTTCGATCAGAATTTTGATTTTTTTTTATATTGAAATAAAGAATAATTTTTTTAAAAAACTGCAATTACAGATCAGCTCTCCCGGATATCCCCTCGGTTATCCCCAGAATGCTGACTGCGTTTACTACGTGTCAGGCAATCCCGGCAAGAAGCTCGTCATTGACTTCAGTGAGTTATCATCGATCAATTATCTCATCACGCCCCGCTCATTCTCGCTCAGCCTGAATAGAGGCGGGGGCACAGAAAATGAATAGAGTCTGTCAGATCATTCAATGTTTTAAGCGCATTAAAATTCATCGTGATCTTTGATCTTTGTTCTCCAATATATGAAATCGATTATTAGCGTATTCATGTTCACCTTGATAGTTGATCTTTGATCTACGAACTTCAGCCTATGTCAACACGAAGAAGGACAAGGACTATATCTCGATCAGAGACGGACCGTACGAGAACTCGCTCGAGATCGGCAGGTAACTTGTTTTTAGAGCCTCGATCTCTCTAAATGCGGCCGTTCGATAGCCTAAAGTGCTCACCTGTCATTCCACCTGTAAACTCACAACGGTGAAACCAAGATATTTGTATTCTTAATAATGAAACTAAAGTGGCCAAAATAGCGATTTTCTATCTTCATAGGGGCTGGAAACTGTGAATAAAACACGGAAATCTTAAAATTGCAGACTCTCCGGCGACACTCTGCAGAACCAGTTGCGCTACGTGACCTCGACAAACTACGTCACCATCATTTTCCACACTGATGGAACGAAGGGAGGCGCCGGATGGGTGACGACGGTCAATATGACTTCCTAAGTGAAGGTCGCTTGTAGAATAAAGCATTTGTCTGTACTACGAATTATAACGCACGAAATATTATGAAAGATGCGTCTGTACCGAACGAAGTTTTCATTCGAGACCCCTGGTATCTCTACATATATTTTACTTTGTGTATTCTTCTACTGAGATGACAAAGAGGAGTAAGATCCGGTAAGTTACAGCGTAGTGTGAATGAGAGAGGGTTGAGTCATTGCGCTCCCTCGGGGGAGTGTATGAGCCTTCCGCCATAAATGAGTACTATCTGTAGTGAATCATATTGTTTCTCTCGTCGATTTCGAATTTCTGTATTCTACCTAATTTATTGATAATGTTCCTGAGAGACAGAGCGAAACCGGATCACTCAATGTCCTCCCTCGCTTTGTTGTACATGATGCCAGAGAGTACTTTACCTTTTAAAATTGACCTTGTTTCTAGATGTTTTTTTTCTTGGATATCTGGCGTTTCAATCATTTTTATATTGAGTACATTATATTCCTCAGATTTATACGGAGAAATTTGCAAAATCTGAATGTAAATCACTCAATGTCTTCTCTCGCTCGGTTGTATACAATGAGTGCGAGGAGAAGGAAGAACCAGGATGTGGCGATTACTGCGGTCGCTTCGCCCAGACGACTGATGCGATCTGTAAAGTAATAATGAACGGGCTGCGATGTAAAATTCGAAGTGAAATAAAAAAAAAAGACACCGAATTGTTCTTAACATGAGAAAACAACTGTGATCTGACATGCCAAGAATCCGTCGAGAGTTTTTAACGAAAATGAACGATCTCCGATTGGTACTCGTTCCATCTTCAGAATTCAAAAAACAGAAGGGGGGTAATAATCAAAACGCTCACCTCTCGATTCCCTCGACTGCACTGCGTGCCCGAGAATGTACATGATATAGCCAAGACGAATCGTGCAGATGAGAAAGATGACGAGCTGAGTTTGCATTATCAGATCCCTTTTTTCACTTTACACATTATTTCCACTTGTTCCTTGGTGTTTCAAGCGAGGGGAAGAATGAGTCACTCGACCACTCACCATGAGAAACATGGCGCAGATGATCGGCTTGGCCTTTCTTGTGACAATTCCGTAGAGAACTGCCAGTGCGCACACGATCATACTGATCATGATGCCCATCAGAATCATGTCCTGAAAAATTTTTTTTTAATTACTATGCTACTGGACACCCCCCGCCTACCCCCGCCGTGGCCAACCAAGCCTTGCTATCCTCCCGGGGTCGGCAAATTGGTAGTAACTTCGGTTGCGAAAGGTAAGGCTACCCGAGAAAGCATTGGACAGCCGGGTATGTAGTCCGTCTAACAGCTGGCCTTACCAGTGGGTCCCACCTAGCGTTGTCGTATGACTGTAAAGTCGCTTGACGTGGATACACCTTTACACCTTTACCTACTGGAGAATTGCCATCAGGCAATTTTGTGACCTTGCCAACAGGGGAACTTCTCAGATGAGCCCCTTCACGCACCTAGTCATTAGCCAGTCACGTGCATAATATTAGAAGCAGCCTCGAGGCGACTGTCACGCCTGGCGATGAGGGATAAGTGCAAAGTGGGGGGGAGGGATACCAACCATCCGCGTTTCGCATAAACTTCACACTACTGAAGATGTTGCAAGCAAAATAAAAACGACCTTGGAAAAAAGTGCACTCACAACACTGGCCGGCTCTTTCTTTTCCATCATTGCCCGTTGGATGTTCTCCCCGAGCATCAGACCGACGAGAGCACACACGATCAACTGTACGGTAGAAAAGAGAACGGCTGAGGTCTAGAATGGACATTAATCTAAATCGTACAGAATTTTGCGATTAGTTATTGCCGCTCAAGAAGCAATTTTGATATAATTCCCATCCAGGCCGGGTCGCGCAGTGGTTGTGTGCCAGAATGCGATTCGAAAGGTCACGAGTTCGACCCCGCCCGCCCTCAGATCCACCCAGATCAAGGAGGTTAAGAAATAGGTCAGAAATCTCCCACCACGTGCACACAACACGGGCGGATAGTCCTCTGTGGGAAGTCGCTGAGTTACTCAGGACAGACTAACCCCGCTACTATGACGCGGGGGCGGCACAGCCAGCCTTGTCTGGATAGCGTCGTAATCAATTCCCATCCAACGTTCTTAGCTATGTCATTGATCATGCATTAATGATTGTGGAACCTAATTATGACTGTGAAAAAAACGTACCGAAGTAACGCAGCACCTGCACACCATCCTCGACTTGTAGAGAGGGAGAGTTGCGTACTGAACCGGCCGTAAATTCGCACTGCCACCACCATGCCCGTAAAGTGCTATTTACAGCCGACCTTTCGGAGAAAGGGTGAGCGAAGGCTAGGAATTATGGTGCTTGAATAAAAGCGAATGGACGATTGAGGAACAGTTACTGACAATGAGACACCACAGGCGAATTTAATTATCATAATTTATTAACAACAAAAGATTCAAAACCAAGAAGAAAGACTGAAAAGGTGGAGGTGCGGGAGATCAGCGCCAGAGAGTTGCGACCACCGAGATTGCGGAAAACAGCGCAACCATGGGGGCAGATGATGAGCTGGCCTACAAAAGAATTATTGTAGGTATAAAGGTAAAGTTATTTAAACAATCAATGCGGCAAAACCGGGTAATAGTATAAGGATATTGAGTGAGATAAGCTTTTCAGTCTTACAGGGGGAAGGGTGATCACTTCCGTGTGTACGATTGACTTCTTGTCGTGTTCCTTCTCACAACCCTTGCAGTGATTGTTGGAGGAGCAGCACTGCAATGAGAAAATTAGTGAAGGAATGGTGATGAAATGTGTGATTTAGTGATAGAAACGAGCATAATTTGTGATCTGAATCGCAAAGCGAGTAGTATTTTGGCAAAATCAGTAACGAGGAAAGTTTTTTGGATAGTAAGATGCTCACTTTGTTCTGTGCTCGGCATCCTCTGGTGTTTCCAGAGTTGCATGAGCACCCGCAGTTGCACTGAAACATGCAACAAAATGATTATTACCTCGATAAAATGCAGTCACCTGATTTCCACTCTGACCGTTGCCTTGACAGGCTGGCATCGCAGGAAGCTGAAATTGCGTGCTGATCATACTGGGGAGAAGGAGTAATCTTACCAGACAGAGTTGGCAACAATTTTTACTCGAATTTTCAGTCTTTTGTGTAATAGTGTTTGGTTGCTGAGTTGTAAGCTCAACATTTGGTGCAACTGGACTGGTTGGCTCAGGATCCGAAGAGTTTGAACTCGGATCGATCGGGACTTGTGAAACCGCGGCGGCCGGTCGGCGGCCGGTTATGAGGAGTCCGGGAATGTCAGGAATAGGGCGCACAGAGGGTCTCGATTGTGCAGAAATTAAGCTCAAACTGACGAGAACAAGACAGAGGAGGAGCATCACGTGATTCGACTACTAGGCTGTAATTTTATCAACATGTAGGTGAATTTACAGGAATTTCCAAGTGGCAGAACTGATTCACACGCACTTTGACAATGTTTCACGTATTGTACGATTCCATCGTTGTTTTTTTCGTTTTCCTCGCCTTTTCGAAACTAATAAGTCCACTGTGATCTTGCTCGGAATCCTTCACTAGGGTTGGTGGTACGTCTAGTCACAGGCGTGCGTTTGGTGCGATCACGCAATATTCATTGGTTGAGCATTTTGTGTGGATGGGAAAAATGGTGAGATTTCACATTTCTGAGATTTCACAGTTTATCAGTGATAAAATAGATTCATAAACAAATAAAGAAGTAGACGTGGGAGATCAATGCATGAGAGTTGCGAGGAGGGAGATTGCAGAAACGAAAGCGACAATGGAGGAAGACGATGAGCTGCCCTTCAAATAGATGATTATTGGAAGAAAAACGGTAAATTTTGCGATTTTACAGTCATCAGAGAACAAACGGCTGTGTGCAAGATTGGGGAAAATGGTAGGGATATTGAGAGAGAAAAAAAGGATTTCCATCGTACCGGTGGAACATTCATAAAGTCCGTATGTAATACCGGCTTCTTGTCGTGTTTCTTCTCATAGCACTTCTCCTTGCGTTTAGTGTTGGAGCAGCAGCACTGAGAATGAGTTGGTCAAAATGGAGAATGTGAAGATTAATTCGCGAAAACAAGAGAAAGTCTATAGGTTCTCACTTTGTTATGCGCTCTGCAACCTCTTGTGATGCCGGAATTGAAGCAGCAGCCGCAGTTGAACTGAAATATTATATTTCCACCCCGTGATCATGAAAGTTTATGTACCTCAATTCCGTTTTGACAGTTACCCTGGCTGGGATGAATAACGAGTGGCTGAAATTATGTGCCTAGTTTTCTGGAGCAGCGGAGGTGGAGTTCTTACCAGGCAGAGCTCGCAGCAGTTTTTGAGTGTCTTCACATCATCGGGTTTCGGGCTGCCTCCGTTGTTGCCTAAAGCTGTTGTAGTGGCAGTCGTAGTGGTTACCACGTCAGGAGCGCTCGTGGTATTCGCTGGAGGGATTATGGTGGTCGCAGTAAGCGTAGGTTCTGTATCTGGGGCTGTTGTTGCAGTCGTTGCAGCAATTGTTGATGAAGAAATCGAAAGAGGATCCTTATCTGGGGCAGGCGTTGTAGTCGTTGCAGCAAGTGTTTGAGGAGTAACGGGAACCGGTATCGTTACTGGTGCTGGGGCTGGATCAAAGCTGTAAAATTCGAAACATTATTTCCGGAGTACGAATCAGCTATTTTTCGAGAAGATAAATTCACCGTTTCTCATAATTCGTCACTGCCTCTTTGAAAACTTTCAGATTCGATGGAACGGCCGCGTATCCAAAATCGAAGTCTTCTATTTTGCATGATTTTTTCTTCATGCATTCGTCAATGGCCAACTTGACTTGTACAAGTACTCCGTACGTTGCTTTGAGAGCGCTCAAAATGTTGGGTTCTGGGGGCTCCTTTCCATCAAACTTTGGGATTGTGAGAAGCTCATCAAATTTCATAAAAGGGCCGCCAGCAAATGTTAAGACCGGATCGTTTTCCGGATCATTGGTCTGTAAATCATACTTCGCGAAAACGTTAATGAAAGCGACCTCACCCTCATTTGCTGAACGAATTTGGCAATCTGCTTCTTAATTGGAGGGGTAACGACTTTCAGAAGAAGTAGCTTCAGAATGTCATCTTTGGTATGTCTGGAAATTTTTTATTTAAACGAAAGATGTGACGACAGGTAAAACTTGCCGTTCTTTGTATGCCTTCTTAATTGAATTGAGACTTGTAAGAGTTTGTTTTATGTTTGCTGATGTTTTCTGATAAGTGAAGAGTGATGAGCGTAATTACCAACACCTTTTTCTCGCCCAGCTTTCACAATCACTTTGGTGTAAGATAAATTTTTAAAAATAGATACACTTTTACTATTGGGAACAAGTCAGTGCGCAAAGATTCTACCCACTCATCTTCTTTTATTTTGATTTGATACTTAAATTCTCCAAGGTTTGCAATTGTTACTCTAAGATTCTTTTTTTACTTTAGCATCATTCACATAATTAGAATATGTTTACGAAGTAGGGAATTAAAATTAGAATAAAAGGAGTTTGATTTTAACTTAAAAATGTCTAAATTAGGAAATAAACTCACGTCTGCGTATGTGCAGCAGCAGATCACAAACAGAAGAAACAACTGAGAATTCATCTGGAAAAAAATATGTCACACGCAAGAAAAAACCTCCCGCAATTGGAACAACGAAGCTGTCCTTCCTTCCTCGGTTTTATAGTAACTGCTCGTCCTCGGATCTGATTCACACGTACTCTGGAGAATCCGTCTCCTATTGTGTCACTCCACTGTACTGTATTCATTGTTGACGAGTAGTTTCCGGAATCGTGTCCCTTCCTTTTCCAAGTGATTTCATGTTACCGATAGTGATGGGCACCTCTTTTATTGAACTAATAGCTTATACAATCTACTCTGCACTCATTATGATCTGGTTTAGTACACACTGCTATTCCGATTTAAAAGTATTTGCCACTTGAACTTCTGATTACTGAGTGTGGCCAGAGCATGATTGCGCGAAGGGTAGATGATCTTATTTATCGGGGCGAGACGTTTCGGTGCATCGCTCCATCATCAGTCTATTGGTTTACACATGAAAAGCACATGATAGGTAAGAAGACAAGCATTTACAGTGAGAAGAAAACATGAAAGGGAAGTCAGGGAAGAAAAGAAAGTGAGATTGAGAAGAGGGGAAAGGCAGGGAAAGGGATGAGGGGGAAGCGGGTGAGAGAGTGTAGGAGAGTGAGAGAGAAGAGGGGGTTAGAGGTCAAGTGTCTATAGAGTAACGGGTGCACTTTCTTTGGAAAGCTCTGCTCTGTTATTCAAGCTGGGTTTGAGTTTGTGGATATAAAGGGCTTCAGCAATCTTACGCCGACTAGTGTTGCTTTCCCTATGAATAATGGAACCGGTGAGTGCAATGGGGGTACTGTTATGGTCAGAAATGGCATGGAGGGCAAATGCGTTGGACTTGTAGCTAGTGCAAGTGGGGTTGAGAGCGGACTTAAGATGGTCGTAAGCTCTAAGATGGAGAGGACGACCAGTTTCGCCAACATAGCTATTAGAGCACAATGTACATTTGATGAGGTAAACGATTCCTACAGTCTGACAACAACCATCTCCTCTTGATGGGCAGAAGAAACAACGAGACCCCATTGCACTCACCGGTTCCATTATTCATAGGGAAAGCAACACTAGTCGGCGTAAGATTGCTGAAGCCCTTTATATCCGCAAACTCAAACCCAGCTTGAATAACAGAGCAGAGCTTTCCAAAGAAAGTGCACTCGTTACTCTACAGACACTTGACCTCTAACCCCCTCTTCTCTCTCACTCTCTCACTCTCCTACACTCTCTCACCCGCTTCCCCCTCATCCCTTTCCCTGCCTTTCCCCTCTTCTCAATCTCACTTTCTTTTCTTCCCTGACTTCCCTTTCATGTTCTCTTCTCACTGTAAGTGCTTGTCTTCTTACCTATCTTGTGCTTTTCATGTGTAAACCAATAGACTGATGATGGAGCGATGCTCCGAAACGTCTCGCCCCGATAAATAAGATCATCTACCCTTCGCGCAATCATCCTCTGGCCACACTCAGTAATCAGAAGTTCATCACCATCATGCCGAAGATTACGCAGTATTCTACGATTATTTGACACTTGAAACCCGCACAAGTGATTGGTTCACATGTGATTGTTTTGTATTGAGTGGATGGGGGGAATGGTGTCAAATTAATTACGAGATTTATCAACAAAAAAGAGATTCATAAAAACGAAGAAAGACGAAAATGGTGGAGATGCTGGAGATCAGCGCAATAGAGTTGCGACGAGCGAGACGGCTGAGATAAAAGTGGCCATAGAAGAAGACGATGAGCTGGCCTTCGCCTGAAAAAGAGTGCTTAATGTAAGATAATCAAGAGAATAAACATATAGCAGAATGCTCAGAAAAGATAGAGATCATGGTAACGTGGCATACTATTCTAGATCATCTATCGTACCGAGGGAATGGTGATTACTTCCGTGTGCACCACTGGCTTCTTGTCCTCGTGATGGCCCTTCTCACAGCAGTTATCCTTGCAGTGATTGCTAGATGAGCAGCACTGCAAAGAGTTGATTAGTGATGGATCGGACTGTGTGGCGGGTGACGTAATGAATGTTTCAAAATCGATGTTTCTCACTTTGCTTTGAGCTCGGCAGCCTCTGGTGTTTCCGCTGCAGGAGCAGCCGCAGTTGCACTGAAAGTGTTGAATTGTCTACCCTCCCCGTGATTTGCTCGTTGAAATATACCTGATTTCCACTCTGGCAGTTGCCCTGGCTGGCAGGCATTGCGGGGAGCTGAAAATACGCATTGAGCTATTTCGAGCTAAAGATGTGTTCTTACCAGACAGAGCTGGCAGCAGGTGCCGGATTTGGTCTTGTCGTCGGGTTTCGGATGACCTCCGTTGTTATCGGTTGACGCCGCTGTTGTAGCCACCGAAGAGGAATCCACGACAGGAGCATTGGTAGAATTCGATGGGGCTTTGGGATCAACAGTAGTGGGAACAGAATCCGGCCCAAGAGGTCTGAGAAATGAAATTTTGGTTCTTATAGCATGGACGTTACAACTGAGAGAGAGATGACTCACCGTTTTTCGTAGTTGGTGACCATAGTCTTAAGTGCTTGTATATTTGACGGGTCCAAGGTGAAAACAAGAGGAATCTTGTCTCCCTTTGAGCACGGGACCTCATCACTACCAGTCGAGATCTTTCGGCATTGATCAAGCACACTGCCGACATTTTGAAGGATCGTTGTCAGGTTACTCAGGACTTCCCTAACTCCTGGCTGTTGTTGGCCAATTGTGTTAATAGCATCAGTCATGTTTGGTAGTGCGAATTCCTTCGGCAGAACAGATAGGATTCGTTTGGCCTCTCCAGGGAACTTCGCCAACTGATACTTAAAAAAAAAGGTTCTTTTAAAATGGAAAATCATCTCACATCAATATAGCTATGGAAATGTGAGAATTCGATTGGGAATTTCATAAGCAGCGAAGGAAGCTTTTCAAGAACAATTTGTTCCGTGTCTCTGAATGGACAATTCAATAAAATGTTTTTCATAATTGGCGTACCTGTTCGAATATGCTTTTTCGGCGGTCTCGAAAAGCTTCACGTTTTTTGCTTTATCCGCGCCCTTTTCCCCATATAATTTGGCTAGTGGATGCGTGCATTGTTGCCCCGCAAGGCAGTATTTCACAGCCTTGTCTGCATTTTCCAGAAGCCTCTTGACTGCTATGAATACATTGGCAGTGCTGTTATTTGGGAAAAGGTCGTTGATCGCATTGACATTGAATTTCGCTGGTATCGTTCCATTTTTAAACTTTTTTAGCTCCTCGATGACTTTGGTAACCTCGCCCATTTGCGTCTTATCAAGTTCCTTCTCTCCTTGCGCTGGTTTGACATTCTTGTCTGTTCGATCCTGCAAGAATATTACTTACATTTGAATTGTACTAAAGCGTTACGTTTAGTGATTTGATCAGATTATCGATCTTGCCGTCCAATCCCTTCGTATCTTCTTCCAACTTGTCAATCGCTTCAGTTTCCGCGGGTGTATATTTCGCCTTCTGCAATAATAACACATAACATGCCGGGCAACCGTCGAAAGCTCACCAATGCAGCTATGCAATGCCAAGTAAGAATGACGAAAAGCAGGAGCCGCATGATCTGAAAAAGCAATTATGATTTTTTTAAAGTAATCAAGAATACGCAGTGCCTATGCGCTTTCTTGAGGATATTCTGATACAAAAAAAATCCCCTAGGATAATCTTATCACGGATTTCCGGTAAAAGTGTAGCAACCCCGTCCACTAGAAAAAATTGGGTCTCCGATTTCCATGAAAGTTGGTTGTTGGGTACTCTTAGGGGTTAGGAGAAGGTCCACTTGGTTTCAATTATCGATTTTATCGATTTTTGGCTTCTAATCTTTAAATGACCATAACTAGCTTCATTTTCATCGCACAGCGAGCTAGTTTAGCGCAATGAATTCGTCTCAGAATTCTCTACAAAAAAATCGAAGTCGTACATTATGAAAAGGTTGATCTTCGGCCTCAAAATTCGATAAAACCTATTTTGGGACCATAAAAGTAGGTAGCTACCCCAAAACACACTCGATATTATTTTTGAAATCGATTCTACGGACCCGTTTGAGGGTCACCCTGAAACTCGTTTTTCATATCTCTGGCCCCCTAATACCGATTTAGTACAGTGGATTTCCGGACAAATCAAAAAGTCATCGAAGTGAAAAATGAAGCTCTCTAGTAGACTAAAATAAATATTTAATGCAAAAACTTCGTACGAGTGACGGTTTTCGAGATTTTTTTGAAAAAACCACTGGGGAAGGCGAGTATTCGCTTTTTTGTCGACTGAAATATGGCTTTTTGCAGTTCCTCCGCGTTTGATTACTTTCTTTTTGGGGTTTCCTCTATACTAATTCACCTTTGCACATATTTCTATGCTGGTCCCTCACAATCCCTCTAACAAAAGCGCACACTACGAGCGAGCGATTCCCCCATCCTTCACATTTGTTGCGAAGGGGTTAGAGGCAGCTGAAAGAGAGCTGATCAACGCGGAGGAACCGCAAAAACATATTTCAGTCGATAAAGAAGCGAATATTAAACTTCCACAGTGGTTTTACAAAAATATCTCGAAAACAGTCACTTGTACGAAGTTTTTCCACTAAAATGTCCGAATCCCTTGTACTAGTTCGGGGTCAGGGGGCCAGAGATATGCCTAACGAAATAAAGGGTGACCCTGAAACAGGTCCGTAGAATCGATTGCAAAAATAATATCGAGTGTGTTTTGGGGTCTCCTTCGAGAAAAACCTACTTTTATGGTCCCAAAATAGGTTTTATCGATTTTTGAGGCCGAAGATCAACTTTTTTCATAATGTACGACTTTTGACTTTTTTGTAGAGAATTCTGAGACGAATTCATTACGCTAAAGTAGCTCGCTGTGCGATGAAAATGAAGCTAGTTATGGTCATTTAAAGATTAGAAGCCAAAAAATCGATAAAATCGATAATTGAAACCAAGTGGATGGACCTTCTCCTAACCCCAAAGGGTACCCACCAACCAACTTTCATCGAAATCGGAGACCTAAAGTTTTTTCTAGTGGAAAGGAGAGCTCTTTTTGCTACACTCTTACCGGAAACCTGTGTTATACAAAAATTGGTTGCGGCGACAATTAAGGAAAGTGAATCTGCAAGACTGATAACATGGGGCGGGCAAAGGACATAATCAGAGAAGCGCAATTGCAAAAATGTTATTTCTTCCTCCCTAACTTTCGCAGTTTTATAGCAAGAGAAGAGTGTCGGAACTGATTCACTCACTGAGTGTCCTTTTGTGTCCCCACACTGTACGATTGCATTGTTGTTGAGTAGTTTCCGGTACTGCTCGACAACTCCGATACTTCCTCCTTCCCTATTTCTTACTGATTAATCCTCATAAAACTGACAAAAAAAAGCAAACCACGCATAGTATTAGGTTGGTGGAAAAGTTTCGATACAACACTTTTTTGGCCATAGCAGATCATTGATCGATTGGTTTCAAAATCCCTCTGGGTATTATTTAGGGTGGTCCACAAACAGCACAATAATAAATTAGAATCGAGTTGAACATGCTTGAAACATGAGAAAATAATATTTATATTTAATGTGGCTGAAACAAGCGATTTCTAATGGTTTTGGTTAGAGCAATGCCCTATCGAAAGGGATAACTTCTAAATCAAGCCAAGCTGAAATATGATTGGGTAGGGGATGGAGAGTAATTCTAGCAAGTTTGATTATTTTTCAAAGCTTCCAGTAGAGCAGAAAATCGTGAGAAAAAAACATTTCAATTCCAAAGTTGTTCGTAAATTGAGATTTCGAATAGAAGGGTTGCTACTAGTTCGAAAGTTATTCAAGTCCTATTTTTTCATAAGTATGCTTAGTGAATGCCCTTCACACAGGAGCTTCAGAATTTGTCCTATCGCATCTGCAAAATATATGACAACTCGAAGAAAATTGTATTCTTTTGTCGCACTCTACAACTTTTCACTTCGCCATGACTGTCATACTGATCTGCTATTTTGTTCTGAAGAGCGCTGGAGAGAGTATCCAACCCCTTAATGATTGGTGAGAAACATGTATTTCTAAATTAACTGGGAAGAACAGGAGAGGATACAATCGTAGGACGGAATTTTGTATCGAAACTTTGCACCAACCCTATATGTATGATTTTCGGATTGATATCTCTTCCCATTCATATCCTCAGATCAGTATTCAATTTTAATTCGCTGAATGTCTCCAAGCAGGAGTTCCATGTGAACGTCAGACTGATTAAAATCTTTAGTTATTTGCATTTCTTGCTAACAGTTTTCATTGGCCTTTCTTGTGAACATATCTTCTATTAGTAAAGTTCAACTTCATCGACGGAAAAATAATAGAATGTGGAATATAGGTTAAAATGACTAAATTGCGTTCTTGGAATCAACTAACACATCACAAAATGAAATAAAATATTGAATATAAAATATAATATTGAAGCACAGAAATAAACGGCCAACGATCGACTAATAATACCATAATCCAATCAGTGATTCGGAGTATTGTGAGTGATTCGTAGCATTGTAATTGTAAGCGAGTAAAGAATGAGTCGTTAGAGTGAAATATGATTCTTAGGGGGCTTTCTGTTGATCACTGAAAAAAATCTGTTTATATTGCTTTTCTTGTTCTTATTATTTTTTTAACTTGAAAAACTAAACACTAACCGTTTATTGTAATCAGCAACCAGATCATCAAACGCCTTCATCTGGGATGGGTCCAAGGTGAAGAGGAACGGAATATTGCCTTGTGAGCACATTTTCGAGCCGTCTATATCCGGAATGGCTTGACATGCTGCGAGCGCCGACCGTGCAGCTCGAAGAACAGTAGATACATCTTTCAGTGTATTGCTGACTTCTAGCTTCCGGGGGTTAGATCCATTGTAAACATCAGCCAAAACATCTGCGGGAAGTGAGATATCTATCGGTTGACCAGATAGGTAGTTTATGGAAGAGGCATCGTCAGGATGTAGTTCAAACTGAAAAATGAAACAACATTTCATGCATCATTTTAAAATTACTTACTTGAATGGTACTTTTGAGGTGATTTTGTTCTTGTGCAAAATTTACAGCAAGATTTGAAACAACGGTTTCTTTCACCTTTTCGGAAGTAGGTCTGAAATAAACTTAATAAAAATTGGTACATTTATGAAAAATAACCTGTTGCGGTAGATATTAATAGCTGATTTCAGTTTTTTCAGATTGTCATCTTTCGATTTGATCAGACTTGGAAATGGATGCTCGCACTTATCCGGATTGCAACTTTTATCAACTGCTTTCTTGACCTCAGGATTATTAAGCAATTTGTAGATCTTGTCGAAAACTGCGATGATTTTCTCGTCGGGAAAAAGGTCCGCAGTAGCAATCAAAATGAAATTTTCTGGTATCGTTCCATTTTTGAAATTAATCAGACTGTTAGTGGCTTTCTTATTAGTTTCGTCTTTGACTTCGGCAGGCTTAGGCGTTTTCGCAGTGTTCGGTTGTTTAATTGAATGAAATAGTTTTGCATGGACATCACTCTCTAGCGTTTCCTGTTCTTCTATCGGGTTTGCTGCTGATTCTACCGGTTTTTTCTCCTGTGAAAAAAATTGCGAAGTTTAATTGAATAGTGGTACCTTTAGAACTTCGATCAACTTATCCGTCCTTTCTACCAATCCCTTCATATCAACTCCAAGCTTCTCAATTACTTCCTTCGCACCACATTTGAAATCCGCTTTCTGTAATTATTTTTGCGAAAAGATAAAACAATAAAATCATAATAAAAATGCATATGAGACACTATCTGAGAGTGCTCACCTACCACACGTAGACCTCGAAAATCGACCTCAAAAAGTCGTATCTCTAAAACTAAAAATCCTATGGTTCACTTCATGGTTGTTAGGTGAAATCGCTCAGTTCTCTCAGATAGTGTCTCATATAATCATAATAAAAAAATAAAGATCATAGCTCACCCATGCATGCACGTAGCTGCAAGTAAGAAAGATTAGAATCGGCCGACGCATTATTCTCTCTATGTAGAAATTCGATAATTAAGAATCTCATAAGCTTCGATAATGGAAAAAAGAGAATTAATCTGAGAAAGAAAAGACGATGACATGCTTACTGCCCCAATTCTATCAAATTTATAGCAATTCTCCCTTCGCAAACATGATTCACACCGACATAAGAACAATGCATCTTGAGTCAGGCACTGTACGATTCCTTTGTTTCTGATTAGATTCCTCCTTTCCAACACGGTTATTGCATTTCCATACCTCTAACAAAGCAATATCGTTTTGAATCTAGCTGTATCTGGATAAGAGTGTCCGGTTTGCATTATGCATCTTCCCACAACTCGTTTTGCCCTACACACTCACGGCAGTGTCGCTTCAACTCAAATTCTTGCTCCCGTTTTCTTGTGATACTTTCCAAAACGGACTTCGGCGTCTAGTTTCCCTCATGCCCATTCCACTTTCTAATGTTCTTTAGATTAGCCCATGAATCCAGTTGGTGTTTTGGAGCTTTTTTTGATCGATTTTACTTGTGAATGCCCAGTCGCACGGATGAGCCAAGTAGGATCTCGTATTAGCGTTCTTACTTGACCAGGACACACAGAGTGTGTCATTTGTCATGTAAGAACTCTCTCTTGTCTCTCGCCAGTGGGCTGTCATCCCATTATGTTTAGTGTCCGGGGACGGGGTCTTTATCCTACACAGAATCCATACGCATTCGGCTCACCCATAACACTATATTCTTCTTTTTCATTTTTTGGCGATTCCTTTTTACACGGACTTCGGCCTCCTCTTTCCCTCATGCCCCAATCGACTTTCTAGCATCCATCCGATTAGCGGCGACTCCCGCAATTCGCGTCAAAAATTCTTACCCGGCCTTTCGAGGGCTGAGAAGCGGGTGTCAGAATGCGATTACAAGCAGAGAAGCTATTAAAAATGTGCAGATTCGATTCAATTATAGTTCCCACACACACTCTTCGCACGTTTCTTCAAGGAAAACCTCGAGTCGGGCAAAAGTCAGGATTACGGTACCTTGTCAGGATTACGGTAGCTTTGTCAGGATTAGTCAGGATTACGGTAGTTTTGAAGAATTATGTGCGGAAAGAGGGCGCTTTCTGTTATTGCACTGTTCTTTTCGTTTTATTTTTTAAGGAGAACCGTATCTATCCAAAACAGCTCTGGATTCACCAAAAAACGAACGGACCAACCGGATAACTTCAGATTATTTGTGAAGCATTCGTTTACTTCTGTATTTTGCGGTCCGTTTCCGTCAAAATCGTTGCCATTTTGTCTGAAAGAATTCCAATTGAAAAATGTTACTCATGATAGGCATAGTCACTAGTGTTGAATTATTCTTATTCGCGAGCAATTTAATCAAAAATATTCGCGAATGGGTTTTATTCACAAATAATTTTCCATTTTTATTCGCGAGTGATCGGTTACATGCGAATAATTTTACATATATTCGCGAATAATATTCGAATAATATTCTCGAATATAATTTAATTTCCCTCTCATTTGAAATCTCTCATCTCTCATTTCTCGTCCTCGCTATTGAAGAGTGGCCTACGTGAGAATCGCAGAATTATTTGCGAATAAATGCAAATTTATTCGCGAGCATTTCTTTATTCGCGAATCATTTTGCTGGTTTTGCTCGCGAATAGATCGGCCGATCGAGTAATTCGAAGAATGCGATTCGATTCAGAATATTCAGCGAGTAGTATCCCTCTTGCCTTAATCGACTTTCTAATATCTAACCGATTAGCAGCGAATCCCACATAGAGCGTAAGAATCCGTACTTCTCACATGCTTATCGAGTAGGGAAAAGCGACATAGCAAGCGAAAAGAAAAGAGAGAGGTGTCAGAATGCAATTACACAGAGAAACCTTTATTAATGTGCAAGTTTGATTCCTGCAATGTTTCCTAACGTATGCTCTTTGAACGTTTCTTCAGGGAAGTCAGGATTACGGTAACCGAAGTTTGAGAAAATATGTGTTGAAAGCGAGCTCTATTTTTGGTTCAGAAAAGCTTTTGCAATCTTTCTGAAAAATCATTACCAATAAGTATGTTTTTTATTTAGCTGGAACAGATGAGGAATTTGTCGAAATCATATTGGTACCTTGGTATCTTAACTATTTTCCTTTCACAATTCACGATAAAGTAGCTTTAGCTATCGTGTGAATATTTTCCATTCCACTCGTAGCTGACCTTTGACGAACGTTCGAGGGGCGGAGAAAGGAAGAGGCCGGGAGGTGGCGGTAGATCAACTGTCCTCCTCTCCCCTTCCTTCCCCCTGCCTCTCTCTCTCAGACAATCGATAGCTCGCTAACCAGCACATCTCATTTGCTGAGCATTTCAAACGCACGATAATGTGTCTGATTCCGATTTCTAAAACCCGATTAGCGACGAATCCCGCTAATCGGGTTCGAAAACAAAAACGTTTATAAATAATCTAATGGGGTTCGAAAACGAAAACGTTTATAAATATTCGGTTGTTTGTGCAATTCTCAATAAGCGATTCTTGCGGATGCATCACGCAATCAAAATTCCCATAGTGATAACTCGCGATTTCTCTACAAAAAGAGAGAAACATCTTGTTTTTTTCACTTCTCAATGCGCCTTCAACTTCTATTCCTCCTTCTTCCAGCTCTTGCCTTATCGTGTAAGGAATCGGGCAAAGGTAAGTAATTCATAACCAGTGACTAGTTTGGGATAGGAATTATTGATATCGAACTGCTATCAAAGACGCAATGAACTCAGATCATGTCGATGCGTCTTCGTTGTCCTCTTCTGAAGTTCTTTCTGGTATGAGAAATACTCTGGTTAAGGTATCCGACTAATCCAGGTTGAAGCAAGTAACGGTCTGTTTCAGAGTAAGCATCTACTTCATACCCTCGAGACGACTCTTCGCACGTTTATTGTCGAATTGGAAACTCAAATAGAGGTGGATTCCCAGCAACTAGAGGTATATATATATTATTTTAATTATGTTATTTTTCGGGATTCACACAATGAGAAAATCATTTCAGCAAGCTATTCGAATGGCTCAAGGAAAGTGCAAGAACGAAAATTCCGCTTCTGAACTCATAGGTTTTTTGTATGCACTTTACTGAAAAAACATTGAAATACAGCATCTACTGCGCCATTCACTGATTCTGTGACATTGGCAACGTTGCCAAATACGGATAAAGCTACAACCAAATCGAAAACGACGAAAAAAAAATCGAAAAAAACAACGGTTTATTTAAATATTATGTTGCTCATTTTCATAGAGAGTTTATTGTCAGACACAAACTTCAACGACTACTGCATCAGACGACTCGACGACTTCGACTTCGACGACTACTGCAACGACATCAGTGAAATCAGATGAGCCAAGTGAGCTTCGTATTCAATTTTACAGATCAGAGCGATGTTTATCATAAAGTGGAATTTCCTATTTTAAACCAATTCAACGAAAAATTGAACTGATTTTTCAGAACGTGTTATCAATTCAGGTTGTCATGTTCGCCCGATTTCTGAGAATCAATACCCTGGAGACTTGGCAAATGATTATGCTAAGTATGAATTGGCATTTCATGAGAGAGATGGTTTGCAAATAGACAATTCAATGACAAATTTTACCATTTCTTCAAGGATACTACTGGCTAAGATGCGAGAAGTCATATGAAGGAAAACCTACGGAGGATAGTGTGTTCATAGGGGTTTGATTTGCCTGATATCATTTACCGAAACATCAACTTTAAAAAATGGTATTTAATTTCAGAAAATGGGAAAGGATGCAAAGTCGTTCACATTTGGTGGTCAATTTTATTGCGACGAAAACACTAACAAGTACGTGCATTCTTAAAAATATTGTGTGCGATGAGGATGAGCGCTAAATACTTCAAAGTTTTACTGTTTTAAAAAATATGTCGTTTTTGATTCAAAGCTCGTGTTCTCTTTTAATCTATCTATCAATGTGTTTTACAGATGGATCACTTATAAGACGGGATACGAAGCGCCTCCATTCGTACGTTTTCCACGAAAAAAACAATACCAGATAGTTATTTTTAGATGAGCTGCGGCACGTTCCGCAAATACCGTGACAAATGTGCGACACAACGCTTTTTAGGGAGATTACTAATTTATTGATTACAGCTTTACACTATGTTGTTGATCAAAGAGATGGTCATGCGCACTTGCTCACAATTTGGCCCTGAGGATAACAGTACTGTGCTGAGGGGCAACACATGCAGTTTGTTGATGGAACGCCTGTCAAGAGTATTGCCATAGTTCCAATCGAAACTACTATGAATGGACATAATATATCTGATCCGAGTAAGAAATATATAGCAATTTAAGTACAATTCGAATACCAATTTCAGATGGACTGAAAATTGTTGTTGAAAATGGATCAACAATCATCTATTCAAACTTAGCCCGTATTGACGCCAGGGCCAATCTCACGTGTATTTCCAAATAGTACGGCATTTGTGATTCAAGATTATGCATATTACAAATGTGATAACGATAAATTATGATCGCAAAATCACAATTCGAAGTACACTTCTTATTCAATTCGCAATGTTTATCGACTGCTTCCTGGGCATCTTTATCATCCCGCAAAGTTCGATTTTTATGCAGATTTCCTTTGTATTTTTATCCGGGAAAAGATAAGAGTTCGACGTTGAATTGGAGTAGTATCGATTCGTTTAAGTTTCCCAGTTTTCCGATGGCTTTTTTTAAAAATTGAAGCCCTTATTCGCAGGAGGTTTTGTTGATTTAACCTTATTAAAAAGTGTTTTGAAAATGTTAATATACTATTAAAACTTTTGTATCTAAATCGAGCATAGTGCACACTTCATTCTGGTTCACGGTTGCTTTTGTTTGGAAGGTGGAATCTCGCCCTGTATAACTTGTCACTTAACAATGTTGTTTTTCGATTTTTCATTACCTTGAGTGTTTCAATCAACTGTGCGATCCGTTTTTCGAATCCTATTGTATCATCCTCCAACTTCTTGATCATTTCCTGCTGAGTGTGTAATCGGAAAACTAACTGCCCACTGAAATGATTGAATATTAAATGTATATGCTTTGCGAAAAGCCTATAAGTAGCCTAAAAGACTGATAAAAAGAGGTCCGTTGCTCGACCCCGTGCAGTAGCAAGTGACGAAGATGAGAAACATCAAACGCATTATCATTTCTCTTTCTCGCTACAAAACTTTCGATGAAGCAAAATTGAGAAACATTGGAGACCAGAAAAGAGGATGATTTTCGATCCGAAGCTCATCAATTTTACAGTGGCTTTTCGTCGCCGGAAATGATTCACAGAGACATAGAACAATGGCTCTTGAGTCACGCGCTCTAAGATCCCGTTGTTTCCGATTCGGTTCCTTCCTTTCTTCTTATTCGGCAATTGTATTTCTCGCTTTCCATCGGAAAAAAGCAATATCGATTTGAATCCAGTAGGACGAGTTCGCCTTTCCCGCGAACCTTCCCTTCTCTCGAGTATCCTTCACATCTCACGATACTATAGTTTCACTTCATGTGCCGTTTTCTTTTCATTCCTTCCAAAACGGACTTCGGCCTCTAGTTTGCCTCATGCCCTAATGGACTTTCTAATATCCACGAGATTAGCGAAGAATCATGCATAGAGTGTCAGAATCCATGCTTCTCACATGCTCTATCGAGGATAGAGAGGCGAGATATATCACCAGTGTTTCACTATCACTACATTATATTCCCAATGTCATTATCATTTTTTTCATTTTCTATAATATTCAACTACTTCAGGCATCGATGGAGGCCTCTGGTAATTCTACACTGAGGACTCTACTGGTCTCAAGATCGGACCCGTTCCCGCCATTGCTATATCTCTGGTCTTCATCGCTTCCGTCTTCCTCATTATATAGGGTAAGCGCATTCTTCTGGGAAACAGTCGTCAGCAGCTTTCACTTAGTTAAATTTTTTTTTAAATACTTAATTGGACTGTTCATTGCAGCATCTACTGAAGGGTAAGGCGCGCGATACGATTCGATGGTACGAAGGAGAAACGAAAAAGATGGGACCTCCTTTCACCTCCTTTTTGCACAGGTGAGGATGAAATATAAGTGATACTCTTTAAATTCTGTGTAATCTCTCCTCGATCATAGAAACAGATCGTATAGATTGAGATGATTTCGTCGATAATTTATTCATCTTCCATCCAATGTGAAGATAGTTCCTTTTCTTAAGGTATCGAGTCATCATGCATTCAATTGGACATCATGCTTCTACGAACCACCAGTTGCTCCTGCAGCGGATCCATCGACAGTCGTGAGTCTCTGTCCCTCCTCCTTTGATCTATCCCCTTCTCTCTCAGGATGTTCCTGCTGTCCTCTATGCAGCTCGAGATGCGCTGAATAATCCCGGATTGGCCACGGGAAAAGTCGCTCACGATGTAACTCTCGAACTATTAAACGGACGAAGCGACTTCCCTTCCCCCTTCCCCCTTCTCCTTTTTTTGTATAAACTATTTTATTGTGCGTATAATTGGTTTGATCCACCCTGCAAAGGGATACTTTGTACGCTTATTTCTATATTAGATTGCCACTCGGTGGCCGGAGGAGACCAGGAAATGAGGGAGTGCACCCGAGATGCAGCGAAGGATGCTAAACCATCGGGAGTCGCTAGTAAAGGTAAGTAGGAAGGAAAAAGGGGAGGGGGCTGTTTGGCCAAATTCTCACGCTCGGATTTGGCCGAACACGTTAGATCACAGTGATAAACATTCATTTTCTGTATATTGGCTTCGTTCTAACTATCCTTTCAATTTGAGACCAATGTCCTGGGAAAAAGATTACAAGGTATTTGGACGGTTCCCGGTCGTTGATAGCCTGTAATTGGTCGTTTCGTCAGGTACAAGACTGGCCCGGTTCAACATTGGAATCTTGGAATCGGAGCCATCAACTGTCACGCTTGGAATAAGGACCGAAGCCGTTAGTTCTATTTCTATTTAGTTGTATTGTTATCGTATGCCGAGGAATGCTTTGCAGAGGTTGCTGTGTGTGCGTCCTCTCATGAAGTGCGCATTGTCGAATGAGAAAACGGAGAGTGGGTGACGATTCATCCGCTGCTAAACATGCTGGCGGAGATTACAAACCGAATGCCGGCGACGAGTTTAAGGTATATTCATTTATTATTTTTCCTCCCCAATTTCGATTATGCTGATCTCATTATTGTCTTGCAGAAGCACGTATTGACCGTGCTACTGCAACGCGATGCGGACATGCGCATTATCATTCAGCAGGCTGAGCAAATGCATCTAAAGTAAGCCGACCGTTGGTGAGCTTTCACGAGTACACTCGCTCGCTATTGGAAAATGAGAGGGAGAGGGGTCCATTTTCCAACAATGATTTATTTGCTAATAAAAGAACCCCCTATTCACAAATTCCTTTCACATCGTAATATTCCTTGCATTGAATTAGACTTTGAAAGGTGAACAACTAGTTGTTTATTTCACTATTAAACTAGCTGTTTATTGGTTAGCTGTTTATTGGTTTATCACGTATCTAGTTGTTTTGAATATTTCATCCTCTCATTCTCGTTGTTTTGAACGGAGCGAGAGAGCTCAGCCGGGTCGAATTCGCAACTAGTTCTTCGTAAACAACTAGTTTTTTTACAAAGAAAGCAAATAGTTGTTTATTTGTTTACTAGTTGATTTTGAAAGTCTGCATTGGATGGAGGTGACAATGAGAAATAATAATTACAGAGAAGATCAAAGATGATTCGACTCAAGCAGAGAGACAATCGAATGATGGAGAGACAAAGTGAACTTAAGATGGATAAGGTACGCGGGGTTTTTATTGAGCTGATAAACGGGGGCGCATATTTTTTAACTGACAAGAGATGAGATTGTTTTTATTCTTGTACACTTGACTAAAAAATCAAAAATGGTTTCAAAAAGGTGACTTTTTCAAATTATTCAGGCTATTTTTATGCAACCAAAGCAAGACACCTGTAGCCAAGAAGTGCTTCAAGTTCAAGAAGGATATGTGCTTCATTGTATAATATTTATATTGTTTTATTCAACGATTCTTTTGCCCTATTGTAATTTATTTAGTTCATAATAAAGACAGTGTGATATATAATTCTTTCTAAAACATTCGATAGACTAGTTTATGCAATTGTATAATCATTATGTAAGATTGTCCCCACCCCCTTCTCCATTGTGACGAGTAGAAACACATATATTCTGAAAATATATCATTCTCCAATGTAGCAATTTTTGCAAATGTAAGAATTTCTACATTGGCTTTTGTGAAGTAGGAATACAGATAACCTGCAATAGCAGCAGTTTTACTTATTTTTTATTATCATGTATTTTTTCCAGCTTTATTGTTTTCATTGTGTTCTAGTAGAATAAAATTTTTAGGTAAGTATGTTTTAATTGGTTAAAGTACTCGTTAAATTCATCGGTAATTTGTATCTTTATTATTATATTCGCTTTTCATAAGCAAGAGCTTTCTGTTTAAGTTAATCTCCGGAAATTTACTCATCTAATGGAATCGGGGAAAAGACGAGGAGTAAGGATTTTAATACTTTCCTTCTTTTTACGTGACTGTCTCAGGCATATATAAAGGGAGAGGCTAGTGACTGGATTGTTCGTGAAATCATCAACAAGAAGGAGTTTCTCCTTCATTATAACCCTTCTGGAAAGGCTGCCGGTGCAGCTCTTCGTAAGAGCACGGCTGATATTCTTACTGCCTCTTTCAATTCGTTTGTTTATACTGTTGAAATAGTTATGGATTAATTATGCATATAGGCAATTCCCCGAGTGCGGTGAGAAGTCGTTCTCTCAGCTGAAAGAGCACTTCGATAGTAGAAGAGACGGAATTAAGAAGATGCTGGCTTCTGTGAACGCGTGAGATATTCTTACAAGGCTAGATTTTATGTAATGTCAGATATACGGGAGGAACTGGTGGAGGGCGCGACAAGCAAGCCGAGGCAATGGCAGCGAAGCTTAGCAATGCCTCCGAGACCGACAATCTGTTGATCTCTCTCCTTAAGCGCACCCCCGGTGTACTGGGAGTGGGCGATGCCCTTCTGGAAACCGGTCATGTTAGTTATAACTATGTTAAATTGTATATTCTTGCGTATAGGAAATAGAAATATTGCTGCAAGGAAGCAATGGAATGGGAGGTAATGAGGACGAAGAACCATGCAGCAGTCGTGCGCCTACTAAGGTTTATTGATTCATTATCATTTTCCATAGTGTATTTCAAGAAAAAGAAGAAGGCTCTCTCTACGATCAGCGTTGATGGTCTGAGGAAGGCGCAGGTAAGAATTGAAGATAGTTGAATGATAGTTCCTAATTTCAAAGGAGAAATCGCACATGGAATGGCTGCGTGCATCAGCACCACTCATAGCCAACAATGCTTCCCGATTGGGATTTCGAGGGGGGATGAGAGAGTGACGGTGAAGAGAGAAAGAGAGAGAGAGGGAGAGGCGGAGAGTATTGTGAAGAAGATGAGGAGGGAGGAGGGGGACCCGCAGGTAAAGTGTGCTATTATTGATGATTTCCATGAACAATATTCTTAGCTGACTAAAATCGCCACGAGCGTGGAACACCTCCAGAAGCAGGTTCGTGAGTGGTACAACGTTCTCGTATTATCCCTTTTTGTAGATGGCTTCATCTCATGAGAAGGGTGTAGCTGCAGTGGCAGCTATGGAACAACTGAGGGCTATCGTGAGTTTTGTGAAATTGCTTGATTTATCGAGTTATTGCAGGTGCTCTACGGTGGAGATAACGATTCTGTCTCTAAATCGACTCTCACCAAGTTACTGGCAAATTATGTCAGTAAGCGTGAAATAGAAGTTTAGAAATTAGGAGCGCTAGGAAACTTGAAATAGGATGTAGGAAGGGTCTGGAAAATATCAGCTATAGCACGTAACTGAATTTATCGATTTCAGGATGCAATGGTGAGTACTCGAGGCCGGCCATCGACTTCCTCTAATGAAGATTCGAATGATGGAGGATTGCCCGCCCCCGACATTGTAATTCTTTAGGCTAGTTAATTACTGATATTGTCAATTTGTTATGTCTATCTGTTTGTTGATAATGTTACTGTTTGTTTTAATCACACCGTATTCACACAATATTTATTTTCGACTCATAGAGTAGAAACTACAACAGTGCGTACATTACGAGAAGAAGGGGCATTGGGTAGGTGTTATTAATGGGCCCTCTTCCTCGCTGAACTCCATGGCCTTTATCCAACCCGTAGTTCCAGAGAACTGTCGCCGCCAAAACCATGCGAGCGCACTTTGCAGGCTCGTAGCGCATCCGACTGGTAAGAGCGGGGAAACGGCGCTTGATCATCCCGTAGACCTGCTCAACGATCACACGAGACTTGGCGTGCATCTTATTGTAGAGCTTCTCCTGGCGGGTCACGGGACGGGCGAGGGGGGTCATGAGGCGGCCATCGTTCTTGTATGCCTTGTCCCCGATTAATGCATATCCCTGGGGACAGGTAAGTGCATTAATTCTTCTTCTGGCAGTAGAGTGCTCCAGCACGAACGAATCGTGCGTGCTGCCAGAGGATCGGGGATTGACATACAGTATCCGACCCCAAGAGTCCACAATGCATGTGACATTGAGGGCTGGATACTGCTTCCGACAGCGGAACGAGTTGTTCGAGTTGGGCGGGTTCAGAATGGGAATGAATGTCCCATCTACCGCACCAACAACGTTCCGTAGGCCTGCCATTCTTGAGAAATCCCTTGCCGTGCGCCTGTAATAGATATTGGTATGCTTCTTTTATATTCAGGGACCGATATGCTGGTCTTTAACAATAAGTTCTGACCTTCTCCATGAGTCGTCCTCGATGGGAAATTGAATGTAATGTGCAACGACAATAGGATCCGTTAGCGCATACATGACCCGTTCAATGATGTTTGAGATGGTTTGCTGGCTGCAGCCAAATCGATCGCATAGCACCGACTGAAACGCGTTGCTGGCCAAGGAAGAAATGAATATTAGGACCTTCAAAGGAATCAAACTTCTTCGTTTATGTTGCTTTATTGTACCTGGTCCCTTTTACTTATAGTCATTCCATTCGGGTTTGTATCGGCTAGATACGGATTCGTGATGAGCACGAGGTCATCTATGGCCGATTTCGTAAAACGATATTTGCCACGGAAAATACTCGCATTGGCCATAGTCGTAGGATGGATTCTCCTGTAGGCTTGATTAGCCTGTCGTCTTCTCGCAAGAGCAAGCATCCTCAAATGCAATACTAAAATATGCATAAACGATGAATACAATGATGGAAAAACGTTAAATAATAAGGAAGAAAAGGAAAATGATTGAAATAAGTCAATAATGGAGTGATTGCAGGGAGATCGTCCCGCTGCCGACGGTTGACTGAAGACTGTCTTTTCTCGATCTTCTCCATATGTGGAATTAAGGATCAATGGAGTGGAATATTCAACCAGAGGTAAACATTAAACTAATTAGCTCTTCGCACGTTTCTTCAAGGATAACCTCGAATCGGGCAGAAGTCACGATTACGATAGCCGAGATTTGTTGAGTTATGTGTGGAAAGTGGGCGCTTTCTTTGATTGTAGTGATCCTTTTCCTCTTTTTTCAGCAACTCTGTGAGTGAAATCTGGTGTTACAGGATACAATTTTTTTATTGAAAAAGTCGTATGGCCCCATGACTTTTTCAATTGAAGTTTCACACTGCCTAGGAAAAAAGTGTGACCTGCTACAAATTTGCAGTATCGGAAAGGTAGCACCCGGCTCCCAGCAATCGTGCTAGATCTTTGCTTCATTAGTCGCATTGAATTCATTCGATTCCACTCTACACCAACAGAATTTCCGGAATCGGATACAGTTTCACCGCAGCCGATGCGAGTAATAGTCATTATTCATTTTTTTGTTGCAATTAAGAACTTTTCAACATTGTCATATTCATTTATCAAACCATGGGTACGGGGACAATATCGATGCCTACAGAGTATCTCGGGTCTCGCCTCGGAGTGGTCAACGCCTATCCCTCCCCGGGGGTGCACCAGGGGGAACATGGAGAGGAGAAGACGAGGAAAGATAGCTGGGAGAACAAGGATATTTCGAATTGGAGATTACAAGACCAGGATGGCCTATAAGGAGGTTGAGTCGATTCATTAGTAGCCTTGAATGACTAAAGTAAGGACAGTATATAGTAATTGAAGTTTAATGGGAGATCAAAGAACGAATCCAAAGATCGATTACAGAGGAAATCTCATGACTAGTCGGTAAGATCAAAGGGAGGTGGCCGACTAGAGGTCAGGAGTATTACTCAGGTGCTAAAAAGCAGATGGGGCGAGAGATTCAATTACTGGATTCGTGAAGGGCATTTGTATCGGGAAATGAGATGAGGGAGGCCGAAAGAGATGGATTCGATTGTGTGTGAGATTGAAGGGGTGGTTGAGTATCCGGGAAATGAATGAGGATTGATGTTGAACAATTACTGAGAAATATGGAGTAGACGGCATTGGATAGTACAGGGGAAATATCTGTCAGGGATTGGGGTAAGAACCCTACCTGGAAGGTGGGTGGGGGAGAAAGATCGAATCCGAGAGTCCAATTATGACTGGATTGAGAACACAGTAGGAAATGGGTGCACTACGCTTGGTTTGGAAAGATCGGAATGTATGACTAAGTTAAGGAATTCTGGATGGATACTATGACACAGAAACTACGGTGGAATGGGTGATGATGGACTTCGGAATAGAGAAATGGGAGGGGTGCAGTAGTTGTATGGGAAGGGTACAGTGGGAGGAGTACGTGAGGGATACGAACGGGTTACGGTAGGAGTTTGATAGGGGTACGGTAGGCGGTTGGATGCTCGCTTACGAGCAGCCACAACGAGCGACGTAGATGTTCTCGATGACCTTCTCCACGATGTTGTCGTCCTCAGTCACGTAGATCATCTGAAAGAGCAAAGATTAAAGATCAAAGATCAAAGATCAGAACTTACCGTGGTCGACTCGTACTTGGTCGGATGGCAGCAGGTGGAGAGACCGACGGCGGACTGGAGGGCGGACAGGGCAGGAGGCATGGTGTAGTTCTGAGAGAGATTAGGTTAAAATCGTTTTCTAAATCGAAAAGTCGTAAGTTAGATTGCGGTAGTTAGGCAGTGATATAGAGACATGATTCACCACGGCGGCACGCTCGCACGATCCAGCACAGCCAGTCAGAGGGAAGGAGTCAGGGGCGATCACGCGGTTCCAGCCGAGTTCCTGCAATTGATTTACGTCACTAGATTAGCTCTTGTTATAATCATATTCGCAAAAAGGTGCCCAAATGCATTTAAAACAACTAAATTATTGAAATATTTGCTGAAAAACGCACGGTGATCTTGACGACGGTCTGGTAGACGCAGCACGGCTGGGTGGGCAGGTCTTCCTCGCAGAAGTTGGGCGTGCGACGGACGCGCTTCTTCTCGGACACGATCAGCTCGAGGGACAGGGGCTGAAAATGTGTTTGTACCAAAATGCCGCAAAACAGCATAAAGTTCTCATGATGCGTTACTCCTGTACAAAAACATCACTAACACAGCTAAAAAAGCTAGCACAACCAACAAAAGGATAGTGTTCATGATAAACAATTCAGTAACTAACATGAGTGGCGGAGTCCTCGATCTGTCCCGGCAGCACGACCAAGTTGACGCCGTCGTCGATGGCCTCGACGATTAGGATAGCGACGGACTTATGGGCGATTCTGAAGAAGCGGTAAAATGACGTCATCTAACCTAACCTCTTTTTCTAGCTTTCTCTGTTATTATCCAACACAACAACGGCTCCGAGTGTGAAGGGGGCGTGAAATGAGTACAGCAGGAAGGGCAGAAAAGAAATTTCACCTCTCCAGAGCATCTGCATTCAAATGAATCTTGTGATGGGCGAAGGCATGGGTAGGCGTGAGGACGTGGTGCGAAGCGATCAGCTCTCCCTTCTTCAAAATCACATTTTTTTTCCGGGGATTTGTCGGTTTTTCGGGTAAATATCGCTTATGAGGGATACGGTAACTAACCATTCCATCCTCGTTCGTTTCGTAGACCATGATGGAGACGCCACGGCGTTCCTCGGGCTTGGATTCGGGCCTTAATAGGATCCGGTAAGGTGAGGTAGGGTAAATGGTATGGTTAAGGATACGGTAAGTTAACTGGTAGGGCGCTTACGTGTCGATGTAGACGTGGAGATAGGCCTTCTCGATTGCGCGTCCCTTGACATCGGTCTTGAAGTGGAAGCGGACCTCGTTAGTCTCTTCTGAAGGAGAGATAACGTTAAAGAAATTGAAACTGGCCATTAACTTCATAACTGAATTTCGGGTTACGGTAGCAATCTTTTCCCTATCAACAGTCGTAATCCAAGAGTTTACGGCCTTAGAGTTTTATAGTTTCACATGAACATTTCGCCTTGTAGCGAGCAGTCACGGAACGTGGGATTAGAGAAGCCCGCCGTATGTTTTAGCGCGTAAATCTCACGCATTTTGCAGCGAAGCCCTACGCGAGATGGGAACGGAAGCTACCTAACGTAATCCTCCCGGGATTCTAAGACGATTGCAAGATACGGTAGATAACTAGACGGTTATAAAAGCTGCGAGACTTATCGTATCTGTAACAGTTTCAAGATAATCACTAACCGTCCTCATCCTGCGATCCCCACACATGAATGGCCTCGGTCACTTCCGCATCATCCTGATCGTCTCTCAATCTCTGCGAGTGGCGAGCGATCGCCTGGGCCCGAGCCAGCACCTAAACGGCGGATTTCAGAGCCGGAGCCGTTGTTTAGGATCACCTTGGCCGGAATCGGCTTGGCTTGGGAGGGGTCGAAGCCGAGCTTGCCCTTGAGGTCCGCGAGCACCTCTTGCTTGCGAATCTCCTGCTTGAGAGGGAGATTGCAGCCGGCGCATTGCCTGAACGGGGTAGGATTACTCTAGATCTGGATCGGGAGGGATATGGTAGTAGGATCAAGGCAGTTACCGTACCCAATCGAGGCTACCATACTCCAGAGAAGCTATTGTGAGCGCACTGGGGTACTGTAGATTATCTTAGTCAAGGAGGGAACGATGCCAGCCCAAGCGATACGGTAGTCTGCACTAAGGCTACGGTATTCAGCACTAATTGTACGGTAGTCAGCACTAAGGGTACGGTAATCAGCGCTAGTGTACGGTAGTCAATTTTTGTGGTACGCTAACATCTCATAGTGACTAACCCTTCAGCGGCTACGGTTGCGGCCCCAACGAGGAGTAGAAGTGCCAGCAGCATCTCTGTAGTCAGTGATGAACTAAGTGTGTGAGAGTGGTTGAGATTCTCACTTTGCGGCTTGGCCTTCGGTGCCGGCGCCTTTTATCTCGGTCCGAGGCTCCGCCCCCTTTGCCAGAAACATCTCCGTGCCAGGTGGTGGGCGGAGCTCCAGCGGTATCAGGCCGGGACCGAGAGGAGGGGAGGGGGGAGGAGGAGGCCGAAGGCCAAATCATGAAGAGATCATGAATTTGTACTGCGAACCGTGCGAAAAAAAAGAGAAAAAGTTCAGACTGATCGAAAGAACAGATGAATGGATGAATGTGTTTAGCGATGAATGCATTTCAGAATGTCCATTGTCAAATGTAACAAATAGCATGTTTTCGCACAAAGCCAACAATGGATTTGTACTCTATCACCTTTGTGATAGCGCACCTTTGTGATCGAGCGCATGTTTATAGACCTATAGTCAGGTGAGAGATGAGGAATAGAGCCACGGGATGTGTTAGTCAGCATAGTACAAATCCCCTCTTCTCCTAACATAAACACGGGAATCCTTCCACGAAACACTAGTCAGAAATACCCCAGAACGGCACTTTCAATCAAATGGGAAGCTCCTTAATTCGTGTAATCTCGTGGAACTATTACGAATTTGTCATATACCCCGCGTGTGTGGATTACGGATTACGGTATGACTGGGGGTTTGGTTAACAACCAAAGCTGTGAGCTTCCAGTGCAAAAAACTTGTGTTCCTTGAAATTATGGTAAATTATCGAAAGAAAACTGCAATTGTAGCCGAAATTGGTCAATTTGAGGGAGTTTTCGGGTAAATTTGCGGAGGAAATAGGTGTGAATTGGCGGTTGAGATGTGCGCGCATTGCGCCCCCTCCACCCACCTACTCAAAACACAGTGGTCTTGACCATTTTGAGAGGACCTCGATTGATCTTTAATCTCAGGTTGAGCGCGAATCTAATGACCATGTGACAGGATTGCCTTTCAAATAAAACCAAAGAGCAAACTACGGTATTGTTATATAGTTTGTGCTCAGCATCCAACCGGATATCATACTTCCCATTCCAATTTCCTGAATTCTCCCTACATCCTCGCTTTTTCATTCAAATATTTGTAGTCAATCTCCGGTTTTTTCAACAACTCCAGGAAGTCATGTGAATTGAAGTTTACATCTTCTCGCGGTTTTTGGCTGTTTGGCGATCACGAGGCTCAATCTCAAACAACCTTTGGTCCTAGGAAAGTAGGGGAAGACACAAATTCGATTTCTATCTGATCAGCAACCTCTTTTTTCTGTGTGCTAAGGAAAGAAGAGAGAAGGAAGTTGGTGATGGTCGATAAAAATAGCTGTAGTCGAGTCGCCAAGGCACTATTTCCGTGCGTAGGAGCTGCCATGTCTACCAAGATTTATCTACCGTGCATTTTTTTTGTTTGGGATTATACATCATGAATACGTCAATCAATGCATACGGGAATAGATCGGGGAATATCTGTTCATAGTGAGAAGCGGGATTACGGTCGGTCCATAGTGAAGAATATGCATTGGGGTCGGCTCGTTACATATGGAAGAAGAGAGGATACCGAGTTTTACAAATAGGATAATGAGAGCTGTTACAGGCTGATTATCACACTACTCAAGTCTAGCGAACTGGGAATTGAAGAGGGAATTGCGTGGTTGCCGAGCTAATATATACACAGACCGACATCGACTAAAGCAGGCGGGAGACGGTAGACGCTTACCGACGGAATAAATTATGGGGGGGACGCTCTTACGATTACAGGACAACGAGTTAGGGAACGGGGACAGGAACGGGTGGTCATAGGCCGAATTAGACTGACTCCCCTTCTCCGAGGATGGAAGAAACAGGCAAAGTTAGACAGAAGTAGTGGGCCTTATGAAAAGGGATTTGATGCCAAATAGAACTGAAGCAGGGTTGGGTGGGGGGAGACATGAGAAGGGTTACGGGGCATGCCTATCGGGGGGAAGGGGAGGGGATAAGGACCTAGTGACGGGGCTTGGCGGCGCTGCTTCGAGTGCGATTCATTCTCTGAAGTGCCTTGTCGATGGTGTTCGGGTCGAGCTCCTTGATCGCCTGAACGATAATATCAGTATTGTTATCACATTTTTTAAATGATACGATTGTAATTGCGCACCTACTAAACTATTCCGCGCGGCAGACGCGTTAGCTCCGCCCACTTTCACTTCGTTTTGCGCGTTTTCCACCTATTTTCACTATTTTTTCTTAGTGTTTAATGATAAAACACGATTTCTGGGATGTTTTCGCGTTCATTAAGCACCAATTATATAATTAATGCTTAATTTTAAACGCGGCCTTAGTTTAGTAGCAATTTCGTTACGCGCGGAACAAGAAACAACCTTGCGTCAAAATGTGATAATCGGTGATAATATAGTGTTGATAATATAGTATTCCGCTATTCCTATTCCTGTCTGCCGTTCGTAAATTTGGTGGGATGTCAACTCTAGCTGATGTTAAAAACCGTTTTTTCGAGGATTTACTGAGAAAATCTGAAAATTAGAACTAATGTATTGTGCGCTAGCGAATAAAACTTACCGCATTATGCGCTAAATACCCTATTGTTAAAACTAAGTAAACGAATATAAGGTCTTAGAGGGGAGGTATGCGTATTTTCAGGAATTCCCCCGGATAAAACTGAATATTATTCCTAAATAATAATTAAACTGGCACCTTGTAATCGGCCTTGTGCTCCTCGAACTCATAGTCCATGCTGATTGCCTCGTCCTCGATGCAATTGCACGTAATCGCCGTCTGGTAGGGGAAGTTGTCCTGACGAACCTCAAAGTCCTATCGGCTTTAGTAGATGTTGTTATTGTTATTACTGTTATTATTGTTGTTATTGTTATTACTGTTATTATTGTTGTTATTGTTATTATTTATAGTAAAAGCTATATCTCTACACTCGTCTATATCCCATAAAGTCTGGCATAGCATAGCGCATAGCATCTCTCCTGTATACTAATATTATTGTGCATAGTAATACTAATATCACTACACTCGTCTACAATCTTCGATAACGCCTCTACTATTGGAATAGCGCTTTCGTCTCTTTCGTCACACAACCAGTGGACATTCCTCCTCAAAACTCGGACTTTTGAACTGGAAAAATTTAATAGTTACCCCGGAGACGGAGACGTTGACGTTACGGATGACCTCGTGTCCCTCCCACCTGAAGAGAGTCATTATTGATTTTTATGAAGATAGTTATTATTGATTTTCCTTAAAAGGATATAGTATTGAACAGGATATCGTAATGCGAAAAGGATTGTAAAACAGAGCCTCATTTTTCACCTCAGTAGTGCAACGAAACAAGCAAGGTTTCAAATTGCGATTACCGTCCAAGATCTTCAAAAAGGAAGCGCAATTATCGCCGAATGCTCGTTCTTTAACCAATAATTTCCGTCCCCTAATTGCTAAGCGGAAATTTACATCGATTAGGATTTTCGGAAAAGGCGCTTAATCGCTCCGGAAAATATACTTCGGATGCTGGGGATTTGCGGCTAAAGCATGCGTACTCTAAATTTGCGTGAGTGGATGGAAGCAATGCGTTGATTTAGAAAAAATCTTGGTTTTGCAATGTTCAGAGAAACAGCTTACGGAGGAAAACAAAATAGAGAGTGAGAGGCTTCCTAATTCAACGCGGTTTGATCTTTCGGACAATTGGGACATCCAACCGCCTTCAAAATCAATGGTGGTAGAATGTTTACTAAAAAAATAAAAAAAAACTTACTTGTCCGCACGGCACTTTCCCAGCTGCACGGGCTCGGGAGCTTCCTGAAAGAAAAGAAGGTCAGTCGAGAGTCAAAGATCAAAGATCGAAGATTAATGAAGCAATTATTCACCTTGAACTGGATTCTATCGAAGAATAGCGCATTGAAGAGTTCCATCTTGGGCTCGGTGGTCACGGATGCCTAAAATATTCATTTTTCACAAAAATCACCAAAACTTAACGATATTGGAATAGAATATAAAAAATTGTAAATATAAGACTTACCTTCATGCAATCCACGCAGTAATTATTCATGATGGCGTTAGGTGCGATGATTCGGTTGTACAACTGCATGTTTTGCTGAAAAGAAAGACCTTATTTATCTTCATTACTGCAGGAAGTCAAAACAAATATTGTATTAGACAAGTCGAGAAACAACTGCGATGACATATGGCTGTATTGTGAAGAAACTCTTGAATTGAGAGCAGGAATATCTGTTTGACATTCAAAATTATAAGTTGTCAAAAGAATTGAACAAAAGTTGTTATCTTGCGTGTTGAAATGGTCAACAAAAACATTGTGATAGTATTAAATCCCCGGGAGGAGGACAGGGGGGGGGGTAGCCTCTGTCTCGAAAATTCATTCACCTCGAAGAAGTAGTATGTGGGCGTGAGACAGCAGGCGAATTCGGAGCAGCGAAGACGCTCGACACGAGAGACCACGAGGACGGGACGCTGTGAGAAATGTGGTTGATACAGGTTGAGATATACTCTAAGCTTAGATATACGGCTGCTCTTTGAGCAAGCACGCGTTTTATGAGAGACGCTGTGAGAAATGGGGTTGAATTAATAATAATAATAATAATAATAATATTAATATTTATCCGCACTGATGGTACAACTGTGGGGGGGGGGCGGGTTTGGGTGGAAAGAGGAATTGAAAGGGGCGAGTAATGCGAGCGAAACGAGCAACCGAACAGATCATGCAACCTCCTTTCTCATCACGCTCATAAACTCCGAGTACTTCGTTGGAATCTTTCCCTTGCGAAGCACATCATAAAGCGCATTACCGTTAATCGGGAGGAAAACGTTCCACCGACGGTATTTTACGGTATTTTACCGTAAAAACGAGTATTGGCTGCCATTTCCTTCAGAGTTGATGAAATTGCACCATTTTTGGAATTCGGGCGTTTCAAATGATTGCCTATATGGCACAGAAGAACTTTTTTCACAGATATTTAATTAAAGTACCGTAGTTGAAAGTTGCGTGTGTGGTGTAAATTGGAGCGTGCCGAGCGCTCCAATTTACACCACAATCATTGTCGGGTGCACTATTCAAATTGCCTTAAATCGCGCTTTCGGGGCAGTTTTGGAACGCCACTGACTTTTTTGTGTTTTTGAAAGTACAAGTGCTGCCTTAAAAATGAGGACGTGGCAGATTCCGATGCCACCAGCCCGCTCCATCAACTCCCACCAGCTCTGGAACACATTCATACTATCAAAATCAACAATGAATCAATTGAAACAGGCTGAAACTCGAGAAAGAAAGCGTATTCCATCAGCTGGTCACCAAAACTGCCGAGAAAGCTCAATTTACGGCAATTTGAATAGTGCACCCGACATGGCGCACGCTCGGCACGCTCCAATTTACACCACACACGCAACTTTCGACTACGGTACTATAATGAAATATCTGTGAAAAAGGTTCTTCTGTGCCAGATAGGCAATCATTTGAAACGCACGAATTCCAAAAATGGTGCAATTTCATCAACTCTGAAGGAAATGGCAGCCAATACTCGTTTTTACGGTAAAATACCGTAAAATACCGTCGGTGGAACGTTTTCCTCCCGATTAACGGTAGTTATCCGATTTGCGAAGCTTTTTTCTCTAACCTTTGTTTTAAATGGCAATTTGCACACTTTATAACCTGCCCCTCTGAGATTCGACTTGCTCAGAGTGAGAATGTGAGCTTGGTTGCGAGACAATCGTGAGTTTCCAAAGAGCAATTCGTAAGCATGTTTGAAGTCATTCACCTTTCGCCGGTGAATCAAGGATTTCAATTTGAGCATTTCGTTACGTTCCTCTGGTCGTGGCCGATTTTCAAAATTGTATCCCAAACATTTGTAACTTATCAATCTAGTTACATTGTTCTGGATTTTTTTTCCAGTTTCCCAGCTTCTTTTTCATATACTGGAAAAGCAACACTTGGGCAAAATTCCACCATTGGTCTAACGTATGTGGTGTATGCATTCACCATCACTTTGGCATTGTTTGTGCTCAGACCACGAAAAATAAGGTTGGCACGAGTTGCAGCCTTTTTAGTGACTATTACGAAGTGGTCTTTGAATGAGAGCTCGTCGTCGATTTGAATTCCAAGGTCTCTTATAGAAGATTTTGATTCAATTTTCGAAGTGTTCAAAAAGTAGTCACACTTTGGATTCCCTTTTCCAATGTGAAGGACATTACACTTTTCACTAGCAATACTCAATTGCCAGGTGTCACTCCACTTCAAAATGGCATTTATACTTTGCTAGAGTTTATTGGGTGCACTCAACTCATTCTTTTGAAAGGCCAGGAAAATTTTCAGGTCGTCAGCAGAAGTAAACCCATTCCAACCGTTGGCTTCGATTACACTTGGCAAATCGGCAGTGAACAGGTTGAAAAGGAGAGGACCAAGAACTGATCCTTGCGGCACACCACTAATGACTGGTCTAGATTCGGAGAGGGTCTGGTTTACTCTCACTTTGAATACTCTGTTTGACAAGTATTCGCGTATCCACTTTATCGTGAGAATGGGAAATCCCATTACAGACAACTTTTGGATGAGTTTTTGATGGCTCACTGTGTCAAAGGCTTTTGCGTAGTCAAAGTATATTACGTCTACACAGTGTCAATCGACGACTGTCAATCGATTTAGACCAGTCATTTACAACTTCCAGCATTTGAGTTTCGACCGAGCGGTTCTTTCTAAATCCAAACTGTGTATCGGGAAAGATACCGTAGTTTTCGCAATCCAAAATCATCTCTTTAGCGAGGCATTTTTCGAAGACTCGGCAAAAGAAACTTGTTATCGAAACGGGCCTGTAGTTCAATGGATTCGAGTAAGGAGCCTTTTTCTTGAGAGGTGTTATGGTAGAGTATCGCCTGTTTGGAACCTCCGACAACTCATACGATCGTCTAAAGATAATTTCAAGAGCAGCGGCAAGGGGAACCGCAGTCTCTTTAATGAATATCATAGAGATGTGGTCAGGTGTTCTACAGGAAGACGATTTCCATTTCTCTATTAACTCGCAAATTTCGAAACAACTAAACATGTCCTTGTACTCGTTAGAAACTTTTTCTCTCGCATGCGAAAAGGAAGGGGTTCCACTATTGTCTTTAGTGAAAACTTTCGAAAATGTTTTCGCCAATAATTCCGCTTTGTCTTTGTCTGACCCTACTTGACAATTTGAATCATCAATTAGGCAGTCTACGACGGAATTACGGGCATGTGACAGTTTGGATTTTAAGTATCCGTAAAATTTCTTCTTGTCTTTTGCCTCTAAAATTTTCCTTTCAAGGTTTTGTTGAAACTTTGTTACTTCCCGATTGCATTCAGCGTGAAGTTTTTCGAATTTTACTTTTGACGAGTTTTTCCCGTCATTCAAGAACTCACTCCATGCGAAATGGCGCCTTTTCGAAAGTCTGTGAATGTGATCAGGTAAAGGCTTTCCGGTGGACTCAATTCGCATCATCGGAACATACTTCTCGATAATTTCCTCTAAATACGTGATGAACTTTTCGTACATTTCGTCTACGGTCAAGTTTATTTCGAAAAAAACCATTCCAGTCGGTGTTTGATAGCAAAAGGTTAATCTTCCCGTAATCAGCGTTACGGAAATTTTTAGCATATTTTGCTCTTTGCTCTTCGGTGGCCAACATTAACTCGAATGAAAATGCAGAATGGTCTGAGTTTCCGTAGTTTGGCAATTTCTCAACATTACGCACCACCGTATCTGAATTAGCGAGAAGTAAGTCCAAAAACGCATCTTTTCGAGTTGTGTCGAGAATGAGTTGATTTAACCCAATTTCAATCGCAGCATTAAATAAAATAGAGATATAGCTCCAAGTAGAGATGTATTAGTGTGAGCTAGATGAGGTTGAGTATATGAAACGTAACAGGACGCGCGAAACTGCCGCATGGACTGTAAAAGCGTACAAGGTAGCTCAATGACTAGATGGCTTGTCGATTTGGGGAGATTGGTGGGACTCCTTTAGTGGTCAGCAGAAGGTTGGTAAATACTACGTTTTTTAATTAGTCCGGACATAACGAAATTCCGCGTACTCAAATCGTTTAGGTTAGATTTCTATGCCTTTTAGTCACTACTTTTCAATGTTTTTCATTGTAATCGGCTAAAAACAACTATTAGGAAGTATTAAATTCCATTTTGGAGCCAGAGAAATCTCTTTGGACGTATTTATAAGCATTTGGTGCGGTCGGGCGCCTTTTCCGATAATCGTCAATTTCCCCATACGCGCGTACAATTTATTTGTCAAGTTTTGTGAAAAACATAATATCTAGGGTGAGATTAATGAAGATGCATATGTATTTCCAAGATGAGATATGGGTTGTGACGCTGCGTGTGTGTTCAGACCAAAGTGCAAACTACAGCTCTGTGGTATAGTTTGTGATCAGTATAGTTCACTTCAGTGCCGGTAATCACCCTTCCCATTTCAATTTCCTGAAATCTCACTACACCCTCGCCTTTCAACTTTTTAGTAAATCTCAGGGTTTAATTTCCCAGATATGAGTTAAACGATAACCAAACAACTAGTTGTTTAACAGTGAAATCGCCTTCTTCACGAGAGAAATCGTGGTGTGAGGAGATTGATGGGTGACTTCCCTATTAAACGACTTTTGTTACCTTTCAAAGTCTACTCCCAAACAATCCTTACCGTAAGGACCATGGCGCGCACGTTAGTCATGAATCCGACGTCCATCTTGAACCAGAAGTGCACGGCCGCCTTGGGGTTCAAGAACCATCTTAATATTTTAATTAATTAACTATTCCACTAATTAATATTAATTAAATAATATTAATTTCTTTAAATTTGTGCAAAAATTGAACTAAGCAGCAAATTCATTGAGAATAATCACAGTTTTTTTCGGTAATAAAAGTAAAGGCAAAGGCCATCGGGAGTATCCACGTCAAGCGATTTCACAGTCGTAGGACAACGCTAGGTGGGATCCACTGGTAAAACCCGCTGTTTAGTGTTAATTAATTTAATTAATAATTATTAATTAATTAATTAATATTAATTAATCATTTTACATCTTCATGAACTCGTCCGGCACGAAGACTTCCATCGTGCGCACAGTGTTGTTGTTGACGGCCATGAAGTTCTTGTAGTTGTACTTGGCGAAGGGTACTCCCTGTAAAAAGGTAAAGGTAAAGGTGTATCCACGTCAAGCGATTGCTATGTCGTAAGACAACGCTAGGTGGGACCCACTGGTAAGGCCAGCTGTAAGAAGCGGAATAAAAGTAATGAGCGGAACGAAAGAAGGATAGGTTGGATGAGAAGATACGGGTGATTTAATGACTAGGAACCGTAACTGATATTGTGGAACGTCCAGATTTTTGTGGCAAATCGTAAAAGTGTTTATACAATATCTTCCGCATTCTCATCCGACCTATAATCCGAAAAAAAGGAAAGTTTACATAAGCACGACGGTCGATCTCCTTGATGTCCACGAGAAGGCGCTGCAGCACGAAGCCCTCGGTCCTTAAAAAGCACGATTAGTGAGAAAAAAAGGTAAAGGTGCATCAACGCCAAGCGATTTTACGTCATAAGACAGCGCTAGGTGGTACCCACTGGTAAGGCCAGCTGTTAAGAGATTAGTGAGAGAAAAGTAAAAAAAAGTTTTAATGCACAGACCGGGAATCAAACACTCTTTGGTATCTTGAGCCTGCTCGGCAATTTCTAGAGTAGCCACTCAGAACAAAGTTTATTGTAAGCGAGAAGTTGCTATCAATGCGCATTTGAAAAAAAAAATAAAATTAAGAACATCTCCTACCACACTGAAAGTAAAACTAGCACGACAAGAGTTACCGTACCCGTCGATGCCTTGACAGGAATCACCACGTCACCTACCGTAATTCCGGAACTAACGTGCTTCCCCGGCTATTCCTATCGCTAATTAATCGAAATCCCTCTATATTGCGATGTTAATCCGTTCAGCTTTCCCGTGATCGCACAACTTTCTTCATTTTCTGCACTATTTCATTCACTCTAACCGCATGCACCTCTTCTCTCTGCATCTTAGTATAGAGAGGCGGCCAACAACCAGATTAGGAGAAGAGAAATGATACATCCATCTTTTCCATTTCACACTCTGGCTTTCGTCGACCAACGAGCGGGCGAGAGAGTGTGCGAAATTGAGAGACGGCGTTCTAATTTCTCGAAAGAAGCCAAGATACCAACACATTCATGGTGAACTTGAGCGTGATTTGCTTGGCGCCCTTGATGAAGTCAGCGGCCTTACCCGGCACGAGTGAGAAGCGTTGGCCTGAAAATAACACGTTAATTTCGCGCTTCAAAAATCTCAATTTGAGCCTCAAATATATATATCTCAAATACAGTATCGTCCCAGATTCTCTTCAAAAGGATGTTCAAATATCGGTGGGCTGAAAATAGTTGGCTAATTCGCAAATCAAAGATCTACTTTTACTCACTTTCAGTGAGCATTCTGACGAAATAAGCTCCGAAAGATAAAATCAAGCACGCTAATTTGGCTACTCAAATGCATACTTTCTGTCACTCTCACTCAGCTCTGACGTAATCTTCTCCGCAAAATCAAAAGAGTTAAAATCAAGAAAGTACCATAGGGCAGAGGGGTCGATTCGATAACGAAGTCATCCGCAGCGAATTTGATCTCCTCGAGCTAAAAAAGTTGTTCTTTGATCTCAGATATCTTGCTCCAACGTTTGGTCTCGCCTAGCAGTACTCAGAAATTCATGAGCCGCGTTGAATTATTCTTTAGAGTGTGTGAAAATCAAAGTATCCCAGCAGACTTTCTTCCGATGAGGTAGAGTGATAGTACAGGGAGAATGGAGAGACTGCGACACCTCTTCCGCCTCACAGAACTATCTCTCATTTCGCAATGCTTTCTGGTCGGTGGTCAGAGAGGCGAGAGAGCATGCGGAAGTGAGAGAGAGAGTGAGACTATTACTCGCCTCACACCACAACTTTTACTCTCGGGGCAATTCGAGGAAAGGAGAAGGGTAGGGATTGGAAGGCGACACCATCGCACACCTACCAAGGCACATCAACCCCCGCCACGAGACACACATTACCCCGCTCGTATTCTGATGAATATATCGCAACATGATTGTCAGTTCTGTTTCGCCGAGAAGGAATATATGAGAAAGTGTGAATTTTCCGTGAAAAATCAGAGATTCTAAGAAGAGAGCACAATGGTTGTTGCGCAGAGGGCCGAAATTTGATCTTACCAATTTGATCTTACCTATCAAACCACCCCTAGGAATCCTTAGAACTGTCTGGTCCCAATCTCCAGGAAGAGGAATCTGATCCCGCTAATCAAGATACAATGCAGTTGAACTGTTGAGAGCTCAGCGCACAAACCTCTTCGGCGCTTCTCGGTCCGTCCCATTCGAAAGCGTAATCGCTTTGCTCCTGATATCTGTGGCCGGGGGGAAGGGGTGCGGGCTCGGGAGTTGTGGTGCTGGAATGATGGAGGTTAAGATGTCTTCGCCACGCTGGAGGATATTGGAAGGCCAGTATCGCTCCTGGTATTGCTGCAATTGCATTAACACATTCTACGGGTTCTCATTTGCGTTTTCATTTTCGCTGAACCAATCTTTCTCGGCGCTCAAGTCATCTCTGAAAGGTTGGATATTAAGAAGTAAGTTAGGAGTCGCACTCGGATGGTCAATTACGTCATTCCAGACACATTTAAACCCATACACAGGGTCGCTTGATTTCATTAGCCAAACGAGTGGGGGAAATCGAGTAAGTAGTGTTTCTCAACATTGGGGGAATTGTTACAGAGGTAATTTTGGCAATCTTTATTGAAAGCATGGGAATTTTCAGGGAGGACAAAGGGGTACGACTATTACGGGGGAGTTGCACCCCTGCACATCTCTCCATCATTGAATCTAAATTGGTTCCGTATTTTTTACAAAAATAGAGGTGCAGGAGTGTAGTTGATTTGATGCGACCACTTCGAACGATGGGTGAGACAAGGAATGAGTAGTTCGATTACCGTTCTTGCTGTGCTCTGATGAAGTTGTCGAGGGCGAAGTTGCACGTTATGTAGAAGAGGTAGAGACTGCAGGCATGATCGGACGGATTAGTACGTACATTCGGAATTTTCTGGGGAGAAGCAGCCCATAAAAGGTAAACGGTGTATCCACGTCAAGCGATTTTACAGTCATACGACAACGCTAGGTGGGACCCACTGGTAAGGCCAGCTGTTTAGAAGCTAAGCAGCCCATGGACGCCCATTATACGATTGATAGACAGGCAGGAAAGCAGGGAGGACGGATTAAGATTGTCGAACGAGGATTACGGAGGGATTAGCAATCTCGGATTCTTAGCGATGTCGGTATTTCGAAATTACAGCTTGGCTCAAGAAATAGCTAGAAAAGGAGATGGATGAGTACATTAGTACATAGTTTCAACACTTCTTCTGTTATTGGACACACCCCCTGATCAGGACGGTTCGACAGTGGATGAACGACGGACAGATTAGCATACGCACATCCGCGGGAGTTTTGAGAGTGATATTCGATTTGGAGACTTAAGCTGTGAGATTTGCTCTAACAAACTCAATTTTACACCAATAATCTTGCATCTAATGCGTTGTACTATCTCTTTATCGCCACTCATTGACGAATCATATGCGTTGTTGCTTTCACGCCCCAGACAAAAACTCTCAAGTTCTCGCTGTTTCTCATCAACTTTGTATTACTCTCTACTCCTTGCATACTCATCGTTTTTTTAATTTTTTTCTTTTCAAGTGCTCAAGGAGTCTCGCATTTTTTTCTCAATTTGCCAAGTCGTTTTCTGCTTCAGACATTCCCCATCCCTTCTCAGTTTGTCGTTACACTTGAGTACTTATGGAACAGACAGCCGGAAGGGCAATCATATGTCTGGAACTGAACGACGGATCTCTCGTGCTGCCCACTATTTCCCGGTCAGGGCCGGGAAGGAGGGAGCCGGGAAATGCGGACAGACCGGAAGTGGTGGTTCTCTGACAGGCGCATGTGCCGGACATGTGAATCGCGCGCACCCGATGGGAGGGAAGAGTGGCAGTTAGGGATGCCACGAAATGGTCTCTTCATTTCGCACACTCTCTCAACGGTTAGGGAGGCGAGAGAGCGGGCGAAAAGAGGAGAGTCATGCCTCGCCAAGACTGGCAGTTTGAGAGCGGGATGAGACGGCGTCATCCCCGATTTCTCTAGGGGGGGGGGCATTAGGCATTAGGCAGGTACGACAATTAGGCAGCCCGCCAGAATTCAAACGTACAGTAGTCAGGTCCCCTGACGCAAGACCGAAAACGCATTAGCCCTCGTCTCAGCAATTAGCCCAACGCGAGCGGACAAGGCTACCGTAGCCTTGACAATGCCCATTACGAGAGGAGGGACTCGAGAGTGGGGGAGAGTAGTAAAGTGGATCGGGCAATTCCGCCTACCGTACTCTAGTCATAAATCAGGCCCAGAAAAACAGGCTACCGTAATCCTGACTAACGAATACAAGCTACCGTAATCCTGACTAACTACAATGACTACAGCGAGGTCAACGCACTAAGGACCAATAATCGGGATGTCATCAATGTTATTTTGAGACGGGAATCACGGGAGTTTGCGCTAATCCTCTCATATTTCCGGTGATGTCGAGACTGGTGTCGTTCATGTAGTGAAAACATGACCGAATTCGGAGAACAAGCACTCGAATTCAAGAGTTCAGCGCCTACAGTATTCCGTCGAGTAAGACACTGCTTTGTTGGGGCACACGCGTGTAAATGATCCTTTCGAATGCGCCTTTCTGGATGTCTGTTCCATGAGTACTCCAAATAAACGGAAAATTGACCAACCACTACAACCTGTGAAATTAACGCTGTAATTTCAGCCAGAAAAGGGGACAGGCCCAAGAAATTAAAGTACCGTATCCCATGGTTTATTGAAGGGGATACCGTATCCGTATCCCGCAATACTGCGAAAGGCAAACCGTATCCTACCGTGCTTCATTGTTCAGGAGCAGGGTATTGTAATCAACTCTGACCCCCGGTTCATGGGAGGGTCTTCTGTAATCTACCGTACCTCAGAGCGATCGCGAAGATGTAGATCCCAAGGATGGCGCGTGGCGTGATTTGCACCTTAGGCTTCTCGGGCTTGGCCCGAGTGTACTTGATGGCAACCATCTGCAATGATGACCAGATCAGATCGCATTTATTCCGGTCAATCAGGGAGGCACAAGAAACAATGGAAGTGAGGAGTCAATACATACACCATAGCGCTGATATATAGATCTTCCAGATTTCGGCAATGGGCCTGCAGGAGGAAACACCGTTAGGAATAGGGATCTTCGCTCTCTAAAGATGATCGGTGCTGATAAATGTACACGCGCGTATCTCCCCATTCCGCATGCTCTCGCAAATGAGAGAGGCTTACTTCACACGAAAGAGGAGGTGAAACGAGACAGGATGAGGATGGGGGGTCAGGGAGATGCGTTCTCAAGTGCTCCTCATTACGCATGATGTTGAGCCCAGGCAAAAATCGGGAAATAAAGAGAGAGTCGCCAAGAGATAATGGCCACTTCAGAAGCGCTTACTTCTCTCTCGCTCGTCTCGCTAGACTTGGTCAATGCCGAGGCGCTTTGCTACCGTAATCTTATCTCGCCTTCATTCTCCACGCACTCTCGCTTTCTCTATAAATAAAAGAACGGAGAGTCTGCCACTCTCTCCGTTCCACGTGCTATATTGCACACTCTAACCAAGAGCAGAATAGGAGCTACCGTACCCCTCCCCCCCCCCCCCCCGCACTCTCGCGCTCATAGTACTACCAGGTGAAATGGTAAATGTAGCGTTTCAAGCTGCGCGGAGGAGCAGGAGACGGGGCTAATGCATTCGCAACGAATAAATCAGTGGAGGCTACTAAGACACCAGACGCGCCGTGTCCCGTGTAAAAGCCGTCTCCTCATTTCACACACTCTCTCACCGGTCAGAGAGGCGAGAGAGTGTGTAAAATGAAGAGACGGAAGAATGAAGAGAAGAGAAGGAGGGGAAGGAGCGCAAACTGGACGTGGAGGGGGAATCGGGAGTAGGGCGCCGCCAAATTAGCCGTATTATCCTCCGGAGCGTACGCATGCTTTTTAGCCGAGTAGTTTCACGTCATTGCTAGAAACATGAAAGGGGAACCGCGCGGATTTCGCGCGAGAGTTTCTCGGTTGAATATGGGGAAGATTCCTACTACCTGCCGATTATGCGTGCCTTTTCGAGACGTGACGTTGATTGATGCGTGCCAATAAGAGCTCGAAATGTGAGTCTCAGTCTCTCTTCGTTTCCCCACACTCATTCGCTCGCCCTAGTGACGAGAGAGTGTGAGAAATGAAGAGACGGCGGCGGCACGTATTTCGAGTGCTGATGTCAATTAACCGCGTGAGAGATGGCTGCGCCTTGAGGTCACAGCGGGGATCGCCGACACATTTCTGTGCTCAAGGCACAAACACTATTATAGATAGCAAAAGTGTGTGCATCTTCCCCCTTGTACCTTGAGCCTAGTCGGTAATGACTAGAGTAATCATGCTGATAAAAACATTTCTGTGCTCTTTATTGCAGGGAAGTTTCAAAAACGGTCAGGCGGCAATTTCTCCTAGCTAGAAACTCTCCTCTCCCACAAACAACCCATCGACTTCTGGGAACCTGCGGAATCTTTCTCGCAAGATTTGTCTCGGGATAGAGCAAGGAGGAGAGGGCAGACGGCATCTCACGCGCCGAGAAAACTACTGAAGGAGTAGTAGTCGCCTAGTAGTTGCAGGGGAGGGCTTATACTGAGAGGTAAAGGGTAAAGTTGCTCCCACAATCAAGGTGATTTAACAGTCGTAAGACAACACTAGGTGGGACCTTTCGGTAAAGCCACCTGTTAGGATGCTGTCGGAAATCTAGTAAAGAAATCAAGTACGAATCGCACAATGGCTAGCGCGCGCAATGTGTTGCGATCAGGCGGCGGCTGGGTTTACAGCTTGATTGATAAGATGGATGAGAGGGGGGAGAAGGGAGAGTGGCGTCGCAAGGACTACACTGGCGGTATGATTTGGCGGGATGGACTGGCAGGAATGACTCTCCTCATTACGCTCGACTCTTTCGCCTCTCTGACCGGTAAGAGAAAGTACGCGAGATGAAGAGACCATTTCTTGCCAAGCCATCATAGTAAGATTAGCCAGGGCTGTTGACTTGTGGAAGACGACGTAAAAAAAGAGGGGGGGGAGGAGTCGGATAAGGTGGTTTCATCTTCCTCCGACGAGACATTGGTCTAATGGAGCATTCGCAGTGCAATAACAAGTGCGAGAAACGCTCGCTAACTCTCTCACTTTCACCTGCTCTCTCGCCTTTCTAACCGTCCGAGGAGTAAGTGCGAAAACCAGACTGCTAATAAACGCTGTCCGCGCTGACCCTCTATTACTCGGGTGAGGGAGGTCAGACGGTGGGGAGAGACCAGGTGGGATCGAGAGAGTTTCGGGCAGAGAAAGGCGAGAGAGCATGCAACATCGAGAGAGTGCAAGTGTCTGCGATCTCTCGTCTGTCTCGGACGCAAATGTCTGATGAGAATCTCGGGGAAAACCCAGACTTTGCGATCAGACAGCTAACAAACATCTAAGGGGAATACTAATGTCTGGCCCCAGGCCTACTGCCCCTCCCCTCCCCTACCTCCTTACTACCTGGTAACGCTAGCAATTCCGAGAACTCTCTCCTAATTTGCCCTGCCCCTCGCCCCCTCTGGGCCCAGAGAACAGCGGGAAAGGAGGAGAGCGGAACTAAGCTATCTAGCCTGTATGCTATCTAGCCTCGGGAGAAAAAGAGAGAGATTTGGGAGAGCGAGAAATTGCTGGGATACCGGTATCTAAAAGATAACAAAGCCGTGGTGATAAGACGCCCACGGCTCCTGGAGAATAGAGAGAAACATAGCAAACCAGAGATCCCGAACACTCTAGTTTCCGCACAAACTCGGAGTGTACGGTAGTACAGATGAGCATTCTACTCGCTTTTCATGATCTGTTTTCTTCGAACTGCCTAGAGAACGAGCCAAATCGAGAGACTCCAATGGCTGGGTACGATTTGTAGCGGACAATGATGAATGTTCCGCTTTTTTAGAGGAAAGGACGGAGTGATCGAGTGAAATTGGGAGAGGGGAGGCTCAAGGCTGCAGGTGGCGCGACAAAAAAACGATTGGAAGAAGGTCAGTGCGAAGGACGGATCGTCAGTGGAATATACACTGGCGAAATCGAGTGGAGAGGGATCGGTTTATGTTACGGGGGATAGATCGATGGAATGAGGTGGTGATCGGCGTCTATTTGCAAGCTCACGAAACACATCACAATTTGAAGAGATGAAATGTTTCTCCGCGGTTAACATGTGGTCCAGGGGAGGAATCGAGAGGCGAGTGCAACAAAAAGCGGCGAGTTTCCGGAACGAATGGAAGATTGGAAACTTATGCTGCCTCTCTGGAGGAATCTTCTCAAAAGTGTTATTTCATTTCAGTTATGTTAAAATGGGGAGTAAAACAATAAGATCCATATCACCGCTGGGGGGAGCAAGCCCAGAGGGAATCCACCAGCAATCCCGATGCAATCTTCAAAAGTTGAAAGCAGCCCAAGGTAAGTGGGTAATCGGAAATAGCATCCCGTTAATCAATGCGCATGCATCCTGCAGAAGATCACTGAAGATTCCTACCATTCTTCGGATGCACGGTAAACAAAGGGAAGGGCTGGAATGCATGCAAGTATATAATATACTTGCGGGAGTGAGAGTGTTTCTTCGAACAATCCGACCTTATGCGCTATTCAAAATCTTATAGAATATACAAAATCGTACAGAAAGTGATGAAACCGTTCCAGGACAACCAAAGAAGTATATACTACTTGAATACAATTATATACTTGCGGGAGTGAGAGTGTAGCTAGTAAGCGAGCACTTCCCTCCCGATTGTTCAGTGGTCCATAAGGCAGGATAATGGGATGGGCTTCTACCAACGGAAGTGAGCAGCGGGGGGAAGGGGCGGAGTGGGGAACTGGTAGCTGAGGGGGGGGGGCAATCGATATAGTAGTACCACCGCCGTTCATTTGAATTACTTTCCGGACAAAAGACCTTAGTTGCGCGAAGGGAGAAATGGATATAGTGCTGTTGAACCGCCGAATTAACAATTTGACGAAGAGTTTTTTTTAATGAGAAGGGAGGAGCGAATTGAGGAGCATGGCGATAGATAAGGTAATGGAATTAAGCGGTGAAAGGCGAGCGGTGAAAGTAAAATGCGTTGACAATCGATATAATCTCGTAGGGTGAAAGCGCCTTCCAGTAGAAATGACCGGGGAGGGTGCGAAATGGGGGAACGGAGCTACTACCGCCTTTCATCTAAGACAGCTTTGAGCATAAATTAGCGAGAGGAGGGGCTATTTTATGAGCGGGGGCAATCTATATAGTACCGACCGAAGTATCACCGTCTTATGTCTAATGCGCCTGTAACTGTTAGCAAGCACAGTGGACAATAAGTGACCTCAGAAAGGAAACAATGCACCGTTCGACACTGAATATGAGTGAGAGCAAGCCCTGTGGATTCGGAGAGATTTTGACAGACGGTCCAGAAGTGCAGTGGAGAGTGATTTCGTTAGAATTCAAGTAGAAGAGGACACTATGACGCTTGCTACCTACGGCTCACACTTGCTATCTGGAGCCAAAGTTGGCCGCTTTTCAGTCTTTGTGGGCGTGATTGGACGAGCCAAAGGCAATCGCCCGAGTGAGATGAAAATGGAAAATGGCCGGTTGTTGGTCGGGGAATGGAAAGGACTTCAGACGGGTTGGCGAAGATTAGGGGCTTGTCTATATCGCAAAGTGGAGGGGCTTCTCCGCTTCTGAGAAGCAGCTTCGGCGCCGAGAGTAACGGATCTATCCCTTCTCTGGCCCTCTCCTTTCCCGCGCTCTCTAGCCCCTCTCTGACCGGTCGGTGCGGGAAACGGATACTTTGGAAGCCGTTTCGAGGGGCGAGATGAGGCTTTTTTAGGGCAGCAAAAGCAGGTGAGGCGCCATCGTTTCAGACATTCTACTCGGAATCAGAGACAAGTGGATGCAGGAACCAGAAGGGTACAACAAAATTCTCGATCTCTCATTTCGCACACTCTCTTGTCAATCGACCGGTCGAGAGAGTGTGTGAAATGACGAGACGGCGAGCCGTATTGCGCACTCTAGTCGATGCTGAAACCCTATCGCCATAGCGCGCCCTTGAAATGACAGAGAGATTTCGTAGACAATAATGAGGACATTCGCAAATTGACGATGCAATTGATCATTACGATAGTACGGTCGGACGGGTTTGTGAATTTCTAGTAGGAATTGAGAGTTGTGAGGGGGTTCGTAAAATTTAGCGGTTCGCGAGTATTTGAAATGGCATTTGGACGCAAAAATGACCAAAAAATAGCGAAATGGCGAAATTCGACAAAATATCGTCAATTCTGGAAATTTCTGGTGGAGAAATACTAACTTCAGGTTGCCGGGAGAAGGAATTGAATGGAAGTGAGATCAAAGATTCAGAGATTATCCAGGTGCTACTGATCTTTGGCACGTTTTCGACGATGAATCAGAACTGAAAGCAGTCTGTGATGTATTCCGAAAACACGGTGAAATCCCGTCATTGCTAGTCTGAGAGACACGGGCCTATTTCGCTACTAAGAAGACACTAGTTTGGTGATGCATCTCAAAAATAGAGAGAAACCACGAAAACTTTGGAAATTAGCGAGAAACACTATTGATCTAACTGAGCAACTGCTTTTGCGAACAGGGGCCTATTTCGACAGCTATCTTGTTATTAAGAAGATAACCGCTTAGCGATGTATCTCAAAGTAAAAAATTGAGAGATATCTCTGAGAATTTCAGCAAAAAAATACATGGAAACGCAACTGATCAAGCATCTCGGTGCTACTACTGTTGGAGATGAATATAAAAGCATGAAACTCAATGCCTCGCAAACACAGTCTAGAATATTAATCAGAAAGAAACCGAAGCCGCCAAGCCTACTAACTCCCACCTCCCGACTAGTGTTTTGGCGGCTCTTTCCAGTGGCGGAAACATGATCGTTATCTCCAATGGGAATTTCGCGCCATAAGAGACTCCGTTTTCCTACGTCTCCTACTCTCCTCATCTATTCTAAACTCGAGTATACTAATTCATAATCAAGCTTTGGAATATTTCTCAGACTTTCAACAGAAAAAAAGTAGTAGTGAGGGAGTAAACAAAAAAATTTTGGAGAATTTCATGACAAAACAATGTTTCGTCGAGAGCACGACTGTTCTATGTCGAGGCCTCCTCATGTTGTGAATCCCGATGACTCAGCTTCAGACTAATACCTCGGTCGTGCTTGGAAAATGGCCCGTTTACGGCCACCGCTCCGTTTTTCTTGGCGATTAATCTCGATCCGAGGCGTTATCACTACTGTCCTAATGGGTCTGGCGGGCCGAAATTTCTCGTTGTATGATTTTCCAACCCTACCTTTGCTAAAAATGATCTACTCTCCGGGAGATGTCCCCAGTTGTCCCCTCAACTTCAGGCTCGCCGAGGCTCTTCGGGTGAGCTTCACAAATGATTGTCGTGAGGTTCAGAGAAGAATGCATAATGCAGAAGAACATGCCGGCACGAGATGAGAGGAAGAGTTCGAAGCCGTCGTTGCGGCCATTTGTGGGCCACATTTATGGGCCACTTTAGAGTGGGGGAAGGTGGAATCTCGAGTTTGACGGCGGCGGCGCGTTGTCATCCCTTCTAGAAAACATGCCTAACTGTCTCGTCACCGCTAGACAGAGGCCTTTCACCCTTAACCGCTCTCTCTCCACCTGATATGTTTTTTTTTCAGAGCGCTCACTGTCGGTTGAAAGTCGGTTAAAAGGCTTATCAACAATGTCGAATTGGAGAGTACGAAGCCCCATTAAATGCTTCCATCCTCCACTCCGTTTCACTTCTCCATTCCGTAACCTACACATCTTCAGCAAAATGTAAAATTTGCACAATTTCTCCACAAAACTTCACATTTCCGATAATCTGATCGATCGAATGAGATTTACATGTAACTTTCAAATTGTTCCATAATAATTGTAATTTCAGAGGGACTATTATGGGTATCTGAGAGAAGCGAGAGCACCTCTCCTTTTTGTCCGCTCCTCCCATTGTGTCCCATTGTGTGTTCATACGTAAGCCCCTATTCTCCTCAGCAGTCCTATCTGAATTCAGTGTGCATCGACTCTATCGAGCGCCTCTCTTCTCTTATCATCATGGATCTGTAAGTGATGCTTGATACTAGTTGTATAGCACACGGACTGTACCCACGAGGCATAATTATGCTGTTGTGGACGTTTCGTCTGTATAGCTTTCCTCACTCCTGATATACAATGAACACAATCCAATTTCAGGTGCAATCTCAACGAGACTGACGTGAAAGTCTGCTGCGAGCAGTTGTGTGCGTTTTGCATCATTTGTTGCTGCTCAAACAATTTCCCTTCTAAACCTACCTTAACCGAGCCTGCCGTAATCCTTAGAACGTCTGTCGTATTCTAACGTAATTAATAGCACCGTAATTCATAGTAGCCTTTTCTTTTCCTAATTGAAGCTAACTGACCGGAGAGACTCCGAATAGCGCACCTATCGTATGTTTTGCAGTGGTCCTTGCGCGTGAGCACTTCTGGTCTGTTAATGATCACGTGAGAATGTGTCGCGAGCTGAAGAAGAATCAGATGCATCTCAACGTTCAGGACGGTGAGGAGGGTTGATTACTGATTAGAGAGAAGTGATTATTGATCTATCCTTTCCCTACTCACGATGACATTAAAAAATTGCGTGAGATTACAAGGGAGGAAGACGGAGGATGACATCGCAATCGAGCACCGCTAATAGTAACTAGAGGCGCTGAACACGGATGCAACCTAACAGAAGCCGTTCTCAACTTTTTTGGCTTGCTGAGTCACATTCGTGCGCTTTTTGTCATTTGTACCCGTAAACGGACACTGAATTAGTGGTATTCATAGAACAACAGAGATTCCATTTGTGGTAATAAATGGAATTCCAGAATTTCGGAATAGGGATTACTAATATGACGTGAATGTGGATTCAGAAGATGGGTTCATTTAGACACGGGCTCGTTGGTTATGGGGCCTCATTTTCTGAATGTAATGGGAGGGATAATGCACTTCGAGGAGTGAACGAAACTGAATTCATTTCGTACAAGGTATAGTAGTACCTTATATATTTCTATAAAACATCTGGCCTTAATAGTGGGTCCCACCTAGCGTTATCTTACGACTGTAAAAACGACACACCTTTACCTTGTTTCTCATGAATTCGGTGTCGTAAATCAAAGAGCAATCATATTTCCGCTCCAGCTACAGTAGTAGCATCGCTAGCATAGTAATTGGAAACAAGACATATGTTACGCTACCCAATCTGCTCTTGGAAATTACGCCGTACATCAAGTGTGTTGGCCAATTTCCGCTGGATAATTAGGCGCGGCGAGAAGCGGGGAAGATCAAAGACTGCCAGGCGGTTTAGATTACGCAAAAAAACGGCCTTGCCTATTGCAGAAGGAGGGGAGATGGCAGCTGCTATCAGGTGCATGGAGGGCCTAATTGAGGGACTTAGATCTGCAAATGATTCGAGCTCGATATAGTGAGGGAAAACGAAACTCAAAAAAAAAAAAAATTTTAGTAAATTTAGCATCCCAGAAGTTTCAATTTCAATGTTTAAATCGATAATTTTTGATGGACATAATTGAATATATTTGAAAATCAAATTCGTTTTCCAGCTTCTTTTGAACGGAAATAAGGACGGCCTTCTGATATCCAAGTTGATCAGCGCATTGATGAATTATGTTGTGTATTCTGTATAATGTTGTGTCCCTAAAGATATTTCCTCCTGTAAGCCCATTGCCTGATGTAAGGATAAAACTGCAAACTGCAAACTGTATTCTATATTCCAGTCTGCTTCATCGTGGTCGAACTGGAGAAGGCTACTCGACTCCATCGTCGTTTGCTCGACCTCTGCGAGAAGATTGCTGCTGCGGCATTCAATGTACCGTACTCTCACTGCACTGTCTCATGAGTGTGCTCACTGAATCCTGCAATGGTCCAGATTCGAAAGGGGCAGTGCTTTTCCGACGGAGCCCCTAGTTTTTCCTTTCCTGAATGCAAATCGAAACAATCAGAAACTACATTCAATATGAGACGAGATGAGAGCAATCTTTCGAAAGACACTGAGTTCAATTCAAGCGAATAGCTATTGACAGAAATCAGAAGTACCATTCAATGAACCGTACCACTTCGCCCTTCTGACCATAACTCTAGCTCCATCACCGGGGTAGTGCTGAGAGAATTCTACATAAGATGAATGCTACGTTTTCCAACCTGCGAAACAATCCTCACTTCTGTGAAAATATAGTTACACACACATTCACAGACGAAGCGAAACAATGATTTGAATGATGAATTGAGTGCTACTCCAGAGATTTCGCAAACCGATGTTTTCAAGAAGCAGACCTATAAATCCCGACTGGTTAAACAGACAACCTGCAGTTAGACATACTAGCACCCTGCTATCATTCCCCGTTACGTCCGCTACTAGTACTTGGGTGTGAGTTAGTAAGCAGCATTTTGCCGCAACTGCCGCTCCCTTATGATTTGTCAAATCGTCTTCTTGGACTCCATTCATACAGCAGCAAACCACACTTTATGTTTTTCAGACTCAGCTGTCCACTCTGCAAAAGGCCGGTCGACTGCTGCTCTTCAAGGTGAGTAAAAAAAGAAAAAAAAGAAAGTTAAAAGTTAAAGTTGATTCCACAATAAACGCTCTTTCACAGTCGTATGAGGTAACTACGCCTGGTGGTGTGGCAAGTTCTCACAAGGAATAAATTAAATAGACCAAATTCTGGAAATCAGAAATTTCAAAAGAATTTTTTTCAACTTCAGGAAATTCTCGCCGACATGAACGAGCACTTCTCCGTGCTTCGTCTCAACAAGGTAGACTTTCGATTTTATTTTTTTTGTATTTGGAGGGTGGGGGCAAAATTGATAATTATACAAAAGATGGTTGTGAATTTCTTTATCACTTTTCTCAACTGTGAAGATTTCAGGCCTATCCTCGTCTGAGCATTAACAAATGAAATGAATCTGTAAAATCACATTGTTTTGTTTCTAGCCGTTCACGGCTGAGTAGTTAGCTTTCCATCCATTTCGCGATATAGAAAACGCGCGCGACGCATCTGTACTTGTTTACAATTTCATGACCCAGCATACATTTTGAGAGTGAACACATACACAGACATCTCTCCTTTATACATAGACAACTATTACAGGTGAAAGAGGTTGGCCGTCGTTTTGAGCGAGTGCACCGCATCAATCTCTTCCTTCTTCGACCGTAGACTGGAGATGTAGACAAGAAGCAAGACTCTTTCCATCTCCATCTTCCACCCTTGACTCTTCCTTCCCGTGACTATATTCAGCATTCTAAAATTCAAGAATATTTCACTAGAGAATCTTCAATTATTAAACCAATTGTACCATTGGCAAAACAATACCGCATTGACATTCCCACTTCATCTTCTATTCCGAGCATTTATACATTCTTACACTTATAATTAGATTCCACTAAATAGTTCACATTGTCGACCCTTGTCGAGTCTACATGTTCAATATTATGTTCAATATACATGTACAATACATGTTCAATATTCCAACTCACTTTGCTTTTTTTCAGATTTCGACCCAATTGTACTATTCCTTATCCGAATTCCGACGTTGCATTGTAATTCACACCTACGCATTCCCATTCATGACATTCCATCTCTTCCCTCTGTTCTATGACTTATCTGCATATTCTCGAACCCGGTCTTACAAGACCGCAATGCTTGTAATCATCCTTAAATCGGTGCTTATGCGACACTTCCAATGCTGAGTAAAATGTATCCCGGATTTAATATCAATTATTGCGAAATAAGCACTATTGCTAGCCATCTTATTCATTTTTATAATTTGAATCGAACCTTCAAAAGCTCGGAATTAATGAGCTAGAGTGCCTTTCAGATTTTCTCATACCCCATTCCATTCGCTTATTCCATTCTCTCTTCCTAGCTGGCTCTTATCTTCTCACATCCGAGACAGAACATAGCGTTTCTCGCACTCCCATCTCTTTTTCGAGGAGGAACATCCTCGCGCGTTTCTCCGATTCTTGCATGCAAGGTAAGACAAAGCAACAGTTGAATGTGTAGTAGACAACTTACGGAAATGTATTAGAATTGTCAACACGCTGTTCACAGCACATTATAAGTCAAAAAAGTACTCAAATCGCGATTTGACAGATATGCATTATAGACATTTCTGTTTATGATCTCTCGATGAATATAAATTTTTACATTTTTTTTACAATTTTTTTCTTCAGTGGCAGCAGATGTCGAGCTAAGATACTATGCTCGTGATGACCCAAGCAAACGATGGAAAGGCAAGAAATGGACTGATGTATGATAATTGCCTTGTTGTTGAGTTATCTGATTTTAAAGTCCAATCTCCGCGTGAAGATCTCTTTGTCAATTTATATTCCGTTTCAGGCAAACTATGACTTGTGCAAGGACCGATTGCTCAATATCCTGGCGCAGTCGGAGCGGGTCAGTTTGCGATGCTAATAAAGCTCGAGAAATGATACCGCCGTCTCTTCATTTTTTCACAATCGCCCACCGGCATAGTGAATGAAATGTAGAGACGGCGATATCCTTCCTTTCTCGAGCTCTAAATGCTTATTGATGTTCCCAAACCTTTCCCTTATCTTAATCAATGTGACATTACAGTGTCGCATACTCAGCTCGAACCTTGGCCATTCGACAATTCACTGCACTCCGGAAATGAGTATGATTTTGTTTACGACGGAGAAAATAATTAAAAGCATAAAGATAATGGAATGCAGTCTTTGTTTTCGGCTCAGCTGGTTAGAAAAGATGTTTCTTCATTATTTTTGTTTGAGAAATGGTCAATTTAGTTCGATTTCTGGAACGAGCAAAGCGAGCCGCGATCGATGCCAAAGAGTTAATGATCGAAGTAAGAACTATGCCAATTAATGAAAGAGTACTCTATATTTTCGGCAATAATCTTACGTAATAGGTCAAAAGCATGCGTAATACACATTATATATTTGAAATTAAGTACTATCTAACTCAATTCTGAACCGAGTTACGCACGCGCAGAGTTTAATAAATTACCCCTGTCTGAGCATCATGGGACCCTCGCTTTACTATGAAAACAGGACTATGAAAACTCATCGCACGGCTTTGCGCAAACACCTTTGTGACTTTCCCGCAATATCTTGAGAATAAGAAAATTCGAATCTGAAACGTCTCTTCAATGCGCGCAAATTTTAGTCAGAATGGCGAGATTGTGTATAAGGAAGGGAAGGCTTGAGTGAAAAATCTAATGGCCTAACTGTCTTTGCACTGCAAACTCCCTTACCAATCAGAGAGGCGAGAGAATGGGTAAATGGAGAGCCCGTTATACTCTCGATCGGTGGATGTTTTCGTGTCAAAATATTATTAGTGGCCTAGGGTGAGCGAGAGAGCATGAAAAATTGAGATATTCAGAGAATTGTGCAAAAAGGAGGGATGAATAGAATTGCTGACGTGCTTTATGAGGTCTGAATCTCTCTACTACGTGATTAACTCAATTTAACAGATGAGAAGGAGATAAATATCATTTTAAATGTTCTAAATTGGCAGACTACGGACCAGAATGAAAGATATTCTGATTTCGACCTCACATATTTATGCCAATTTTACCTAACTAGTGATGCCTTGATGAAATCGTATGGTTAAAGAGTGACTCTATTTTTTGAAGGTGTTGAACCACTTGGTTATCGATATTCGCCGAGGTCTCAACGACATTGAATTGCTGGGCAGTGCAATGTTCAAGATGATCAATGTGCGAGATGGTATACCGGAGATGGAGCAGGAGGTGCAGATTATTTGCACTTTTTTTTAAAACGACTAAAAATGAAAAAGATATGCCAAGCAATGATTTTTTTTCTTTTAGTGCAAATACTCAGGCCATCCTAAGAGCTTTTCAAATTTCATGATTGATATTCTTTAGCAAAATGCTTGTTCTCATACACCCAGTTTTCACTAAAATCTTGCATAAAGACCGACTCATTATATCCCCAGATGGATCACCTCATCCACCAGCTGGCACTCTACTGTCTCCGGTACATTCCGCCGGAAGCTTATCGAGTGTGAGCGTTTCTCACATCAGATCACATTATTTGTGTTGCAGTTTGGGTCTTGCAAGAATACAATGAATGAGGGGAACGTCTATCCACGTTAGACGGCGTCCTGAGCATGAAATTGCATAGGGCGAATCACGCAAAACGCGCGGGCGAAACCCGCATTTAAACCCGAATAACAATATATTCCTTGCAGACAGTGGCGTCTGTGCAAATCGTTCGCGTATTTCGGCGGAAACGATCGAAATTATCGACCTCTTCGTGACCATTTTCCCTGCCTTGAATGGATTCCAGAGGACAGACAACTACTTAATTTCTTCAAACGCAACTCGATAATGATGTCATAGCATTTGTGAACTGCCTACCTTGTTGAAAACGCCAAATAAAGTTGCTCAAAGTTTCCATCGAATGTGCCACATATTGGATAAGAGCTCAATCTGTTGTTACTCCCACACGATGACATCAAAAAGGTGCTCAAAAAGACGTTCCTAACTATTTGTACTAAACATTTTCCAACACATCGGAATTCAGGCAGAACCTGCAATGCTCTTTTCAAGGCAGTGCGTCAGAAGAAATTTTCAGTTTTCGATCACCTTCTACCCTTTCCTCAGATATTCATCTCCATATAGAGTGAGCGCACAGACTCGTCCGTCCTCTCGATGGTTGGTCTGTCTCTCTCATTTCGTCATACTATCTCGTTTCTCTGACTGACGAAAGATAAAGTAGAATGGGGAGACGAGAGTATTGCTCGACCTCTCCTCCTGCTTCTCTGGCACTCTTCTGTACAACGTAGGCATTCCGCCTCTATCCTTCTTTTCCTCCCTGCTCCCCACCACTTCGCATCTTCGTGTTCTTCAGTGCTCCTCACAGACTTCAATCGATCCATGGCGGCCACTATGTGAGCACTTTCACTTTATGTCAAAGATCAAAGATGAATTGCAGTCGAACTCCCCAACAAGTCGCTATGGAGGCCCTTTACGCGGACCTTGGTGAGTACTAACCTCACCTAAGAAAGTAAACCTACCCTAGCAACCATCTAACATCCGGCCCTGCTGTTTACTGAGATGTGTATGAAGCTACACTACTCTTTTCAGTGAATGAGACCAAGAAACTGGCCGAAACACTCGAGAAATATCTCGCCAAGTGTGCCTTCCTGAAGTCTAAGCAGTCCGTTCTCTCAGAAAGGCAGGGTAAGAGAATACTCTACTTATTTCGAATAATGTTGCGAGTTTCTCATTTTTGCATTATATACACATCAAGGTTGCATTGCGAGGTGGATTGATGCGGCATCAGCGGAAGCGAATTAGTATTCCCAGGCAGTGGTGCTGTTCCTTTCGGGGCCACGATCTCCTGAATATCTCCTTTCAGCAACAATGTGTGTTGGTGCAGTGACATTGTAGTGTATACGTACATTGTAGTTTTATTGATTTGGTGGGAGAAACCACAGCAGGAACACTTCAGAATCGATAGTGTCACGTTGTAGTAGCAGACGATATAGTGCATATCGTCTGCTACTACAACGTGACACTATCGATTCTGAAGTGTTCCTGCTGTGGTTTCTCCCACCAAATCAATAAAAGTGGACGGAGCGGCTCATTGGGAAGGCATACCCCAACCACAGGGGCACCACTTGTGAATTCTATCCAATGGAAAACAATTACCATATCCACTGGAAAAGTGCTAAAATGGTCAGCCCATTGTGAAACCACAACCTCTGGGAATCCTCAACTTCGGTTGAATGCGCGACACCCAATGCACTGGGAAAACAGAGTAGGACATAGTCACACTTATACAATGAAAACGTATCGAAAACCTTACCCAGTCCGGGCAATGATACTTGTAATCTCAACTACGGTAGCTCGATCGTAGTAATAACACATCTCATTTGCACTCGGAAATTAACCATTCATCTTCTGGTCTAGTCCATTTCCGTATTGCGTCTAGAAGAATGAGAATCCGTGGGATACACAAGGGTTTATTTCCTGCTAAAAACTAAGTTTCAGGGACTCAAATCAAATCAAATCAAATTTATTCATGCTTCAGGGTTTGGTCCTGTTGAATGATAGCTGTCTTCCAAACATCGGGGTATCTTCGGCACACGCTTTGCCAATTAGGTCCCAATCGTAGTGTCATTTCATCTCGCCATCTCGTCTTAGGTCGTCCGATTGAGCGTTCAGGGACTAATGTTTCTTTAAAAAAATTCGACAATGACTTGTGTAGAATAAATGCTCGGTGAAAATTCATTTAGAGGAAACTCGCGAGAATTTCGGAATTTTTGCTCAATAATCATAATAGTTATGCAATTCCATTGAAATAACGATATAAAGAGTCAAATTTTATTAATATTGCTGAATGACGTTCACTAATGTGCGTATGTCAGTGGAATTAATCGCGTATTTCAGTGGAGTTAATCGAAAAGCAACTGTATGACAGATTTTCAGTGGAATTAATCGATCAAGAAATGATCACTGTCGGGGAGATCAAGGAGCTGCTTGTTGGTCTGATCAAGATTATCCAGCACGTATTCAGCAGTGTATGTTATTCCACTATTATTTTTTCGTCCATAAATCAATTAGTTGTTGTTGTGGCAACTGAAAATTTGCATTGCAGGCTGCAATCCCAGTTGATGAGAAGGCCTCTCGAGTTCCGGCATTCAAGGTTACTTTTTAATATACAAAAATTTGACAAACTCTGTCAACTGTTTATTCTCCATATTTATTGATACTTAAAATTCAATAAAAAAATGTATTTCAGAAATCGATCAAGGCTATGCATGATGAGAACATCCCACTCTTTCAAGTTGACAAAGTACGATAGTCTGCCGAGTGGGGAAAACTTCTATTGGGTCTAACAGCTGACCTTACCAGTGGGTTCCACCTAGCGTTGTCTTACGACGGAAAATCGCTTGGCGTGGATTCACTTTTACCTTTTTACCTTTTTATAGGTCGAGAATGTGGAACGCCATTACCAAGGCCATGTTGACCGGCAGCTACGCCGCGCGAGAGCACGAATCGGACGACAGGGAAGGGCCAAGAGATCGGCTTCCATCTAAATCACATCGCCCCATTCCGGCACTAGGTCGGTTGAGAGCGTCCGGATAAGAACCTACAGGAGGAGAACAAAATAAGCTAATAACGCGTAAAATTTGCCTAGTTCTCATCCAGTAGGTTACCGTCCGAAAGTTCTTATCCGAGCCCATTTCGATACTACAATAGCTCCTCCGAATCAGCATACCCGGTGTTTCCCCAATCGCCACATTTTATCTCTAATTTCTAATCTGGCTAAGCATTTTCCGATCATTAAGAGACCGGCTCGGTAAAAATCGAGCATTTTAGCATACCCCCCGGACACGGCGCCGCCCCTTTTTCTTTCAAATCCTTTTGTTAATTGTATGGTAGGAGGGTCTAGTCCTCACATTGCCAAAACCACCGAGGATTTTTCCTTCACGGTGATACGGTAGGAGTAATATCCAAATACACGATAAATGGTTTAAAATCAATAATTCAAAAACGGGAAAAGCTATACTTATTTTTTCTTATTGGTGTTTGGAAAAGCGATCTTTGCAGAATTTCGCACTAAATACTCATTTCTGAGCTTCACGCCTGTTGGATTCCAGCATTTCGGTGTACATTATATTATGTGGTTACCGTAGCATGTATTGGTGTGTAGTACATGATATTCCTCCATCATGACTTTTCGGTTCATTTCGGACCATGGGGTTCATGGTCTCAGATCACTTTTGAAGCATGAACCCTGGGTCATGGGTCAAAAAAGTCGTTGTCGCGGATTCGACTCCTATGGTATTGATTATTCTCTAGATGGGGTAGAATTACTATTTGAGTGATTTGTTGATCAATGTTCACAAAAAGAACAGCAAAATCACTAATACGTAGAAGCCAGAAATGCGGTTTCGCACCTTTGCGGAGCCAAAAATCAAATTGGAGAGACTGGATCAGTCCAGCGGTAACAAATTTAGATGCACCCCCCAGGGGGCTTCAGCACACACCTAGGTTACCTTTAGCGCCTGTTCGAAATAAGCCCTACAATTGTCAAAATACGAAAAAGTTGGTTTAACTCGGGTTTAAGGAAGCGATCAGGATTCAATCTAAATATCTCTTATTGCACCCCTGGGCACCTCTAAAATAAAAGGCATGAAAAAATAAGTATAGCTTTTCCCGTTTTTGAATTATTGATTTTAAACCATTTATCGTGTATTTGGATATTTCTCCTACCGTATCAGCGTGAACCAAACATCCTCGGTGGTTTTGGCAATGTGAGCACTAGACCCTTCTACCATACCACTAACACCACTTGATTTTTACCGATCCGGTCTCTTAATTATCTCGATTATCAGCTTTGAATCCACAATTAGTTCAATCCATCTATTGGCATTTCCTCAAAGAACATGTTAGTCACTACTTAGATCGTGAATAATAAATCATTGACACTCCATCTAATCCATGGATATTCTCTTGAATATCCTCATCACATTGTCTCAGTCTGCATGTGTTGATGGGGATGCGCACATAGAAGAGGAATCAAGACGTCTCCTCCTCCATGCCAGCTTGGCTTAGTGGCAGAGCGTCGCTCTCGTAAAGCGAAGGTCGCAGGTTCGATTCCTGCAGTTGGCAATCGTTTTTGACGATCGTGAACTGACTTGTTTCTTTTGGTGCAATATTTGTATGACGCCTGTCCTTAATTGTATCTAGCCATGAATCTTGCTGATTTGCGTATTAATAATACATTAGTTGTAGAATTAAAAGAGGATTATCACGAACCGCGCGGGACACAATACAAAGTGAGGGGAGAGGGCGCGCTCTCTTCACTTTGCATAGTATCTCGCTCGTTGCCGGATCTTCATGGTCATTTGGCACACAGCCAAATGCTCATATCTCAGTTCAAACGAAAATTGAAAACATGGGAGTTTCGGAAATCTGATATGGTCATGGATTGCTACAATGTGACGTTGACAGATTAGTCAACAAAATATTCATGTTACTCCTCCTTTAATAATAATGCAATTGGATCACGGCGGTTGCCATCGACGACTGTTTCCGAATCGTAAGTAGAATGCCCAATTCACTCCGACAGCTCACTCACTCCTGATCTTTGATATCTTTGATATTGAATTTAAACGTATGCGCGCCGTCTTGCAGATGTTGATGCACCATTAGCATGTGCATGGAATTTGCCTATAATAGAAAGAATAGCGCACGGGAACAGACATTTGCCAGCTGTGGGAACGAGTAATATCGATCCGAATTCCCTGTCTCACATGACAGATGCACTCTCGAAACTTATTCACGCAATTACCATTGTAACCTAGGAGAGATGTGGGCCACTTACTCACTTACGGCCACTCACTTACGAATACTTACTCACTTACGGCCACTCACTTACGAATACCCAGACAATATTCAGACAATATTGCATTGTGTTCAGATGTGGCTTACAAAGAGATTAATCAACAGAACTATTTTATATTAACAATAATCATCATCCATTGATGAATGTGCTTAACTTCAGGGCTATTGCGCCAATTCAGACGAAATCACATCTCTGAGAGCAGGAAACGCCCAAACAGATGCCGGTGCACTTTCGCCAGCGAGGCGAGACGGAAGGCTCTGAAAACGTCATCACCTCAGATCACAAGTCAATACCACCGTCAAGTAGCTGTGCTCCCATTAAACGATCATTTCTGACCTGTGCATGTACTTTGTCGATTTCCCCTCAGTAGAATCCTTGTGCATTTCCCATTTTTCAATGAGGTAGGAAAGGAACGTTACTTTTCTTAAGAAAGCGTTGATAAAGTGACCCTCTGTGAACAGGCTGGGTAACCAAAGGAAAAGGCTGACGACGCCCACTTTTCCTTGGGTCCAACTGGAGAATACGTGCAATCTACCCGACAAAACCTGCCCGGTATCTGGAATCTCCGGGATCCTCTAATGAATGCTACCTCTAATGAAATTCCAGAGAGACTGTCTTGTTTACCAAACAGATCGCGAAATCATTGAGCAATGAAGATTGTGTGTGATACTGTACCCGACGCAGGCTGCATTGTCGTCGTCTCCAGTTCGGTCTTGGATGAACTGGCAGCGGAGAGAAAGTAGAAGGCGATCTGGAATTTAAAAAAAAAATGTTTAAAGCACGTCGTTTTGATTGTACGTATTTGTCACAAAAGCACGTAAATGCACTTGCGGAAAATCCATATACTTACCACGGTAGCGAGAATCGACATATATAGGAACATGAGAAACGAGCCGATCATCACCGTTCGACGTGAGACCATCTGACCATAATCATAAGCATTATTTAATCCCGGTCAAAAAAATGTAGAAATTAGATTCAAGAAAAAGAACGTAGAATATAATGAGATTGTGTAAAAGCAAAGTGTAAAGTTAGAAAAGTGTAGAGTTAGAAATACGGGCCATGGTCTCTTCATTTACCTCACTCTCTCACCGGTCAGAGAGGCGAGAGAGTGTGTGAAATGAAGTGACGGTGTCCCCTTTTTCGAACTCAAGTCAATGCTATGGAAGGAGGACCGAGTCCGATGTGGCCCATGTGTCCAGCGCTCTCTAATCTGTCCATAACCATTCTTGTAAAAGCGGTCATTATTGGGCTCGGGACTGGGGCTAAACATCTGTGGTAGAGAGACAGGAAAGGATGTGCAAGGAAAGAAACGGGAAGGATGGATGGAGTGAGTATTTCCCACCTCTTGATCTGAGTGACTGGCATGAATGGAGACGGAATTGAATGCGTGTCCTTGTTTTCCGTGAGAGTACCGGTGAATCGATGTTGGTGACACCGTCGTTGGTTGTCATTGTTCTTATCGCAAGACAAGGAAGGAACAGGGATTTTTCAATATTTATCTCGCTACAAACAACATGACACTACGAGAGGCGAAACTGGTGCAACAAATACGAGACCTACTAATGGTAATGAGGATCGAAAAGACAACAATTGGTGACGGAGAGATCTATCGAACAACTGGAATATCGGGGGATACTGCAGAAAGGGAACTGATGGATATTGTTGTTGGTTGTCAAGGCTATTAGGTTAAAAGAGAAATAGTCGGGAATCCGGATCCGGTACTTGCTACCACTAGTTGTTACACTAGCAGTCGCGAACAATCTTGTCGCGGTCGTAATCGTAGATCAGATTGAGGATCGTCTTAGCCTTCTCTCTCAGATGAGTATCACCCATGAGTGCCTGCAACTGGCGAGCAATTTTCGTGTTCGAATGAGGGCAGAAAAGATTTCGCGAACTGTGTGTACTCTCAACCAGGGCGGCCTAACAATAAGAAACAAGGGAGTATACAATTTGAGGAGTACGCGTGGTATTCGAGACAAGTCGAGACTGATCATAGCATCGAAACATACCTGAGGCGAGTATGCGATGGCATCCATCGCGATCTTGAGCTTCCAGAGCGTGCTTCGTCTCTGAAGAGAACGGAATATCACCGAGTAACACATAAATGGTCCCATACACTGTAAAAACAGTAACAGAACACTAGTTACATAGAGCTCGAGAAACGAGCCACCGTCTCTTCATTCCTAATGCTTTCTCGTAACTCGAGCTGGCGAATGAGAGAGAGAGAGTATGAAATGAAGAGACGGCGGCTCATTTCTCGAGCTCTTTGACCTAGCAGTGGTCACTAACCAACATATTTAAATATCGGGGCGAAAAATGATGCAACTGACCACTCTTGACTCCTTTCCAATAATGTAGACGATCGGGTAGAGGAATTGAATGGCCTCGAATGGGTCGTCCGTCTTCACACGAGCTGCCAGATACTCGAGCGTCCATGAGAAGTACTCGTCGCTCTGAAATGGGCGATTTTAGGGGACACGGATTGTAAAAGGTGTATCTACGTCAAACGATTTTACAAACGTAAGACAACGCTAGGTAAGACCCACTGGTAAGGCCAGCTGTCGTTGTTGCACCCTCAAGTTCGAATATCAGGATCAACTCTTCCTATCTCACGGGGAAGAACAAATAAGCCCAAACTCTCAGTGAAAACTGCCAATGGATAGCACTGGAAATAGTTCACCACTTGTCTCATAGGCATTGCGAGGAATAACTCACTCCCTTCCCCTACTCCCTCGTTCCTCTCGGTTGTAGATCATAACACGGCAAAACAAAAAGAGACACTCACGATTAGTCCGAACTGGTAGAGCGCCTCGTACTCGGCGTCGTAGTCGGCAAACCTAGCCGCCTGGGGTCCATCTCCGGTGACAATGAAGCTGTCGATTAGGTGCGCGCCCTCGGGAATGGTAGAGGGAATGGGGACCTGTCAACCAATATTGATGAGCCATTCTTCCCTTTCGGAGACGGGCATAGGAAATTGAGAACTAATGAGCTATTGTCCGATTCTCCCTCTTCTAGGCACATACCCTCACTCCATATGTGCAAGAACTCGCGATACTTGACTTCCTAGATGTGGAAGTGAGAGACTATGACTGGTCAGCTCGTCAACAAAACGGTGCATTTCTAAAGGAAGAGGCGATCGGTAGATCAACTCACATTAGCAGCAGCCATATTTCGATAAGAAGGGTGAAGGATGAATAGGAAGATTAGGGAGGTCAGTGTTCGGACAAGGAGGCAATATGAGTCATCTGAAGGGATGAGAGACCCACAGTTTTTGTACTTTGCAGCTGTGAATGAGAGAGGCGGGTGGAGTAGGAGAGACGAGGGGAGGGAGGAGTAGAATCGAATCCTTTGTCTAAGTATGAATGGAGCTGTAAATGGTCCCTAACTTCTCCCTCGCGTCTTCTTTTGAGTGGAAATCACGATCACGACCACTTTGTTCGATGGATTGCTTTCATCCTTCCTTTCTGTACCGTTACTACCGTATCCCTTCCCATTCCTAACAGAGCGATTATCACTTCGGTTTACTAATTGTTTGCTGTTCAGTATTGAAACCTCTGTCGAATATCGATATATTCCCTCTAGGATGAACATGTTAATGAAGTGCGCGATCCTTCACTTGCTTTTAAGCAAAGACAAGAGAACTGACAAGTAAACACACAAGAATATAATACGCTGACAATACTGGTTCACTGTACGGCATTGAGATAACGATGATAAGGGAATCAATCAACGGTTCCAAAACGTCGAAGGCCGGACCGGATCACTCGTCTCCATCCTCAAATATCCTGAATGATGTTCTCACGACGATAGTCAGTGAGAAGGTTGAGGGTCGCCCGAGCCATTGACTGAAGGTGAGCATCTCCGAGTTGAACCTGCAAACAACATTGAATCGCCATGATTGATGACCATTCATTCGGCCCCAACGCACCCCTATTTCGCCCCCGGTCATACAACAACGATAGAACATGCAACATGAGTGGAGCGTTCTGCCGAAACTAGATGTGTACATAAAACCGTTCCGGTACATCATCCCATTCTCATCCTCTCTGTGTTCATCCTTTATAATGAAAAATGAGTAGTGAGGCGCCCCGTGGCGCGTTACCAATCCTACGAAAAACTGCGAAACTGACGAGAGTCTGGAAAGCGATCGAGTCCAACGCCATCCAGACGACGCGGAGTGCACTTCGTCTCTGAAACAATGAGAACGATTTGAAAGTTTGGATGGGATTTGAATGATCAGTCAACTGTTAGCTAATCATCTTATCGGATCGGATATCAATTCTCATGGAGTACGATTTGAATGAGATACCCATTAAACATACTCTAATATATTAATCGGCCCCTATCCATCCATTACTGTTCATCCCGATTTCGCTCCCGGCCATATACATCGATATATTCAAAATAAGTAGAGGAGTGAAGGGCGCACTCGCAAAATATTACCTATTCAGGACCTAATCAATTTATTAGAATAGTACAAAATAGAAAGAAAGAGGCCGACTTACTGCTCTCGGCTCTTTAGAGATAACGTAATTGAGAGCACACAGGTACTGAAGAGCAATGTGCTGGTCCTCGGTGACTCTGGAACGAGTGGCCAAGACGCTCAGCAACCAAGCCATCGCGACCTCGGACTGGAAAATGGGCGATTTTCGAAAATAATTATCATGATTCATCCCCTATACCCATCGTTTTCCCCCTGCACAGTTTGGACCCAATGATCGATCCCCCCACATAGGGAAAGATCAACAGGGCCCAGTCTCAGTAAAAACGATCACCGGTAGAACATAACATTATGCTTCCTCATGTCGATAAACTCGCTTCTCAGACAGGTAAAGGTGTATCCACGATTTTAGGATTTTACGTCGTAAGACGTCGTTCATGCTTTCAGAGCTGCTAAGGAGAGAGCTGGTAAGGAGAGAATTAGTTCTCCGACAATTGAGAACTAATTCGAAGCGAAGAGACTATAAGTTAAAGTGAATCACTCACAGTGCATCCGTACTGGAAGAGGGCTTCATACTTTGTATCAATGTCCTCGAACATTCCCGCAGAGGGACCATCACTGACGATTACGAAGCTTGCGATGAGTTCCTCCGCCTCGTGAACGGAGGAGGGAACGGGGACCTGTCAACGGTATTTTATGATCCCTGATTCCCATTCAGCCTCGAATTCTTTCGCCTGCTGTGACAAACACTGCTTGACAGTCGGCTAGAGTATCGAGAGAGAGAGTATTGAGAAGTGAGAGACGCTCTGTTCCGCCCCGACTAGGTCAGAGTAACAACAACAGTCAGAACAGTCAGGATCGGCAGAGAAACTCACAGCATTGGAAGCCATTGTAGAAGGAGAGGAGAAATGAAGGGAAGAAGAAGTGAGTGAATGGAGGGGAAAGATGAGGGCGGTCAGTGGTCGGAGAAGGAGAAATGAGTCATCAGAATGGAAGAGGGAAGGACAGTTTTTGTACTCTGCAGCTGTGACTGGGAGAGGCGGGAGGAGATGAAGAGATGGTGGGAGGGAGGGGAACCCTCTTCTCATTCCCTTCCCTTTGTCCAAGTGTCATCTCCCCTTTTCCCTGTCTTTCACTGAGGAGAAACACGATCATTACGTGAGGGAAAGACAAAATTGTTTCCCTCCGCCCCGATCCTACAGTACCCCCATTGATTTCTTCTGTGCCTCCTTGGTTGAGCGCTGGATTGTGTGTGTGAACAGTTTTCATGCAACGATTTATTCGTGTTAAAAACGATGATGGACATGATGCTTAGATCGGTTCAATGCAATGAACGAAATTTATTCTAAACAGAGATAAGTAATACCTAAATAAATAATAGCACAAATGATTCATACACGGAAATTTAGAAAGATTCTTATTTCAGAAATCAAAAAGAGAACTAGGTCCGACATAACGAATTGATAATACCGAATGAATTATTTAGCTAAAACAAGAAGAGAGTCCGACCAAGTGCTACTCGCGTCACTTTACTCTACTGACTAGCCGGACGCTTTTTTTGCCTTGCTGTGGAGCAGTACCGGCGCGGCCTGCTGTGCGGCATCCTTTCTCTTCTGCCTCTCGTACTTCGCCGTCGCTTGCTTGTTGAAACGGCAGTATTCGCTACCACAGCTGAAAAGGTGATACAAGTGAAATCAATTCAAGGCTCCCCAATGCGCAAACAAATCAGGGCTGGGAAACATTTAACGGATCTCTCATTTCGCAATGCTCTCTCGGTGTTTCTAACCAGCGAGAGAGCACTGTCAAATGATACACGCACAGTTTTATCAGTTGTCGCAGAAAGATGGGGTATCAGAAGGCCGTTCTTCTTTCAAGATAACAATTTGGGGGGGGGGGGAGGGGGGTCTCGGGCCAGTGAGAGAACCGTTAAATGTTTCGCAGCCCTGGTCCGCATCACTCACTCGCACTCGAATCCCCACGTGGTCCATCGGTCTCGCGCGTTCTGCCTCTCCTCACCGTCCCTGAGCGAGGCCAAGTCTTCGCCAATGAAGTAGTCCCACGCCAGCTCCGTTCCCCTCTTCACGTCGACTCTCGTGTGCACGACGATGCGGCCCCACCGGGCGTCCTCTCGCTCCTCCAACTGCTGCAAATGAGGCTAAGGTGTAATTATTGAATTTCATAAGAATTTTGAAATCCCTCCAATTGTCACCTAACTTTGTCGCCAGCCCGACATCGTAATATCGTAATTGTTGAAATATGTCTAGCCCAATTTTTCCCTTGACTCGTGATTGTTTTTACACATACGATAAATATATATATATATATAAGGTGAAGGTGCATCGCACATCTCAAACGTTCACCCCTCCACCTCAACTCAATCCCCTCTCTCAATGATGGCTTCTTCTTCCATAGGGTAATTGAGGCGAAAAAGGTTATCGTGTCAGCCCATGCAGTCCGTTTCAACTTGGAATGGTAAAGGCGTATCCAAGGCAAGTGATTTCACAGTCGTAAGACAACAATAGGTGGCACCAAGGCCAGATGTCAGCGTGATACTTCATCACCAATGGTATTTAGCGATCATCGAAAATACTTATCATGATTATTCCATGGCGCACGGTCCCTACCAATGGGGCGATTTTCACTCCCATCGGGAATCAACAAAAGAGCGCACAGTCACAGTAAAAACGATCACCGATCGAAATAGCATTGAAAATAGTTTCTTATGCAGCTAAAGATCAGCTAGAATCACAGCTCTCTAAACTCCGAATCTGTCCCTTTCAAAATACAAGAATAACCACTCACGATCGTCTGTAGGACGTTGGGGTCGCATCGATGGGATTTGAATATGAAGAGGTTGTACTGCAAATAAGAAAAGTTGCATCCACAATCAAGGCGACATTACTGTTGAAACAACCACGTGGTGTACACAGGGAAGGCACAGGTACTGTGAAATTAATATTAGATGTCGTCGCATCAGGGAAGGAAGCCGATTACGGAACACTCACGTCTTCGTCGGGAGTGAGGACAATGTTGTCGAATCCGGGCACCGATGCGAGCATATTTCTCTCATGCTGCCCCAGTTTGTGCTTGGGGATGGCCTGGAATTGCGGTATCATTACTGAATTGCAGTTTTCTTCTCGACGGATGAAATTGGCACCCCATGGCCGGATAGCAACTTGAGCAGACGATTTATGGAAAATGAATAATGTGAAAACTGCCTTACTTGGCCGGGCATCTTGGAGAGGAAGCTGCCCCTTGGAACGTCTTCCAGTGCGAAAACCGCTCTGCCCTTGCCCGGGAGGACAGTGAGCGCCATGATGTACTGACATCCTCTCTGCAAGAGGTACCGATCGGGGGGGGGGGGGGGGGGGGGGGTAATTGGAGGACAGGTAAAAGGTAAAGGTGCATCCACGTCAAGCGATTTTACAGTCATAAGACAACGCTAGGTGTCCCCCCCCCCCACCTTATTATGTAACGTTTCGGTCTCGTTGCGCCTCGGGCGTAGATAAATTATTATTATTATTTGGGGCCCGCAAGTCAGGCCAGCTGTACGCGGACTAAATTGGAGGATAATGAGCGCAATATCACTACTATCTCTAATGGTTCCGTTCCCTGTTACGTCCAATGAGGAGACACGATACTAGTAAAGCCATTTCCAGGGCCACAATGAGAATAGTGATGACTAATCGGCGCAACTCTCAACAATTTGAACTGCGTTGAACTGTTCCAGTTCGCGTTCGCGTCGAGACCATCGCCAAACTCTCTCACATCCGCCTGCTCTCTCGCTTTTCGCTGATTGTCATCCCATACCTCTGTGATCCTTCTCTGCTTGCAGCTCTTCGCAGTGCATGTGCATCCGGATTGCGCAGAGCACGCAGCGGTGGTCAGTGGGTGATACCACTCCGTCCACGTGAGCGGAGTGTCCTCGCCTTGCTGAATTGAGCAGCATGAGATTTACATTTTTTATCTCTAAAATCATTAAAATAAACAATTCTTCTCGTCTCAAGCCACCTCCAAACAGTATTGCTCAAATAAGAATAAGATCCGTGACCTTGCTTTAGCTTTGTCAATCCATACCGAGCATTCTCTCCCATTTCTAGCGTCGATCAAAACCACGCTACGTAGTGAAAGCGGCTTACCACTCCGAGGAGAGGGATCGTGAAGCCGAGACGGGTCATGTATCGGAGCTCACCGTCCTCATAGCACCCGCCAGTCCAATCGGGCTCGAGGAACGGCGTCTGAACGTGTGGATCATATTTGAAACCATAGAGTGAAGGGAGGCGCTTACCGGATCAGCGCACGCATTGTTGCCTCTGGTGCATCTGAATGAGCAAAGGTTAAACTTGACTCTTCATTGTCATATTACTACCCCACAAGCCGTATGTGATATACAGGCTACCACCGAAACGACAAGCTACCACCGAAACGCATGCAAACCAGTTTCGGTATCGGTGAACGTCTATTTGTGACGTACAAAATGCGGAAGTGCAGCAGCACTACCAACCATCCTAAACAACGAACCGGAGATCATCTAGATTTCCCTTCTTGAACTTGAGAATCTTCTGGGCGTCCATCCTCACTCTCAGGGCATCGCACAGCTGAAAGTGTTTGTTTATTGTGGACCGTTTAAATCTCGATCGAATAATCTGATAGGCCTGATCCCTAATAATCTGATCCCGCGGTTTCCCTCTCCTACTCTCGCGCGCTTTTTCATATTTTTTTTAAAATTTGGTATTACTGATTCCGAACCTGGGGTATGCATAACATTTTTCGATCTCTCATTTCGCAATGCTTTCTCGCGTTCTCTGATCGGCGAGAGAGAGCAATGCGTAATGAGAGATCGAACGTGATTTTGAAAGATCGAACGTGATGAGTCATAGGATAACGTTAGGTGGGGCACGCTGGTAAAGCCAGCTGTTAGATATAATTCCTGGGGTCCAACGCTTCATAGAGTACGTTGCCACTATTCTCACCTTTCCTGGATGGAATAGCTTCTCGCCTTCTCCTTCGATCCAATTGGAGAGGAAAGTAGGGGCATACTTGAAGTAGTAGCCGTACTCGTAATACATTTCTTGGGCGTCGCGCAGTTGTTGCTTGTACTGAAACAAAGCAAGATGACAATGAGGTAGAGATTTCATTTTATTCGTCTCAGAGTGGATACAACTGAGATTATATGTCTCGCTAGTTCAAACTGTCCAGATTCATAAGGAAAATGGATGCGATTGCTAATCCGCTACCACTACGCTCACGAATAAGGTTCGATTTGAACAAATTTGATCAAACATATTGCAAAAACATACGCTCTTGGTCGACTTCGTCCCATCGCGATTGTTGAAGACCTTCTCGAAGTCGTCGTACTTCTTCCGAAGTGTCTCTTCCAGTCTCATGAGATACTCCTCTTTCATTCCTTCAGCCTGAAAATCGATTCTGGTTGTATTTTCCCACATCAGATACTGTGTTGTTCTCGCCTAATAAAGCAGTAGACGCCCCGTCACACATACCTTCCTGACGTAATCGGCTTTGGATTTGATCCCTTTCCAACAGAATTCGGGCAACTTCTCCAACTCTTCTTTGGAGCGGCACTGGCAACCCTGTAGTGTGTAAGATGAACGGCTATTCTCAATCATTCCATCTCAAGTTATTCTGAGACTCATAACATTTTCGCACTTCTCACCCGGAACGTAGTTTTAATCGCAAAGGGCTCAATATTTGAAACGGTAGTTGTCTCGCAGGAATTACTCTATCTGCTAAGGTTGCAGGTTCAGTATCAGTTTTATCGACCACTCTCGCGCGAGATGAGAAATCGCGCGCGATCGACAGAGTCAAGAGAAAAATAGGTTTTGTTTGAACGACATTTGTCTGTATAACCCATTTTCTCGGGATTACCGATCTCAAATGAGTAACCGTACTATCTACTCACCTTGGCGAGAGCATTCATCTCCTCGAGATGCTCGTTGTGCATCAGGCAGAAGTTGCCATAATGCTCCACAAGCAAAATGGCCCTGACTTGGCGCTCGTCGAGCTGCGTGTTCGGCTCTCCACGACGCAACTAGAAATGAATTCAGTTCTTTGTTGCTTACGCTCGTAGCTCACAACATCCGTCATTCCGAAGGCAAAGCTAAAGGCCACGTCAAGCGATTTTACAGTCGGGCCAGTTGTTTACTCACGATTGAATCGAGAAGGTGGCCGTACTTCAACCGGGTGTTCACGATGTGTTTCTCCCTGTCCAGAATAGCCCGGAACGTTGCCGCGAACTAAAATGAGGTTTTGACATCATTATATCAATTATGACATCCTCCTTTTTGATCTCTGCGCAAAAATCTGAAATAAAGTGCCTTGGGCATGACTTTAGCAATTACACAGCTGACTCTCACCTTGGCCACACGGACGTAGAACTTGGCCTTCTCGTCATCGGAAGCAAAGATCACTCGGCGCTGAAAGGATTTCGATCTCGTTTTGCGCATTATTTTCATTTTTTCGGGGTTTGAAATGCAAACACGTAGAGACTTTCTTCACTGCAGCATGGGTAAATGAACAAATGCCTTGGAAAGGCAAACTCACAATTGTCCGACTTCCCACTCTTCCTTGTTCGGGTGCAGTGGTGCGAGTGCACGGACTGGCAGCCTAAAATATATTTTTATTTATTTATTTTTTAATGTTTTGATTTTAATTTATGTTTCCTTCACAGGAACAGTACTGACGTTCTCATCATCCTCAACACCGGGGATATCAGCTTCGGCAGCTGCAGTATCTGGCGCAGCAACACGTCGAGTGACGGGAGCGAGAAGCTTGGCATTCAATTGAGCCGCTGCAGCTTTAGCAGTGCGAATGGGACGATCGGGTGAGCGGGTCTGAACATTCATTTATAATCCTGAATATGCGTGAACAGTGCTTACTCTCACTTGCTTTTCGTTTTCGGAATCGATATCGATTGCATCCGCATCAGCGGCATTGACATCGGCGGTGGACCGAGCATCCTTTGCCGCGGTGGGATTGCGAACGAGTGCTTCCTTCGCCTTAACGGCGGCTGCACGAACTGTGCGTATCTGAAATTATTATTCTTCTATAAGACCATAAATATCGCGGGATTGCCGACTCTTATGATATCCTATGCACGGAGAGCATATTGATCGATTCGTATCTGCTGCAGTCCTTGTTACTATAATTTTGGCCAAACCCATCAATTTTCCCGAACTTGGTGTCGAATATCGATTATTCATGGCAAACCAACTAATCGATTAATACATTTCGCGTGCTTACATTTGCATTCACCACATTATCATCGATTCCGTCAACTCGTGGAACTGCAGCAGTGGCTGCAGTGGCAGCAGTGGCAGCAGTGGCTGCGGAAGATGGAGTACCAGCGACCGGCATGCGGATTGGGGCAGCGTTCCGAACTGCAGCTCGAATGGAGCGGTTCTGTAACAATATTTTTTTGCATACTGATAGAAAATCGATCGGGAAGTGCTGTACTTATTTGCTGATTATTTGTTGGAATATTCATGCTAAAACATACATACAGCAAATGAACTGACCATAGCAGCGAACTGTCCGTTTGCAGAGCGAGGTTGAGCTGTGCGCTTGACTGTAGCGGGAGCGTCCTGAAATGGGGCGTTTATTAATCAATTAATAGTTTTTAATTACTCCAAAAATTACAGTAGTACGCACGTTCTCATCTTCCTCGTTGTCGGAGGCTGCGCTCGGAGCACAGCGTGCTGTAGAAGTGTTGTGAACCAGCAAAGTTGTGGCAGTTGCTCCGCCGAGTCCGCTAGCGACACGAGCTTGTGCTGAGCGAGTGTTGGCGGAAGGAGCGTCAGCGACCTGGTATAAGTTATTTTAATAATTAATTTAGAGGAGCTCCCCTTGTCGTTCGCACCTCCCTACACAATTTTGATAAGGGTTGTCAATGTTCGTTGTAAGATTCACGTGAGATTCACAGTCTGCTCACTCATTATTGACACTCACGTCCTCGCTGTCTCCATCTAGAATGTCTGTGACAACAGCAGCAGCAGCTCGTGTCGCGACACCGGACGGGGCAGCACGTGCAGCAACTGATGCAGCTCCATTGGCAACTGTGACCTGTAATTAATTTAATCATGATATTTGCGCGACTCGCTGCTCAGTGGGATAGGGCTTTATTGAATTCCTAAGCTCAAAAGCAACATTGTGACCCCGATTATTCCTAGCAGACCCAACAACTCACACGTCCTGCGTTTGAGAGATCATCCAGCAACCTCTTAGTACCAACCAGATCGCCCGAATTCAGCCTCTGCAATAATTCAATTCGATAAATTCATTTCAATTAATTTATCCTCTTGGGTATGATGGAAATTAGATTAAATTATTGAAAAATGGTTTAGGGAATAGGGCGAGAAATATAAAAAAAACATTAGCATGCATTAATACAAACGATCTTACAGCGAAGAATCCGGCCGGTTTACAAGCCCGCTTGACACGGGTGGTAGGCGGCAGAGATGGATGGCGCGAGGGCGAGCGACGAGCGCGACCCTTATCCGCTGAGGTCGCTGTATCCGGTGCCGCACCACGCTTACGTGCGCGCGTAGTCCGGTCATCATCGACATCCTGAACAACGCATAAGGTAAGGGTGCATCACATATATTATATATGTCCAATCAATTCCAATACCCAATTAATTGATTTTGCGGCCGCTCAACCCCTCGGAAAATAAGGAATAAAAGTCAATTAATTGGTCAACCCAATACCAATTACCCAATTAATTGGTATTGTCTCTGAGTATTGAGTATTGAATTGAAATCACTAGTGCATCCACATCAACCGATTTTACAGTCATAAAACAACGCTTGGTGTGACTCACTGGTCAGGGCAGCCGTTGTGCGGACTACATACCATGCTGTCTAATGCTTTCTAGGGAACAATATAGCTATGGGCATATCTTTCCAGGCATATCTCTCTATGTACACTAAATAATTGATTTGATTACCTCCTTCGCTTCTGCACGTCCACGATTGGCTTCTATGACGACGGGCATCTACAATATTCAGAAATTAGAGACTGAAGCGAGTATGAAAAAACTCAGAGCGCTCGCAAATTCACCTTAGTTGCTGTTGTGAGTGAGAAGTTAAGATGAAGTATCTGAAAGAGATGATTTACGACCATAGCCACATTTTGCTTGATAGTTGAAAGAACAACTTGACAAAGAGCCACAGGGTAGTTTCGAAATATAGCGCCCAGATGATGGTTTCCGAAGGAGAAACAGCGGAGAATGGAAGGGAGATGGGGAAGGAAGGAGAAGGGGGAAGGGGGGGAGTGAGGAAGATTCCAAGAGCGAAATGGAGCCAATTCTCAGGGTGATTCACTGTGAAGATGTGATGGATCACATTGGAATTCTTGCTGTGTCAAGTCCCCTTGTATTTCGATTGGAATAGCAAGGCAATAATGATTGCGGAAAAAAAAGAAAAAAAAGAAATGGCGTCGCAAATCATGTAGAACGTTCCATTGTGTCGCGCTGTTCAGGGCAATAAGACTAGCTTGGACAGTATAATAATTGGATAACGGATCGATTTCGCTTCTACGAAGGAAACCCCAGGAAGTGGGTTCGATAAATAATGCCAGGGGCGTGAGTAAGACGGCCAGATATTAGCCAATAATCATTTCACACTGCAAAGTTGCTGAAGAGCAATTGATGGAGACGGAGTGTAATATAGCAGAATGCACTCAATGTCTGATCCCCTCCTCCTCCTCCTCTCTGTATCTCTCTCTCTCTCTCGAGCGGTGAGTGACCCATGTCTCTCCCTCCCTCTCTTTTCCCGCGATGATAGGTTATCAGAGAGAGATGAACTAACTCTGGGCTGAGTGTGAATGCGTAGATGGGTAACAGGGAAGCAGCAGAGATGAGTGATCTACTGCAAGACTAGCACAATTGAGGAATAAAGTGAGGCGCCTATACGATCGAATAGAGAATTAATTTCAGTCATCGGGCTGTAAATATGGAGCACGAGTAACGGTTTTGAAATATCAAGAATGGTTTCGAAATGCATATCGAAATGAACATATCGAAATGTGCTTGTTGGAGAGAGAAGAGAATAATTGACAGAGGAGAGACAGAAAGACATCGATCGAAATCTGATGATTAAAAGAGGAAGAAGAGTGATCACTAATTTTGACGCACACTTCCATGATGAATGCAGTGCGTTAATCCCATTGTTCATCACCAGCCCACGAGAATATTCGCTGATTAGATAACGGTGGGACTCTTCCAGGGACAATAGGAACGATGCGAGTCTCGACTGAGAGATTAGGAGACAAAGGAGATCAGCGTTTTGACCCGACACAATGAGTGAGTACTGATGAGGAAGAGATCGAGAGTTTACGTTACCGGAAAGTATAAACTATGGCGAGCTCCATCGATATGAGGAGTCTCGATAGATGAGAGGCGGGGGAATTTGGTGACAATGGGGTCCCGGCTGATTGATTATGAGGAGAAAGAATAGGAGAAGCGATCGGGTCCCGAAAGCATAAACTATGGAGAGCTCTATCCAATAGTTTATGAGGAGAATCGAGCGAGATGAACAGCGGGAGAAAAGGGATTGTGAGAAGAATAGCGTTTTCTCAGAGTGACAATGGGGATCATCTCGTTTTTGTAGTAGCATCATTGCGAGTGCATGAGTGACCCAGAGCTCACTCATTACCGCCAACTTTCTCGCTTTTCTCTGATCGATGAGAGATCTCTCTCTCAATTCCACAAGGTCTCTCGCTTCGCAGATCGATAAATGGAGTGCAATGGGGAGTCGAAAGAGACTGCTGAGGGAAGAGGAAGGGAAGGAGGAGGACTAAAGCTGATCGTTCACTCAACCTCATCTCTCCTCCGCCCTTCAGCATCTCTCTATACTAATCTCACTGTGGCAGACGCCATATACCTGTGAGTGACAAAGCTCTCTCTCTCTCAGTTTGCCACACTATCTCGCCTTTCTCTAACCGTCAAGAGATCGCCCTCTCAATTCCGCACACTATCTCGCTTTTCGGATCGATAAATGGCGGGAAAGATACCTTAACATGTATCTACGGGAATGGGAGAAGTGCATGTACATACAGTATTCAGAAAGAAGAATTGGGGAGAGTAGGAATGCTTGGGCAGGGGAATGAGATAAGGAGGAAGGAAGGAGGGAGCAGGAAGAAATGAGTGATGTATCACAAAGGACAATGGGTGGATAAAAAGGGACAATGAACGAACGAGTGAAAGGTGCCCTTGTTCAAGTGTTTTGCCCCCAAGGGTGAGAGATCACTGCTGTTCTAAGAATGCGAACACTTTGAGGGGGAGATCACACAGTGGGACATCCACGAGTCCGCTGGAGGGACGAAATTCACTTCACGATCGGACGCGACTGGTGGTCGATAACTGCTCAGGAATACAGAACCAGAAGAGATCAGCATGTGACCTAACACGTACCGCGCATGATACTGATAAACATTGAAGCATTGATTGAGGGGGACATCACATATGAACTACTGTCTACCGAGCCGGGCCAGAGGATGATCGCTCGAAAGAGAGGGGTTGATGACTAGGGCATAGAGATTGGTGGCAATACAAGCCCTGGATGGTGACCTCTGCACGAGAGAGGGGGCAGAGCAGCTAGTAGAGGAGAGGGGAGAAGGGAGGGCTGGAAAGAGTTACCATTCGAACACTCACTCGCTACTCTTGCTGGAGAGAGAGAGAGAGAGAGGCATTATGACCCGGCACTAGGGGGCTATCGAGAGTGTTATCGAGAGGGGGCTATCGACTAACTCCTGGACCTTCCCATATGTGATAAGTGGATCTCACTATGTCAAGATGAAACAATAAGCGCACATCTGGTGGTCCCCTTCCTAAATAGACACTGAGAGCGTCAATCAGTTTGCACTGAGATGGATCAGACAAGAAATTGTAGTCCGTTAGAGAAATGAGCTGTGTGAAACGGCAGTAGTACTAGTCAGTCAGTCAGGCAAAAAAGAGTAACGACCGGAAGGGAATAGGGCAGAAATATAGCCTTGCTGACATTATAGTCGTTAAAGAATCATAAGAATTCGGCAGGGAAGCCACACTAGTGGCTAATAAGTGCGATTGAGATACGCTGGTTGAGGAAGGGCAAGTGGAGACTGGAGAAAGACGGAAGCAAGGAGGTGGAGAATGGTCATCGTCGCAAGAATTGCCCCTTTCTTTTCACGAAGAAGTGGGGTGAAGAAGGGAGGATGTTGCATTCATGATTCATGACTGGAGATGCAAGGTTGATCAAAATCCAATTCATTAGATCGCGGTAAACTCCCGACACTGACTTAATGTGAACTGATCAAGCACAATGATCAAGCGATTCTCATATCAATGAAAGGGAGGGGTAGTGCGGACTCTCTCCATTCCCCACACTCTCTCGCTTTCTCTGCCAGGAGAAAGCGCGTTCTATCAACTCCCTCCCTTTCCCAATCCCTTTGCATTGTGAGTAAGCAAATGGCCTCTCGATTGCGCACACTCTCTCATTTTTCTAATCGATGACAAGAAAGAGTATGGAAGGGTATGGGATTGGATGGGTATGACTAGGATTTCTCCGAAGATAGAGAAACTAAGAATGGCAAGGAAGGGCAGGAAGATCTCGCTAATTAATCATATGGAAATTAACCCCATGCACCAACATTCCTCTTTTTCTGTCTGTAGGTGTTATTGAAAAAAAACTTTCTTTATCTTGAAAAATGGTGGCATGGAATGAGAAACAGAGTCAGGGATACTGTTATGAGAAAAAGAGTCAGGGTTACTGTTACGAGAAAAGAGTCAGGGTTACTGTAGTGCCCTTGCTTGAAACACATCGGGACTGAATAGGCTTTCTTCCTCTCATTTCCCCATTCTCATTGAGCCTCGCAGGTGCGAAAGCGCTATGCAAACTGCATAAAAACTGTCCGTCTCTGAATGGATAATGACTCGTTTTGCTCAATGGAAATGCCCAGATGGTCTATGTAAAGAGAGAATATAGAACAGATTTGAATAGATTCTCGGTTATGGGCTAATGTTTAATGAGGATCTATGGCACACGTGCAGCCTTTATTCTAACGATGAAATGTGGGGTGAATGCGACTGTAAAATGTAACTTGACCAATATTATAACAAATATTAAGTAATGGGGACTATCAATAATTCTTTAGAATGTCAATCGTTCCAGAGTTCGTGTGACAATCCCATTTTGCCATACTCTCTCACATTTCAGACCGGCAACAGTTCGAAATTCGGAGAAAATTCATGTTTTACCCACACTAATAATGAGGTGCGCGAGAAGAAGGACCCATCATAATTGCTGGACTGAGAAAACATAAATTCGGTGAAAATTCATGTTTTATCCACACTAGCAATGAGGTGCGCGAGAAGAAGGACCCATCATAATTGCTGGAGTGAGAAAACATACTTTCCGCTGCTCTTTTCGCACTAAAAGTAATGTTATTGGAGAGAATAACAATGGCCAGATTGAGAGATGGGAACATATCGCCACGGGCGGGAAGAAATGAGCAACGATGCTAATTGGAGAATAGAGGAGGAATTGCCCGGCGGATTGCCGGTATATAGTTGCATATCAAAGTGCAGGCTGGAGGATTAGATGAGTATCGATCACTTCCTGATGAGCACGGGGATGAATCGGAGACGGTAAAAAGTGATTGCCGTATTGAACATTAGCAAAAAAATATTATTCCAGTTTTTTTTAATTAGTGGAGATGTTTGTTGATTCATTTATCCCTGTAATTGCCTGAATCTCAGCATTTACGCGATCTGTGTTGCTTCCTGGGCGACGAAAGCCCTCCCTCTCCTTCTCCCATACATAGGTCGAGCGCCGTTCAAACTCTGCTACCAGGACCCAGGGGGTCTGTGACCTTGACACTGCCAAGGAATAGGGCTGAGGAAGGGGGAGGGGTGATAGGGATCGCGTCTTGCAACCAGTAACAGGTGTAATGCTACATCGGGTCTCATTTCTATCCCAGTAAAGATTGGATGCGCGCATTGGCTTGCATTTGTAGAAGAATTTAGAGAAATTTCGTGGTCTCGTCTAAGACTCGAGAATCGAAACAAACATGAGCAATCTCAAAACCCGAAAATAGAGGGTTGACGAGAGAGGTAATTAATGAGAGAGACAGAGAAGGAGAAAATCAATAGCGGATAAAATGAGGCATGAGGCGAGGTGCCTGGATAAACGTACGATTGTTCGCAGACGTCGGGATTGTACACGATTTTGTATAATTCAGGCATACGGTTTAGATAAGTAATAGTAGGCGATTGATGAATAGTGTCAGGAAGAACTAGTGATAATGTCCCGGACTAATTAAGCAATTTTATAATATTAATTAATAAATATTTATTCAAAGGTACCGAGTCTCACAGCGAAACTCCGCCCCACATTTTTTTGAATACTGTAGGCAAATAAAATTTTTTGAGAAATTTTTGAAAATTAAAAAAAAACTCGGGAAATTTTTGATTGCACTGTGATATCTCAGCATTATCGAATTATTTTTTTTTCTTTTTTTCTTTTTTTATTTTCAATTATTATAATTGCAACTATCTAGTATCTAAGCACACTAAATAGTATGTAACCGGCCGTAATATACATGCTCCTTTGAGAACTACCGTAGTATACATGAAACCACGGCCGTGGACCAGGGATTAGTTCATGTGTAGTGTCATATCTCGCGTAAAGTACACCGGTACATAACATCAGTTGTCGAAATTTACTGCCCTATATTAACTATAATTTCACAGTGTATGCATTGTGTTTGGCTTCTAATTTTGATTTTGCAGATCGAGAATTCATCGGGCATGCCCTAGTATCAAGCGATGACCTTTTACGATGATAAATGACAGCACACATCGCCAGTAAGAAAGCGCAACTAACAGGTCAGTACATTTATTCACTTTTTTTCCGTTATTCAGTAATATATATCGATTAAATAGTTAATATTTACGATCGTAATTAGATAATGTCGGGAGAACGAAGACTAAAAGCTCATTTTGCTCGGTAAACACATTTACGCGCTGTTGAAGTTGCCTTACTGTTTGCGTGACTGTTGACAAATGTTGCGTATATATTCATATTTTTAATTATAATTAAAATACGTTCGTAATTTCAAAAGTCGGTTGTTATCATACATCGCCCCATTTTCGTAATCGGCATAAATCACGCGCTAAAAAGTACGCCTTGCACTTCTCCTTGAGTGTCTGCCTGTAAAACTACATATTTTTACTGATTTCGCAAAAAATTGAGGGATATTGATGGCTTGCATTTAGTTCATACCCCAATAAAAGCAATATAGACCTTAAATGAGCAAACATCCGGAGAACATACTAAAGAACTAAGCAGTCAGTCGTTGCCTGTCGTTGCAGACGATACAAATCATACCGCCCGGCTTGTCGTTGCCCTCTTGCTTGTTTTGTTAACGAACAATTCATCGAAACTAATGTTACTTTAGTTTACAAATTTTGGAGCATACGTAATAATATTAATAAATCTCCTTTCAGCTAATGTTCGTCAAATCCGGTGCAGCGTTCGCTTCGTTCAAAGATGATTTGAATTAACACTCACTTCCGCTCGTCCTTCTTCGGGATACTAGCCACTGCAGTTATTTCCCCGATCGGCAACCGTCTTGACAGGGCGCGAGGTGAGATACGAGGGAAAATACGTGCTTTCTATCCCAAGGGTAGTGCTGTACTAAGAGGCTGGAAACCTGAGAAAATTGGTGTCATACAAGGGTATGAGTAGAGGTGTGATTTATGAAAAATGATTGAAAACTAGCCGAGCGGTATGATTTGTATCATTCGTGTTCTTTGATAGGTAGCACATCCACGGGAAACGATTTTGAATAGTACTGATGAATGGAGTGAGCTCTCCTCTCCTGCCACACTCTCTCGTTTCATGGATCGATATAGGCTGGGTAGCAAAGTACAACAGAAATGTTCTTTCCAATCATCAAATTTCAAATTCCGGGCCCTATGGTATAGTACCGGGGACAAATTGGTTGACTCTAGTTCTGTTTTCACAATCAATTCGTTTGAATACCGCTCTTATCATGTTGGTAACGGAATAAACGGAAGAGGCATTTTCCAACGGCCCTTGTCCCCTCTCCAGCCCTTACCTACAGTACGCTATAAGCCGTGTCAGGACCAGGACGCCCAGTCTATGCCGCATAAAATCAATAGCGAGCAACGAGTTATATCATTTTTGAACAACGCCCGACATTTGGCAATCTCATTGTGTATTACACTCGCGACTTCTTCCCCTAATATTATCGTCCGAGAATGAGATCGGGAATGTTGCAAGAATCTTCGACTGATGTTCTCCCACAATGTGATATTAGCATTAAATCATCCAACCAAAAGCCCTGAGAAAATGCAGCTTTAAATGTTCCTACCATTATTTTAACCGTGAATCGATCCGAGCAGAGACCAATGTGACCTTAGAGGGATTCAGTTATATCATGAATCGATCCCTTTTTCGTCGCAATGATTTCATCGGATGTGACTCGAAGTTTTTAACCGCCCAGATTGAAGAAAGAAATTGTACAGAGACAGTATGCAAAAGGGGATGGTGCTTCAGACTAATTATTTAATTATTTACAAACCGCAAGAATCAGTAACATAATTTATAGAGATACGAACATAAAGAGTTGCATAATGGTTATGCCAATGAGAGTTTAATGCATAAAAAATTTGTAATATACTGGGAGATGAATATTTTGACTAATGCAATGACAATTACTAATCAAATAAGGTATAGAGGAGATGGAGTGGGCTCAGTCATCATGATAGCTCATCTGTTGCAGTTGGTTCCTTCCTTTCCTGACGAGGCTATTTGACTACAGAGTAGGTCAGAAGATAAGATTCGATTTCCTTGGACAGGCCTTTTATAGTTTTATTGGGCGAAAGTGCCTTGAATATCTACAGACACTTCGATTTTTTTTAACCACTCTCACCTTCATTCCCCTTCCATCCTCCTTCATTTGTTTATTTCTCTCCACAACTTGAAGCCACTTCTCGGCCGTCTCAAGAAACTGAACATCAAAGATAAATGTGTACTAATCGGACGAAATCGGATAATAATCGGATGCCAATCTGGATTTCGATTAGTTTCCGACGCTAAGAATCTCTCGCCAGAGCATACCTTCATTACAGTAATCCCGCATTCAGTGTATCACGTACACTTAATCGAATTATTAATGCAGAGCAAGAACTGAGCAAGGGCGCCCCTCTCCACACAGAGCCTTCACTATTGTTTCCTCGCTATCGCTCATCAACTATAACTATATATAAAAATACAATTTTCAGCATATCAAAAAAGTAAGAATAAATACATAGCTATCTTTGCCATCCTCTCCCGTGCTAGGCGACCTGCTCTCCTCTCCTTGGCCTTGGCGTTAATTCTCGCTTTGTTCTTTTGATAATATGCGTCGAAGTACTGCTTTCTGGTCATTCCACGACAGAAACTCTTTGCCCGTGGAGGAGGAGTGGGAGAGGGAGGACCACGAGGGGAACGAGGAGGGGGCTCGTTCATGGCTTCTTCTCCATCGGAAGTTACAATGAGGTCATCTTCAATTATCGGACTCGATGACGATTTATCAACTGCTCCCTGCTCCCACCCCTCTCCATGAGGAGGACGAGTGTGGAAGGGAGTGGGCGGCTCTGAGCTGAGCTCTCTTGACGAGCGCGATGAAGGGGAGCAGGGAGGGGTGGTACTGACGGATCCCTCGTCCTCTGCATCTGCCAGTGCGTTGGAAGTGTCGATGGTGTTGTTGAGGGCATCTTGAAGGGACTGATTTTGTGCCGGAGGAGCGCGATGAAAATTGCTCTGTGCCTGCATCGAATGTATAGAGCGGAGAATCGAAGATAGACTCCGCAGAGCAGGGAGTCTAGCAGAGGTCTGCTGCACCTGAGTAGGAGTGCGACCGGCTGCAGGCGGCTGCTGCTGCACATTCGCGGCTTCGGCTGAAGCTCTTCCTCCTGGCGTCTGCTGCGATGCACTTCTGAACCTCATTGCAGGAGCTCCGGCAGGCAGCGGAGGCAGCTGCTGCTGCTGCACCAAGGGTATGCCATACGGATGCTCCTGGGGCTGGAAGACCTGCGCTCCAAAGTATGCTGCCCAGTGAGAATGGAAAGGATGAATGTGACCCTTAAGCGGGGCTGCCACATGGACAAATGGCTGTAGCTGCTGCCACGGATCCATTCCAAGCATCTGTGCGGCTGGCTGGAGCTGGGCTTGCTGCAGCTGCTGCCATGCTGCAGCGCCATTGTGGTACTGTTGGTGTTGCGGCGCGATCACCTGTCCGAGTGCCTGTTGGCAGCGGAAACAATGAGCGGCGAGACGAGCAATCACTCTCGGAGTGGCGATCGAATCGGGAGGTCCCAGGGGCTGACCAGCACGGCAGGAGGAGGTACGTTACTGTTCATATCTGAAAATAGTCGTTGATTGCATTGCGAAGTTGGCGCAAAGTAACGAATGAACGGACTCAATATAATTCTGTCACGCTTACAGATGACAGAGTAGACATGAAAATATGATGTTCGGAGGGATTAGGCAGAAATGGGACAGTATGGAAGAGGTGGAAACTGTGATGATTCAATGAAATTATGGAAATCGCGTTGTAAGACGAGATAGTACAGATTGAAGAAGGTAAGGTAAGAAGGTAAGAAGAAGGTACATTAGTGGCTTGGAAGGCTAAAGAGGGAAGAAAAAAAAAGAAGCTTGATTACGACGCTATCCAGACAAGGCTGGCTGTGCCGCCCCCGCGTCCAAGTAGCGGGGTTAGTCTGTCCTGAGTGAGGACAATCCGCCCGTGTTGTGTGCACGTGGTGGGGGATTTCTGGCCTATTTCTTAACCCCCTTGGTCTGGGTGGATCTATAGGCACGGGGGGGGGGGGGGGCGAACTCGTGACCATGGGATTCGCATTCTGGCACACAACCACTGCGCTACCCGGCCTACAAGTCACGAAGGATTGACGAATCAGAAGTGGCACGAGGAAAGTAAGGAGAAGAAGAGGCGGAGAATGGAAGAACGACCTCCAACAAGTTGGAATTTGGAATCTTCTTACGATGTTTTTTGTTACAATACTTGAAGGAATCAATTGATCTTCTTATTTCACAGAAGCCAGCCTTCGATAAGACAGTGTGCGAAAATTGAGCGAGAAAGAAGACAAGGGGAGATGACGAAGTTATGGTAAAAACTCTTCGAAATGAGGACAGGTCAGGTAGATTTGCAGGGAACGCGGTAGCAACAAGTGTTTCTACATTCCTGTATCCCCTATGGATGCAATGATCGATAAAGAGAAGCTGTGCAGGATCAACTATAGGAAAAAAAAGAAAAGAACTGAACGCAAAGTATCTGCTGTTAGAGTCAAGAAGCAAATGAGGTTCATCGATTGAAGTATTTCAATGTCTTCTCATTATCTTTTCTCTCGTGAATTAAAAACACTTGGAAAGGAAAGCGGAATTCTAATTATCTGCCCTTCAAGCCAAAGAGGCAAATACGTGGCGACAGAAGGAGCATCGTTTGATGTCCGTCGGCAAATGTTTATGGGATCGGACAGAGCAGTTACTGCAAGGGGAGCTGCTGTTGGATATGAATGTTTCAATGATCAACTATCGATTGACAGAATGACGGTCGGTGAAAATAATATCTGCACTGCGCATACTCAGCAACTCGGTGGTAAAAGTGAGAAAGGACGTGTTACGAGGAGATGAGAAGAGAAGATCGCCCCCTACTGGTTTCTCCCACTTACTGAGCGACGTCCATTCCGACCAGATTACATGATTCAACATTATGCAACCGCACCACAGAAGTCACTTCCTAAAAACCATCTGGTAAGATTTCGAAGCCGAGGCTGTCAGATATGTGAGATAACTAAGACCGTCCAACAATGAATGAAGTATACTTTGGAATTAACCATTTCATGAATGCGCTCACAATTTCTGAACAAACATGGGAGAAAGAGGGGAGATGGGCTTGTCTCAGACTAGGTAATAATCAACTAAACAGTTCATCTGTTCCGTGACGCCTTAGATGTAGCCGGCTCGTTGGTTCCCTGATCGTGTTGAACCTAAAAAAATATTTTTTCAATTGAGTAGGTCTGAAGGTGAGATAAGACAATCTGGACTGAATGGAATATGATGTTCACAAATGTCTCCGTTAACGGAATATCTTTATTTGAAGATTGCTAATATCTACAATTCTCACTGTTGTTCGACGTCCCTTCTTCATCTTCTCCATCTTTTTCTTTTTCTTCTCGGCTTGACGTCGTTTGCCGGCTACCTTCCGATACTGAACATAAGAATTAATGTCTGCAACTCGAGTCGGAACTCTCTCGCTTCGAATGCACTCTCGCTCAACAGTCTCCTATTTCAAATCACCAATCAGCCCCCTCAACTCTCTGCCTACGCCACCCCCTCATTTCATTACAGAAAAACACTACTCCCGCCCACCTAATCGATTTAGACATGAAAGGACAAGATAACGTCAGAAGTAGAGAAATTTACCGCTGTCACTTCAGCTCACACACTATCTCGCCCAATCGCGAATGACGACAATTGGAAGTGGAGCCGATCTGTGATCGAATGGTTCCCGACAAGAAAAAGAAGAAGAGGTCGACCAATGACTAGATGGAGCGATATCTTCCGCAAGACTGTTGGCCCGAACTTTCTCAACGAAGCAAGAAAAGCCAGTTGGAATGCCATGCACATCAGAGCTCTCACCTAACCCGACCTCTTGATAAATGTGTAATAATCGTAAATCGTAAATCGTTACGGATGATGAGACCGCGGATAATTTCTGGAGCTCTAGTGAAAACAACAGATCAAGAGCAAATGCTTACGAACCTCTCTCTTCTTCTCCCTTCGAGCTGCCGCTCTCCATCGATTCTCCACTCGCAATCTCTCTTTGTTCAGCTCGTAATACGAGCGATTGTGCTCTTTCTTCGTCATCTTGACCGCTGGAGATGGAGAAGGAGTAGGAGAAGGGGGATCATGATGACCACGAGGAGAATAATGAGGGGACTTCATCGCTTCTTCTTCTTCCGACGAATCGACCACATAATCCTCATCCGACGTACTTGACGTCGATCTTTCCACTGACATCTCTTCTCGAGTAGGCTGAGGACGAGGACCAGAGAAAGGCGTGGAAGGTTCTGAGATGAGGTCCTTTGATGAACGAGGTGACGGGGAGCAGGGAGGGGTGGTAGTAAACCCCTCTTCCTCCGACTTGGCTGGTATAGGAGAACGGACTGTGTCGTTGGCCATGGCATCTTGACGCTGAAGAATCGGGGTGGGTCGAGCTTGAGTGGACTGGCTCAGAAGCTGCCGAGCAAAGTGGGAACGAGGGAAGGGATTCTGCTGCACATCAGCTGCAGCAGCTGCAGCTTCGGCAGTTGCAGCTGCAGCCTGCTGCCAGCCGAGAGCATGATAAGCCGGATGATTCCGTCCGGCAAGAGTGTAATGAACGTGCTGCTGCTGTGCGAAACTGGATCGGTGCGTTGGAATGTGTGGCACGGGAGTTGCAGCAGTTGCCAGTTGCTGCACATTCATGGTCGCAGGGAGGCGAGCTGCTCTTCCGGATTGCTGCAGCTGTATACCATCTCCAAATCTCACTACGGGAGTTCCGGCAGGCTGAGTCATGAAAACGGAACTGCAGCTGTCGCTGGTGAACGGACGAAGGCAGTTGGCCGACCGGCTGTGGTTGCATGTTCTGAGCACCGAAATATGCTCCGGAAGGCGGAAGAAGACACGGATGATGCAGCGCTCCCGTGTGATACGGCATTCTTCCAATCCTTTGATCGGCTGGTTGAGGCTGCAGCTGCCTTGCTGCAGCTCGCAGGCGCTGCTGCAGGTATTGTTGCGGCTGCTGCATGGCCTGTCCAAGTGCCTGTTGACGACGTTGACAGTGCGCTGCAAGCTGTGCAATTACGCCCGGAGGGACGATCGATTGAGGAAGTCGAGGAGTGGGCACGTGGTTGTTTTGCATACCTGAAAATGGTAAGAATTGCACAATAGGTGCAACATAACGAATGAAAGGATGGAGGAAAGCAGTAGCAAAGGGAAGAGAGAGGCGACATACGCCGAGATAGCGATATCATTCAGTTGTTGGGGTCCTAGTGACTGATGCGTCGTGCTTAACCGTTGAATGGGGTTCTAGAGTGGGCGCGAAACATATTATAACTCTTCCCAAATGATGAGAGAAGGGGCATGGTTAGAGAGAAGGGGCATTGTGAAAGAGGTGATGGCTATGATGTTTCTTGTAAATTGTGCATATCGCTCTGTATGACGGGATAGTACAGTTTGAGGAAGGTATGGGAAGTATCACATTAGCAACGGGCTTGGAACGCTATGGAAAAGAATTGACGAATGAGAAGTAACATGGAGGAAGAAGGGAGGCTGAGGGAGAAGTAGGCGGAGTTGGAGACTGTTATGAGAAATGAATCCAGCCGGTATCCAGATGCGCTCTGGAGATCTTCCGATATTTTGATGGTGAATAGTGGCATATTTTGACTTCGAGAATCTCACAAAAAGCCGACTTTCGATGAGATGGAAAAGATAGCGGAAGAGAGTATCAGCTCCAAGAGAAAAGAAAGAATTACGTGGCGACAGAAGGAACATCGTTAAAGCTACAACCCTTATTTCCGTCCGTGAATGGTTATTGGATCCGGCAGAAATCGGAGTAATTGCGGCAAGGGGCGGTATCTGGAGTTCAATGATTCACTATCGATTGACAGAAGGGGAAGGTTTGACGGAGTCGGAGTTCATGTGAGGGGCAAGAAGAGCCCATTTAATAGCTTACCAAGGGGTAGAGCAGCAGTATTTCAGGGGGGGGGGGGGAGTGTGCTCCTGAGAGAGAGGAAGGGAAGAGGTGGGGGGGAGGAGAGCAGGTAGATCACTAGCCTCCTTCCGGCCTCTTCCTCCCTCCTCCCTCCACTCAGTTCGTCAAAGGTCAGCTACGCGTGGAATTGAAAATAATTTCACGATACCCACAAGGTAGCTCAACTTCTGATAACCTCCCAGTGGGTGTAGGAAAGGAGAGTTTTATTATGAGAAAGAAAATTATTACGAGGTCTTGGTGATGATCGGTGAATGGAAGATGAGGTCGAGTCTAGAATGATGAAACAGTGAATCTAATCAATATTCGTAGATTGAGAACGAGAAATAAATCATTAGATCACCTAATTTCATAATCCGAGGAAGGAAGAGCAAACGCAGTCGTATACTTTTGAAATTTGAAACACTCTCGGTGTTTGGTACCCTTCCCCAGTGACTGAAGGGTAAAAACACAAGTTAGAACAAAGTGGAGAGAATAGATGCATTTTTGATCAATATATCGAGAAATGGGAGGAGCTTACTCCCGTCCCTCTCTCGATCCTCTCCGACGTCAGTAAACTACGGTTGGTAGAAGATGATTGTCATCCGCTCTCGCCACAAACAGTTTTGATAACCAATGATTCATCGATCGCTATCACCATGAACAAGGGACGCGAAAGTCATTATTTCCGAGTGATGTATTTGTCCAAAGGTTCGAACATTATTATGACAATCTCTTACACCCCGCAAGTCCGCAGGGCGGATAATGGTTATTGGATCTCGGGAAGATATTGCGACAAGGGAGCGAGGAGTGGCCGGTGAAATTGGCTGATGAAGAGCAGTCGATTGGCCTGAATTCATTTTTTCTTTTTTTTTCTGAATTTGCTCGAAATGGTCTCTCCACTTTGCACAATCTCTGATAGGTCAAAGAGGTGAGAGAGCAAGATAAATAAGGAGAGATTCGGATAGAGAGGACAACAGCTCCCTTCAACAATAGCTTTGCTGATTGCAGGGATGATAATCTCAAGGATGAAAGTTTTCTTGCGGCTGCAGCAGCTTAGTCAGTTCGCTGTTGCCCTTCACATCTACTATCTTTCTGGACTCATCTGAGTAAATCCTGCCAGCCTTACCTTCATCCCAGTACTCATGCTAGGACAATTAAAATGAAATATATGGTTTGAGAGACGAAAAGCATAGAGAAACTGCTAGGAAGAAACTAAATTTGAAGACTTCCTTAAGAAATGCGGGTGGATGTTTCGTCTGTTTACGCTGTCTTGAGCTGGTCAAGGTTATGCGAGTTGGCGATGGATATTGAGTGCTTTCTTCATTGTCCAATTTAACGCAATATCGATCTCTCTCCAACCCTCTCTTCCTACCCCTCTGACTATCTGTGTCGCTGATCCACCCGAGAAATGCGCTCAATTGTGTTCCACCTTTTCATCATGCAACGTTTTCGTTAATATGAAGCACCGGATGATATTATAATACTAATTAGAAAACACGGGAACAATGCTTAAACACAATGAACGGAACGCAAACAATCTGGAGAAAAACGAGACTGAAGCAACCGGTAAGCATTAACAATTATGACACCAAAATCTCTGAACCATCATCTATTTCTTTGTTCCATTCACTCCCTTCTTGGCCTTCTTCTCGTTGAACTCATCCCACTTCTTCTTGCTGTACCGACAGTAGCTCGACCCACACCTGAACCGAATTTCATCACTGGCATAACATCGTTTTAGGAGCTCGGTTGCTACTAGCAGAATCTGCTCAACTCATTAGATAGTTATAACCACAACTCCCGAATTTCTCGCACAACTCGTCAAAATTATTTTTATAAGCTCTCGTATTTTTGCCCCTAGCATTTGTAACGCGAGCCTTCGCGACTTCAGCCCCAGGTTTCGTTTGAACTCACTGGCAAACAAAGTTGAAGTGGTCAGCCTCATCATTCCTGTTCTCGTCGTCCTTCTTCATCGTTTCCAGATATTCGCATACATAGTAGTCCCAGAGGAGCTCGCTGCCCTTGGTGATGTCTGCACGGGAGTGAATGGCGAATCGGGCCCAACGAGGATCCCTGCGCCCGTCCAACTCCTGCAATTAGTCCAATTATAATAAATTTAATTTTTTAAAAATGTTTTTCTCATAATATAACGAAATAAAATACTCACCAGAGTCTGTACTACGTTCGGGGCGCAGGAGTGGTTCTCAAAGATAAAGGCGTTATACTGAAAATAAAATATTTAGACTTGTTTCACGGAGCAAAACTGAATAATAAAAACCACTTACCACCTCATCCGGGGAGAGAACCAGATCCTCGTCGAACTCACTGAAATTAATAATTGTATATTTTATAATGTTTTTTTCCGCTTCGATCCTCGAAGTGGAGGATATTCTTAGTACTATTTTTCACTGTTATTTCACTGAGAGGCAACTCACGGAAGGCCTAGGAGCATGTGTCGCTCGCGTCCTCTCGTTTCTCTCTTCTGAAGCAGCTGAAGGAAAGTGTCGTTAGTATCGGAACTCCGGAAAACCCTGATAATTGTAAGAAATAAACTCACCACTTCTCCTCCCATCTTGGCGAGGAAGGCGCCTCTCGGGATGTCCTCGAGTGCGAAGATCGCTCGGCCCTTCCCTGGCAGAACGATCAGTGCGGTCATGAACTGACAGCCACGCTGCAAGAATATATTGTAAATTTTGCAAATATTTTCGAATTCCGTCCTTGTAAACAACGCGTGAAAAATAGCTTAATTTTTGTAATTTCAAAGTAATTTCGAAACTCGCGGGGATCGATGAAAACGTACCTCCGTCACCGTCCGCTGCTCGCATGACGAGTCGCACTTGCAGCCTACCGCGTCGGAGCAGGCCGCTGCTACCAGGGTTCTGCTCCACTCAAGGGGAAGGAGGGGCATCGGATCAGCTGCCTGCAAACATCAGCAGTTACTGGCGTACTGACGGTCAGCTTGATGAAAAACGAGTAAATCTCGACAAAAAAAACATTTCTTTGACCACTTTTTTTCGCATCTGACCGAATTTTCGACCACTCGATTTCGTACATTTCCCATCAGTGCGATGGAGACGCCGATGCGCGTGCAGTAGTGCAGTCTTCCATTTTTGTACTGTCCGGCGACGTAATGGTCCTTGGAGGAGAGGTAGTCTGCCTGGAATGCAATCATCATCATCATCATCATCATCATCATTTTATCCAGGTCGAAAGAAAACAATAGGGGTCATACAAGAAAAGGAGCAAAGAAACGAAAAGGGGATCAGTAATCTTCTTAGTGTAGTCGTCTTATCGTAGTCGCTTCTCTCCACTCATCAGCAATCATCAGACAATTGTTCAAATGTCGGACAACATGCAGGTCTGTGCGAAAATTTCACGCACTTCACGCATTTCGCAATGTTCTCTATCAGATCAGACACAGTGAGCGAGCATGTAAAAAGAGGAGTGTGCGAAATCAATTTTTTCACCCTGATACCAAGCACTACTTACAGGGTTCTCGCATTTGTGAGCGCTGTCGCTCTCGCCGCATCTGAAAAGTAGTGTCTTACGGTATCGATCGATTTTTTTTCTAAACAGGCATGATCGTGATCACACTCACTTCAGGTCCTTCAGCTTGGCATTGAGCTTTCTGTTGCCTTTCTGAATCATCTGATCGAGCTTGCGTTCGGCTTTGCGAGAGAAGGTGAGGTCATCGCCGAGCTACAATAAGATGAAGATATTCATGGTAACATTTGGTACAATAAGATGAAGATATTCATGGTAACATTTGGCACAATAAGATGAAGATATTCATGGTAACATTTGGTAGCACTAGGGTTCAGGTGATCGGTGCCGACCCGTGTCATTTCAGACGGTTAAAGGCGGCGTATCATGAAAAATTAGTTCATGTTGTTGATGTCATGATCCGATTGGAATCCATAACGATGTTAGAAAGCCGAAGTTTGAAAGTTGCGCATCCACTCTGGGAGGGGATATCCGCGTTCAAAGTATCAGGAAAAACCAGGGAAAAGCCCGCGAAGAAATCAAATATTTTATGGGGCGCTAATGGGGAGTAAGGGAAGGTAGATCAAGAAGATAGATGGAAAGGTCATCGTTGTCTCGCACACTATTGATTGGCTACGGAGGGATTTTTGTTTGTTTCCGTAGGTTCTTCGCAGCGACAAAATCTGATCTACTTCTTGGCAATTTTCCAGAATCTTGCAAAACTCGGCATATCGTTGTAAGAGTAGCTATGTTTGAATTTCAAAAGATCATGATACGCCTCCTTTAAAGATAAGAAGGGTCGGCGTTCCCTACATTCATCGGCAATATCGATCCCGACCCTGTCAACCCTAGGTGGAAGACTCACTCTTCCGGGATGAAGTAGTTTCTCGCCGTCGCCCAACGTCCAATCAGCCAAGATGATCGGCGCCGTCTTCGTCGCAAAGCCGTACTCAAAATACTCCCTCTGAGCTCTCTTGAGTTTGATCTCGAACTGAAAATATGTTAAAAAGTGAGTAGGCAATGAGCATTCCGTAATAATATACCTCGCGAGTGCGCTTCTTCCCGTAGTTGGGAAATGCTTGCTCGAACTTCTTCGAACCATATTCCTCCTTGAGCTTGTTGGCAAGAAAATCCAATCTATCCTTCACGAAAGATGTGGCCTAGAAGTAGAGCCATAAACTGTAAAGTCCAAGTATCGCATGCTACCGCTTAGCTATTGTACCTCAAGAACCGGCTAGTTGCGGTATCTCAAGTATTTACGTTTATCAAATTTTTTACCGTACTTGCCCTTTTGATATAGTCCTCTGCATTTGCCAGACCATCCCAGCTGAACTCAGAAGCGATATCCGAGGGGCAGTGGCAGGGCTGCAAAAGATACACTAAATGATAGCAAAACTTTTAGTGCGAAACCCATGTTCATTCAGTCTCTAAAAATCACTGTATAATCGCCATTACTGTGAGACTCGATACAAGGTGTGCTTGACCAACGAATCTAGTGATGATCAATACTCACCCTAGTCTCGTCGCGCAGTTCCGGGATGTTCTTGTCGCATCGGAAGCAGATCCATCCTCCCCATTCGAGGAAGGTGAGTGCTTGCACCTGCGTTGTGGTCAGCTCGCTCGTGAGATCTCCCTCGTCCAGCTGCAGTTATAATTATTCGTATGTATTTTTGAAAACGGGTGCCGGCAACATTTGTACTGTCACTCATTTCACATTACTCTCTCACAAGTTCTGACCGACGAGGGAGTTTTGTGAAATAAGAGACCAGCCCAGTCGGCAAAGATTAAGGGAAGAAACTGACGATGCTCCCGAGCAGCTTGAAAAACTTCGGGTTGCTCATGACCACATAGAGAGTTTTAGCTGCTTTCACGAGGAGAGCACGGAACTTGCCGGCGATCTGGGAAGAGAGGGAGATCAAAGATCAATCGCGCAGGAAAAATGTATAATGAAGCCTCACGTTGTTGCAGTGTGCTGCATATCTCTTTCCTTCGTTGTTCGATGCGAACACGACTTTCCTCACGGGAGCATTCTGAATGAATAGATTTATACTTTATAATAAATAAAATGTGATTTCTCACAATGGCTCTTGCTTCACCACTTCACTTCATTCCACTTCCATACCACTTCATAATTGTTATTATTATTATTGTCATTATCATTGTGATCTCACCGAGCAGCCGGTTTGAGGAGCGGCGACGATTCGAGCACGCTTGGCGACAGGCTGATTGGTAGGGGCGACACGGCCGACAGGAGACGCGGCAGGCCGACGTCGAGTGGAGCGGGCAGCGGAGGCCTAGATTAGTCAGAGATTAGTGTATAGTGTATAACATGTATAGTGTATATGTATAGTGTATATAGTGTATATGTATAGTGTATATAGTGTGATTAGTGTATATAGTGTGATTACTGTATAGCATTGTTCAAGGGGCGACTGTTAGAAAATAAATTTCGCAGAGATTTTCCCGTTGTCTGAACAGCGATATCGAATTTTCATCATCATCCGCAGTTAGATCGCTTCGATCCCCGAAGATTCTCTAACTCACATTCGTCGACACTGCTCTGGGTACTGCAGGGACCCGCACGGTGCGACGGTCTGAGGCAGTCTGAGGAGGCATCTGACTTGCGGCATGGGCTGCACGAGTGATGCGACGATTATCCTATAATTAAATATTGTATATTGATTTATTTCCCGTTTTGCTGACATGATTTGCTCCTGAACTCACATTTTCATCGGGAGTTGATCTTCCCGGAGCGCCAGCCGCTGTGGCGATTATGGCAGCCGCTTGGGAGCGAGTGGTGCGACGATCGGCCTGGAACTATTTTTTTATAATTATTATATTTCTCAAAACACAACTTACGATTGCTGCATCGGCTAGTCCTCCCAGAGCAGGAGCAGGCGCGATGGGAGCTGCAGCGGCAACAGCAGCAGTCTGGGCGCGCGTGACACGCCGATCGGCCTGTAATTAAATATTATAACTATTACATTTTCATTAATTTTTTATCACATTGAGTTCTGATTTTTCTCGACTCGCTCTCAATCTCAAATCAACTCACTATTGTTGCATAGGCTGATCCTCTCTGCGCATCGGCATCAGCTGCAGGAACGTTGCGAACTGCAGTCGGAGATGCGGCAGTTTCCGAGCGAGCGCCAGCGAGTTGACTGCGCGTGAACCGTCGCATAGCCTGGAATTAATTATTTTATTAAAATATTCAAAATTTAATTACTGTTCGAATTATCCAGTAATTGTGTTCAATCATTTCCGATTTTCATTAAAAAAACGGTTGAAGTATGAGTGCACCCATAGAGAAATACTGGTCCCTAGATATACTGGTCCTAGAAATACTGGTCCCTTCGAAAGTTACTGGTCCCAAATTTTGATAAAAAAACATACGTTTGTCGCATCATCCGATTCTACTCTCGCTGCAGCTGAAGAAGGGACAGTGCGAACTGCAGCAGGAGCGGCTGTAGACGTGGACGGAGGGACTGCAGCGGTACGCGCTTGCACGCGCGTGATGCGATGCGTGACCTGGAATTAATTATAATTTGTTCAAATATATTCCTAATTAGCCAAAAAAAAGTCTTGCAATATTTTATGATATATACTCACGTTCGCGGGGGCGTTAGATCCTCCCGCAGCGGTCGCAGGGAGGCGAATTGCGGCTCCCCTCGATGCTGATCGAAGATTCGCCGCGGGACCTCCAGCGGGGGCGACCACAACGGCCGTCGATGCAGCAGCGCTTTCCGGGCGGCCAGAGCTGTGCAACTGAATGTGGTTACATTTTTATGAAACTGTTTCTTTGCATCTAGTAAAGTGATACATCATCGAAACATTCATCTCTCACCGCCAAGTATCCGCCTTCGTTCTGTCTCGTAACCACCGCCTGTCGAAGCGGACGCTTGGGCGAGCCGACAGAGCGAGATGAGCGACGCACATCGCGACCGTTTCCAGCGACGGGCGCGTTCGCGCGGGCACGAGCGCGAGAAGCACGATCATTCACAGGAACGGCAGCAACAGCTCCACCCTGAAAAGGTATTGTTCGGAAAAAAAATGTCTTAGCTGCTTGCTGCGTCTCGCCCCACACTGGTCAGAGATCTCTGCGCTCTCTCGTTTTCGCCCACTCTCTCGCTCTCTCTCTGACCTACGGGATCCCCTACCTGAGCGTTGCCGGCCTCGGTGTGAAGGGAACGAGCACGCGAACGAGTGGTGACAGTAGTCTGAAGAAATCAATCATGAGATTGTGAGGAGCAACCGTCGTTGGCAAATTACCATTATCGATAGCGATGAGAGACTTGTTGAGTGACTGGAAGTACCTGAAAGCATTGAATTATGAGCGCAACCCAGGTATGAAAGGCCTCAGCAGCACGACAGAAAACTAGTTTCGAATTCTTGCCTAATCCAAACTCGGAGATGGTAAAAAATAGCGATGGAGAGAAGTTAGGAGGAATCCCCCTCTCACATGCCTCTGGGCGAGCTCGCTGGTGATAAGCGAGTGCCTTTGGCGGCCGGATTGTGGAACATCGAGCAACCTCTGGCCAATCCTACTGTAATTGAGCAGATCGCTACATGGATTGCAGCGATCTCTATGAGTGCGATAAAACATCTGAGAAGAAGCGCTGGAGGGAATACCCTAATTGTGATAGAGAGTGGGAATAGAGTGAGGAGATGGGAAGGCGTGCAGGGAGTGACCACAGGGAAAATCGGCAGTGACGACAGTGAAACAGAGAAGAACATCGAGATAAAACAATTGAGAATCAAAGGGTGAGGAGATGCCCCAGAACGCATGTCCTAATTGGTGTGTAGGAGCGTAACGGAGGGAACGGGACATGGAGATGAGAAAGGGCAGAGGGAGATATGCCACAGGGGATGTCCGTTGAAAAAATAGTGAATGTGAATGGGGCAAGATCCCTGGGTAGACTATCAGGAAAGAAATAATAATTAAGGACTGGAGAAGTGAGGGACCGAAGAAACCTTGCCTTACCTGGCACTAGTTAGTGGAGGGCCCTCTCACGAGTCGGTGTCGATCGATGGTCCGGCGCGAGGGCCCGATGCTAAATATGGGAAACTCACACACACTTTGCAGTGTAGGCGGTGTCAGCGAAATAGGGGTCAGCGATTCGGACGCGCAAGGGACTAAATGTGAGCCATTCGGGAGGACGTGGTTGCTCTGAGCGAGGATGACCGGGGAGACGATGGATGATACCAAGTACGCATCTGCCAGCATTTGGATTCGTCGGTCCACGTCCGACGAGCGCTTGCTCACAGCCGCTACTTGGTACCGTGGAAGGGCACCGGAATGTCGCGAGCGCCCGTCCCACGCCGAGCGTGAGCACCGCGAGGGACGTGGAGAGGGCAGTGTGGAGGCGGAGGAGGCGCTTTAGGGAGGACGAATGAATGAGAGAGAGAGACGATTCTCGGACCTTTTATAGCCAAAAGCCCCGCACCTTCGGCTCCTCCCCCTTTCGCACCTATTATTCCTCTCCATTTCGCACCTATCACTCCGCCTCTCCCCGTGGGGGCTGATGGGCGGGACTTGTAAAATTAGTAAAATTCCGAAATGTTGAATTTACCAGAACTGATCACTACACCAACTTTATCAATGATCAGAGGATGATAACGCACGAGAATTTAGTGGAGGCTTTTTGAGTTCAGACGAGCGCGAGGAGACCGGGTAGAAGGGAGAGATGGAAAAGAATGACGCCGATCAATAGTTGTTTCGATGCTTGCCCTGTACTGAGTTCTGACCTGAACAGTTGAGTCGAGGCTGAGGTGGGAAGAAGAAGGTCAGCGTATGTTATCGTGCGTTTGAAATGCTCAGCGAATGAGATGTGCTGGTTAGCGAGCTACCGATTGTCTGGGAGAGAGGCAGGGGGAAGGAAGGGGGGGGGGAGGGCACTTGATCTACCGCCTCCTCCCGGAACGGTCGTCGTCTTCTTCAGTGCCCTTCATCGCTCGAACAGCCCGCAGACGAGCTCTGCTACTCGAATAATAGGTGGGAGGTATCGCAGAAGACGTGTGATTACTGACGAGCTCAAGTAGCGGACCTCGAGCGATCCTCATTCATCCCCTCGCCGTCTTCTCCCTGAGCATCAGGTGGAGGTGAGGAATGGGCGAAAAGACGTACTCGTGGTACTTCCTTTACTTCCTTTCTCCACCCTCTCGAACGTTTGTCAAAGGTCAGCTACTAGTGGAATGTAAAAAATCTTACGATAACACTTGATAAGTCTAGCTGGAATCTGATCGTACAATCATTTTCAATCAATCAATATTTATCAGTATCATGCGTTGTGGTGATATCATCAATTTTCCCTTGATGGCTACCAGCGAGGAGCTCACTCTGAGCATGCTCTGGTCCAATGGCTTGCTGTTTCCGAGGTAGTGATCCCCAATCAGGCCTATCGAGGACGTCAACAAGTGATAGCGCAAGCTGCTGTTCGAAAGCAACGTATGGACCAGCGAGCCAAGGAACAGAGGCCTCAGCCACAACATCAGCTGCACAAATATCATCAGCAACCATATCAGCTGCAGCAATGAATGAATGAATGTCGCTTTCTGGGCGCTGATCAAGATGGGGCGTCAGAAGGCCGTTCTTCTTTCAAGATAGTCATTTTGCTGCAGCAACAGTTGCTGAAATTTCAGCAGAAACAGCAGCTGCAACATCACATGCAACTCGAAAGTCAGCAGTAGACGGCAGAGGTCGCGCAGCAGTACTCCCAACAGCAAATGATGCAAGTGAGAGATCGCAATCCAAATCTGAACAGCTTGCGTCGTAGCAGCAGCGTCACTATCAGCAGGGTGCCCTGCAGCCCCCGCAGCAGCATCATTGCCCGATCGGCTTCCCGTGCTGTATCAGCCGGGACACAGTCACTCGCTGCTGCTCACCAAGCGGTGCTTTCTGTACATCCATCTCCTCCTGCTGTCAATCTGGTCCCTGATGCTGCACCACATTCCGGTTTGCAACGGGCGGTTTCTGCGGACACCTCTCCGCCTTCTGTCATTCCTCTCAACCAGTGTTCCCTGTGGAATCCTCCAAGCAGCCAGCTTGCAAGATTCCGCCGTTCAAGCTCTCCAGGACAATGGGGACATCGAGCGGGGCACCGCCCCGTCGCCCGTCCACTAGAGCAGTCTAGAAGGGGGGAATCGGGTTGACCGTCCATCCTGCCCCCGACCCTTCAACGGCATCTTTGATTCCGTGATACATTCAACTTTTCCGCTTCTCTACCACGAGTACGTCTTTTCGCCCATTCCTCACCTCCACCTGATGCTCAGGGAGAAGACGGCGAGGGGATGAATGAGGATCGCTCGAGGTCCGCTACTTGAGCTCGTCAGTAATCACACGTCTTCTGCGATTCCTCCCACCTATTATTCGAGCAGCAGAGCTCGTCTGCGGGCTGTTCGAGCGATGAAGGGCACTGAAGAAGACGACGACCAGCCGAGGGCCGATTCGGCGGATTTTGAAGAGAGTGCGACACGATGGGCGCGCAGGTATCTCCTGGGATGCACGATGAGCGGCCGATCATGAATGGTGCACAGAACGACGTAGATGACGTCGACGTCGACGTCGATGGACACACCGCGAGAAGACATTGAATCTAAGATGTTGCCTTTCTTCTTCGGTCTTCGGATGGTGAAGATAATTTCAGCGCCGCCTCTCATCCCCCCCCGTGCTCCATCTCCGATTCCATTGGCCGCCGCCTCGCCAATTGCTCAGCCTCCCTCACAACTGGCTATTACTGCCTCGGTCTCTGTGAGCGCGAGTGCACGCCGGCTCAGAAAGGTCAGGCAAAACGCGAATATAACTTGCAATAACTTTGACAGCTTCGAGGGGCAGTTAAGGTGTTGCAGTTAATGAAGAATAAATCGGTGATTCTAGAAATTGTTAACTTTCCTTATTATCCGCACTCCTCATCAGCTCTCGCGGTCTCTCTGGTAGGATCTTGCAGGTCAGAGACTGTGCAAAGTGTGCACATCATTTCGTGCGAATTCGTACTCTCCTGCCAAGCGATAGTACTTCCTCAGCCCTTTTCATTCGCTGCCCCCTTGTCGCAATAACGTCCCGATATCCAATAACCATTACGAGCTTGTGGGCTTGCGGAGTGTAAATGATTGCAATAATAATGTTCTATCAGTCTACGCATGTATTACCTTTGAACAAATGCATTGCTCGGAAATGATGCCACTCTCGATTGTGCACCGTCGACAATGGACAACGATACTCTGCGGATCAGTGGTTATTGAGCTCAAATGACCATTCTTTGTCGTAATTTAGTGAGGGGGGAGTAGAGAGAGGGGAAGGGAGGGGAATCGATCGATAATGAATCATTGAACTCCAACCATTTCATCATTTAGTCATTTTTACGCCCCCGACCCAATAGCCATAATCGCGGACGGAATTATGGGCAACTGCCTTAACGATTTTCTGTCGCTTTTTGGCTCTTGCCTTTAAGGGCAGATACTTTTCTGCTTTTTTTCGACGTCATCCATTCCCCTCTCCATCCATTCCTTTCGAACAACGACCTAGGGTGGTGGCGGGACTTGAGGACGGTCTTGCCACACAACACCGGCAGAAATGAGGGAATCGAGGCAGGGAGAGGACAATTCGAAACCGGGAAAAGATTCATTCAGGAGGTGATAAGAAAGTAGACTCCAATCAACGAATCACTTTAGCTCTGTTATAACATTTGATCCTGCACTGCTTCCTTTTCGTCTCCTACATTAGGTTTTCTATTTTTTTAGAAAGATTAGGGAATAACGCAACGTCAGCATCTACCGTAATCCAAGTAAGTGCTCTGTACATTTTGAACCGAAATTTTTGCTGAATTTCGGCCTTTTTCACACCTCGCGTCTCCTTCTATTCTCTACCTTTTTTCCCTCTTTTTCTCGTTCATTCCTCTAACTCCGCCTCTTCTCCCCTCCTCCCAACCTCCCTTCTCTCTCCGTGTCACTTCTCATTTGTCAATTCTTCCTTACCTATCTTCTCTTTAGCCGTCCAAGCCCCTTTCTAATCCCCTTATATCAAACTGTATCCTTTATTACACGACTTCTCCCGATAGCATTCCTTCCTGCGGACCGCAGAGCTTGTTCATTTTTTGCGTCTTTTTAAAATTCCACCTCTCCTAATTTCAGGTATGAATAATCCGCAAACTCATCCTACGGGAAATCATCCTGCTGTTCATCCTCAGCCTGCTCAGCCTCAAGTGATCGTTCCTCCGGGCGTGATGACTCGTCTCGCCGCCCATTGTGCGAGGCGCCAACAGGCACTTGGACAGCCCGCACTGCAGCAGCAGCAGCAGTACGCACAGCGGCTGCATGCAGCGGCGACATTGCAGCCGCAGCAGGCGCAGTCAGCCGTACCGCAGATCGGAATACCGTACCACATGGGACAACAGCGTCATGCCTACGTCGGCCAGCCTCAATACATTCATCAGCAGCAACCGGTCCACCCGCACCAGTCTCAGATGCACCACCTGTACCCACTCGGTATTTTCCCTCCTTCGTGCATGGTGCAGCAGCAATCCGCCGGAACTCCTGCAGTGAGATTTGGAGTTGGATCACAGCTGCAGCAGTTCGGAGTGGCTCCTGTCGAAGATTCTGGCTTTGCTCCAGCTGGTCGTATCGCTACTGGCTCTGTCCGTTCCATGCAACTTCTGAGTTATCGCTCGCAAGATCTACCTGCTCCGATTCATCCACCAAGAGATGCTACCAACACCGTCGCCGACACCGATGACAATGCTCGTTCACAGGCCCACTCGGAGGATGTTGATGATGATGGTTCTTCCTTCACTACCACTCCTCCCTGCTCCCCATCACCTCGTTCATCACGAGAGCTCAGCTCGGAGCCGTCCACTCCCCTCTATCTTCCGCATCTCCAGTCTTCTCAAGGAGACGGCAAGTTGATAGCTGTGGTAAGATCGACGTCGAGTTCACCGAATGAGGACTATGTCGTCGAATCCTCTGATGAAGATGAAGAGGATGATCCCCCTCCTCGTTCCCCTCGTGGTCCTCCCTCTCCAACTCCTCCTCCACCCCCTCCTCCTCCAGCGGCCAAGATATTCTGTCGTGGAATGACCAGAAAGGAGTATAGTCAGGCCTATTACCAATTAAACAAGGACCGAATCCGCGAGTACAACGGAGAATATTACCGAATCAACAGAGAGAGAATTCTTGCCGAGGCCAAAGAGAAACACGAAGCTCGTAGAGGAAAGGAGAAGTTGGGAAAGGTAGTTGAGCATTTACGATATGTTTTTATTTCAGTAATGTAATGAGAGGATGGCGTGGGACTCTTAGCGTAGGAAGGCTGATTAATGGAAGGAAGGCTGGCAAAAAGTAACACTGATTCCCTCAGATCAATACAGTACGAATGATCTGTGACATAGTGTCAGTAGAGGGACCTCGATCCTAGTTGTTTAGCTCGATTCTCTATCCCTGTGACCCAACGAGATCCCTATGATCGACACTCTAGTCCCTTCCCCCACAGGAGGAAGCTCCGATAAAGTATGCAGAGTAACATCTAGTCCGCTTATCAAGCCTAACGGAGAATAATACGTTCGTCCGTTACAGGCCTAATCTTCACTTCGGTTAATTTTGTTCTCTCACCCATACAATATAATTTCAACATTTCAGGTTCAACACGACCAGGGGAACAATGAGCTTCTGAATCTTCCCGGGAATGAGCTGTCAAAGTGATGATTATCGACATGCGAGCATCAATCCCCTCTCTTTCTCTCATATTTGTCTAATTGTCAAAATATTCGCATTCCAGAACATCACAAATGGTAACTCTTGCATTAAATTTTCATTGTATTATCCATTATGCACCTGTTCCTTTGAATGGCGATTCTCGATAAACTGTAATGGTCTCAATTCGCGGAGAGTATTTGCAGAAAAGCCCAGAACTCAGTACCGCCGTGGTTGCAAGGCCAATCAGCACCAGCCGTGTTTCTAAACCACATTGTGTACTGCAATCGGAATAATAAATAAATCAATAATTTATCTACGCCCGAGGCGCAACGAGACCGAAACGTTACATAATAAGGTGGGAGAGCAGGAATGGGGGGGGGACTCTAAAAAAATGAGAATCTAAGCGGCCTCAATAGCCGAGTTACCAGATCAGAGTGAAGCTTGATGACTAGCGGGGCCGGGCTTCAGTGGACAGGCAATTAGCAGCGTGTTACTATTTCCAACCAAGTCCCATGATGATGGAATAAGAGGATTTATCTTACTGTTTTATTCCTCCTTTCTGGGGAAGCTTCCAGTCCTTTCCTCTCCCTCCCCTTCTCCATGTCACTTCCCATCCTCTTATTCCTCCTGACATCTCCTCTCTTACTGTGGCTTCAGTCCTTATTTCCTTTTCTTAAATCTGCCCCAGCTCCTTCTAACTATACTATCTCCCGAGTTAGTTATGCCACTGGTTCGGGTTCCTCCATAATGACTCTGAAGCACCACCTTTAGCATACAGTCTTTGTTCAATATAGGACATCTTCTCCATAGTAGCCACTTTCTCGCCGACGATGTTCCATATTTCTCAGTCATCGAGCAAGGAAGAGCGCGACTATGTCACTAGAGGAGGGTGGTTCCGAGTTTTCCGATCTGCTCCGTGACAACGTTCTTCGTGTAGTAGCATGATTGCTGATGCTCAATTTTCCTTTACTTTAAGGGCTATTCTGATCTGTATTCATTTTTATCCGTTTTATTGCTACATACCCTCTCGTCCCTTCGGAGTACTCAATTTCCTAGTAGTGTTTTTGCCACGCTATCATGAACTAATTGCAGGCAAGGACAATTCTCTCAACCCGACCGCTTAGCAAGCTCCTTTCAGTAACATCTGATGATGTTTCCGCCGCCCGGTATCATCCATCCACTGCTCCAGCCCCATCCTAGCCTTGCCTACTTCTACAATCAACAGGTGCTTGTGGTGCTGCAGCACGTGCAGCAGTGTCTGCAGCAGCTGGTGCCGGTCCCTCGTCTTCCAGATTCCACTCTAACTCCTGGCCAGGCCGCGATGGTACAGCAAGCTGCAGCTGTATATGGCCAGCAACAGCTGCAGTATGAGCAGCATCTCCGACGGCTACTGTATCCGAGCCTAATGCAGGACGTAGCTCCTCAACGTTATGACATACCAGCGCAGTTCCATGCAGTGGGACATCAGCTGCTGCCGGTCGGCGCACACCACCAGCTGGCTTCCATCTTCCAGCCCCAGCACAACTGTCCTTACAGCATTGTTGAGTTGTTAGTGATGCTGCTGCAGCACCCTCCTCTACTCCAAATTATGCAGCAGCAGCAGGTCCAGCAGGCGTCCGCCTTTTACCCCTATGCGATGCATCTGCAGCAAGTGATGATGCAGCCCCAACCGTCCTCCACATACCCCGGATTGCGGATCGTAGTTGACGCGTTGCAGCAATCGTTCAGACCGCAGCAGCACCAACAGAGCTCTTTGGAAACAGCCCCTGCAGCAGAGTACCAGGACTCCAACAATTCCCCGCGATCTCTCACCACTCAAGCAGACGAAATCATCGACGTGGTCTCATTAGAATCGCCATCTCCTGTACCTGCAATTAGATGTCTACCATCCTCGGATGGCCTGGAGCCTTCTACTCCTTCATCTTCTCTTCATCCTTCTGCACTAGAGGAGGACCAGGAAGGTGACGTCGACAATCTGACTTCTACTCGTTCATGTTCTCCATCTCCTCGTCCTCTCCATGACGTTGACATGGCTCCTTTCATCCCGCCGGTTGATCAAGGACTAAACGAGCATTCTCAAAATCCATCTCCCTCATCGACTCCTCCCGTCGTCGCGAAAGCTAAGAAGGAAGCAAAGAAAGGAAGCAAGAAGATGGAGAAACTCAGAGCAAAGGTATTGCAAGTGCTGGATGCGCATACTGCCTGACCCACAGAACGACTAAATTATTGTTGAATTATAGGGTCAAAGCAAACAAGTCGTCAAGCGAGGACAGTCAAGAGTAGCGAAGGTACTGCTTTATTACTTGCTCCTGACACTGATCAAAGGGCACATTGAATTGGATGGTTTGAGGGGGGATAAGCGATATGGATAGGATGATGATTAGAGAATGTCAGTTGCTCAGAAGTTTGCATTTAAAGTGACTTCAAAGCAGCTGACAAAGCACAGTTTTTTTTAGAATCGTCGCATGAACAATGGTCGAATCTCGGAAGGAATGGACGGAGGTAACAAGAAGGAGAAGACCAAGTCAACGGTAAGACGATAAATCAATAAAAGACATTGATCACTCCTGAAGATGAATGATTTTATATTTCCAGAATCATCCGAAGTCTAATGGACGGATGAATCACGTCGCCGTCGGAGTGAAGGTATTAACAATAATATTTTTTGCACATTAAGCAATCATAATGAGCGAGTGTCTATCCGGCTATATCTCAATCATTTCCTTGTAGAATCAGAATCAGAGCAATGACAAGAGCGGTGCAGCTAGAGGAAAGAAAAGGGATTCCTCAACGAAGGTGAGACGAATATATGAGGGGAATTCGGAACTAGCAGATGCATGCCATCGGGGAAAGGTAAAAAGGTAAAGGTCACCCCGTACTCTAGGCACACGAAGTCCTGCGGGAGCCCACTGCTAGGCCAGTGACTATTTTATGACTCCATCGGGGAGGGAAGGCACAAATCAGTTATAAAATTGGATGATTCAGGGAGGGTCGAGAGCAGCGTCGAAAACTCCAAAGAGAAGATGAAAGAAGATATGAGGCCGATCAGTGAAAACACTTCATTCTCGCATTCTTTTCAGTTTTCAGCAATCATTATTGCACGCAATGATTGATCTATCACTGATCCATTTGACTATTCTCAATACCATCGCTTCTCGTTGTTCACCAATATCGGTTGATTAAGTAAAAAATCCCGATGAGTTGCTGCTGAAACAACTAGTCTTCACAGCAGACAAACGCGATCGATCATCCAAGCTCCGCACTCAAATTGTTGATGAGAAGAAGAAATCGTTGCTGACCGCCCCTCTTTGTCCTTTGTCTCATATTCTGCTATCTATACTTTCTTCTTCCTTCCTTCTCCTTCCTTCTCCAATCCCCATGGCTTTGTTTCCAACTCTACAGAGGAACCTTCGCGCGCGCGAGGAGTGAGGAAGAGGCCACTAATCTGTTTCTCCTTCTCCGCATCCCCCCCCCCCCGGAAAATTGATCGCTCTCTAGCCAGCACATTGTATTTTGCTAAGCCATTTCCAACTCGATATATGATTCATAATTCTCAAGTCCTTCCGTAATTTACACACTCTCTATCCACTAGTGATTTCAATTCAATACCCAATACTCAGAGACAATACCAATTAATTGGGTAATTGGTATTGGGTTGACCAATTAATTGACTTTTATTCCTTATTTTCCGAGGGGTTGAGCGGCCGCAAAATCAATTAATTGGGTATTGGAATTGATTGGACATCCCTACTATCCACGCACACTCTCTTTGGCCTACGCACCGTTTATATTTCCACTCACTCGACAAGAACGATCTATCGATCTCCTCATGCTCAGCTCAGAAGTGTCTCTCTCGTCAGAGAAAGAATCTCTCACTTCCCCATGTTCTCTCGGTTTTCCAATCAATAATCAGTTGATGTTTACGATCTCGGACTCTCTCAATTCTCCATGCTCCCTCTCTCTTTCTCTGATAAACGTTAACACATTGCAGAATGAGTGTAAGAATAACAAATTTTGGCTGACTTCTTTCTTCGCCCATCGTTCTTTGTTCCTTGCCCTCTGACAGACTTTCTTTCTTCAACCATCCATCCTTGCCTGTCACATTATCCTCCCTTCTACACTGTTCTGCACTCCACGATATACAATAGCAAATTGTGGATCCTTTCTCCACCCATCGTCCTTTGTTTCTCGCCCTCTCCTACCAGGCAGCCCCTTCCTTCTTCTTCCATCCATCCTTGCCTGTCGTATCTCCCAATCCCTTCCTCATATGCCCTCCTCGATTCTCACACACTCGCCTTCTTCGGCTTCGGCCTCTTCCCAAATCAACACTCCTCTCAGTCAGTGTTCTGCCCTTCTCCATTTCACTTTCAAACCCCTTCTTCCATGGTCGCACCTTTCTTTCCTTCTCAAACGCGCGGCGTTCAGTCGTCCTATCTTCATTTCATCCTTGCCCCTCCATCTACTCCCTTATTTTCCTTCATTATCTTTCTTCATTCAGTCCGATCGAATTGTCTATACCCTCGAATGGGATTGCTGCAAGAATGAGAGTGATGGTCTGCATCTCTCACCATGCTTCATTGTATATGAAACGGCCCCCCCTCCCAATGATCTCTTCCTCATCCCACCTTATATGCCAGCTACACTTTTCGCCATCCCATTCTCGCGCGTCTCACCTATTTCCCGTTCCTTTATACCTATTTCCCGTCCCTTTATACCTATTTCCCGTTTCTTTATACCTATTTCCCGTTCCTTTATACCTATTTCCCGTTCCTTTTCACATCAAATTCCAAGACAAGAATGTCCTTTCCTTCCACACGCCACTATTATTCATTTGAGCTGCTCAGATTTCTTCTAAGCCAATGTGCTCCACAGTGTCCGCTGATTTTTTTTTTCGCATTTTTTCATTTTTTTTTTCATTTTCGCGAACCGAAATGCAATTCAAAAGGAGAAAAAAACAGTCACATTTCTTATCGTAAAATAATAAACCGTTCCGCGTAATCAGATTCCTATCGTTCATTGCGTATTTTGACTAGAGGGTCTCCAGCCCTAGCTCTTGTTCCTAATCGTTTCCTAGAGGCACTAGTAGCACTTCCTGAGAAAATGAGAATTTTAGTATCAATCAATAATGAGCTTGCGAATAAAACGTTCCGTATTATTCGCTAAACACCGTGGCGTCTCCTCCTGAGCATTTGAATGTTGCGATATCACACCGCGTTTGCATGCATCAGTTGCACTCATTTACCCCGTTTCTCGACTTTCCTCCTATTCAATACGCACCGAGAGATGAGAGGGGAGAATGGTACAACCTACCGTATGTGCGAGGGAAGAGAGAGAGCGTGAGATGGGAGGGGGGGGGGTAAGGGAAGGAGATGGTGGACATGGTGAAGATGGTATTGGGAAGTGTTCCTCTCGCTTATTAGTGCATTTTAAGTGCATATGAGAAGGGAGTAGTTGGAGGGAGGGGTGTTGCTCCTCCCGACTGCATCGATCGTTTTCAACTTTCTTCTCATCGAATATTTGTTGATCGATTCTTGATTTTTCGCTGCTCCATCCTTCTATGAATCATGTTTATCGGTAGATTCGATCGGACACAGTCGAAGTTTCACTTTGCCCCTCTCGCTCCTTCCTCTCCCATTCAACCATCCATCGTTCGACTTTTAGCACTCCTATAACCTCACTAGACCCTTGGTTCCTCTGCGCCGTTCGCTGTTGACAAAGTGAAACGGGCCCATTGGTGCTCCCATTTCTCATTTCTCTGTTTCTTGTTGTTGTTCTTAATGGAATATTGCTGTTTTTGAAACGACCGCTGTTATTGCTAAGAGGATAAGAGGGAGGGGACCTGCTCCTTTGTCTCACCCATATGTGACGGATTTGATCGAGTATGTGCGCGAAGTTGATCTGATAGATTAAGCGGATCGGGCATTTCAAGAATACTGAAGACCTTGGCCATAGGTGATGGACGCTGTGAATTGAAATATCTCGGACGTCGTCCTTCTTGATGCGAACTTTCTCTTTTGTAACTATCTGTATGGGTCGCCGTTTCTCCATTTCCCATATTCTCTCTCGTTCTCGAATTTTCTGTGAGAAAACGCGTGTAACGGCGAGACGAATCGCAGTCACCTTCTCACAGTTTATCAATTTACCTTCTATCGGTCATAGCTCGTGTGTGCTCTCGTAATTTAGTGCCTATTTCAATATTTTGCTTATTATAACACCTTAACCTCACTCCGTTCTTCTCTTTATTATCTCACAGAGTATCTCCTTCTGAAAAGTTCCCGCTGCTGTTTTTGAAAAAAAAAATCATTTAAAAAAATTATTGAATGAAGTCCGTTCATTTTCCTAAGGCAATCAGAATACACTCGAGGGAAAGAGTGCTAGACATGTCATTCCCACCTTCCACTCCCAATTTTGATGTGTTGAGAATCGTTCTACGTCACGAGGTGTTTCCTCTCTTCCTTCCCCATCATAATTTTCTCTTCTGCTCAAATATGAATTATCTTAATGTCATCTTGGTTCCTTTCATTCATCTATCTCTTCCCTCAAGCGAGATGTATTGAGAGTGCGCATCTCCTACCGTAATCCGAATATTGATTCATGATTCATGCATATTCACTAGTTTATCCCTTCTTTCTCAAACATCGCATTTTTTAAAAAAATTGTCTCACTGTATTCAACCTTTCCTTTCCGTTAACGCACTTTTGCTGAATATTTAAACATTCTCTTAATCTTTTTAACGCGTGTTCATTCATTTCAGTTCGAAGATGGACCAAAACCATTCGAATCGTTCCAGCACTGCCCCTAACCCAATCGGATCCTCACAATCCCCGATGATGCTGCCGAATCTGCCTTTAAACATGTCGACTAATCAGCATGCAACTCAGGTGGCACAGCAATATGTGCAGAGCATGCAGCAATTGCAGCAGCTGCAGCAGCTGCAGCCAGTTTCAGCTTTCTACATCCCTGATCCCTCTCCAGTTGCGTTTATGCAGCAGCTACAGCAGCAGCAGGCTCCAGATCGGATGGATAACGGGTTTCTCGCCTATCTGAATGCGCATAGAAAGGCCGGCATCGACGTCCAACTAATGCACCAGCAATTGCAAGCAGCAACCCAGCTCCGTCATGCCAATTACGGTATGTCAGCACCTCCGGGCTTCATGTCTCAACAGCCTGTAGGCAACCTCCAGGAGCAGGCTCCTACTTTCCGGCCCGCTCATCCGGCTCATCATCACAATCCTCATCTCCAGTCCGCCGGCCAGGCGCAAACGTTATCTGAGGCTGTTATGCCTCTTCTGCTTGACGCAAGACGTCAGGCTGAAAGTCGCCAAAGAAGGCAACTGCTGCAGGGTCAGAACCAACAGGCCTTAGCCGAGCAGATGATGTCACCAAGACCTACTCAGCTTCAACATCCACTTGCTGTCCTTTGGGGTCTTCTCGATAGTTCTTCACCGCACCTCGGTAATCCCTCTGGATCGACCACCTCATCCAGCTCACCGGAGATACCGCAGCTAACTCGCCAAGCACCCTGCCAACACACGACAACTGTAGCTGCCAGAGGCCCGGCAAGCTGGACGATTCCTCGTGCTCATCTTCCCGCAGTTGGATACCAACCTCCGACGAGCTCTCGCTCACAGCCGCTGCTCGGTGCCGTGGAAGAACACTGGATCGTCGCGCAAGACCGTCCCAAGAGAAGACTAAGGATGGAGGAGGAGGATGCTGCAGCCGATGTAAAGGAAGAGGTAGTGAATTCTTAGAGTTGGTTCGACAAGTTTCTACTTGGGATAACTGAAGAACACTTAGAGAGCGATCCGGTGAATGAAATGTGCTTTTGCAAGGGCGTATCCAAGGCAGCCGGGAATTCGGGAAAGGATAGGACTGCATACGTTATAATTCACTTATAGGATCCTTGCGACGACGAAGGCGACTCCTCATCGGACAAGACCATCGTGAGATTTACACATACTGGGGTAATCTTAGCACTAGGACAGCAACACATATGCTGCAACCTACCTCAATGTTGTGTGATAATTGTTACCGTAATCAGAAACGAACCTAAGTTTTTGCAGCCTTGGACCAACAGTGTTGCGGCCCGGCTCCTACCATCTGATAGTGAGGTGTGTTAAAATCTGTATCGAGAAGGGAAACAACGGTCATGATTGAGTTCACGATCAGTGTCAATGCAGAAATCGCGTTGCTTCTATGGAAATTAATGATAAAGCACTCATAATTTTTGTAATTTCTGAACTAGGAGCAATCGGTCGTGATTTTCGAAAATGATCGATATTAAAGATCCTCTTTCACTTTAGGAGATCAACTATAACGTCCATAATGATGACTACGCTGATGAGCGCAATGACGACCCCACGCCAGTGAGCAATATACATTATTCTATGTCGATTGAGAACTATTTCGAAATAAGTTCTCTGAAATAAAAAAAATCTCAATCGACATGCAGTACACTGCAGTATGCAGTTCGATGAACTCATATTGCCAGTTCATTCCTTCCAGGTACTCGAACCTGTTGTGGAAACTGCGGTGGCTGCTTCAATGGTGTCCGGAGACGACGCACTGGCAGATAAGATGCTATGGAGAGGAGGGCTTCCACCCATCAACAAGGTTTGATCTACTTACTATGCACAGGGACATGTTGAGGAGATGCTATAGAGCTTAGAATAGTCGCGTTTTCGTCCAGAATGCTCAGCTTTCGGTTGGTAGTTCAGCAGCTATCCAACGTACATGCTCGAAGACAATCAAGTCATGTGGCTATGGGCTTGAGAGACTCGAGAGATGCAGGAGCCGACTATCGGGTATGGCCACTCATTAGACTAGAATTCGCATACTACAAGCTCACTTTCAGGCAGTTGCTTCTGCTGCAGTAATGGCGATTGGAGGAGACGAGATTCCGGCAGGAGCAAACACAGTAACCAATAGAGTCGTACTTTCAATGCAAAGTCGTTGTAATCTCTTTCCTTCTATCCATTGACATCAATAGTATTCTGTTGATACTGAAATCACTTTCAGAGAGGACCGAATGAATCGTCGACGATGATGGTTTCTCGAGGCGCGAGGGAAGCGAATGACCCGGTGAGCAGCGATTGATGACTTACCCAATGCGCAAACTGAAATAGGAAGCATTCAGTTGGCGAACGGCGGCTCAAGAGCGGAAGCACAGGTGTCCGATCTCATTAGGATGCCAATTCAGGTGACCATGACCTCAAAAAATGCGCTCTATTTCAGGCGCCCTTGCATTCCATTATCATACTCGACGCCGAAAAACGCCGAAAAGCCTAAAAACGTGTCCCTTCAGGGCGAAGTCAGCAACAATGATATCATGGAGGCGGTGAGTGAGATGCGACGAGAACAAGCGGAAACAGCTCGTCAAGTGCGGGTATGTGAGGGCAGCCCGGTGCAGTGAAATGCTAGCCAACAAAAGTATCGAAGAATGCAGCCAAAAGACTCAATGGCGCTCTATGGGTGCGGTAGAGACGAGAATGGTACTATCTCGAATGTGACTCAGGCAATCTTCTCAATGCTCGAGAAATGCATGCCTTCCTTCACACACCGAGATGAGTGAGTAAGCCGAAAGACTTGTCAACGTGACCTCTGATATCGATCACCGGTTCCTTCGACTGACAACTCACTCTTCTTCCCGCTCTACATGTAGCCTTCCCCTCTTCACCTTTTATCGTATTTATCCTCTTCCCTTCTCACTCATTATCGTTCATTTGCCTCGAATTACATATCTTCATTTCTGACGACGAAATAAAACTGGAGAAATGACTCTGTGCAAGTGCACCGGGACAGCATCGGGGCCTGCAATGACTCTGCGCAAGTGCGTGCAAGTGCAAGCGAAAATAGTATCCAACAAGGCGATTTGGACTGGCAACTTGTGTAATACATCCTATGAAGATTTCCGCCCCCCATCCTCATTTTGCGACCACTGCCAGACATGATAAATTGATTGAATAGAAAGCCTGAGAAGTAAGCATTGATCGTTTTGATCCCTTCTCTTACGAAACGACCTCTCAATAATTACCGATCGCCAAGTGCGCCCATTGAGTTCACAGACGTCCTTTCGTCCTCTAGCCTTCCATCTTTTGACCGCTGTAATTGTAGCCGAACCGAAAGGACGGAACAACCTCCAATTAAACTTCACCCAAATCGATCTAAGTAATTGCCTGTTTCGTGCTGTAGCGGCTATTTTGCGCGCCTAGTAGACACTACTTTTCCGAAACATTTCTACTTTTGCTATGGGTAAAGAGGACTCTTTCGACTCTACAACTTTGGACATGGTTTTTCACTACTTCCTCATACTTACCGGCTTTCTAGCGATATTCTCAGTATTTTCACCAATCAGATTTCTTTTTCGAAAGGTTCGTTTTTTGTTTTGAAGCATGCACCGTCCCCTTATCAGAGTTGCCGCTCGGAACAGAAAAAGCTCGGCGCGTATAGGTGGGTTCTTACGGCGATTGTGGTGCGTTTTAATTTTTTAATAGTTTTTTGTCGTCGATTAATCATTATCGAAACGTGTTCAGATCTCGGGCCTACTCTGGGATGTCCATATTTCTATATTTACTGCCCCGTTCCCTGTGTTACCGCACATTGCCTTCTGGGCCGATGGTTTACTAGTATACATTCATCCAAGAATGGTCGTTTATCTGCTGGTGATTCGAAATTATGAAAGCGTTCATGAAAAAACACTTTAAACAGGCGTTCGCACTGTTTCTCATCTTCTTTTGGCTGACCACACTCTTGTTGGCGTTCCTGTACAGATTCCATGCGATTGTCAGCGAAAAGAAGAAGAAATTGATCCATTTGTCGGCGTATTTCGTCGTCGCCATCTGTGTGGTCAACTCGCTCATATCGTGAGTTCGGCACTGTAAATCGGGCTCTAAATTTGATTTCAGCTGCGGTATTCTAATCATAAGGTATCCACCAGAGTCGCGCATCCTATGTGCGCTCACGGAAGTCTGTTTATTCCAGATATCTTTTTTAGAATTCGCCATTGCAGAGCAACCCTGAAATGTTATTCCTTTATCGCAAGCCGGCGTTCATTTACTTTGTTGTGGTGAGTTCCAAGCAAAACACATAGTACAGATGCAATTTTAGCTTGATGAGTTCTTATTCGCCCGGATCGGTTTGGCACATATTTCGGTTTCACTCTTCTTCTACTTGTTTGTCTTTCTCTTCGTGCTGATTTCCATTCATTTGGTAAGATCAACTACTCTAATCAGAAGTAGGACCGAAATAATGTTTGGAGGAATTCAAAAGCATCTCGTTCAGAGTCTCAGCAAACTGCATGCAGTAATGAGTGCAAATACTATTCAAATGCATCGCACTCTCATCAAGGCACTGATTGCTCAGGTGCGAATAAACCTTTAGAATCGAATGGAATGCAAATATGTTACGTAAGGCATTGTCGTCAAAGATTACGCTACATTTGTTTCATTATGTTTGTCGGTTGAATCGAATTCGGACTACTGAGCTCTCCTTCCAGATGGTATTACCCATGGGCTCGCTCTGTCTGCCCCTGATCGGAGCAGCAGGAGCTATCAAATTCGGCACGATCCTCCCACCTTCGCTTAGTAAAAGTGAGACGTGCTCAGAAGACCGTTACGGGCACGAAGAGTGTAGCTCTCTACCTACCAAATTCGATACGTTCACTGAAATGCAGAGATCACGAACTTTTGCTTCTGTAAAATCATCACGTTTTTCGTGAAAGTTATGTCAAGTTTCTTTTCACAAAGGATACAATTAGTGCATGCAATAACAGTACTTTTCATTTAATTTTAATTAGTTAATTCCAGTCGGAGGCCAATTCGGCTTGATGGTAACCTGTTTGCACTCGCCACTGAACACCGTTTCAATGATCTTGTACGTGCGTCCGTTCAGGTGGGAGTTCAAAGATCATTCGATTTCAAAACATCGCACGCTTCTACCACCTCACCTTCCCCCCTTCCTCCATTCCTGATTTTATAGTTATGATCTTGCTAAGAGTACTGTAGCCTTATTAGTGAAAAGTATAATTACCCAAGTTTGTGGTGTTATTCCTATTGACTGATGATGAGCTGAACTGCTCGAAAAGTCTCACCTTATGATAAATCGCCGACTTGCCTCTCTTTGATCGTTGATCTTTGACCTTTGATCGAAATTTGCGGGAACTGTGATAACATCTGTCATTTACCCTTCTTCCCCTCTTATCCTCTTCTAGAATCACTAAGAAGACTAGAGTACTCTTCCACTATGACAAGAATCACCGAGTATCCCCAATTGATCTTGCAAAGCCATTATGGTGTATCAAATAAATAAATAAATATTTCTAGGCGTTACGTGCTCGGAATGAGTGCACTTCCGAGGCACTCGCCAGCTGTTCCACGGATTGTCTCTAATGGAGCAACGCAAACGAATCACTCGAATAACCGATCTTTATGAAGAGATAAACTGAGAATTTCATGTGATACTTGAGAAGTAAAGTTGATTCTGGACAGAGAGACATTTATAAAGCTCATTTATTCCGTTCTCCACGAGAAAGGGGCATTTAATATTGGAGGCGAAAAAAATAAGTGAAGATATGGAAACAAAGCAGCGGGTAGTTACAGAACAATTCGCTGTATTTGATTTTCCCAAACAAAATAATTCAATTCACGGGGGTCGCTTGATGATATAAAAGCGATAGAGGGATAGAATGGAAAGTACGCAATAAGTGAGAAAGCGTCCAGCGAGAGCGAAGACTTAAAATTAAAACCGGTGAAGGGAAACATCTAGTAAATGGTATCGGTACTATAAGCGTGAGAAAGAGCACAACGTCAACGGGATGAGGAAAGGAGAATATCGGGAAATTCACATATTTCTATAAAAATGGTCGGGGTGAATATTCCGGCACTCGATCAAAGAGAGGCAATCAAGGACAAATATTAGAGGAAACGGAGAGGAAACTCTCGGAACACACAATATCAGGCTCATCAGAAACGGTTGGAGTGGGACAGAAATGCCGAGAAAATTGACAATACGTGATGGGAGAGATGGCCCGAGGACTAGACCTCTTTAGGAAGAACATTAGGAAGGATAACATGTCTCATTCAGCTAATCGAGCTCTCCGTGGCAGATGAGTGATGGGAAATTCATGGTAGGAGTAAGGAATGGAATATAGTTATGTCGCGGTTGATATTATTAATAACACGAGCACTGTGAATACGGTCTACCTATGGTATGAAGAGAGATGGAATAGTGAGCGATTAGAGGGTGTAATTGTAAAGTGTGTATGGAGGTGCTTGTTATTCTCAAGATTGTCTGATACTGCGACCGAAGAAATGAAAAAAGGGGACATGTTGAGTGGTAGAAGAACCAAAGAAATGGGATATAGCACAAGGAGGATCTATAAGCTCAGAAAGCATCAAAATGTGGGATATATTTTAGAAATACTTACATAAACGGAGAAAAACGTGGGAAACGTTCAATCAATAGTCAATTTAGGAAGGATCTTGTGAGAAGATGAGTTGAGAAGATAGGGTGGAAGTCGGAGAGTGGGACTAGGGGATGGGTGGAGTTGAGGACGTTGGAGTATGGAGGGATGTTTGTGGAAGGAATGGACGATTCGATCTGTTGATCTACTGTTTCTTCAGTTTCTCAGTTGCCTCGTATTGTTTGAGAGCCTGAAAATTATTATATTATTATTTTTTTATTATTTTGGATCTGGACTGGCTAGCTCATTCCAAACGACGAGCACATCTTCGTTTCTCTTCAGGCTATGCTAATAGATATGCGTTCTACATTATAACAAAGTCAGATAACCAATCCAGGTAATAGAATACATACCAGCGGAGCATGAATCGTCAGACACTCTCGTGATATGGCTAGTGTCATATCCGGGAATATCGCCTCGACCATCTCATTGGTGATGTCGTTGGTCCGGGCTAGTACGATCACGAGAAAGTCCTGCAAATAATGCTAGTTTACTCTGGGAATATTTCCAAAGGCCATAGCATCATTAGGTAATCAGGGTATATCAATGTGACTGAAGATCACATCAAATATAAGTAAAATTGTCTCGGTCTACTCTCAATTCAGCCAAAACATTCACTCGAGACTTGAAATACAGTGAATCAAGTTTTGCATCCGCAAAAAATATTCATACTCACTGGGTAGTTGGGAGGACAGCCGAGGATGTTCTCGATTTTGTGATTGAAAATGCGCTCCTGGGCGTTCCCTGCAAATTTTGTTTTGTAATTACCATAACTTTAATATTAATCAATTAATTAATTAACAAAATTAATTAATTAATTAACTCACTATCAATGATCTTGGCGAAAGAGATCATGTCAAAGGAGCAGTCATACTTTCCCTTCGTATAGAAGTCCTTCTGAAGTACAAATGATAGGTAAAGGTAAAGGTGTATCCACGTCAAGCGATTTTACAGTCGTACGACAACGCTAGGTGGGACCCACTGGTAAGGCCAGCTGTTTAGACAAATGATACATTCTCTCGAAAAGTAGTGGATGATACAGCCTTAAGAAGAGACCCTCGATAAAACATGGACGATTACTTTAATCCCTGTAGTACGATAAATAATGAAATAACATCTGTCGTTCCAAAAAATATGATCTTTCGAATTTCTCGCCTTTGACTGTCTTAGTATTTTTTCTGGCAGACGATTCGCAATATGCGCACCCCATTGATGAGTTACACCTATAGTAATTGCAACAGCACATACGATGAAAATTCGTTGGAAAAATATGGAAAAATAAACCGTTCGATCGCTGGGACGCTCATACTACCGTAACCCATTCGCGGATTATCAATTTGAAAAAGTCGTCAATGTATAGGCCCCACTCACCCCATTGCCAGGGACGAACGAAGCGAGGATCTTCTCTCTCTTCTCAGCCAGTTCATCCACTCTGACCACCTTGGCGAGACCGGGCCAGTTGAGCTGCAATAAAGCAGGCTTTATAAAGGTAAAGGTGTATCGATTTTTCAGTCGCACGACAACGCTAAGTGGGACCCGCTGGTAAGGCCAGCTGTTAGCAGGCTTTATTCTTGATCATTCCTACTTGTCTAGCCGGCCTCCACGGTGGAGAGCTGTTCGATAAGGAAGGTACGAGACACAATCATTCTCGTATTTTGCAATCTCTTCTGTTCATCTTTCGCATCTCTACTACTGGAGAGAGCTCCAGAGAGGAAGAAGAGAATAGAAGGGCTGTAAATGTTTCTCGATCACTCACTAGGTCACCCCCACTGGGTCTCTTGGGCGGCGAGCGCGGGTTGAGATCCATGCTGAACGTGGGAAAGTCGAGATCCGCTGCCGACCTGGAAAATATTGATTGACTTCTGAGAAATATCACCGTGTGATATCCCTCAGGCGCTCGCTTGAATGTCTACAGTACTTTTATTGATTCCATTCGCTTCTGAGATGCATAAAATGATCCCCACACATGGCTCATTCTAACCTTTTCTTTTGATAGGATATTATTTGTTTATATCTTGCTCAACACAAAAACACTAAAAGCCCATCTAGCCCCTAAAGGTTTTTCTTGGAGATTGCTAGCAGATGTCCCGTTTCCATTCCCATTATCCCGTGATTGGTAGTTTTTGCCTTCAAAATCATCCGAGGTATCGAAAGCGATCGCAAATTCCGTGAAATCTTGGAAAAATATGCAAACACTACAGAGCTTAGTCCGTTTTTGAAAGTGTAATTCAAGTCGGTGCTTCATGTGGTGCCTATTCCGGAGTGTCAATTGCAAAAGGATTGATAACACTTGCCCGGTTCTACTCGTGGTTCGCGCAATAACCCACTGATATCTCTAACCAAATTGCACACTAATCGGATATGACTAGTATCACAAAGAAGAACACTTTCTGGAACTAAATTAAACAACTCACTGCAATACTCCCCCGGCGACGTCTTCCTTTCCGTTCCACGCCTCTCGAATGGCGGCGTCCTTTCTCTGCGCGTCCCTTCTCGCCTCTCTCCTCTTCCTGCAACTAATAGGTAATCAGAGTTAATCGAGGGCCGCTCAACTTTTAATAAAAATATTAAATGAATTTATTCGCACATGTTGAGAGGGTGGGCGGGATAGGGATAAGTAAAGGCAAAGGTGTATCCACGTCACGCGATTTTACAGTCGTAAGACAACGCTAGGTGGGACTCATTGGTAAGGCCTGCTGTTTGTGGGGTGGTCGAAATTGGGATAGGACTCTCTCGAAATCGGATACAATGACGTACTTGTTGCCGTGAAGTAAAGAAAGATATAGAGAGGTCACTGGTTTGTTTCCAAGCGAGAGTGAAAATACGGGGAGCATCTATATAGGAAGAGGCGCGTAGGGATGAATAAACATGGGATTCCTATTCTCTGATGCAAATTATGAGTCCCTCTGCTTCCACACACTCAATTTTGCCTGTCTCCCAGCAATTTGACTGAGGAATAGTCTGACCCTCTCACTTTCCCATTATCTCTCGCATCTCTGACCGACTAGAGAGCATTGCGAAATGAGAGAGTCAGACGATTGTTCATTTGATTGGATGCGTGAGAGAGGATGATTCATATGCAGCCTACGCATTCCCCGCATTTCAATGTATATTGGATGGCGAGATTGACCGGCATATTGAAATGGGATTGGAAATCAGAATGAGTGGGCGAGATCAAAGATCATTCGAGCGCTGGAAACAATTGAGTAAACTCTCTTAAAAATTGCGTTCCTCTCGAGTTCAAAGATCAAATCACTCAAAAACAAATGCAATCGCTTGAAAATTTTTTAGAAACGATACTGCTGAATAGCTCATAATCATCTAAGATCAGGGATCACAACGATAGAGATGACGTCACCTCGCTCACCTCCTCTTGTTCAGTCGATTGGGCGACCCGAATACGTCTTCTTCCTCGTCTGAACTCGATGGAGATAGGGCGTCCTCTAGACGCGTCTCGGCACGGGACCGCGTGTCCTTCCTGCAATTTCGAAAATGATAAAACTCTTTCACTATGAAAGATTCTTGAAGAACACCATAGGGTTATTTCGTAAGTTTAATTTCAATTTCAATTATTTTATCCACCAAGGTATGAAGGAGATAAGATTTACGTTGATCTTCGTTAGGTTTTGGGTGGAGGTCCGTCGTCATGTTGACGATTCGGTTTGGAGGCGTGGGGCGTCGGGGGAGCAGCAGGTTGGTATTAGAGCCGCAAGAGAGAATCAGGGGTAAATGAGATAGAAGGAAGAGACAGAATATGAGATCGGAAATTGGAAGGAGAGCTATGTACGAATTCAGCAGATAGCACGTTCCATCGATCGATAGTTCTAGTTACAAAATTAGAGTGAGACTTGGGAAGAGCGTATGGCAAGACTATGCGTAGTGAATGAGATCTACGAAGACTACGAGCAAGAGGGCATTCGATACCATCAGATGAACAAGAGGCACCTTTCTTATTATTACACAAACAAAGGAAAGGAAGTCGTTATTAGAGGGTGAAGTAAGACGGGTCCAGTTAATACTCGGGAAGTTTAGATCACCACAGATAAGGAAGGAGTTAGAAATTAGGGGGTCAATGAAAGAAAGGAGCGAAGTAAGGGATGATGCTGAGCAAGAAGGGGATCGATAAATAAGACAGATGCGAATGGAGGAAAGTACGTTACTTTGATTGGGAAAGTGGATGTCAATTACGAGGCATTCGATACCATCAGATGAAAAAGAGGCAATAAGAAAGGGATTCAGAAGAGGGGAGCAAAGAATCGCAACGCCTCCGCCTCGAGAAATCTCAGCATTGGTTATGCGATCCTTTCTAAATGCAACGTAGTCTCCTTGAGAACCCAATAAAAACGCATCGCAGGTCCGTCGTCATGTTGACGATTCGGTTTGGAGGCGTGGGGCGTCGGGGGAGCAGCAGGTTGGTATTAGAGCCGCAAGAGAGAATCAGAGGTAAAGAAGATAGAAGGACGAGACAGAATATGAGATCGGAAATTGGAAGGAGAGCTATGTACGAATTCAGCAGATAGCACGTTCCATCGATCGATAGTTCTAGTTACAAAATTAGAGTAAGACTTGGGAAGAGCGTATGGCAAGACTATGCGTAGTGAATGAGATCTACGAAGACTACGAGCAAGAGGGGATAATTTAAAAAGATTGGTGCGGTCGTAAGAATAGAAGCCGTGAATGGATTTATGAAGGAAGAGAATATCGGAGATTAGTCTCCTATGCTCAAGGGTGGGAAGGGAAAGCTGGGCTATTCTATCGGGATACAGCGAGTAAGGGATACGGCAACGAATGAATAGGCGCTTAGAGAAATTGCGCTGTACTCCTTCTATATGGTTTGCTAAGGTTACTGTATGTGGAGACCAAACAACTGAACCGTACTCAAGAAGAGGTCTAACGAAAGTGCTAAAAGCGCGAGAGTATAAACCAGGCTCAGTAGAAAAGAAGCATTTAAAAATGAGGTTTACTTTAGCTCTTGCTTTAGAAACTATTCTAGAAATATGGTCGTTAAACTTAAGGGAGGATTGCATAAGAACACCAAGGTCTTTGATAGAAGGTGAAACAGAAAGGGGAGTCCCATTAATAAGATATTGAGCTCGAGGAGAGAGGTTCCCATAGTGTACCACAGTGCATTTCGTCTCGTTGAGGGGCAGGTTCCACTCTTTCGACCATTCAAATACGGAATCAATAGATGACTGTAGAATATTAGAGTGTAGAGGAACTTTGGCATAAATTTTTAAGTCATCAGCATAGATACCGTACTTGACATCAGCAGGAAGGGATTTGGACAGGTCGTTAATAAAGAGAATGAATAAGAGAGGACCAATGCATGAGCCTTGAGGGACACCAGAAGTAATGGGAGTGGGATCTGATAGAGTGCTACCTATGAGAACGGATTGAGACCTATTCGAGAGATACTCACCAATCCAAGAAACAATATTAGAAGAAAAGCCAAGCAGGTAAAGTTTGTGGAGGAGGAAACGGTGGTCTATGCTGTCGAACGCTTTCTGGAAGTCAAAATATATAGTATCGAAGGACGAGTTCTGAGATTTAAAAAGGAGATAATCTGAATGAGTTTGCACAAGCTGAGTGCATGTGGAGCGATTAACGCGGAACCCAGCTTTATTGAAATCAAAAAGATTATGACTCTCAAGGTAGGAAGTAATTTCAGAAATCAGAATCTTCTCAAAAATCTTAGTCACAGAACAAGTGAGACTAATAGGTCTAAAAGTACTAATTGCGTTAGATGACGTTTTAGGGATAGGTTTCACAATAGCCTGTTTCCAAAGGCTGGGGATTGACTTAGAGTGCAAACTTTTGTTCAAAATAATCAGCAAGGGAGAGACAATAGAGAATTTGCATTTTGCGTAAAAGATGTTGGGTAAGCAATCAGGTGAAAAGTTACATTTGGGTGCAAGAGAAGCTATGCCAGCTAGAATTTGGGCAGGACTAATTGAGGGGAGGTCAAATAGGGGAATAGTAGGGGAAGGAACGCAGGGGCGAAGAGGTGCATGCATTGGAAGGGTGGACACAGAGGCAAAGTACTTAGAGAACGCTAAGGCCTTGTCTTTGTTAGTTAACAGAAGAGAGCCATTCAGGTCAATGATACCAGGGGGAGCGGATTTACTTGAACTGAGACGCGCTTTGCAAAGACTGTAAAAAGCTTTAGGGTTCTTGGAGTCGATAACACGGGATTCAACTCTCTCAGAATGCACTCTCAGAGCTCTCTCAAAGCGTTTGGCGAGGGAGGCGGCCTGCATACTATTGGGAGCAAGGGAAGAAGCACGTTGCGATTTACCATAGAGAATACGCAAGTGTTTGGGGTAATGAGAGAAAGGCGAGCGAGATGACTTGGGGACAAAAGTTTCTAAAAGAGAATTGCAGAAGTTGGTAAAGTAAATCGAGGCGTGCTCAACGTCAAGGGAGGAAAGCGCGAGAGTCCAATCATGAGATGATATAAGACTAGAGATGGACTCCCAGTCTGCAAGGTGATACAGTCTAGAAGGGACAAAATCGCCTAAAGGGGGAGAGGGCACACCCAGAGAGAAACTTATGCTTGTGTGATCAGCAAAGGGAAGGGAAGGAGTAACATTGCGGACAATATTAGTGTTGCAAAGCACTAGATCGAGAATGTTGTCACCGCGCGTTTTAAAGTCAACGAACTGAGTCATACGGTGATCACAAACAAAGGAAAGGAAGTCGTTATTAGAGGGTGAAGTAAGACGGGTCCAGTTAATACTCGGGAAGTTTAGATCACCACAGATAAGGAAGGAGTTAGAAATTAGGGGGTCAATGAAAGAAAGGAGCGAAGTAAGGGATGATGCTGAGCAAGAAGGGGATCGATAAATAAGACAGATGCGAATGGAGGAAAGTACGTTACTTTGATTGGGAAAGTGGATGTCAATTACGAGGCATTCGATACCATCAGATGAAAAAGAGGCAATAAGAAAGGGATTCAGAAGAGGGGAGCAAAGAATCGCAACGCCTCCGCCTCGAGAAATCTCAGCATTGGTTATGCGATCCTTTCTAAATGCAACGTAGTCTCCTTGAGAACCCAATAAAAACGCATCGCCATCGTCGCTGGTAAGCCAAGTCTCACACAACAGTATCAGATGATAACCTAAGGATTTGATAAATGAAAGTAAATGAGATTTGCGGCGGATGGAACGTGCGTTACTGTAAAAAAGCTCGATATGTTTTGACTCAGAAAAAAGAGATTTGGAAGTGATAGAAAGGGAAGGAGAAGATGGAGAGATACAATCAGAAGAGACAGACAGAGGAATAGACGGAATAGGGACAATTACCTCACTGCTGCTCCTGTCCTAGGCCTTTACCACCGCACCGGTACCGCTTCCCTTTGCTGTTGTATTGACAGTTGGTTTTGATTGCATTGGCGCAAGCGTGGAGAGGATGTCAGAAGATGGATTGCTGTTGGATTCATTCAGAGTCATGTTCATACCATTCGATTGCAGAAAGAGTGAGGTGTTGATTGCGGGATTTGTCAGGTTGAGAAGAGCCAAATCGGAGTATCCTCGGGGCGAGCGGGTTTCATATCCGGCGGGTAGACGGGGAATTCCATTGAATTTGATCAGCTTTTCGTCACGAATTCCATATGCCAGACCACCAATCTTGCAGTTCAGTGCATATGCATCTATCCTAGCTTTTCTTTCGAGTTGCAGCTCGTAGGGGCAAAGATCACGTCGAACGAAGTTACCGGGAACACGGGATACGGTAGACGGGCGTTTGGAGCGGATGAGAGAGAGGAATTGATCACGGGTCTTCTCATCCGTGAATACGATTTTGAGGATTCGCTTCTTACGGTCAGCTTTGACTTCCGGGTGTCGATGATGGCGGATCTTTCCGTCAGTGAGAGCTTGAGAGAGTGATCCATCATTCAGTTCCGCACAGAGTTCCTCAATTGCTTTTTGATCAGAAGCAAGAGTCAGTTCAGGAGTAGATTCCTCTGGTCTTCCTACCCAGACAGCTCTCTTTGCCTTCTCAGAGTAGACTGCAGCATCGTTAATAGCCATCTTCACAGCCGAGTATGTGTCCAACGGCGGGGGAGGCTGTTCAGCCGACTTTCCCAACATCTTCTTCAACTCCATAAGTTCCTGACGAAGTTGATTACACTCACATTGTGGCTTCGAGTCAAGCTTGACATGGAGCGCTTCCAGAAGTTTGATAATCTTGGCCGCTGCATCCGGAGAAGACAATGTAGGAGACGAAATCGGCTTAGGAGGCATCGTAGAGGAGGAAAAGGGGGAGGAAAAGTGAGAGAGATCGGTAAACCGACCGCCAGGAAATCTAGCGGCGCACTAGAATGAGTAGTTTGAGTAGAGTAGTAGTAGTAGTTTCTAGAATGAGTAATGAGTAGTCATTAGTTTGAAAAAAAAAGTAACATCACTGCATTCGCACTCAAAGGCGAGCAGACAACCGTTTGCTAAACAGCAGGAGAGACACTCCGTCTCATGCCAAGCACCATAGGTATGTGGGGCTCGGCACGAAAGTGAGCGTTTTCGAAATTTGCGATTTGATAATTTTTTGAAAAAAATAGATAAAGAATTCACAGTGGAAGCCGCACGGAGAGCCGTCAAGTATACTTGGCGGTTTTTGAACGTGAAGTGAGCGAGATGTGGTGTGCCCTTCTCTCACTCTCCCCTCTCTTCTTCCCTTTCCCCGCGGGTCGGATTCATGTCCCGGACAAATGCGCCCTCAACATTTCCGTGCGCACACTGGAGAAAAAGGCGAGGGTAGGTTCTCGTTCGTGACCTCGATCCCGGAACGTAACCTACCCTAGAAATAATTTGAATGCAAGGGGCATTGTAGCTTGTGGGTCCCACTTAGCGTTTTCCTACGACTGAAAAATCACAACACGTGGATACACCTTTATCTTGACCTGCTGGTTATGACAATTTTTTTCGAATATGAGATTTTTACCACGCCTTTGCCACTATGGGCAATGTGTTTGCAGTGTCGGTCAGTTATTTTTTAAGAATGCACAGGGGTGGGAAATTACAACAGTACTAGGAGAAAATAGACAAGAAAGAAAAAATCAAAATAATTTCGGAAATACTGCGGGAAACCACTGTTGGCTGCAGAAAGCGAGCGAACGTATGACGTATTTCGTCATTCTCATTGCTCTGCTTGGAACAATCGTCTGACTCTCTCATTTCGCAATGCTCTCTAGTCGGTCAGAGATGCGAGAGACAATGGGAAAGTGAGAGAGCCACACCATTACTCTCTGTTTGCGATTGTTCTTCTTGGAGAACAGTAAGATTTCCCTCTGTTGTTTGCGGAGTGAACCCATTGCAAAACGCAGTTTCCCGCAGTACTACAGCAAAGGCTCTGTGCTACTAATGTCGTGGACTAAGCCGTATCATGCTGATTATCATGGATTATCAAGACAGTGAGTCGGTTGAGTTTATGTTGTTCGGGTGAATCCAAGATATCCCCCACAGCGCCCCTGCAAGACCCATTCGGTTCCCTCTCATTCCCATTATACTGGTATGGGATTGTGCGCTGTCATCTCAGCCAACAAGGCCATCTAAGCCATTCGCTCATAACATTATCTTCCCATCCCCGTGACATTATTCCTGTCCATAAGCGGATGACGATAATGTGAAACCCATCAAGACAGTGAGTCGGTTGAGTTTATGTTGTTCGGGTGAATCCAAGATATCCCCCACAGCGCCCCTGCAAGACCCATTCGGTTCCCTCTCATTCCCATTATACTGGTATGGGATTGTGCGCTGTCATCTCAGCCAACAAGGCCATCTAAGCCATTCGCTCATAACATTATCTTCCCATCCCCGTGACATTATTCCTGTCCATAAGCGGATGACGATAATGTGAAACCCATTACATGAAGCCAACGATGAGGAGTGAGAGTCCGCCTCAGAATAAGACTACGATATATGTAAAGGTGTGTCCACGTCGAGCGATTTTACAGTCACAAGGCAAGGCTATACCCACTGGCCAGCTGTCAGACGGACTACTGACCAATGCCATCTAGGATAGGTTCTCTTGCACGACCGAAGTCACTGTTTTCGTGAAAACACAAATTCGAATACTTACTTGATCTGACGTTTCCTCCTCTGATTATTACGGCAGAGCTCATAAATGTCCGACATCGGTGCGCACTGTGGATATCGAGCAATCTGGAAATTAATAAGATTAATAATTAATAAGTTAATAAGAAACTTGGTTTACTATCGAGTTATAATAAAGAAACTGCTAAACTGAGACCAAGAAAAGAGAAATACTTCCTTTAGTTATGCGGCTGGCATGTGGAATGAATAAAATTAATGGCGCATCTTTTCGCTTATCGAAAAGGCGTGCACATGCGTGCAAAAAGGATAATACACCAAGAATGAGGATTTCGGTCCATTGGGTCGTAGACACCCAACCGCCTCACGAAAGGTGGACCAGAGAATAAGACGAGACGAGAGAATAGATGGAGGAACAATCCTCGATCCCACTCCCCGAATGTTCTCGCGCTTTTTGTCCAAATTAAGCATGTGGAATGAATAAAATTAATGGCACATCTTTTCACACAGCGCCTCTCTTCTTTTCGCTTATCGAAAAGGCGTGCATATGCGTGCAAAAAGGATAATACAACAAGAATGAGGATTTCGGTCCATTGGGTCGTAGACACCCAACCGCCTCACGAAAGGTGGACCAGAGAATAAGACGAGACGAGAGAATAGATGGAGGAACAATCCTCGATCCCACTCCCCGAATGTTCTCGCGCTTTTTGTCCAAATTAAGCATGTGGAATGAATAAAATTAATGGCACATCTTTTCACACAGCGCCTCTCTTCTTTTCGCTTATCGAAAAGGCGTGCATATGCGTGCAAAAAGGATAATACACCAAGAATGAGGATTTCGGTCCATTGGGTCGTAGACACCCAACCGCCTCACGAAATGTGGACCAGAGAATAAGACGAGACGAGAGAATAGATGGAGGAACAATCCTCGATCCCACTCCCCGAATGTTCTCGCGCTTTTTGTCCAAATTAAGCATGTGGAATGAATAAAATTAATGGCACATCTTTTCACACAGCGCCTCTCTTCTTTTCGCTTATCGAAAAGGCGTGCATATGCGTGCAAAAAGGATAATACACCAAGAATGAGGATTTCGGTCCATTGGGTCGTAGACACCCAACCGCCTCACGAAAGGTGGACCAGAGAATAAGACGAGACGAGAGAATAGATGGAGGAACAATCCTCGATCCCACTCCCCGAATGTTCTCGCGCTTTTTGTCCAAATTAAGCATGTGGAATGAATAAAATTAATGGCACATCTTTTCACACAGCGCCTCTCTTCTTTTCGCTTATCGAAAAGGCGTGCATATGCGTGCAAAAAGGATAATACACCAAGAATGAGGATTTCGGTCCATTGGGTCGTAGACACCCAACCGCCTCACGAAATGTGGACCAGAGAATAAGACGAGACGAGAGAATAGATGGAGGAACAATCCTCGATCCCACTCCCCGAATGTTCTCGCGCTTTTTGTCCAAATTAAGCATGTGGAATGAATAAAATTAATGGCACATCTTTTCACACAGCGCCTCTCTTCTTTTCGCTTATCGAAAAGGCGTGCATATGCGTGCAAAAAGGATAATACACCAAGAATGAGGATTTCGGTCCATTGGGTCGTAGACACCCAACCGCCTCACGAAAGGTGGACCAGAGAATAAGACGAGACGAGAGAATAGATGGAGGAACAATCCTCGATCCCACTCCCCGAATGTTCTCGCGCTTTTTGTCCAAATTAAGCATGTGGAATGAATAAAATTAATGGCACATCTTTTCACACAGCGCCTCTCTTCTTTTCGCTTATCGAAAAGGCGTGCATATGCGTGCAAAAAGGATAATACACCAAGAATGAGGATTTCGGTCCATTGGGTCGTAGACACCCAACCGCCTCACGAAATGTGGACCAGAGAATAAGACGAGACGAGAGAATAGATGGAGGAACAATCCTCGATCCCACTCCCCGAATGTTCTCGCGCTTTTTGTCCAAATTAAGCATGTGGAATGAATAAAATTAATGGCACATCTTTTCACACAGCGCCTCTCTTCTTTTCGCTTATCGAAAAGGCGTGCATATGCGTGCAAAAAGGATAATACACCAAGAATGAGGATTTCGGTCCATTGGGTCGTAGACACCCAACCGCCTCACGAAAGGTGGACCAGAGAATAAGACGAGACGAGAGAATAGATGGAGGAACAATCCTCGATCCCACTCCCCGAATGTTCTCGCGCTTTTTGTCCAAATTAAGCATGTGGAATGAATAAAATTAATGGCACATCTTTTCACACAGCGCCTCTCTTCTTTTCGCTTATCGAAAAGGCGTGCATATGCGTGCAAAAAGGATAATACACCAAGAATGAGGATTTCGGTCCATTGGGTCGTAGACACCCAACCGCCTCACGAAAGGTGGACCAGAGAATAAGACGAGACGAGAGAATAGATGGAGGAACAATCCTCGATCCCACTCCCCGAATGTTCTCGCGCTTTTTGTCCAAATTAAGCATGTGGAATGAATAAAATTAATGGCACATCTTTTCACACAGCGCCTCTCTTCTTTTCGCTTATCGAAAAGGCGTGCATATGCGTGCAAAAAGGATAATACAACAAGAATGAGGATTTCGGTCCATTGGGTCGTAGACACCCAACCGCCTCACGAAAGGTGGACCAGAGAATAAGACGAGACGAGAGAATAGATGGAGGAACAATCCTCGATCCCACTCCCCGAATGTTCTCGCGCTTTTTGTCCAAATTAAGCATGTGGAATGAATAAAATTAATGGCACATCTTTTCACACAGCGCCTCTCTTCTTTTCGCTTATCGAAAAGGCGTGCATATGCGTGCAAAAAGGATAATACACCAAGAATGAGGATTTCGGTCCATTGGGTCGTAGACACCCAACCGCCTCACGAAATGTGGACCAGAGAATAAGACGAGACGAGAGAATAGATGGAGGAACAATCCTCGATCCCACTCCCCGAATGTTCTCGCGCTTTTTGTCCAAATTAAGCATGTGGAATGAATAAAATTAATGGCACATCTTTTCACACAGCGCCTCTCTTCTTTTCGCTTATCGAAAAGGCGTGCATATGCGTGCAAAAAGGATAATACAACAAGAATGAGGATGTAAAAGCGAGAAAAAGCGCCAATGCTCAGAGAAAGAACCAAAGAATGAATCACAGCCAGCTCTGCTGCGATACTCAGCGTAACTATAGGGGAGGTCGCAATGACTATAGGATACTAGCAGAGCCTAACTGGGCTGAAAGCCTTACACTCAAGTAGGCAGTTGAAGCGATCGAAGATCAAAGATCAAAGATCAAAGTTGATTCCTTACCCACTCCTTCCTCTTCACCCACTGCTGGCGATTGTTCACGCACTGCAGAAGGTACTCCACCTGCAGAATTATTGATAGTTTCCACAGTTTTTATTTATTTTTTCATAACTGAACACCTCAAACGTCGAATCGCCACAAATACGACAGACCTCGACCAAACTAAAACTCTAGTTGTCTTTGACTTTGGTCTTTATTCACCCTGGTGGATATATAATTGACGTTGAATTGAATTGAAATATCGACCCGCTTGACAAAAAATGGTTAATCGGCGCGCAATCAGGTGAAAGGAAGGCATTATCATTTTATTTTCCGTTTTTTTCTGCCTAACTTTTAATGTTATTTTTAATCCTTATCCGTGTCCCAGTCCCTTGATGACAGGGTTGATAGGCTCTCTATCAGGCGAAAGGGAGGCATTATCACGCGGAGCTCCGGCTGAATAGCGTCATTTGCAGAGGAAAGTGGTGGGAAAACATAGGGAACGCTGCGAGAACCTTTTCCCTTTCTCATTCAGAATTCAATTCAATTCAATTCAATTATTTTATCCACCAAGGTATGAAGGAGATTAGATTTACGTTGATCTTCGTTAGGTTTTGGGTGGAGGTCCGTCGTCATGTTGACGATTCGGTTTGGAGGCGTGGGGCGTCGGGGGAGCAGCAGGTTGGTATTAGAGCCGCAAGAGAGAATCAGAGGTAAAGAAGATAGAAGGACGAGACAGAATATGAGATCGGAAATTGGAAGGAGAGCTATGTACGAATTCAGCAGATAGCACGTTCCATCGATCGATAGTTCTAGTTACAAAATTAGAGTGAGACTTGGGAAGAGCGTATGGCAAGACTATGCGTAGTGAATGAGATCTACGAAGACTACGAGCAAGAGGGCATTCGATACCATCAGATGAACAAGAGGCACCTTTCTTATTATTACACAAACAAAGGAAAGGAAGTCGTTATTAGAGGGTGAAGTAAGACGGGTCCAGTTAATACTCGGGAAGTTTAGATCACCACAGATAAGGAAGGAGTTAGAAATTAGGGGGTCAATGAAAGAAAGGAGCGAAGTAAGGGATGATGCTGAGCAAGAAGGGGATCGATAAATAAGACAGATGCGAATGGAGGAAAGTACGTTACTTTGATTGGGAAAGTGGATGTCAATTACGAGGCATTCGATACCATCAGATGAAAAAGAGGCAATAAGAAAGGGATTCAGAAGAGGGGAGCAAAGAATCGCAACGCCTCCGCCTCGAGAAATCTCAGCATTGGTTATGCGATCCTTTCTAAATGCAACGTAGTCTCCTTGAGAACCCAATAAAAACGCATCGCCATCGTCGCTGGTAAGCCAAGTCTCACACAACAGTATCAGATGATAACCTAAGGATTTGATAAATGAAAGTAAATGAGATTTGCGGCGGATGGAACGTGCGTTACTGTAAAAAAGCTCGATATGTTTTGACTCAGAAAAAAGAGATTTGGAAGTGATAGAAAGGGAAGGAGAAGATGGAGAGATACAATCAGAAGAGACAGACAGAGGAATAGACGGAATAGGGACAATTACCTCACTGCTGCTCCTGTCCTAGGCCTTTACCACCGCACCGGTACCGCTTCCCTTTGCTGTTGTATTGACAGTTGGTTTTGATTGCATTGGCGCAAGCGTGGAGAGGATGTCAGAAGATGGATTGCTGTTGGATTCATTCAGAGTCATGTTCATACCATTCGATTGCAGAAAGAGTGAGGTGTTGATTGCGGGATTTGTCAGGTTGAGAAGAGCCAAATCGGAGTATCCTCGGGGCGAGCGGGTTTCATATCCGGCGGGTAGACGGGGAATTCCATTGAATTTGATCAGCTTTTCGTCACGAATTCCATACCACCAATCTTGCAGTTCAGTGCATATGCATCTATTCTAGCTTTTCTTTCGAGTTGCAGCTCGTAAGGGCAAAGATCACGTCGAACGAAGTTACCGGGAACACGGGATACGGTAGACGGGCGTTTGGAGCGGATGAGAGAGAGGAATTGATCTCGGGTCTTCTCATCCGTGAATACGATTTTGAGGATTCGCTTCTTACGGTCAGCTTTGACTTGTCGATGATAGCGGATCTTTCCGTCAGTGAGAGCTTGAGAGAGTGATCCATCATTCAGTTCCGCGCAGAGTTCCTCAATTGCTTTTTGATCAGAAGCAAGAGTCAGTTCAGGAGTAGATTCCTCTGGTCTTTCTACCCAGACAGCTCTCTTTGCCTTCTCAGAGTAGGCTGCTGCATCGTGAATAGCCATCTTCACAGCCGAGTATGTGTCCAACGGCGGGGGAGGCTGTTCAGCCTACTTTCCCAACATCTTCTTCAACTCCATAAGTTCCAGACGAAGTTGGTTACACTCACATTGTGGCTTCGAGTCAAGCTTGACATGGAGCGTTTCCAGAAGTTTGATAATCTTGGCCGCTGCATCCGGAGAAGACAATGTAGGAGACGAAATAGGCTTAGGAGGCATCGTAGAGGAGGAAAAGGGGGAGGAAAAGTGAGAGAGATCGGTAAACCGACCGCCAGGAAATCTAGCGGAGCACTAGAATGATTATTCAAGTGGATGACAAATGTAGAACGCTCCCTCTTCACCCTACTTCTATACATTGTGTTCGACTCACAAACCAACTTTTCCGAACACCCCATACTATTGTATGCCAGTATAGCACTCAAGGTGAGAAGTGCAGCTTTATTGCGTGTGAAATGGTTCGAGCTTGTGCCCTGTGATCTTCGAAACTGAGCAGATGGAGCGTTTTTGTTGTGTGCCACGAGTAGGAAGGCACTCGGTCGTTAGTGTTCACTAATCAACGGAGTAACGGCGTGTCTTCCATCTCTTACCCTCCCTCTCCCTCCCCCCTCCTCTCCCAAAGTGGTGGAGAGAGGAGGGGTGGGGAGAGAAGGGGAATTCCGACAAATGCCCACAACATGGGCAACTGCTATCCCGGATATTGGGAAGGGGGAAGACGAAAGCAAGGCAATTAATTGCTGCTCAGTTTAAAGTCGAGTTCCAGCAGTGAGTCACAAAATAAAATATCACTTGAATTAGTGGCCTTTTTCGGGGTTTGGTTATAAATAATATTTCAATCAATGTTATAAACACAAAACGAACCTCGTCCTCGTCCTCACTTGACCCCAGTCGATCGATGATCTCAATGACGACTTCGGCGTCGAGTCCCTCGAGATCGTCTGTCTCCTCGCCTTCGGACACCTCGCGTCCGGCAAATGGTCATTTTACTCATGATTATTGAACGAAAATGAGAGGAAAATGTGGAAGAAAGGTATTTCTAAGCGAACGATCACCTTGCAATTGTATTGTTCAGCCCCAATGATTCGAAACGCTTTCACAGCATTAGTATTATTATTATTCACATAGCTCACATCAAAAATTTTCAATCGAAATAGAATTATAACAAACGGCACATCAAAGCGAAAAGCCAGCTATAATCGTCCCTAACATTCCGCAAAACTGCATAATATGCGCACGATAGTCATTCAAAGCTATAAATAAATTGGAAAAGGAGCGTTAATCTTCCAACAATCAACAGACAGGAAACCAGCCCATCTAAGCGCAAATTTGCCAATATTCTTCCCATCCCTCCTGCAACTGCATAATTTAGCCACAATTCTCGGAAGGCAACTAAATATTCATGAGGTTGAAAGAAGAAGGGACGAATTTTTGCTGAATGCACCCAACGTTTCGCTTGGAATGACCTGCATACTCCTCTTCCAACTACTACTACTAGCATCGATTCCCGCTTCTCGCTCCAGAAGGGAGAGCAAGCAACCTTTTCTAGAGAGAGTACACACCTCATTAGGGGACAAAGTGCACACTTCTTTCTAGATTGCAGAACAAAATCATCGCAAATAATGCCACTTTTAGCTCACTTGATACCTGTATCTAGCATGTTCACGATTTTGCAATTTCTGCCAGCTACTAGCTACTAAAATAGTCACTGGCCTAGCAGTGGGCTCCCGCAGGACTTCGTGTGCCTAGAGTACGGGGTGACCTTTACCCTTACTGTAGTCCACTTACTGTAGTGAGGCGAACGAGGTCGGTATGGGGGCGGGTCGACGGGGAGATCGGTCGGGTCGGTCGGATGAGTGGAAGAGGGCTGGATTGCTTCCGCTGGGACTACTCCACCAAGAGTCGACGCTGTTACTGCAAAATCGCCTTTATCTATGTGAATCCAACAGAAGTTCATCACCATCATGCCGAAGATTACGCAGTATTCTACGATTATCACCGGTTCGCTCGTGACAGTAGCTACTAGCTACTCGCGCAGTATAGTGGAGCCAAATAATTAATAATTAATAATTGAGAAGAGATTGAGAACAAATTTTCTCCCCGCAGGTCTAATGCATTGATGTCAGGATAATTAGAAGAGGGAAATTACGCGAACCGTAGCGAGGAGAGGGCTGACGCTGCTCTTCGTGTTGGTCGACGGGGACGGATTCATCTGCCGACTGAGATACCGGGGACCGGATCGTGCTGGCCGATGGCTCAGCCGAGTCATCAATTCTCGCATCGTCCACTCGCACTCCCAGCATCAACCCTGTAGTGATTATTAGTGATTATTAGTGATTATTAGTGATTATTAGTGATTATTAGTGATTAAACCTGGGAGCCGAAAAATGATATTCAATCAATATAAATATTAAGTGAACAAACCTTTGTGTGAGGGCGACGGTCGGTACTCGAGTGGCTCGGTTGGACTATGCTGACTGGTCTCGCGCGCGAACCCTTCAATATTATTAGGTGAAGAAATACATCAATGCAAAAAATATTTGAAAAAAAATAAAAAATATTATCGTGCGTTTGAAATGCTCAGCAAAATCAATGTGCTGGTTAGCTAGCCATTGATTTTCTGGGAGAGAGGAAGGGAAGAGGTAGGGGAGAGGAGAGCAGGTAGATCACTAGCCTCCTCCCGGCCTCGTCCTCTCTCCTCCGTCCACTCAGTTCGTGAAAGGTCAGCAACGAGTGGAATGGAAAATAATCCTACGATAGTAATATTTGACGACACTGACCGTTACGAAGCGAGGGAGATGGAAGCTGGTTCAGATCAATCGGAGGTGGCCGGCTAGCCTCGTCCATGGATTCGGCGAGCTCTAGTACACCCGGCATGAACCCTGATAAGCAATGAATCAAAAATACAAAGGAAAGATGTAATTAAATATACAATTTAGTACTTACCACTCTACGGTACTTACCGTTCTGATGTGACGTCGGAGTTAACTCGATAGCTTCAGTCGGATATATATATATATATATATATATATATATATATATATATATATTTACACGTGGTGTTATTAGCAACCACGTGTATATGTATACACGTAGTTGCCTATAACAAATAAGAACACGTGGCAGGATGTTAACTACTTGGCTGTGAACAAATATTGCAAAATATGATACTCCGAGCTCGTGCGTTTTTGTTAAAACTAACCGCTACAAGTGGAATCCGCGTGCAGTTTGTTCTGTTCGGTCGGCGGCGGCCGACTGGTATCGTCCATTGCAGGCAATGGCTCAACCAGCCTGTTGTCCGCCTCCACACCCGTTGCCATCCGTTCACCCTGCAAAACGAGTAATTTATACACCAATATAGCGCTAGAACGATAAAAAGGGTAAATGAGCTCGAAATCTGGGTAGAATAGCTGGAAGGGAAAGAAACAAAATCACAAGAGCTTGATTTTGCGCGATTAGAAAGCGAAAGTAGTGAAATAACAGCTAAGGACGGTGGCGCGTGAGTTTAGTTTGCCAAATTACTGCCAAATACGTCGACAAAGTGCAAAAGAAGTGAAAGCGAGGGCCAAGAGCGTGCAACGAAATGGGCGGGGAGTCACCTCTTCTCTACTCTCTGCTAACGGGCGGGAGGGAGAGAGGCGGAACGGGGAGCGATGCGCGTACTCGAATATTCACCCGCTGCGGACTTGTGGTTAACGATCAAATAAACGTATTTTTGACTATAAATGAAAAATCACGAGAAATTGTAGTGATTTTGCACGCGTATCAACTCGAAAAGTGCAGCGGTGCAGCAAAACAACGTGAGGAAATCAGCAGGTATGCGGCGCCACCGTGTTGTTTGCTCTCCGCCGCGCTAGGGACTATTGTCGTCTGACCCAATCTCTCTCGCTTTCTCACGGCCTCTCGCCGGGCAGAGCCGCGCAGTGAGAAGGGGGAAGGGGGAGAATCAGTGAAAAAGAGTCAGAGCGAGTCCCCAATATGATCATCACCCCCGAGATTGATAATCATCTTCGACAATGGGGAGCACGACTGCAATCGATTCCGTCTAGTCGGCGACAACGTTCGGGAATCAGTTACTAATAAAGCATTTCATGAGTGGCCCAATACTACCCGCACTTCTTCTAAATGGTGGAACCGTTTTTTTTTCCGACCAAAGCGAGTTCTGGAATAGGGGGTGAAATTTTCGGCTATTATATATGCCATGCACTATCGGCTAGGCTGCATCGAGACCCTGAGCATCAAATTCGATATACATGTCGAGACTGGGGATTATAAATCGCTGAATCCATAGTCTTTTCAATTTTGTGTGCGAGGCGCATCGTAAATTGTCTCCGATTATTACGTTCTTATCGCGATAAGTCCCATTGCGCCCTCTCGCTCTCAATCCTATCAGACTTAATCCCCTCCCCTTTCTCAACCATCGACTGGCTCTTAGAATGACGCTTTCCAATATATCACTCAAATAGGGTACGGTAGGAGTAGGTAGTCAGACCGACGTCGATAGACCCGACCGGTTTCAATGACGAACTACTCCAGAGCGCTTTTTCAGAAAAAGTATCTTATCAAACCAATCAATCGTGATCACTTTTCAAGTTCGAATCAGACTTAATCCCACTTTCTCAACCCTCGATTCACCCTTGAAATGACGGTCTGCATCTCGTCCTCTGCAACTCTGCGAGGATACTGTAGTACGAGCGGTAGTCGGACCTCCATTTATCAGGACCCGACTGCTCATAATTGTTTTACTGCTAGCTTTTTAACTGATTATTTCGTACTTTCTTTCGGTGCATCTGTGCGACTGTAAAATCGCTTTGATTGTGGAGGCAACTATATCTTTAATTCAAGTGTATCGTGTGCTGCTGTTTTTTCGCGATATTCAATTTTTTCCCTTACTGCTTCTGATTCTTCTCATCCTCGTCGATGGCCGAATTAGGCCCCCGATGCCTCACGGTCAGCCCGTCAACTATGAGATCACGACATTCCTGCGGTGCTTTGCGCGAGAGAGGACGACCTGGCACATCGCGCTGTGGGAAGTGAGTTTCATTCTAATTCTTAATGAGCTTCAGATGCATGCTGATTGTATTGTGTTGTGGTGCGCATTCTTTTCATTTTTTAAATATCTATGAAGAGAGTTCTATATTTTCGGCCTTCGTTACGACAACAGCGATCTGGTTTGCATTGAAAACGCACATTTGTTAGTGGATCAGCTTCCCAATATGTATTTGAATGCTCAACAACGTTACAAATTGAAGGGATGGGGTCATCCATGAAGGCAGTCATCTATTTAGGTGTTACGCCCACCAGGAAAGCGGTAAATCAAAAATTTAGTGCTTAAAATCATAACGATTGTACAAAAATCGCAAATTGGATCGCGGTAAGGGTTGAACGTATTCCTGATTAGTGAGGCTGGTCAATATATTCCTAGATGAGGTCATAGTAGAGTACAGAGGAAGAATAGGAAAGAGAGAGGAGGTCTCTCCACCTCACACACTATCTCGCCTCCCAACACGGGCGCTATCAATTGATCGAGCGATCGTGGCTATCTGACGCGACGATATCGTATGACTCTCTCGTTTCGCCCTGCTCTCTCGCTGATCTAACTGACGAGAGATAATGTGCAGACGACGGTTACATCAGCGCGCGCGATCTCACTCGTTATCGATGATTGTACTCTCTCTCTCTCTCTCTCTCTCTCTCTCGATGATAATCGCGCATCGAGAGAACGACTGAGGAGAATGGGCGAGGTTGAAGGGATCTACCTGAGAACAGAAGAGTAATCATAGCTTTTCCTCTAGAGTGCATTCGACCCTCCTTCCAAATGGGCGATGGATAATATCATTGCAGTACTGAACCATAATCAAAGTTTGAACTTTTGATGATCAAAGCTCGATATCGCAAGAATACCACTGAAAATAGTATGAATATTTTTGGCAGGACGATTCGATTCCGTTCTATCGCCGAGACGCGCTCATCGATTGGCGAACGTATGATCTCATCGATTTCTACGCGTCAACAGCGACCAAAATGGACCTCGGAGGAATGCTACTGGTGAGTTTACCTTAGATTTGAGTATTGACTACTGTATGCCTCGATTCGGTCACATAATCAGGCAACGGTGACTAAAAAAAGTGCGAGTGTATTTTTGTGTCGATTGTTAGATCAATGAAGAGTTCATTCAAAGATGCTCCCGATTAGATATCCGTTGTAGAGACGAGAATACTACTTTTTTTTTTCTTTGAGCATGTGAAATTTGTCTCATCGCACTCCTGATAGGCGAAACGAGTAATATCTGATACAGGCTTTGTTTGCATGGAAGTGGCATGATCAAATTGAGCAGAGAGAAAAAATAAAATTGAAAAAATAAAGTTTAAAAAATAATAAATTTCAGGATCAACCATGGGACGGCGTTACGGAACCGTATCTCTACGTGCAAACAAACTGCTCGCATGGATACAACATCGCCGAGGTACGAGACGAAGCACAACAATAATGAATGACCTAGCAGTGATGTCCGCAGGACGCAAGTGCCTTGATTAGTGAGATAGGTTCTCGACCATCGACCTCCTCGTATCGCATTGACTGCAGAGCATAGGGGAAACTCGAGGCGGAAAAAAACAGTAGACTCTTGGCTAAAAAGATTCTATAACGACCGGTATTTACTTTCGATAAAATGGTGATCTGTTATTACAGTTCTGTCTCGAGTTAGAGCCAGTATGGAAAGAGGACGGAATCAACAATATTCACGATATTGCGGATCTGTTTGGACCCGATTTCCAGGTTATTTCCCATTTTGAAATAATTTTAGCTGACATTAGGCCGTGTGACTATGGGGTAAAATCGTTTCTAAGGGGATCGCGAACTTTGTAGTTAGTGCCGGAGGGTCCACGTGGGTTTTGTCAATAATTCCTCGATGGCTCCCTCTTCTGGAAGTAGGCTATTTTCCTTCTTTTTTTCTTTTTCCTTCTATTCCCATAATAAATAAAGAAACATTCGCTGCGGTTGTCACTCTTCAAGTTTTTAATTGGGAAGTTGACATGAAATGCGGGTGAAATAGAACCAATTGTTTTTATCTGAGTGATTACTCTAGTCATTGCCGAGTAGGCTCAAGGTACAAACATTATTTGAGATAGCAAAGGTTAATGCACAGACCGGGAATCGAACCCGGGGCTTCCGCTTACCGGCCAGGAGTTCTACCACTGAACTACCTGTGCACCTGAGCTATCTCTTTCGAATGAATGATACTCTCATTTGGAGTCATATTGATCCTTCGCAACGCGGATACAACGTATCACTGCGCACCGGGGTAACGACGTTACTAACACCAGTTTTAACGCGTCGGATTGATGGAACTAATCAGAATTGTTTTTATCTGAGTGATTACTCTAGTCATTGCCGAGTAGGCTCAAGGTACAAACATTATTTGAGATAGCAAAGGTTAATCACTCAGATAAAAACAATTCTGATTAGTTCCATCAATCCGACGCGTTAAAACTGGTGTTAGTAACGTCGTTACCCCGGTGCGCAGTGATACGTTGTATCCGCGTTGCGAAGGATCAATATGACTCCAAGTGAGAGTATCATTCACCCAGGAAAGAGATAGCTCAGGTGCACAGGTAGTTCAATGGTAGAGCTCCTGGAAGGTAAGCGGAAGCCCCGGGTTCGATTCCCGGTCTGTGCATTAACCTTTGCTATCTCAAATAATGATAGAACCAAATAACTTTAAAGACTGGGACATATTTCAGGGACTGTAGTCTTTTCAGTGTAGCTAGAAAGAGAAGAACATGGGTAGATGACTGATCGATTTGTAATCTGAATGCGATGTTTCGCGCCATCCAGTTCATCATCAATCGATATTTAGGGACTGACCGACATGCTCAAGCCCTGCTCGTATTTCCAAGATGTGGCCAATATGAGAGATGTCTTCAGATGAGTCTTCAAGCACACATAGTTTAGAACTACAGCAAACTCGCACTCCCGTTGATTTCATTGCAGCGATACTCTTTTTTCCGTATTTCTGTTCATAGTTTTTGTAATAAACCAATTTGTGAGAGGCAGTATTTGGAAAGATCATAGTCAACTTGTGCAAAGTCGCTCATGAGAATATGATTTCTGTGATGTGACACGGTATCAATCACACGGAAGTTAACTGTCTTTTTTAAGTTGATAGTCTTTCAGTAACAATATCGTAGAATTCTCAGAAATATTGTTAAGTTACGGGCACTGGGTTAGATGAAATCGGAGAGAACCTCCGGCCGCACTAAATAAAAAAGATAAATAACTCAGGCCGTAACCCACAAATAGCAGCCATTAGTTCGCAAACTAACAACCGCTCCTGGTTCGCAAACCACCTCAAGTCTCTCCTAGCGTCTCGCAAGTCGCTACACGATGGAAATAAGAAGAAACTAGAAGTTACTCTAATCAAGTCAAGAAGGAAATCAACCTAACAAGACCAAACTAGAGGAGAAAACGAGGACTCACGCTGCCATACCGATTGAATGATGAAACTGCTCTTCCCCCTTGATAAATCCCCGTGTAAACGACGGATAGTAATGTAGAATTACTTAATATATCCGTGTGGATGATGAGGATGATATCCTTCCTCTCTTCACTCTCAAGTCGCAGAAGAAGGGCAAGAAGGGTGGCAACATGAAGAAGGTCGATCCGACCACGCCCACTATCGAGTATCATATGGTGTGGCATGGGTAAGCAGTGAGAGGCAAGCAATGATAATCGAATTCATTGCAGGAAACCAGCAGATGCAGCATCCGTAGGGAGCGGAGCGCACCTGCTACAAGCAGTTCTCCTGACTCCCAGAGTCACCTGTGAGTTTTCCCGAAATAGGAGGGGGTATAAAGGGAAATATGAATATGGAGAGTAAATAAGTCTTTTCAGACGATACCAGGCTGGGCAAGGAGCTGCAGAGAACTCCGATGACGAAGGCGTTGCGCATCAACAGAGGAAACATGACTGAGGCACTGAATGCAGAGAAGTGAATCATCGATCTCATTGTCATCTCTCTTGTATTCGTATCGTTTCCCTGTGTTTCTCAATCGATCCATTTGTAGTATCAGAGCAATGTAGTGTAGTCGATCTTCGCTCGTTTTTTGTAGGATGTCAGAATCGATAAAAGTGATAATACTGAAAGCACTTGTAGTTTACATATCGGGCTCTTTAACAGTTTTCGCTTCAGAACTTCTCTTTTTCTCTCCATCTTCTTCCTTTGTCTATCGAGAGACAGCATGTGCTGGTCCGTCTCAAATTGTGATCTCTGCTCATTGATTTTGCTATTGAACTCTTTCGTTGGCTGGATTGGGAGGGAGGGAGGAAGGGTATGAGATTACGGTATCTCATATTATCAATCAATAAAAAAGTGGGCTACCATTCCCCCCCCCCCCCCGCTCCCACGTTGGATCCAAGCAAAAATCGAAGTTCCCTCAAGGCCTGGTCGGAACATGGAAATTTGCTTGGATCCAACTTGAATTCGCACACCAGAGCTAGAGGTAGGATTCATAATGAATATCAATTATCACTTCGACATAGCGCGAGAGTTAATTGAGATGTGTTCAGAAATCTCCAAGATGCTGTTGTTCAGCACAGTCAGATCAAAAATATTTTAATGTTAGGGTAATCAATACCACATACAATATTTAAGAGAGATATAATTACTATTCTCAAATCGAATGACCCAGCGACGTCTCCAATTGTCTCCAATTATCATAAAAATCACTCGAATTTGTACAGTGGCGCCTAAAAGTGAGTAGTAGTAGTTGTACAGTAGACAAAAAGTGAGTAGTTTCATTCTACCATAAATTTGAACGCCAAAAGATATTGTAATCAAACTTGGGCAGTACCTTGAACTAGCCAGCGTAGCTAGTTCAAGGTACTGCTAGGTGTCGCAGGGTTGTGATAGTCTACTGCGAGTGCTTCGCGCGACTCCGGGTTGTATATTTAAAACGTTGGCCAATGTATGAAAGTATAGAATATTCACAGTCGCGGACCGAGTTCGCATCGTATGTCGCGAAAGGCTCGTGGGGCCAAAGGCGAGCCGAAAAAAGATGGGATGGGGCCACCACAACGCAGATAGCCGATTTATCGCATTGGGGCCAAATTTGTGTCTAAACTGATCCTTGTGCCCCTAATAACATCATACTTTTGGCCGTTTGCTGATATCTTATTTTTGAGCTGCGCTCCAGCACGAAAAGCACGCGCGACAGGCACTGTTGTGGAGGAGGAAAAAGCGAGACGAGAGGGAAAGGTGGCGGAGCCTATTTCCAACAAGCCTATTTCCCAAAAAAGGCGAGAAACGCGCCTCTTCCAATCTCCCTCCGCCTAGCTCTCCCCGCTGTTTCTAACCCGTCGTGACTGGCACGCACTCTGCCTGGATAAGAGGTATTTTCTCCCTTGAATTGTCTGTCACGACTTGGCGAAGCTCTGGCCTCCGAATTTGGGGAATGAGTTGGAAATAGGCTCACCCCCCTTTCCCTCTCGTCTCGCTTTTTCCTCCGCCACAACAGTATTTTTTACATATTTTATGTACATATTTTTTTGTAATAAACGAAGTTGCCGCTTGGAGCGGCATTTTTTCAGACTGATGTTTTAGTGCGCAGAATCAGAAGCGTGCCACTGTTTTGATGAAACAGTAGTTACGTTTTGCATTTGGTCGTCTAGACCTCACATATATCGCAGCTAACTCGGCAATTGGTGTGTGCGCAAGATCTCTGATATCATACTCTCTAATAAAGGAGAGAAGCCTCCCTATGTGCTGTGTTTGTCCGTTATAGCGAAAGTCACGTAAACAGGTTACGAAAAAAAACAACGGTCACGAAACCGTAAACACGTCGAAACATGTCGCCGGGGATTTCGAAGTGAGAAACGAGGGCAGCGGTGAACCCAGCCGATCAGACCCCGGCGAAATCAGCTGGTTTTCTATACTAGATCAATTTTTATGACTCGCATCGAAGAAAGATTAAAATTTCCCTCAGTGATAAAGTGTTGTGGGAGCGAAATATGAGAGAACAGTTTCCCGCCAGAGCGGTGAATAATCTGGTTGATATTGGTCATGAATTACAGCAAAATTGAACGGCCATAAGAAAACATCAAGCAATGGTGACTATTCATTCGAGATTTATTTTTTCTGCGAAGTATCCAACTTTTCTAAGCAGTAAGCACTAAAAACTAAGCGCGACGATTACGACGATGTAACAGCGCTGTAAGGCCGCCTATTCGCGCTCTTGACCCTATTGTTTTGCTCTCGATCTCGCTGAAATGATGATAATCAGGGCGAAACAGTCTCCACCTGATGCGCATCATAATCATGAAATATAGACATGAAATAAGGGCAGCAACTACCGTTGCACGTCCGGGTTCGGTATTCCCAGGAACAGCGGTATCACCCACTAATGAGAACAATTTTTTTCTTTAAACTTTTTCACTGGCTTGCGCGCGCTATTTCTCGTCTCCAACAATCTGGCGCGAAAGCGGTAGGTAATACCGATACCGAACCCGCAACCCTGGCAACCACGTCTGTTCAAACATCTAAAACACACGATTTTGTGCAATGGATAAATTGTTTTCGAAGACACTCTACATCTCGTAGGCTGATTAACGAAATATTCCGCACCACGCTAGCCATATCATTGCGTGATATGTTTGGATCACTGGATTCGAAAATCTTCGTCAGGAACACGAGATTATGTGTGCGTTTCTGACCGAAAATCTGATGTCCCTTCCTGCATCCAATGAAATTAAACCAGATCACAGAACGCCAATTCGCTTCTTCTTCTTTTAAATTTACACATCATCTCCACTCGGTTGACACCAGAAGTTCACGCGGATACGGATAAAGCGGATCTTTTTAATGGAGAAAGTCGCATTTAAAGGACACTATTGAAAGTGCTCTCTAAAGAAGGGACTAGTCTAGTCGTAGTTCCAAATGAACACTCAATTTATTCACTTATACATACACTTTTCGAGGGTTTCGAGACAATGAAATCGAGATAATGATAATGTATTATTTATGTGTAATCATTTTAGAAACAAACAAGGAAAATTGCCTTCAATAAAGGATTTCGAACCATTTTGTTCTTTTCGTCGCTGATTTTCGCTCGTTTTTCACTTTGTGAATAATGTATGAGCACAACTACTTCTGAGTGCGGCTTTTATTCAATTTTTTTTCTCACTCTAGCCTGTGATTGTCTTGAGATTCGCTTCTCTCATTCTTCATCGCCTCCAATTACATCCCTCCATATTTCACGCTTTCACTCCGCAGGGGGAAGGGAGGGAAGGCGGATATTGCGCATCACATGCATGCTAATCATAGGGGGACGGGCCTCGCTCGCGGATTGAAGCGAGCACGAAATGCGGAAGGAAAGAGCTTCATTTTCGATACAGCCTCCTTCGCTAGGAATTGAGGATACCTTTGTTCTTCTGAATCCTCCATTGTCTTCCTATTTGTGAAACCTTTTAGGGGAAACGCACATATTGAAGTTGACGATTTTTTTGCATATTTTTGGTGAAAGATGTTGAATATCTCGTCTACGTCTGTTTTTTTTTACATTTTCTACTGTCTTGAGGCACACAAATTGCTCCTTCGTTAAGTGCCTTCCTTTCACCCCTCAGCAGTTCTCTTATTAGTCGAAATCAGAGCGGTTTCTCCGAGAGAATGGATATCCGAGCCAATTTCGCTGGCGCTGAACAGTTTCCCATCTCACATTTCTTCCCGAGCGTCGCCTTGACTGCGGGATTGGCCAGAAAAAATTCCCTCCCACTAGCTCTCTCTGATTCCGACTAGACAACTATCACTACTTCCAACTTGCAAATCGTCGTATTCTCGTTTCATCAATCACATCCTCCTTATATACACATCCTCCTAATGGTAAAGGTGAATTCACGTCTAGCGATTTTACGATAAAATAACGCTAGATGGGGCACAATGGTAAGGCCAGCTGTTAGTCGGACTACATAACCTCATTGATAACCGAGGTGTGAGAAACTTGAGAACAAAAATTTGAGAACAAAAAACACGGCCATTGGGGAGGGGGAAGGAATTATCACTAATTATCTCATCTCATTAATTAATTGTTGATTAATTATCACTAATTACTAATTATTACTAATTGTCTCTTCTCAGTCGGGAATCATGGCTGTCGTTAATGCGGAGATCGATCTGTTCAAGGCGCGTGTCGATCTCGTTAAAAATTGCGCCAAGGACATCAAAAAGGACTCGAGGTATCGACACTTCTTTACTTTAGCCCCCGAAGGCTGGGCTCGAACTTGTGGGTAACGAGAAATGAGAAAGCAAGCGATGTAATGAGCCAGGAAGAATATAGCTCTCTACCTTTGGGCATTAAAGTGCCAATCAAGCAATTTCCTCTCCTCTAGTAACCACCATTGCTACAAATAAACCACTGAACCATGATCTCATCTGTGTAAACCACAACATCGTTCTGATTGTTGCAGCCACTCCCTGTCCCTTTTGCATTTCAAAACCGAAATATTCTGAGAAATCTTCATCTCAGCTATTTTTCATTACAAAAATGTGTTGTGATGTGAATGCCGAATGCCAGCCATTTCTGATGCTGCTCATAACCATTTGCGAGGGAAGAGTGCGCGAGCGATGAAAAGGACTCCAATTCCGTGGTGGCAAATGGAGAAAAGCTAGCGCTCTCCTCATTCTGCACGCTCTCTCGCCGAATGCGGAGAGCATTCGCATTTCTCATTTGTCAGACCTACTCCGATTCCCGTCAAACACCTTGATCGTTAAATTGATATCGTTACCACTCCCTCAGGAGAGGAGAGTCTTCATCACTTCACAATGTGCTTCATCTCCAGTGCATTTGCTCTAGGAGCCATTACGAAAATGAAATCTGCCCTACAGTAGGAGGTCCTAATTAGGCGCACTTCTCAACTTCCCTGCGTCAAACAGCGCTCGTTCCCAAAATACTCTCGCTTCTCGCTTTTCCATCCCCCGGCGGCATTAGTGATCCGGGGATGGGGATTTGGGGGGGGATGGGAGGGAAGGGAGGCGCTCCCCAATCTACTGCGACGTCACTACGGCAACTAAGCGCACGCTGCTCACTACGCGCCCTCACTCTAGAGAGAGAGGGAGAGAAAGGGAGGGGAGAGACAGTGGTGTATTGCTTGCTTCTTCTTCTCTCGCTTTGTCCATCCGTTCCGCCACTTATACGTTTTGTGCTAGCGTGTTGAGGGTGTTCGAAACGTCTTCCATTTTCATCTGTTCTCGCTTTTCTGATCCTTGAAATTTTGTTGAATGAGCAGAGCCTGAAAGGCATATTGAATGCTGAATGCGCGCGCTTTTGTAGTGTTTCTGCTGAAACTATCTCATTTTCCGTGCTCTCTCGCCTTTTCTGCTATTCGATGAGAAGACACCCCGCGTTCTCAACAGTTTTATCAGAGTACTTCCTGAACTAGTCTACGTGTGTGCCTCTTCTTGGCGAATGTTTAAAAAATGAACATCTCAAACAGGTCGTCCTCCCACTAGAGAGTGACGCTCGATACGGCCCAGCAGCTCGAGCACTGAGCGCCGTTTGGGACGGGATGTTGCGAGAGCGCAATTGCAACGTACAAGTGCCACCTCGTCCAGTAGTGACTAATGAGAGGTAAGGGGGAGAATTTTTCTCTTTCTTTGGGAGTAATTACCATTCCTTGCTAAATTTGCACTGACAGGCGACAATTTTAGCCGCTTTTTGTAGATGAAACCTATAATTTCGGAGTTTCGAAACATTTTCGAAAATCGTTTTTCAGACTTCTCGTTCCCGCTCCTATTGGCGATGGTAGCGACCTCGAGAACGCTGACGTGAGTTAATTAGCAATGTTAATTAGTACTAATTAGTGCTTGATAGTCGATTCTGTATGCGATACTGCAGAATGTTTCACCTGTTTTGCTGCTAACTTCTCATTCTCAGATTACGTGCTAATTTTCGAAATATTTGCAGTCCACCTCGATCAAACTGCGAATTCGACTCGCGAAGAACCCCCGCTTTTCGACTTGCACCATTATCACATACACTCGATGTCAGTTTCATATATTTTACATTTTTTGCATTTTGAATCTTGCTAGAACGTGGACTATTGCAGTGACATTTGGATAGGTTTTCTACAATCGAGGGACTCTGAAAGGGACTTCTCTCAATTTCTTTCGTCCATGTGAGAATCATGTGCGATGTCTGCATGTCGGGGGATAAATGCAGGAAAATAGCCGTAAATCATTTGAGTCATTTGCAGTGAGCGCGCGTTTTATACCTGAAAATGAGCTGAAAGTTTGCAGCGATTTTTTGGAAAAGGAAATAGAAAAAAAAATTGTATGGGTAAATCGAGTAATTCTTGTCATAAGTGAGAAAATCACGGGTGTTCTAGAATAGGGAAAGAACGGGAAGGATAGTAGACGCGGAAGTTTCGACATGAGACGTTTCGTGAATGCTCTATGAGTGAAAAAGTGTGCGCAAAACATACTATCAAAACGGTCAAACGGAAGGTGTCATAGTAGGAATCCAATCCATTATTTTTTTAATAGATCTTGATAACAGGCGGTCGTCAACTCATAATTCATGGAGTGAGAAATCACGTATCGGCTCCGAAGAAGCAGAAATCGAAATCCGTCATCTGCAAAAGCAAGAAAAATTTAGGTACCAAGAGTTTACTAAAGAACTAGGACTAGCTCGATTAAGGGCGTGTGAGCTCTCAGCCAAATTCAAACGTTAAGTATATATTCTTAGTCAGCGTATCATTCTGTAGATTATCGTTAAAAGTAATATGATCGTAATCATGTTCGTAATCATTAACCCTCCCTCTTACTCCCGCTCCTCTATCGTATCTCAGTGTGGCCTGGTTGAGCGATTGTCCTAGTAGTTTCCTGCACTCGGCAAGTTGATATCCCCTCTTCCTTATTAATCCCTGCTTTCATCTCCCCGTGACTTTCCCTATCGGATCTCACGATGTCGTCCTGCTGTTTTCTTCGCTGTCTCATACGTGAACTTCATCGATAAAGTATTGCCACAAATATTTCGTTCTTGTAACCTCGAACTGACTTTATTGAAAGAAGAACGGCTTTCTGATATGCGCCCGCGACTCTTGTATTGTTTTGCTCGATCTTGGCAAAAATTGGCCAAGATTCACTGCGTATGACGATCTCCCTTTTTCTGGCCCATTTAGGGAAACGAAGGTAAAGTAGATTCTCGATCCCGGTAGGTCAGAATACAAAAAAGTTCAAAGAACATAGATCAAGAATGGAGGATATTTCAAACAACGTGCGCCTAATCAGAGCGAAAGTTGAATTCGGGATGCTATTTGATTCTCATCTTTCTCCTTCAATTAACGCTCTGTTTTGACTGCGCCGAACGCTGCCAGAAGTTGGCCACTATAAAAGGCACTGCGTTTCTCTTCCAATCACTCCCATCGCGGCATTTCCATCCCTTCTCTGTCAATTGAAGGGATGGCTTGGCAATAAATGAGACTTCTAATTTCGCGTGCTCTCCCTAATTTCTGACCGGCGAGAGAGTAAGCGAAATGCAGAGGCCATTTATTGCGAACCCCTCCATTGGAGCGTCTGTCTTTGCTACCGTAATCCCCAAATCGTTCCAGGATGAAAACCATCGCAGTTTTCGCGCTGCTCGCAGTGGCAGCCTACGCTCAGATTGCGCCTTCCGTCCTGACCGAGCCTCTGCCCGTGAGTAAATGAAATTAGAATCGTGTTGATATTCCGCTGAGAAATTCGGACTGTTCTTTTCGAGAAGCGCTAATCTTGTTGAAAATACTGTTTTCGACCCTAAAATTGCAGGGAAATCCCGAGCCGGAGACGCTGAGGGAGAAGAGACAGACCGAGAAGGACGATGACTTCAAGAAGGAGATCTTGCCGCCGGTTGACGAGTCCAAGGTGCCTCTTTTACACCTTCTAAACAGGAACACTTTCCAATCTTCAACACCAATTGACAGTTTGGAATTTGACCAATACGTTAAGCCCATTAAGCCCATCGCCAAGCGCCAAGTCGAGGAGACCACCGTCGTCGAGCCGGAACCCGTAATTGACAAATACTTTTAATGCTTGTATCCAGGCATCAAGACAATGTGTGTAGGCTCTGGCTCTACATGCAATGGCACGGAAGTCACGAACATTTATCGCTAATTTAATCACTTCAACATTCGCCAAATTGCGTGATTTTTAGGACGTCGAAGTCGAGAAGCGCGAGAAGCGCAGCATCGGACCCGATGGCGAGATCAAGCCTGTTAGTTTGTCGACATAATTTTTAAAAAAAAATATTGAAATTTTTAGACCAATATCCTTCATATGTTGTTTTCTTTCCTGCAACCATTATCCGTTATCACAATTTCATCTTCTCCTCATTTCTGGATATTTGCAGGATGTTGAGATCGTGATCAGCGACAAGCCCGAGGAGCGTCATAAGAGACAGACGGAGTCCGAACCCAAGGAGGAGACCAAGCCCGTCGATGGACACGAGGTAATGGCGAAAAAATGTCGTGATACTATCGAACATGACACATTGTCAAGTTTTAATGTATTATCCGATACAACAAAATACTACGTACAGATTGTCAAGCGCCAGTCGTACGACGAGGAAGCCGTTGTGGAGCCCGCTCAACCCACCGAAACTCCCGAGGATCCCGCCAATGATCAGGCCGATGAGGTCAGTCAGTTGAAGGTTAAATGATAACACTAACCCATGTGATCAGTTTAAGTTCTAGGATCAGTGATTCATATTGGATGTACTAAATTTATGTTTTCCATTTTGAGGATGAAGAAACCGTGCAGAATGAGGATGATCGTTACAAGCGCGAGGCCTACGACGAGGAAAACGATGAGGAGCCCGCTGAGACCACCGAGGCTCCTGCTGCGAATGTATGTTGAAGTAGATAATTGTCTCAGTTTACTATGAACGTACTACGGAGTATTATGAAGAAATATCCAATTTCAGGATCTCGACAACAAAGAGAATGACGATGAGCGCTACAAGCGTCAGCAGCCCTTCGAGGACGCCGATGAGGAGCCCGCTGAGACCACCGAAGAACCCGCAGCTGAGCAGGCCAATGAGGTAAGATAGCACTTACTAGCCTTACTAGACATACTAGACAAGATAACACTTAGCAGTCTTTGTTAGACCAATATGAAATGACTGTAATTTCCGACGAAAAAATGACTGTAATTTCCTATTTTATGATGAACGCACTGAAGACTGGCAATTTCAGTATGGAGACAAGGCAGAGAATGCTGATTACAAGCGCGGATACGACGAGGAAACTGATGTGGAGCCCGCCGAAACCACAGAGGGACCCGCCGCTGATCAGCCCAATGAGGTCAGTAGTAAAAAATTGCACATATTACAAGGTGAAATCGCTTTAAATTGTTTGGTGAAGTGTGATGCTAACTCGAGTGTTGGAATTCACTTTGCCAAAACCATATTATGACCGAAATGGAGTATTTTGGAGATAATTTCAGGATGAAGATGAGAACGTACAGAGCGATGACGAGAAGTACAAGCGCGAGGCCGGCTATGACCAGGACTCCGAAGTGGAGCCCGTCGAAACTGTTGAACCCACCGAGGCACCCGCCGCTGATGAGGTCTGTTGAAGTGAATGTGGCTCATAATCCGATAATACTGATGATGTTTCGATGATCGTAAACATTTTTATTCTGATGACTGATAACTTTCAGGATGATGACAACGTGCAGAATGATGATGAGCGATACAAGCGCCAGTCCGAGACGGAGCCAAAGAAGGAGACCACGGACGAAGAAAAGGAGGTAGTGTCAACGTGTACGGATTATTGTTCAATTATTCATTTCATTAATCAGGTAAACTCATTAATTTAATTTGAGAGCAAAGCAAGCATGACAAATGTACTGCCAAAATGTAAATGCCTGTACTGTGCTGTCAATGTACCGAAATGCCCATTGCAGCCCGAAATTGTCAAGCGCGAGACCCAATATGGAGATGATGAGCAGACCGAAGCCCTTGATGACACACCCGTCGTGGTCAGTTTCCAGAAATCGTCGAATCGGGCTCTCACTTTTGACCAGATAAAACAAATTTTGCATCATTTCATTTCTAATCGTGTGCTCCGCGTGACGTCACCACGAAGCGATCGCAGGACGCAATTGCCTAGATTAACGACATTAGCCATATTTTGAAGGACGAGGAGGATGACAACAATGTTGCTGAAGAGGACGACTCTTATCGTGAGAAGCGTCACCTCGACGCCAACTCCAACTCGGTCAGCAAACCACTTATATGTCCTGGTTCACATCGTTCTCGTCTAGTAAAACTAACAGTTTTGGAGTACCGGATGATTTGAGAGCCAAAGATAATGCTAACAGGATAATGTTAATTGATACACTTTCAGCAGGAGACCAAAGACACATCCAAAGATAAGTCCGATGAAGTGTTGATCCGCCCGAAGCGTCAGACTGAGACCGAGCCAAAGGAGGAGACCAAGCCCGAAGAAAAGGAGGTGATGATAACAGTATTTGACTGAAAAAAGATGCCTATTCATTCGATTCCAGACCGTCATTGTCAAGCGCGACACCGAGCCTGCTCCTGAGCCTGTGAGTCATTTTTATTAGATCTGATCAATCAAGTTAGACTCGTAAACATTTGCATATCTCACGATTCCAGGAACTCGCTACTGAGGAGAAAGAGCCCACCGAGGAGGAAAAGCGTGCGAAACGACAGGCCGAGACTGAGACTGTAAGATCAACTTCCACTTCCGATCCAACCAATGGACCGAAACATCCAGCCGCATTATTCTAGGAAGTCTTTCTCATTTCTTTGTGTCAATTAGCAGTTTTTCTATTCCTCTTCAATTATAAACCAAGTTTCTTTTTTAATTAGTGCTATGATGAAGCTTCACTTCTTTCTCATCCTACCTATTTTGAAATCGGATTCTGTTTTCATCCCTTTATTCTGAATGAACTGGATTCTGAATTCCTCCCTTTCAGAACGGCAGACTCGAGGAGATCGACACCGAGACTGAGAAGGTACGAGATTCAACAGAGAAACATTTAGCCATGAAAAGACAGAAGTCTTCGACTAACATACGCAGTATCTGGTATCTTGAAGAGTGCCCTTCAGAAGCCCGTGCATAAGCGTTCCGTGATCACCACTGAGGAGCGCAAGAAGCGATACATCGACGAGCATCCCTACCCTGACTGCAGGTGAGATGAAGTTCCATATTTTCATCCTTCTCGGTCGATGAAACAAGTGGAAACAAAATTCCTGAAATAGAGAAGGCTTTTAGAATAGGTCTGCAGGTGAGATATCAAGGACACCCCCTTCAGACTCATAGCCCCCTCGTTATCCTACCCGGTCGATGCTGTTGTTAGTTCTATGCAATGTATACATCTAATTTGAGAAATAATTTGTGGTAAAATCGAGTACGCAACATTACAGCTGCCTGCACAAGTACCCTCACCTGCCCCTCTACACCGCCCTTCACTCTCACTGCTCGTACCCTGGAAGGTAAGCGAGCAAATCTCTAAAATTGAGAGACAAAAAGGAAAATTCGGGAGTTTACATGGAGCAAATGTTGCGAATAAACCGATTCTACAGACCCATTGCCTGCTGTCACTATAAAAGTGATATGATATGATGATTTTGCAGACCCCACCGTCCTCATCCTCCCTGCCACTCGTGCGGACACAGCCACGGCCCTAAGAAGCCCTGCCACAGAGTGAGCATCTTTGAGCTTTGATCTTTGATCTTTTGAAAATATTCGTATAATAGATCCCACTTCAGCATGTATATTCAAAGACATTAGGCCGGATGATTACAGAACTTTACTAGATGAAATCAGTTGAGAAGCCTTAGGCCATAATGAAAAGCTAATACTCATTCAGCTTGCCTTACTAGTGGGTCCCACCTAGCGTAGTCGTACGACTGAAAAACTGCTTGACGTGGACACACCTTCAGCTTTTTACCTTTTACTTATCCTCATTTCCAGCACGGCCGCCCCTCTTCCGTCTACCACCACCATCACGTTCATGTCGTTCCCCATGCTCCTGTTCACGTTCATCATGATGTGAGGCTGAAATAGTTAGAATTGAGCTAGCCCGTCAGCGGGCGCAAAGTTCGCAAATAATGTGCAAATACTTTTGTCTCCGAGTCTAACCCCGATTCACCTTATAATTGTCGAAATAAGTAATTATTAGTCAAAATCTGCCTTCTTACCAACGTCCCTTCTTGCCTAGCTTCCCTATGAAAGGTATATGTCAGATATTTCTGTTGGTATTTCTGATATCGAAAACACTCCACTATCTCACTATTCGATAGCCTTCTAATCATATTGCATGTTGATCCAAATACCAAAAAACAGTACATGGAAAGTTTATATATTTATTGCAGGTTCACCACCACTTCGTGCCCAAGAAACCCCACTACCGCGCTCCTTGCGGTAATTATTTATTTAATTCGATATTAATTAATTTAAATTAATTCCAGATCGCCACATTCACCACGATGACTTCGATCATGAAGAATACAAGCATTAAGAGAATTAATCAATGAAGAATTTGATGTAGATCCCATACTCTTGTTTTTGTGCAATGATAAACGAAGTATGTAAACGAAGTATGTCGTAAAATACATGGATCCACTCCATCGCTCGAAAAAGAAACCTTTGAATGACTTTTTCATCTCGGTTAAAGAACCTTTTCATCTCGAAAAAAGAAGAATAGTGAAGATGTGTCAACGTCATTAAAAGTGGTGAGTAATCGAACCTTCTAAAAGATGATTTTTTCAATTATTTTCCGTTTCGATTTCTTCGTTTCATTCTCCATGTGAAAAGTGTCTCTGAACTGGTTGTGTTGTCAATCGTATAACCTTTAGGATGAAAACGACATCAACTCTTGCGCTACTAGCAGTTTTCATATGTGCTATGTCATAGTACCTTGTCGGGGCCGATACAAGTGTCATTGGCCCACAACAGCTCGAAAAGGGGAAGGTAGGGAACGATTCACTTTGCATTCAATGATTGTCAATAATTCATTATGTTATAGAGCAGTACGCTTTTGCTAAAAAAATATTTTTATTACTTGATATATTTAAGCGTTGGGTCAGGCACGTGGAATCCGAAGATGAGGACGAGATCATCGATTCCGAAGAATACTTTGAGGTTAGGTTCCGAAAATCGGCAGTTCGAGAGTGCAATCTTAAATCGCGCATCAGGAAATATCAGTGATCAGCCCCGAAGAATTTAAAATGCGCGATAAACGTCATGCCGATGCCATCGGAGATGATGTCGAAAACAATGTCGGTCTCGAGGTAGGTGGGCAATGAGTATCGCGTGTGGTCGGAAAAGTTTCAAATCCTGAACATATATTTTAATATTAAAAATTGTTCACAAATTGTCAAGCGCGGGGCTTACGACGAGGAATGGGATGTGGAGCCCGCCGAAGCCACCGAGGAACACACCGGTTATCAGGGCAATGAGGTCGGTGGTTGGAGTTCCGGGAATTGCGAGATCAGATGTTTTTCCGTGTAATTCGGATGGCACTAAAAGATTGTTTGCGAGAGAGTCGGACAAGAGTTGGCACAGCTCAAAAATCTCAATTCTCTGAAACTATGTCATTTAGGGTTCTCGAGGGTGCTGATGACGATGGGGATACTCATTTTTCATATCGACGTCACGTTGGCTCCAGACGGCGTGACGTCTAAAACAGTTTTTCCAGAATTCCTCAGTTAGAATAACAGCTAAAATCAGGCGAGTTTGGCTCCCGAGGTAGAATTCGATGCTGATTACAACTGCCAACTTTATTTTTTGCGAATTTCAAAACTAACTGTGTAAAATGGAAGTTCTCAGGAAGCTAATAGGGATCGGGGAGAGTACCATAGATCGGACGGGAATGATGCAAGGATTCCAAATGTATTTTTACATTGTCAAGAAAACATGCGGATAAGGTTTTATGTAAAAGATAGTACACCGGTTTGTAAGTAAATTTGACCATCCTTCCACTTGTTGACTTCCGAACTTTTATCGATCTCCTTCCCTCTCCTTCTCTCCTTCCCGAGGGAGGCGAGAGAGCATGGGGAATAGAGAGAGCACAGAGAGAGGGAAGAGGTCAAGGTAGAGAGACTCGGGTAGATCAAGAGATCGGAAGTCAACAAGGGGAAGGATGGTAAAATTTACTTACAAATCGGTAAACTATCTTTTGCATAAAACCTTATCCGCATGTTTTCTTGACAATGTAAAAATATATTTGGAATCCTTGCATCATTCCCGTCCGATCAATGGTACTCTCCCCGATCCCTATTAGCTCCCTGAGAACTTCCATTTTACACAGTTATTTTTTATAATTCGCAAAAAATAAAGTTTGCTGCTGTAATCAGCATCGAATTCTACCTCGGGAGCCAAACTCGCCTAATTTTCGCTTTTATCCTAACTGAGGAATTCTGGAAAAACTGTTTTAGACGTCACGCCGTCTGGAGCCAACGTGACGTCGATATGAAAAATGAGTATCCCCATCGTCATCAGCACCCTCGAGAACCCTAAATGACATTGTTTCACAGAATCGAGATTTTTGAGCTGTGCCAAACTCCTTTGGATTTGTCCGATTCTTAGGCAAACGGCCTCCTAAATAACTTCAGTATGGAGACAACGAAGAGAACGATGAGCGCTACAAGCGTCATACTGAAAAGGACCCTAAGGAGGAGATAAAAGACGGAGAGCAGGAGGTCAGTGATAAACCACGTACAGGTTCAATAAATCAGAGTGTTAGTCAGATAAAGAAAGTACGTGAGATAGAAGAGCGTGCATTTTTATATATTTCTATATTCGACTATTTCGTTTTATTAAAAGGGTCGGGAAAATATAAATGAAGAAGAATTGTATTATTCTTCTGTTTTCTTCCCTCCAACATTGCAGGCCGAAATCGTTAAACGCGAGGCCGAATATTGGGACGGTGAGGCGATCGAGCCAATTGATGACACTCCTCTTATTGTCAGTTTCCAGAAATTGTCGAAACGGGGTCTCAATGTGCACTCGAGATTCGAATTAAGCAATAATAAATTCAACAGAAATATGCCATCGCTTCTAGCATTTATTTACAAATAATAATATTTTGACAATATAAAATACAAAGAAATATTAAAATATTGTATATTTTCGTTTTCAGACGGAAGACGACGATAATGAAGAAGACGACTATTACCGTGAGAAATGACGAAGAAGATCGCGAGCAAAGAGATTACACTGATCATGTGGGTGTCAGTTTCCGAGAATCAGGAGCTCGAAATGCCGACTGGGGAGACGACGGAGAACGTTTGAAGCGTCAAGTCAATGCCAAAGAAGATGGGAACAAGGAGGCAGTTGCCAATCTAAATCGATGAATGTATTCAATCTAAAATCAACACTCACTCAATTCAATTATCTGTTTATAGAGACGATAAAAACTATTTTTCTGAATATCATTGCTTTACATTGCAAAATACAGATAACTCGAAAGGCGTGTCTCCCAGTCTGAACAAATATGCAAGAGCAAAGAATGATCCGAACACAGTTGACTCAGGCGGGATATACTCCTATAAAAGATCTGTCGAAATTTGGAGAAGACACATTCCACGCTTCTTTCCTAATTTAGCCTTTTATTCATTATAAAACCTTCACCTGATTCGATTTCCGTCAACCGATTATCTTAGCTCGGGAAATCGGTAGATCACCCGTTTTAGCGATATTACATTTTGATTCACCGCATCTCCAGGGTACAACATGAGAGTTCTCCTCTCCCTTTCGGTTCTTCTCCTGCCAGTTTGTGCTTTCCCGGTAAGAACTATCCAAAGATTATCATGGACATCGTATCGATGTACAGCCGTTGATTTCCAGAGCAACCTTACCGTCCGCCTAACTCGTCAAGCCTACGCGAACAAGGCATGGCCGAATGCTCTGATTCCAATCGGATACAAGCCAAACTATCGTTAGTTTGCATTTTTTGGTACATGATTGAGATAGTAACATCGAACTTGCGCACATGCGGTGTTGGGAAAGACTCATGACAATATTTCCGTATGAATTAACAAACAAAGTTTTCAGCCGAAGCCTGGAAAGCATCCGTCCGTGCCGGAATTAAGGTGTGGCAGGAGTGTACGTGCGTGCGGTTCCGTGATAATGACGTCACGTCGAAGGACAGGTAAGTTATTTCGGATCACAAGAATGCCCTTCAGATATTTGTTGAAACTTATTTCATATTTTCACTACTTTACAGGTACCATGTGTTGCCACCTCATTTGTATCTGATTCAAACTGTCTCTATATGTCGCGCTCAGGGTGGAAGTGTACGACGGCGGGCAGTGCAGTTCGTCCGTTGGCCGAGAGGGAGGCAAGCAGTCTTTCTCGCTCGGTAGAGACTGCCAGGGAGTGCGTTTACTTTTTTCTATTTCTTTCTGATACTTTACTGACAATACGTCATTTCAACCACAATTTGAGATGAAATATCACTGGGTTAGAAGTGATACCATGATTAAATAACTTATCTATGAGATGGAATATGAGAATAGCCTAGTTTAAGACTGAGGACATTCGCATTCTATGTAGAAGTTGATATGTTGTAAATTGGTATTTCCAGCTCGGATCGGCGGCTCACGAACTAGGCCACGCGATCGGCCTGCACCATATGCAAGTGCGCCCGGACAGAGACCAATACATTACCGTGAACAAGTTCAATATCAATGTACGTTATCGGTAATGGCTAGTGATATAGTTACATAGTGTTGCAAAAAAATTAAATAAATGGCAATAGATCTCTTTCGGCTGACCCATAATTGATTTTTCAAGGAAATTATCGCCAAAATTTCAGCCGGCCGCATTCAACGTCAACTTCGCCATCGATCCCATGACCAGTTCGCTCGGTTTCCCCTACGACTATACGAGCATCCTACATTATGGACCGTTCCAGTGAGCGATCTATCAGTATTTTTTGAGAATCGACAAAACAATGAACATGTGATTGAAGGAGTGTTGCATGTGTTACAGAGCATATATTTATATTTGCAGTTTCGCCAAAGAAGGAGCTCCGGGCATGGTTCCTCGTGACTCGCGCTTCCGATTCGTACGTTATAATTCAAAAAATCAGCACTTCTCTGTTTCTACCTAGACTATTCTCGCAGAGTATTCCTTTCCTATCATTCTCATGCATCCTTTACATTCAGATCAGTCGTCGCACGGTCCAAAAACAGAAGTTCCCGAAAATCATCGTCTCTAAATCGAAACATCTCCCTTTCAGAGTATGGGCGGTATCTATCCCTCTTTCTACGATGTGATGCGCGTGAATAAGATGTACAATTGTGATGGTAATGATTCATCCATTTCTCAGCTAGACAAAATATTTGAGAAAGATAGTCACGAATAGAGAAGTTTGTCATCATTCTTCGAGTTCGACAGGTAAGTTGGGGGGAAATCATAATTCCTGCTGAGAATTTGGTAAGTTCCACTAGCAAGAAAGATTCATGTAGAGGTGTCGTGATTAGAGTTCATCTGAGCTCTATAAAAAGGTACGGTCACTATCTCAACAGTGATCTTTCGCCCGACATCCATAATCCCTCGACAGGGGGCAGATGTGCCAGTGGCCCAGATTAACTTTGGGAGAAGGGGAGATGAGGGAGCGAGCCGATGGGAGGGGAGAGATTAGTGGCAGGAGGTGGTTAGTCTGGTAACTGGATGTCCCACACCTGTCAGTGTTACCTCAGAATGGTTTGAAAATGCCTATGCCTAAACGCAGTTATTTGATCATGATGGGCACTTTCACGAAAGAGTAATGAGGCTGCGGCTTGAGGGATCACGGATGTGATCACGGATGTACACATTTTTCACCTTAGCATGGTCTCTTGACGATTATGAAATCGCAATAATTGTGGATGACACTTTACTTTACATTTTAAATTTCAGCCAAGTGCGCCTCCTCCCGTACCACCTGCGTAAACAATGGTGTGCCCGATGTGAACAATTGCGCGCAGTGTTTCTGCCCTATCGGATACGGAGGAAAGGATTGCAGCGGAGTGGTGAGAGTTGCTATTTTTACAAGTCAAAATCCACCCGAGCTCAGCATTCGCTTACGTTGCTCGTTATGAATTTACCGTTATTGACAATAATCGATGCAATGAGCATTGCAGCAATTAGAATGCAGCCTGGGGCTTCTTTTGATGCGAACTAACGCGATTAATTTTGCAGCCAACCGGCTCTACCGTTCTCACCGCGACCTCAACTGAACAACGATTCGAAACGAAGATCGTAGGAGGGCGAAAGGATATGGAGTACGATCTGAAGCATCTCGTGATCAATGTAAGTCTGGAAACCTTCATCTGGGCACATAGAATCTGTCGGAGAGCCCCACTAACTAAATGTAAAATGTAAATGCACTAAATGTAAGCATAGTAGTCACACGAGAACATTGCGTTACATGAAAGAACTCCTACCAATCACTTGAGAATCTACTTAGACTTTTTTATCTCTAACGCAACAAGGTCAATTGTGTGAATACAGAAACCGGTTGTAGAAAATTAGAGTGTAGGCACCGCATCACCGACTCGAATAAAGTTGCACAATGATCATTTTCAGGCTCCCGCAGGCAAGAAAGTGTTCGTGAAAGTGACCTACTTCTGGGTTCCCTATGACATCACTTGCACGTATGGAGCAATCGAGTTCTACACGAAAGCCGATACCAGAGGAGGATCGCCGCGGTGAGCACCTCGTTAATCAAATCAGCATGTAGGCTATGCTCGTCCGAACTCCAACTACTAGTCCGGGCTTTATTGCGATCATCGGAAAACAGTCTATCATTGCTAATTGCTGAAATTTTTAGTATACATGTCGAAACGACCTTTTTGCAGTGTGTGCAAGATGGAGTGGCTCGAGCCTTCGTACACGTCGGAGGGCAGCAGAATGTACATTCGCATGTTCAATCGAGGCGCCGATCAGTCGACATTCCAGCTGACGTACAAGGCAATTTGATGTGACACTGAGGAGCGATAAATTCATTCTCATGATATTTTTTCCAATACAAACACAGAATTTGGATGAATTATTTTAAAAAAATTAATAAGGGATTAGATGTGGTAGTAGTGTTTGGATACAGAATCGATTCAAACTTATCGTTCGACAGCCGAATTTATGATGAAGCACAGTCTAGTTTACAATACAAGTTGCGCGTTCGATATTGAATGTTTCTCACTTTGTCTCGGACAGTCTTTTTGACAGAATCTCATTCATGAATGACGCAACGGCAACTGGCGTGGAAGGAACAAGAGCAGCGGCCTTTGAACTGTTTTGACTGCGCCTCTCACTCTTGTCCAATTAGTTGGCAGTGCTCGAATCGCCTATATAAAAGGAGCAGTGACTTGATTCATCACCTTTCTCTACAATGAGATTGATCCTTGTTCTCGCTCTCGTCTCCTTCGCATCAGCCAATATATTTGGTGATGCCTTCCACACAGTCAAGCACTGGGTTGGAATCGAGGATAGTGATGTAAGAAGTGTACTATATTTTTCTATCTGTGTAATTGTATCCCACAGGCGTGTGTCTAGATTAACTTTATTAATCAGTTTACAGTAATGTTAGCACTTCAGGAAGTTGAATCCATTCCCGCACCCGTAGACGAGCCTGCCGTTGAGGTTGATGTCAGTTTTTTGAAACAAAATATTCTTAAAAAGTATCACAAACAACCCATATTGACATCTTGTGATTACCCATGTGATCCACCTTCCCCCTTCACCTTTAACCTAACCGATATTGCAGGCCACAGCCCCCAAAGAAAGCGACATCGACATGACCGCCCTGCCCCAAATGCGTGAGAAGCGAGGATGTGGCTGCTCGCACGCATGCGGATGCAAGCACACCGATGTGGACACCAAGTACCTCCCGCTCTTCTTGTGAGTTGATCTTATCTAATCCACCGACATAGAAGAGTTTTATCATACTGGCCCAGTAATCTCGGCGATCTTCATTGACCCGCCTCGGAGGTGTCACTAAACTGTCCAATATTAGTCGTCTCCATGAAACTTTTCCGACAAGAGACAATCACATCACTCTCAAGTGTCGATCCCCGTATTATCTCCCCCGAATTTGTTCCCTTCCCCGAGGGAGATGTTTCAAGTACTTCTTACTCATCCACCCCATCACTGCCCACGTGCTCACGTGATAGACGCATTCGTACGAGATGTATCCCCGTCCTAGCAAAATAGCCTTTGTTCGAATACTTCGCCTTACTCATCGCATTATGCCCTACGCAGGCTACATGATCTTGTGTTGAGGTTGAGTACCTAACACAGACTAGTAAGTAGTAGCAACTATATTAATACAAAGTAATCAATGTTTTGTGTGAATTTGAACAGCGACATGGTAGTTCTGACGAAAAAAAATTGATAATTGATCTCTCTGATTCTTTTCTTTTCAGCAAGCTGCACAGAGGCGAGTGCGGATGCAAGACCAGGTCAGTTCAATTCTTCTTTTTTTTATCTTTCGATCGTTCCCCTCCGATCGTGAAGCGAGCAATTAGAATGACTATGCAGTTTATGGATACGTTTCCCCGAGAGTTTTTTCCTTGCTTTTGGCACAGATTGCTCTCGGTCCCTCTTTAGATTTTTTGCATTACTAGCATCACGCGACTGTCTGGAGTGGATGAATAAGCCTCTCTGCTCATGCGAAAACATAATCTACTAGCAACAACATGCCAACGAACCACGAGATAACACAAAAGAGTACACAATCGTATAGTAGTAGAGTGCGGCCAGATGTTAAGCAGTTTTAGTGAAACCGTTTTTGAAGGAAAAATAGTCATTTGCAAGACCAGCGCAGTTCATAATAGGCCTTTGCAAACTCTTCTTCCACAACAAAATATGAAAACTAGAGTAAGATTCTGTCTAACGCAACACTCTTGTCTGTCAGAGAGAGAGCGAGGGAGCACAGGGAAACGAGAGAGTTGAAACAAAGGTAAGAGCATTCAATCCCCCTCTTCAAAAAGCCTTTTCCAAACATCTGGCCTAAACATAGTGGGTCCCTCCTAGCGTTGTCATACGACTGTAAACTCGCTTGACGTAGATACACCTTCACATTACCTTTACCTTGCCTGTCAAACAGAGGAAGAGAGCACTGCTAAACGAAAGAGTTATTCATCCCCCATTCGGGATCTGCCCTTTCCGGTGTACTCACCAGGCGTGGATTTTTCTCATGACAACTGTAAAATCGCCTTGATCGTGGAAGCAACCTTACCTTTACCTATACCTTGCCTGTCAGACAGAGCAAGAGAGCACTGCTAAACGAGAGAGTTATTCATCGCCGCTCTTCAGGAAGCCCTGCGGTTGCCCTGCTCGCCGTCCGTGCGGCTGCCGTCCCCATTATCCGCCCCCTCGCCGCCCGTGCCACGGAGGAGGTTGCGAACATCACGGACATCACGATGATGACCACTATGGAGGACACGGATATGACCATGGGGATGGAGACCACGGATACGATTACAACAAGTAGAGACGATAAAGCGGCGTATTCTTGAATTATGTATGTGTTTCTGACCTTCGGACATTGAATGTTTTATGTGTTTAGTAGGACTTTGTTTCGGATCTTATCGAAAAAATGCAGTTTCTCGGGAGCACTTAGTCCATTCTGCAGATGCGACTGGGAAAAGAACTGCAAGAAAGCTGCAAGAAAAAGGAAAGAAAGCAATGATTTGGCGCAATTGATGGCTCACCACATTGTGTCATCTACATGAATGGGTGAATCACCACGTTCGCACAGAAGCGGACAGCGAAATTATAGCCCTTTTCGGAAGGATGCTTCGATTGGTTGTCATAGTCTCGTCATGGCTTGTGTGTCTTCCTTGTCGCTGGTCGATCGATTTCAGGAGATGATGTACTCAGCATTCGCACGACCGGTCAGTCTCATTCATGTTATTGAGTTCACACTATCCCCAGATTGGAACTAGGCATGTACACTGAAAATATCACAACAAATGATCCTGGTACCCTGAGGAGGACCACTATTTGACCTAGGTTTTAGTATTACCGAGCAGTTTTCAGACGATCAATGTTACCTCCAACTACACCATCCCTTCGCGAGTGAGATACACCGGCACTGAACTCGTATTCATCGAGTAATTGTTGTGTTTCTGCGAGGTTTTCTATTCGGGTATTCACTGTTATGACATAAATGTTGTTTTGTTTTTCTTTTGTGTCGTTCACCACTTCACTAGTAGATGTGCTCAATTGGCGAAAGGCGAGCCAAGGGTGATTGGTGAGAATTCGAAAACGAAGAGAGAGGAGTCAATCCCACGTCGGTAAACATTAAGAGGAGGGTCAGCTCCTGACGTCACGGTCGGTATTAGGTGATTTTAGGGAAGGACTGAAGAGGGGAGAATAATGGGGTTGGGATTTGGCTTTCAAGCACTCTTCTATCCCATTAGACTACTCACTTCAGTATTGATGGGAAGTACAAGGAGGAAGAAAAAGGAGTGAAAATTAATCTCCAAAGAAGAGAACAGAGAGACAGGGCTTATAGGAACAAGGGTGATCTCATTACAGGCCAGGCAAGGAGGGCAGCTGTGATTGTCACTGCTTTTCCTAGTTGCCTTACGTGTTCTTTGAGATTGGCACTTGGAATGATGGAAGAGGGAAGAGCTCATAAGGAAATGTGTCTACAATTTCATAAGTTTGATGTCACGTGGGAATACTTAAAAGTCTGTTAGGCGAAGGGGAGGCGAGCAGTTAGAGTTATTAAGGCTTCCCTTTTTTTTCAGTCTCTCGACAGCTGAGACAGGATAAGAATGCACTTGCTCTTCGTGAATAGCAGTGCTATTCTTAACTACCTCAACTGTTGTGAGAGATGGACCAGATGGAGGGGTAGGGATAGGGAAGGTCTGTAACTGTTACTGAAGGTTACTGTTGTGGAACACTGTGACGGAGGATACTGTAGTGGAAGACTCAACTGTTGCGAGATATGGGCTGGAGGTTCAATAGGAAAGGATATACCGTCAACTGGGAATAAAACGTTCCACAGACGATATTTTATCATATTTTATCATAAAACACAATAATGGCTCCCATTTCCGTCAGAGTTGATGAAATTGCACAATTTTCGGAATTTGGGCGTTTCAAGTGATGGTCTTTAAGACACAGATAAAAAGAAATAGTCAAAAACTCAAGAAAGTACAGTATCAAAAGCGTGGTGTGTGGTGTGATTCCGAGCCGCGGAGTGCGTGTGACGTGCAACGGTGCAATTCTCAATTTGCCATTTTTCGCCATCGAGGCATTCAATTGATACATTTCGTCACCATTTCATATTTCAACCGATATGTGTAAAAAATGGCAAATTGAGAAGTGCACCGGTGCACGTCACACGCACTCCGCAGCTCGAAATCACACCACACATCACGCTTTTGATACTGTACTTTCTTAAGTTTTTGACTATTTCTTTTTATCTGTGTCTGAAAGACCATCACTTGAAACGCCCAAATTCCGAAAATTGTGCAATTTCATCAACTCTGGCGGAAATGGGAGCCATTATTGTGTTTTATGATAAAATATCGTCTGTGGAACGTTTTATTCCCAGTTGACGGTACTGTTGGAAATATTGTAGGGAATTGTAGGGGGGATACTGTTGCCCTTCCCGACAGCCAAGACACTTCGGGCGATTCCATCAATGCATCCGTGGAACGCCAAGAGTGCCTTAGCTGTGCCTGAGAAGGGCTTTGGACTAGGACTTGTAAGAGGGATTGAATCCAATTTGTTCTGTATCATTTCCGAATAGGCCCAAGATGACAGGCGACTCAAGGGGAAGGCAGGTACACTGAGATTACATTACTTAGGATGGATGGCTCGAGTCCCCATGGCCTTATAAGGAAGAGGAGGTGAAGACTCCGCCTCCCTATCGCCCTGGCAACTCCTCGTGCACTTTGTCTCTTCATTTCACGCACTATCTCGGCCCAGAAGCCGTCTAAGGAGCCGAAGGAAGGGGAGAATCAGCAACTTGGCCAGACACTCTCTGACTCTCTCGATTTCACCTGCTCTCTCACCTGCTCTGACCGAGGATAGACAACTTCAGCCTTTGAGTCGACGGGAGAGGGGCAATTTGTACCCACCTGGTCGGGGGCAATTAGGTGCTGATGCGCCCCTCCTAGGAGAGTACAGATTGCAGGGAGGCAGATGCCATTTAGGGACTAGAGCTCGAGAAACGATCCCGCCGTCTCTTCATTTTACATACTCTCTAGTCCGCTAGGTCGCCGTGAGAGAGTGCGAAATGGAGATATCATTTCTCGAGCTCTATTAGAGGCCGGAAATTGGAGGGAGAATTTGAATTTGGATGAATTTGCGAAATGAGATAATGTGAAATGACAGAATGATTTCTGCTAAGTGAGGGATCCGGAGGTTGCTTGTACGATTTTTTCTCAAACCGGCATATTCTGTCCGTCAGGAATTATTTTTATAGATAGTTATCAATTAGTTTGCCGTTTTCGATTTCTATTCTGATCCGTCCTGGAGTCAAATGAAGTCATATCACTCTATTTTGAGTTATTAGAGATGAGCAGGAAAAATATTTGCAATTGCTTCTCGACAAGATCGATTTTGGATGTTTCCTGACTATTGCTCGATGGACTCTCGAAAGAGGATGGATGAGGAAGGAAGAAAGAGCAGAAGGAAAAGTCGAAAATTGCGGCTAAAATTTCACACACCCCAGCAATCCTCTCTCGCTGAGTGTTTTGTAGTGTGTAGTGCATATGGAGTATCTCATTCCTAGGCAAATCTTGCATTTGGTCATTTCCGTCATCTTCCCCTTTGGGAATTGGAACCAACTGACCTACTGCACAAATATACTTCTCGTCCAGTCATCAACCAAATGTAATCATCCCCACGTAGTGGTAGATGTGCGTCAATTTCGCGCTATCCACATTTTGTGCCAATCGAAAAGGCAAGGAAGTCTGAATTGAAGAGCGTGGGAGTGTCTTTTTGCGTATTCCTGATTCCCAACTACCGTATTCGCCTCGACGCTCCCGCGCTTTCAACGTCTTCAAAATCAGCGCGCAAGCGGGTCGCGTCGCGTGCAGCCCTTTTTTCGCACGCACTTTTCTTGTCCAAAGCCGGCCAGTCCCATTCTCCTACTATACAAGCTCTCTTTTCTCTTCCATTCTTATTGATTTTCGTGGGACTGAGCCTTTTCTTAGTTGTTTCGAGGCCGATTCTTACTGTTTTATTGAGGATTTCCGGTGCTAATAATGCAACCTTCAGGTAATCTTGCAAATTCGAGGATATGGCGAAGGTAGCGAAGTCGTCGAAAACGGATGCAATCCCGAAGGGAAATGGAGAGGTGAGTGCATAACTCGCATAATGTATTGCCTACCGTCGCCAACTAATTCCAGGTGAAGAGTGGTCGAGGAAGACCTCGCAAGGATGCTCCTGCTGAAGTGAAGGTATGTCGTCTTTTTGGAGCGCCCCCACACCTTCCCGAGTAGTGGGTCTAGTAGAGAATGATGGGAAACGAACACACATGAATTGAGGGATTGTCTCCTATCATTCTCGACTTGAGCGACACCTTTAGTCGATTTTCTCAAGAGCATGATAGTAGACGTACTGTTTTAGCATCAGTCAGAAGTCATGCATCTTATTGCTCGACATGCACATTAAGGTGGCGAAACGTCCCGATGGAGTTGTAAAGAAGAACGTGTCGGCGAAGAATCCGAAGAAGATAGTTCAGGTATGCATATATTTGTATTGAACATTTTTGTTGGTCGCTCATTTGAAGCACTGAATCGTTGTAGGCTCGGAAACGCGCAACTGGAGCTTCGAAGGTGGTGAAGAAGGCGCCGAAGACGGTCGTTAAGGTAAAAACGTGATTTTGCCAACTTGACGGGACTTGAAATGGCTAGTGGCGCGGTTAGTCTGAGTGAACTAATTGCGAAACAGTTAAGTTGAGAGGTCTTTCCAGATCGAGTATATCGATTCGAGAGTGCCTTAAAGATGCTGGCAAAGTGTCAATGAGCATAGTAGGTTGATGAAAGCATGAGAGAGATGGGAGGAATAGGAAATATATTGACGATGATCTTCATGAATCAGCCGTTATAGGCTAAGGCTCAGAAAGCTGGTACTAGTGGATCGAAGAGGGTAGATAAAAAGAAGGCATCTAAGAAGTCGAAGAAGATTTCTCAGGTGAGTTTGAAGCGATGAGTTTATGTCTAGGCAGCAATAGGTTGTCGCTTTTCCCAAGATAACTCGAAGGATGGAAAGGGCGGACGTAGTTCCAAGAAAGGTGCATGGGTGAGTTTCGAGGACTACTTGCATGTGAAGTATGTTCGGCTATATTATGTCCTCATGCCGATAGCAAGGATATCGTCATGGGACCAGAATACTAAAAGCATATCCTTACCATCAGGTCTCTGCTCGTTCTACCCCGAAGGGTAAGAAGAGTGGCAGCAAGGCGAAGAAGAGTTCTGCAAAGAAATCGGTGAGTGTCGACGGCTTTGCTTCCCAACAAGGAGTAAGAAAAAGTATCATATTGTAATAGTAAACTATCAGAGATCTTCTCCTACTGCCGAAAAGGGCGGAAGAATCACGAAGAAGACTGCTGCCAAGAAGAGAGCCCCGGTGAGTATCGTGAGAGGTGGGGGGGGGGGAGGTAGACAATCTCGAATACGTGAAATGGTGCACTTCTTCAGCAAGCCTTTGTTCGTCCCCTCACGACGAGGGCTCGTTCTGCGAGGAATGCCCGCCTGCAGGAAATAATGGTATGATGATAGATTCTTCGGAATGCGACTGCCCTTTCCACAGCACGACAATAATATGAAAATCTTATGGAAACAAAGCATATTAGTGCGATGCGTGCGAATCTACTGAGCATTGCACAGTGAGAAACTTGAGGTTTGGAAAAAGCGCAGAGGAGCGAATGGAAGGAAAAGGAAAGCAAAAATAGCTTAATTTGAGGCTGATGTCGAGAGAGCAGCAGACGAAGCGATTCAGGAAGTTCAGCCGATTCCCCCTCCTACGGTAAAATATATTTCCTATTATAAAAATATTTAACATTTTCTGTGAAAGAATGGAGTTGGGAACAGGGACAGTGCCGCTTCGAATCGTAAGGAAATTGCAGGCTCTCCACGATAATGCTGATGACGACGTGGCTCAGGCTCTCAACAACACTCCACCACCCGCAGTCATCCAGCGCATGGTACAAGAAATTTGAAATATTACAGTGAGAGATTGGAGTTTGGAAAAGAGGAAGGCCAGTTTTGAAGCACAATGTTGTGGAAATGCTAATATTTCAATTTGAGGATCGTACCGATAATGGCGCAGAAGATGGGGTTCAGGCTCTCATCAATCCTCCTCCTGCACCCGATGCAGCCCAACCGATTCCTCCTACGGTAAAATAAATTTCCGAATATCTCGAAATTTACTGATAATATTTAATATCTCTGTGAGAGAATTGGCATCAGGTAATATATCAATTTGAGGCTCGTGTCGAGAATGCCGCAGACGATGTGGCCCAAGCTCTCGACAACCCTCGTGCACCCGATGCAGCCCAGCCGATTGCTCGTCCTATGGTTAAATATCCATTATAAACTCGAAATTGAATTAGAATTCCAGACGAACGCCGCTGCTTACGCGGAGCTTCTCCAGACGCTATCGGACTATCAGAGAGAGCAAGTGGAACAAGTACGCTTTTTCGAAACTAGGCGGGATTTCGATTTAGGGATTTAGATTTAGATTTACATTTAGCGGATTTAGAAACCTTCTGGATGAGAACTAAGAAATTGAGCGTTGCAGTATTTTGTCAGTATATGACCCACAATCGGAAGAAATCGAGAATTTTTGGTTCACATCCGACCTTGTGCCGTTATTTGTTTATTTAGCCGTACGGAATGAACGTTGACGAATGGAAGTGTCCAACTTTTGCGACAGTAAAGAAATGTACTAGAAATGCTCGTTGCAGCTCCGCAGCTACATTGCGCGTCAGAGAGAGGCGAACGAGGCTCATCTCGCGCGTCTCCGTGCGATCGTTGAGGCAACTGAACAGCAGTGATTCCGCTCAGTTTTAGTAGCCTGGTCCCTTGCAAGGGGCTGGAAACTACTAAAACAGAGCCATTTGTTCACTCACTGTTCCCATTCCTGCAATCCATAACCATTCCCGAACTGTATTCATTATTGTAACTCGTCTTTTACGAAATACCTATCTTCGATTTATGTTTCATTTCTGAGTAATTATTTTCGTAATATTATTAAATGAAGTATTCTATATTTTTGCGTGTTTTGTTTGTCTAATGAGTCACATGTTCTTGATAGAAATCGTTCGATCCCGAAATCAGTAAAAAGCGAAGAAATGCTGAGAAATGTTGGACTGAAAATGAGAATGGCTCTTTTTCACTCTTTCTTTAGCTGAGAATTGTAGTGAGAAGGTATGGAAGTGTTTTTGTGCTCTATAGTGAGATCGTAGCCGATAGAGGAAGCGAGTTCTGCCCATCGTATAGTGGACCGCACTATTATTTTGTTTTTTTTTCGACGCGTGGCGATCAATGCACTAGAGGCGGATGGAAGACGAAAAAAGAAAAAAGAAGGGGAAGAATGGAGGGAATCGCAAAGATGGACTATTAATCTCCCATCCCTCCCAATTTCAGCTACGCTCTCTCCCTCACCTATTCATTCTCGTTCAATTCAAGATTTCTATGGTCATCTCATCTCATCCTTGTTGTAGCAGAGATACGACTTCGCTCTATCCTTTCCCATTTATCGCTACGCGATTCCGCTTTTCATTATTTGCCAACTTTCTTCAATTCACTTCAACGAGGAAAAATGTGATGATGCGAGACGAAAAGAACAGCGAGGCAGGGCCATAAATCTCTTCCTCTTTCTCATTTCAGCTACGTCGATTCTACTCTCTCCTTCATACCCTCTCGCTTCCTTATTAGCTCCAATTTCGTCGATATGCCGCCAATGTCCATGGTGATTTCTGTTCTCTCGTTGTCTTTTGCTCCCTTCTTCTTCTTCTTCTTCAAACGCAACGCGACGCGACCGCGCCGCACGCAGCCCTTTTTTGCTCCCGGACTCCCCGCGCACTCCCCTCACCCTTTCGCATCCCATTCTCCTCACAACGACCTATCGGCTGCCTTCATTTTGTACGATTTCACGGATTCTTTACGCAATTATTGACGCTTTTTTGTCGCAGTTTTCGTTATATTTTTCGTTCCGGGTCGACGTCGTTGAAATTCTGAGGAAGAATGACGGAAGATCAGAAAATTAGCGACATGGTGAGCGCTATTTTAGCCATTTTTGCACACTCCCCCGATTTTCAGTTCAAACTGAGAAGAGGGAGACCACGCATAGGCACTGATATTGTATCCGGCGAGAAGGTAGGTAAACTGAACTGTAGCATCAACAGTTTACATTACTTTTTCTCATCGTACTTACTGAATACTCTCATTATGTATAGAGTCAGACTCGCAAAAGTACGGCAGGAGCATCGACAATGAATGTAGCGGCCAAAAAGTCTTCTACAACTGGACAAGAGGTAAGAAGTTTAGTTTAAAGATGGCTCAGTTTCTGGTTCCTCCACATTCCCTGAAAAACACACCGTCTCGAATTAGATCACATAAACCAAATAGGGAATGATTTCGATGATCAATTGAGCTGAATGTCTTGAACGAAATGTGTGACTCGCGAGATACACTAAAGAACCTACAATTACGCGAATACAATTGGTTAGTGGACGGTTAATATTTGCTTTTCAGGTGTCATCTCGTTCGCCCGGGAAGCGATCTCGCAACAGGAAAGCTGCCAATCGTAATACTTCTGTGAGTTGTGAAGATGCCGTGAATAGCGATTATGATTCATCTAGTTGCGTAGGACGCGTCGTTTCACATCGTGCGGTCGAAATGCACTGCAATAGGACGGCTAGGTCGATGACCAACCTATTCTAGGTATCTTCCGGTAGAGGTCGTTTCTTCATTCTTCACACTCTCTCACCGGTCAGAGAGGCGAGAGAGTGGGAGAAATGAAGAGACGGCGGTCTGTATTTCGAACTCTATCTTCCGCCCTCCGTCGAACATTTATCAATAGACAGCTATGCATGGGCAGGAAAATATTCTTACGCTAATTTGTGGTTTTGCGAGCTCCCTTCCTTGCAAGTGATGCGGGAAACGTGTAATTATTGACTACTGTAGCATTCCTTCGGTGTATCTAAATGAAGGGAGCCGCTTTCCCTTCCTATTCTGATTAGACATAGCGCCGCGGTTTAAGAGATCAATCTCTCTGTCTGTCTCTCATAATCTCGCTTTCTATCTCTATGTCGCTCTTCTACTCTGACCGCTCCGTAAAATTTGAGCATGAAATGTCAACTTTTTTGTTTGCGCATTAATTTTTTTAAAATTATTAGAATCGCTTCTTTCTTGTCACACTGTGCCTTCTCTTTCTTCCTTTGTCATACCGTATTTCCTCCGCAACGATGAATGAGTGAAATGTATTCACCTTATGCGGCAAGCACTTTTATCAAACGTACAGAACTTGGCTCGAACGAAGGCTTTCGACTTTCGACTTTCGAAATGACTTTCGAACAGTGCAGAGTCATTTCAGTTGCTGCAGTGGCAGTGCAGTGCAGGTTTCGGCAGGGATAGGCCCGAAAGAGAGTCAGATTCTTCCGATTGTTGTTGATATTTTGCTTACTACTCATATTCACTACTCCTTGTCTGGTGATGATTTTTATTGGAGCAGTTGCTTTGGGAAATTAAAAGAACTAGATGTATTGCTCTATCGCTCTTCCTCTAATACCGCGCCTTTTTTCTTATCTGCTCTCTTTCTCACTGTGAAATTGAATGACCTTGTGTGTTCGACTGCTTGCGAATTCTATTGCATTTGTATTTTTCAATCACTCTGATTTTGAGCACATTTCCAGAAATAGTAATCCTAACAATGATTGTCATTTGCAATACACTTACCTTTTTGTTGATACCTTAGAAGGTTTAATAAATTCCGTAGATTTTACAGAGTTTTACAATATTTTGCAGGAAGCTGAAATTTCCGAAGCCCAAGTCGCCTCAATCATATCACGAATCGAACAATTGGAGGTTGGTTAATTAATTTTCTTTTCGCAATAAGAATTACCCTACTGCTCTCCACCCATAGGCGTGAACTTCGTTCTTGATCCCTGAATAAGGTTTAGTTTATTATATTATGGCATTCACATCCCCTCTCGACTCTGCAATTTCTGTCGGTGTTGTGAAATGTCATATGCTCACGCAGGTTGCTACAACAGCGACTGTCAATGAAGGCGTGGAACGACTCGTGGGGCTGTTCAATGGTGCTACCAGCAGTTACAGTGTCTGTTTACGGTTTTATGGGCCCAAAGTGACATTATATGGACCTATAGCTATAATGTTGCTGATGGCAGGTGCTCCACCAATCCATATGTGCGTACTACATTCTTGACCCCTCCCTGAACTCTTTCGATATTCACATTATACCACTCCCTTCTCGACTCTGTCACTTCTCACGATGTCATTTCTTCCGATCTCAGGTTGAGTCAAAGGCGAAACTTAATGAAGGTATGGAGCAAATAGCGGGGCTGTACGATGACATCGCCTTGAAATACAGTGTTTGTTTATCATGCGTTTCAAATGCTCAGCAAATTTAATCTGCTGGCTAGCGAGCCATTGATTGTCGGGGAGAGAGGAAATGTTGAGGTAGGGGAGAGGAGAGCAGGTGAACCACAAGCCTCCTCCCTCCTCATTCCATTCAGTTCGTCAAAGGTCAAGTACAAGTGGAATGAGAAATAATCTCACGATATCGCTATCAGAAAAAAATAACCATTTGTCGCAGGATCGAACTGCTATGATGATGCAGAAGGCGGTTAGGGAAAGCACAGAACACGTAAGTGTCATTTCGTTCTTTTTTCTTTTTTTCCGATTAGAATTTCGCTTAACGATTATTAACCATTTTTAATATGCAGAACGGCTCGCAATTTCGGAATGATGTAAAGCAGCCGATGAACAAGGTGATCATTTAACCGTAGTTGGAGACCCAAACCAGATGTTTCTGAAACCTATCTTGATTCCCACCTTGTCTGTTGTTGAAGGGTCGAAATCGGAATTTGCTTTAAAACCAATCCATATTCTGATATCGACTTGCAGTTTGACTATGGTGTTGCGGGAAAATTCATATCTTAATCCCATTGTTCACCCTTATCTGGAGAGATCAAAGGGGGGGGGGGTAGAATGCTGTGAATATTTACAGTCTGAATGTTCGGGACATGCTGTGCGTGCTCTAGAGTACCTTCAAGAACACGCACCGGGACTGTTTGATGGACGGAAGGTTGGATTTTGTCAATTTAGTTCCGGGAATGTATCATGAAAGCTGATAAACTTAGAATATGTTATCTTTGCAGACTAGAACTGGCATTCCCTTAATGACACAGACCGAAGTAAACGATAACGAGATTTATAGGTAAATTATCCTAATCTAAAATGCCGTCTATTGCGATGCTAAAAGAAAGAAGCATATTTGAGCACCATTTCAGAGCTTACAATGAATTGAGCAAAGAACATGACAGCTTTGATAGAGACAAAGCACAACGCATCGCACATTTGACCAATGGGGCGGAGTCATGTGAGTTTTTTCTTGACATTATGCCTGAAAATCAATTGATACATGCACCTTTATTGCAGTTGTCGAGACGATAAGGGAATTGTTGTCAATCGAAAATGAAATAAGAGCTTATGTTTTTGATAATCTGAAAATGGCATCGCACTTGGCCGCAACTGAACAACTTCTCAAGAGCTACGAGGATCGGTAATGTTTTTCACATCTCATAGTCAATTGTATTTTTCTAACTTTTTCTAAATGATGTACATCATTATTTCAGAGAGAATATTGAGAAGGAGCGAGTTCTCAAATTGCGCGAGTATGAAGCAGTTCATGATCTCCGTATTTTAAGTGGGCCAAAAGGATAGAGTAATTGATTATCGTTGTGTTTTTCAGATAATATAAGAACAGCGCTCAATACCGTGTATCAGTTGGAGATCCAGAAGAAAGACGAGACGATTCAGGAGCTGAAAGAAGAATTCAAGGTATCCGACTGTAATTGGCAAAGTTATCGTATGTAACTCGTTTACTGCGCATTGAAACGTAACTGTTTCGTTTATTCTGTTCACAATTCTGTTCAGACGAGAACAGCGCTCTACATCTTAAACCAATTGACAAAGGATGATATGATTAGCGAGCTTCGAGATGAACTTAAGGTAAGGTTAGTAAGGAAGGTAAGGTTTAAGGAAGTTAAGGTTAAGGTTAAGGTAAGGTAAGATGAAAATGTTTATCGTTTCCCATCGTTTTCCTCGCTTTGAGAAAAGGAACTGCATCTTAATATATATAAGCATATCTTTCAGGAGTGCAAAGATTGCATTGCGTGTCTCGAACACATGCTCGACCTAGCGGAGAATGGGTCAGACAATGAGCCCGACTCACCAAACTCTAAGGTGAATGAGATTTAATAAAATTGCTCTAAACGTATTTTCAAGAAAGAACAAGGAAAACAAATAAAACGCATCTCATTTCAGCCCGACTCACCAAACTCTGAGTCGAAATAATTCTGTTCAATTCTGCATACAATTGTTGGAATATTCGCCTTCATTTACTAGAAAATTCTTTTTTTGTACAGTATAAAGTCGTTTGTCTGTTTTACATCGACTTTTGAACTTCATACGCGTTATCATCGCTCTTTACCTGTTTTCTTCCGTTTTATCTACAAATGAGTTTCAGTGTCAGCGTTTGAATCGCTATAATCCGGAAATTCGTTCTATGCCAATTATCATAATAAGAGAGATGTCCAAACGATCCGCATCCAAGGACGAGCCCAGCAGATCTGAAAGGGAACTGGTGAGGGCTAGAGTTTGAGAAATAATACCGCCGTGCCTTCATTTTGCACACTCTCTTGCCCTCTCGACCAATGAGAGTGAGTGTGAAATAAAGAGAGGGCGGTATCATTTCTCGAACACTAGTGAAAGCTACCCAAAAAATATTCTGAATTTGTTGTTATTCAGAAACGCGGGAAGATTGTGACTGACGACAACCACTTTAAGGTACCTTGCTCATTTATTCAACATTCTTTATAAAATTGTTATGTTACTCAAGGCAATGGACTTCTGAGAGTGATTATTGATAGTTATCTATTTATTACCATTGAGTAGGGCCATTGAGTCTTACGGGTGATATTTTGCGGGTGATCAGTGCTAGAAAAGTGATTATTCAAAGTCAAACCAGTCTCTAGAACCTAACCAAAAATGAGATCTATTATTTGCCCTAAGACGAAATCCCATGGTCCATATAAGGACCGCTCTTGGTCTATAATAGGTCGCATTCGATGTCTCCAACATGACTAGTTACCATTCCCTTGTAAACTCTTCTTCCGACGTACGTTACACGTAACTATATTTCAGACCGTCGACGAATCTATCGCTCGTTTTCGAAAATTTCTCGACAATTACATGAAAAAGGTACCAAATAATTATTTCGAGCATAGCGTTGGGCATCAGGGTCAGGGGGGAGCATTGATGAGCCTCTTTCCTTCAAGTGATTTTGCAAAATATTTTATTTCAGGTTGATTCAAGAAATACGGAGGCTAACAAACTGCAAGATGAGATTAGCATACGTTTCAACAGATTGCAGGTACGTCTCGGATCTGTAGGTTTAAAAAGGCCCACCTTTATTTGGAGCCTCCCCCCACCTATGAGCTCTGTGCTTAGACTGTCTCACTTCGGACCGGAACACTGACCAAAATGATTTATTCCCGGGAAATATATGGGCAAACAAGGCATTTACTTGAAGTACTTCTCAATTGATCAATTGTGTTTCACCATTTTTTGGTCGAATATTGTTCTCTCCAGCGAATCAAAAACGTTGTTTTTTGTTGTCTGATACTATATTCTGCAGGATCAAATCGAGAGAATGCGCACGCGGTCGAGAAATAATGGAAACAGTGAAGACAATACACAGGTAATGTCGCCTATGCACACATTTACTGACTTGCAATAATATCACATTCCTTATTGGTCTCCTATTCTAAACAAGGCAGACATTTGTTGTTGATTAGAGCTAGGATGTAATTTAATAATGAGATTACACTCAGACGAGTACACCGACGACGCAATCACATGAAATGGGCGAGACTATCAAGGGGATCGGGGAGCTAAAGGTATCATGAGATTATTTCCCTCGTAGTTGACCTTTGACGAACTGAGGAGGGAGGAGGCTAGTATGCTACCTAGGGTTAACCGTTCGGAAATCGGAAAGGCCGAAACTCAACTGGCAAAACCACTCTCTTATCGGAATGAGAGTCGAACAATGGACTTTCCGAAACTCTTCCGAAACAATTCCTTTGTCCGAAACTCCATTGTCCATTGTTCGACTCTCATTTCGGAAAGAGAGTGATTTTGACAGTCGAGTTTCCGATTTCCGAACGGTTAACCCTAGTGCTACCTGGCCTCCTCTTCCTCTTCCTTCCCCATTCCTCTCTCCCAGACAATCGATAGCTCCCTAACCAGCACGTGAAGTTAGTTGAGCTTTTGAAACGCACGATACATGAATGTTTTTTTTGCAAAATTTGAGTGACACCTGATCCTGCGCAGGATCTGATTCTGCAGTCAGTCCAAGGAAATATGAGCAGTGACTACGGAGCAACCAAGCAGAAGGTATTATCATGAATCTGAACCTGAATAATTGAACCATATTTGAACCACCGGAGGCTACCTGGCCTCCTCTTCCTCTTCCTTCCCCCTTCTTCTCTCCCAGACAATCGATAGCTCTCTAACCATATTCAGGTCACAGTAAAGGATCATACGATTCGAGAAAAAGCTACCATCAATTGCCGATTGGATGATGCGAGTGAGAGAATAATGACTCTGCAATCGTCGCTCGAGGTAATCAATCCTCATTGTATACCTCAATCATTGTTGAAAAATAGGAGAGAGACACGGAGATAGCCAGACTCAAGGAACTGTAGGGAAAACACACTGGTCCTTCGAAAGATTGATCACTATTAGGAAAAAGATTGATCGAGATGTTGTTATCATGTTGATACATGATAAGTCAGGATTGACAAGTGTCTAAGTACGATTTATTCGAAAATGATTAGTCCATCGATTTATATTTCTCTTAAAATATATCTGTTCAAAACAACATAACTACAGTTCAGGAGAGAGACGTAGAGATAGCCAGACTCAAGGAATTATTGGCAAAACACACTGGCCATTCGAAAGAGCAGGTACACATTATTAAGAAAGAGTCCACGAGAGCACGTACCTTTTGGGAGGGGGGCACGGACGGCTTTTTCGCAACCCATCCCAATATTTCACGGGTGATGTTCTCATACCATATGCTGATATTTGGCCCAATATGAAGGGTTGTGGTGCACTCTCCGGAAATTGCCAGACTAGACCTAAAAAAATCCGATTTTTTCAACATGGAAAAAAATATTTTCTGAAAAGCTTGTCGGACGTATTTTTGGGCGTAGATTCCAAAAATCGCTATTTCGAAGTGATCGGATATCGATGAAAGGTCGAAATTGACGATTTTCTTAGAATTTTATGTCTCCTGAAAATTTTTTGTTCACGTTGGCATTTTTAACATCGATTTTTGGATTCTACGTGAAAAAATGGTCCAGGTACCGTTTTTTCACATATTTGGGACGCAAGATTTGGGACGTAGCCGACACGCATATTTCGACAAAATTGTCCACATAAAAAGTCCTCAGAATATTTTCCCATCAGTTCTTTGTGCCTCTAATGATGTTTTCCCGTCATTATGAACCTATTTACGATATTTCATCCACTTTTTGACCTAATTTGTTGCCATGACTCACCTCGACTTTTTTCACATAAGGGAAAAATGTGAAAAATCCTTATCCCTTATGTGAAAAATCATGTTTGGGGACATGTCAGAATTGGCAACAATATCCTGTATGATTGCACTTAAACTAACATAAAACTAATTTTTGATCATCCTAAAGTCCCTTATGTGAAAAAAGTCGAGGTGAGTCATGGCAACAAATTAGGTCAAAAAGTGGATGAAATATCGTAAATAGGTTCATAATGACGGGAAAACATCATTAGAGGCACAAAGAACTGATGGGAAAATATTCTGAGGACTTTTGATGTGGACCATTTTGTCGAAATATGCGTGTCGGCTACGTCCAAAATCTTGCGGATTCCGGCGCCCTCATATCTGGTATGTGAAAAAACGGTACCTGCACCAGTTTTTCACGTAGAATCCAAAAATCGATGTTAAAAATGCCAACGTGAACAAAAAATTTTCAGGAGACATAAAATTCTAAGAAAATCGTCAATTTCGACCTTTCATCGTTATCCGATCACTTCGAAATGGCGATTTTTGGAATCTACGCCCAAAAATACGTCCGACAAGCTTTTCAGAAAATATTATTTTCCACGTTGAAAAATTCAGATTTTTTTAGGCCTAGCCTGGCAATTTCCGGAGAGTGCACCACAACCCTTCATATTGGGCCAAATATCAGCATATTGTATGAGAACATCACCCGTGAAATATTGGGATGGGTTGTGAAAAAGCCATCCGTGGGGTAGGTACGTTCTCTCGTGGACTCTCTCTTAATACAATAACAATTAATACCTTTTTCAGCTATCAACTTCTCTTGTTTCGGATCATTCCCCTCCCGATGAGTGATAGAGAATTCCTTGCAAACTACATTTTCCGGAGAACGACTCTCGGCATTTCTAAACTATTATTCAATGTTTTCCCTATATTATCTACCCTTTTCGTCTCTCTCTCTATAAAGGAGTTTCTTTTCGTCGAAATCTTCTGTTTTATGCACAAGTCCACCTAATTTATTCATAATAACTACTGTTTGCATAAACATGTTTTACTTTTTTTTGCAATATTACTGATCGAATGAAAGTGTTGCTAGTCACTTCATACCTGCAAGTCGATATTCACTTATCCGTATAATATAGAGAAACTGTTAATCTCAGATGGCTAAACGACTAGCTCCTGATAACGATGCAATCAACAACATTGATGAATGATCGGTGAGTAAATGATTATTACATGTGTTTTTAGAAATTTTATAGAAATTGTTATATATAATATATTCAGAAACGTGTTCGTCAGGAAGCTGTGAAGTGTTTGCATGGGAAGGCATTGGAGATTACTATTTCGATTCGTAATATCATACCGTGAAACTGTCATTTACGTCAGGATCTTGCAACAAAAGTCCAACTTGAAGGAGTTCATGATGCTCTCACCAATCGCATCGATGCACTTCAGGTATGTCGTTTCTTCATTAATATTTTGGGCTCATTACGAACAACTTTCAGGAGCAACTAGTGAAGGCACTCCAAGCTAAGGACAGCAATGGACCCTATAAGGAGGTGAAATTTCGGATGTTATATGTCTTTCAATAGGTCAGCAATGTCAGGCTGGAAGAACGAGACGGATGGCAGACAAATGGGAACAGAGAAGAATCGAGATGGAAATCGAATTTAGCAGACTTTACAGGAGAGTTTAAAAAATGAAATAGCAAGCTAGCATTAGAAATAAATAAGTAATCGAATGGTAAAATCGATGAGAGTTGTATTACTACTCAGAGAGTTCGACGAAGCGGGTGAGAAACTGGCACAATATAAGCAGGAGAAGATATCATATATCAAAGGAGTTCTCGCAAGTGATCAATCATGTGCGCATTTCATTCCTTTGTGCATGCCATACTAAGGAAAATAAAATTTCAGATAAGTTCAAAAAGAATGAATTGAATCAATTTGAGCGTGACTTGCTAGCATATGTTGGCAGATATCTCGAGCAAGTAAAAGAAATAACGCAGACTCGCAGACGTTCGATTTCACACTGCTTTTACCGAATAGTTAGATGATTTTATTCGAAATTTTAGTGAGCACCGCAAAGACCACGAGAAACATGTCTTCTACAGAAATATTAATGGTGAGATTGTCATCAATTTTATTAACGTTAAACGGAAGTTAAATTTCTTTGCGAGGTTTAGATCATTTTGCCAAGAATACTTGAAAAGATATTTTCATCACGCTTAGGCCATCTGTTAATAGATATTCTCAGGTTTGCACCAAAGTCTCCTCCCCCTTGGAATGTTTTTTAAATGTTTCATCATTATCTTCAGCTCGGAAGAATGACTTGGAACTTGTGCTGCAGAAGGAGCGTGAGCAACAGCTTCTCTCAGAGAGAGACAAGCTTATCAGTGATCAGAGAGTTGAGGTATGAAAGGGGGGGGGAGGACGGGAGGGGCTAGGAACCTGACCACCTTTTCCCCTTTCCTCTCTCCCAGACATTCGATAGCTCGCTAACATGCGAATTTCAGAAGCATAATAATAGCTTGCAGATTGAAGATTTGTAAGGATCCAATAAGTAGTTAGTAGTCTGCGTATAAGTAGTCTGAGTTAGTCGCCCCATTCCGACCGGTTGGTTCGCCGATCTCTCCGTCTCCGCCCAACACGGAATTGGCCATCCGTGGGCGTACGGCCAACCATGGTTCTACCGTTCTTCTTGGCAACCATGAACGTCCTCTCCCTCGCTACGGACGGGAGATTGACGCTATTCGATCAAGCTGTCATGAAGATAAAGGCTGACGTAATCGGACTATGCGAAGTGAGAAGAAAGGAGGAAGGAGCAATTGACCTGACGAGCTCATCTGGCACACTCTACCACACGGGACGCTTCGGGAATCGATCTGCTGGCTGCGGGTTCTTCGTCAGTCGGAGGATGAAGCCCAAAGTGGTGAGGTTCTTGACGATTTCGCCCCGCATCGCTCTTTTGGATTGCCGCCTTCCGAATAATGTCCTTCTCCGTCTAGTTCAATGCTACGCACCCTGCTCAAACCATAGCGATGATCAGTACGATGCATTCCTTAGCGAGCTTGAATCCGTATTTCGTCAAGTAGTACCAGGGCAACGGAAATTTCGAAAAGTGTACAGAGTGATCATGGGCGACCTGAACGCACGAGTTGGGAAAGCGCTCCCAGGGGATACTGCTATTGGGAAATTCGGATATGGGGACAGAAACGATAGAGGGGAAAAGGTAATTACTCTATGTGAGACTTTGCGCCTTCGCATAGGTAATACTATGTTTCAAAAGCAGGAAAGCCATTGCCACACCTGGGTTTCACCTACTGGGACCACAACTACCCGTATCGACTACATTCTCTATCCACGGGACTTCCCTGCTCTTGATGTAGATGTAGTTAATCGGATGGACTTCACTTCAGATCATAGAATGGTCCGGGCCTCATTCAGCGTGGAAGGGAGACCGCTAGGTCATCGTGGAGGAGGGAAAAATGAGGTGGTACTAGTCAGGGACCAATTCAAAGATAACCTTGTACGCTCGATAGAGGGTATTCCTGTGGGATGTGACTACAGTACTCTGGTTAGCTCAATACAACAGGCTGCAACACTTTCCTCTACGCCTGCTCCAAGTGTCCCTCGGTTTTCTCCTAGAACTAGGCAACTGTTCGCGGAAAGATCAAAGATCAAAGCCACAGTTCAAGGGAGAGATCGGGTCCAATGGGTAGCCATCAACAAGGCGCTCCGGGGTAGCTTACAACAAGACGCAATAGAACGGATGACTAGAATGGTGGAAAAGGCAGTAGAAGAGGGAAGTAACTACAGTAAAGCGATAGGAAGTCAGAGTGTCGGGAGAGAAAGAATTGTCAAAATGCAAGGTGGAAAGGGCATAGTCACTACCCAAGCTGACCTAGAAGGAGTCTTTAGAGAATACTACAACAAACTCTACAAAGGGGATGGCGGACGAAACTACACAGTGAGAGAAACAGAAGAGGAATTCATTCCCATTGGGAGAGACGAAGTGGAGAGTGTTCTAAGGGGATTCACATCCGGGAAATCGCCAGGGGAGGACAGGGTATCCGGGGAAATGCTTAAGGCAGGGGCTGAAATACTATCACCATACCTCACTGCAATCTTCAATAAAATCCTCATCGAAGGTTTTATTCCACAGGGTTTTGGGGACAGTAGAACAATCCTCCTGTTCAAGGGCGGGGACAAAACACTTCCTAAGAACTACCGCCCCATTTCCCTTCTCCCAGTCATCCAAAAAACCCTTACCGCCGTTATCAACAATAGGATTGGTTGTTCACTCGACAATCTTCGGGCAAGGGAGCAACAGGGATTCCGTGGTGGTCACTCAACAGTAGACGGTATTTTCATCCTAAACACTCTCATCGCAAACTGTCGGGAATTCAAACGCCCCCTCTACCTACTCTTTCTCGACGTAAGCAAGGCTTTTGACTCTGTTCTATGCGATTCTGTCCTTACTGCCATGGAACGGGATGGAGTTCATTCTACTTTCATTCGTTTCCTCCAATCACTCACAGTTCAGAGTAAAAGCTCTGTGGTCGTCAATGGGAAAGGAGTAGAAGTAGACATCGGGAGAGGGGTCAGACAGGGGGATGGTCTAAGTCCGCGTCTATTCGTTGCCGTCTTAGATACAGTATTCAGGGGACTCAACTGGGGAAAAAAGGGAATTTGCATTAATGGAGAATATTTATCACATCTCCTTTATGCAGATGATTGCGTCCTTATTTCACACGACCCGCGCCAAATTCAATCCATGGTTCGGGAGCTGGAACGGGACCTACTAGCGGTGGGACTCTGTCTCAACGGAGCAAAAACTATCGCTCTTTCAACTATTCATAACAGCAGACCGGTCATCGTGGCAGGGGAAACAGTAGTAGTAAAAGACAAAGTGGTTTATCTCGGGCAAGAGGTCACAATGGATTCAAATCGATTCAAGGGGGAAATTCACCGCCGAGTAAGAAGCGCAAATTGGGCTTTTTCCAAGTACTCTGAATTCTTTAGGAAAAGAGGTTGTCCCATGATATTAAAAAAGCGCCTATTCGATGGTGTAGTTCTCCCTGCATTCCTATACGGAGCCGAAACATGGTATCTTTGTAAACGAGACAAACAAATTCTTTCCGTTGCCCAGCGTAAACTTGAACGAAAAATGCTCGGCATTACTGTATTTGATCACATTCGGAATGAGCACCTGCGTAGTATTACAAAACTGAAGGATGTTGTGCGAGAGGCGAAAAAGCGTAAATGGATGTGGGCTGAAAGACTCTCGAACTTCTCCCACGAAAGGTGGAGTCTAAGGATTCTCGAATGGACTCCGCAAGGAAGAAGAAATCGCGGGAGGCCACTGAAACGTTGGAGAGACGACTTTGTCAATGCCGCCGGTCCACAATTTCTTCAACTCGCACGCGACCGTACTCAGTGGAGAACTCTTATGGCAACCCAGCTGAGATCCCACCAATAACCAGCTGATAAAGTTGTTTAAATGAAAAAAATGAAATGAACAATAAGTAGTTCTGCGAGAAATAAATAATGCCTGAAATATTATAGCACAAAATAAATTTAGGAGAGAGACGTTGAGATAGCCAGACTTAAGGAGATGCTGACAAAATACACTGGAAATTCGGAACAGCAAGTACGCTAGAAACTTACACGAAATTGCAATAGAAATGCTTTCTTTTCAGCCATCATCTTCGATCGCTTTTGACTGACAATCCGCTGACACGCCACTACTATCTTAAATCCAATCTTCTATTGAATAATTTTTTAAGAGACAACCTTCTCGCCTCTTAATTTTGAGCTATCGCAATATTATTCTAATTATTCTTCTTCTCGCGAATTCGCTATCCATCATATTTGCTTCAGAATTAATAATTATTTACAAGCAATAGTATCGCATAAAGATGTTTTCCAGTGAATGTAATTTTATCACCTGCAAGCGTCATCAATCGCTTCATACCTAAAAATCATGCTCGATTCTTCGATTTCGACTGAACACACTTGAGATGTCAAAACACGCAATCTTTGATAACGAGACTAATAACGGAAATGGAGTGGTGAGTATTGACCATTAAAGATTCATTCACTATTGTGACGTTGCTGATTTCCAGTTTACTTGTTCAAAATAATGTTCAATCAGAAACGTTGTCACAGTGATGTTAAGAAGGCTTTGGAAGAGAAGTTGCTGGAGGTTTTTTTATTATCATTCAATTGTATTATTCAATTTCAACAAGCGCCTCCATTGCACTTAAATCAAGATATTCACAAAATTATGAATGACAGCGAAGTTTTGCCACAAAAGTCCAATCGGATTGAGTTGTGCTTTTTTGGAATCATAGCTGAATGCCAATACCTTCTTTTGAAATTACCAGTACTGCATATCACATTAACAAGGTCAATAAGATGCTATTACATAAAAATAGTCTCATGGATGAAAATAAATTTACCAGAATCTTGCTGAAATGAAAATGTCGGTTTATAATTTCGTGAAAAGGTATTCTTTCGAATGTTGTAGAATTTTTCACGAAGTTATTTGAGGTTGCAAATTAGGAGGCGTTAGTAGTTGCGACGGCTGCTAGCATCGATATAGGAGCATCGATAGAGGTACAACTGCCTTTGGATTGCGATTGTCCTTTGGTCACAATAATGTTGTTGAAGCTACAGATAGAGGAATAAGCAATTTTACGGCACCAATAGATCTATTAGAAGAGATTAAACGAGATTTTCTCAGGTAATTTGTGTTATACTGTGCATTGTGTGTAGTCCATGCACGAGTAGCAGTTTTTAAAAATATTTTCATCTCAGCGAGCTGAATTCAGAAATTGTAAAACATCGTCTTGAAATGGATCACAAATTTCAGCAACCTTTCGATAATATGATATAGGTATGATGATTATGCACATATGGTGATGTATGTGTTTTCCTTTCGGCATTCTCATTTTGCATCAACCTTTTCGAGGTGCGGACGAATTATCACTGCAAATACGAAAGCTGATTTTGTCTAGAACTTTTCCAGTATTGTTTGCAATGGAATAAAGTATCTGCCCATTTCGAAGCCCATTTTTGGTTTAGAAAGCGTCACGAGATCGCTAAAAATCTGACCAACTTCGAATATTGTTGTTTATGCCAAGCATTTATTTCAGGAATGTCAACTCTTGAAAGTATTCTATTAGGGAATTATCAGAAGAAGGAACGCATAAAAGGAGAAAAGGCTGGTGGTTCTGTTTAGCATTCTCCTTTTTGATGCCGTCCCTACCACTTTTCTATCCCGCTATCTTCGAATAGATGCTTTAGAATGAAGGGGAAATCAATGAGGAAATGGTTATACCGACGCAGAACGGTGAGATCGACAGCAAAGTGAGAAAGAAGAAGAAGGAAAAGAAGGAGAAGGATCGACGGGGCCTGGAGAAGAGGTATGATAGCAGTGATTTCGAAACGTTACTATATTCCTAATTCAGAGAATCTGATGATCAGCAGGAATTAGTGATTGACAGCGGTGCAAGTTAGTAAAAACTAAAAAAAATATTTACTCGATATTTCTAGAATGATAAAACCATCGACAAAATTGTTATTTTTAGCGAAAGTTTGCGCAGTCAACGGAAAGACGGAGTGGCAGCAACAGTTTGCGAATCCGGCCGAAATGATCTACAAAGCGGTCGACCTCAACAATAAGATCCATTCCACAAAAGATTCTATTATCGCACGTCTCCGAAAGGCGCTTGAGGTAAGCAAAAAGGTGGTTTGGCATTACGCACTTGAGCCTATAACACATTATGCCAATTTCTAATGGGCAAAAAAAGGTAACGAGAAACTGAAGAAGGAAATGGCAAAGCTGGAGGAAACATCGGCTACGATGCTGCCGATGCCGTCGAATGGTGAGCTCTAGAGTTTGAACTGAAGAGACGATTACCCGTAAGTCGAAGAGCATGTGGCTAACAGAAAGGCGAACACGTCCAGAAACACATCACTTTCTTTCAGTGTGGGATCGTCAGTTGGTTCTCATGAGAGAGCTGATGAAATCGATGGAAGATGTGGGAAAGGAACGCGTGGAAAGAGAAAAGACCATCAAATGCCTAGAAGCAGGGATTCAGGTATACAAATTGGACTTTCCTGTTTAATTGTAAGTGCCAGTATGCAAAAAAAAAATCCAGGAAAGAGAGGGCCTGATCATTATTCTCGCCGAAGAACTCAGTCTCGCAAAGGGAGCAATCCTCCAGCATTTAACGAAATTGGAGAAGGTATTGTTAATTGGGCATCACAAAAAATATGCTTGACCACAAGCATGACATTCTCCGATAACATGTTTCTGCAGATCCGCGCCACTACCATCGATGAGGCCCACTGAGACTTCTGATAATAACCGAAATATCTCCGTCGATCTCATTTGTGTCCGTCTATTCGAATTACACAACTTAGATACAGAATATCTTTTCTCTGAAACCGCCCTCTGTCGTATTCAAGGAAAATCAATTCTGTTTTCCCTAAAATTCGTCTGAAAATCAACAATTCATTCTCTTCGATCTCGTTAAGTGTTCCTTTCGATTTGTCTTTCATGTACTTTTTTGAGATCAAAACTAAAGTAATAGGTAAAAGGGTAAAAGTACTCATCATCATCATTCCTGTCCCAATGTACCGCACCTTTCTCTTTTCCGTAACAATTGCGAATGATTTGTCTAATTGATTTTCAAATAATACAAATTGTCGAATATCTTACTACATATTTACCTCCCTTGACCGATCACCCCCATCACCACTGACCGATGATTACTCATCCTCATCATGAAAAGACGACGTCCAACCACATAGTGGTATGCTTCGGCAACTTCATGGCCGATTTAAACTTATTATCCATTATTCTTGCGATTTAAAAAAATACGAGGACAGAGAAATGGTGATCCATCCCTCCTCCTCCTTAACCACCTTAAAAACGCGAAAAAAAGCGAAATTTTTCAACGAGATCTGCTTCGGAGTTTCGAAACCCGTTCTTTCCTAGGCTTTCTTCGACTTCTTTTTCTTCAGAACGAATAAACCAGAACAAAAGGCATTTGAGAATGACATGCATAGTCGTTTACGATTCTCCATTTTGATTAAGATCTTCCTCTATCTTCTGCAGCTCTCTCATTTTTCCGTTGTCTTTAGTTGCTTCGAATTTTTGTACAAGATCTCAGATGTGCTTCAGAACCGTATATAAGTGTGCTTGTTTCCACATTTTTCAATCGCCACTTTGCTCTCCTTCTTCCTTATTCACCTGCGCGCAAACCATGAGCGGCGTATGTTTCAATTTTCACTGAGAGATACTTCTGAATCTTAGCATGCCATCATTTCAGAAGCCTTCGCCCACCACTCCCAATAAGCCTCCCCCGATGCCCAAAAAAACCGAACGCCCCCTCGAAGCCTAAGCCCTCAAAGGTTAGTATTGTATTTGCTAGACTAAGTAAGGCACTTCGAAATCGAAATGACTGCTCTTATAAATCAGCTGCATTCCAATCGAATTCCATTCAGTGATTATAATAATAATAATTTATCTACGCCCGAGGCGCAACGAGACCGAAACGTTACATAATAAGGTGGGATAGCAGGAATGGGGGGGGGGGGTTCTCAATCTTCGTGACGCGTTCAGCCCTGCCCCAATTCTATGTTTCCCTTGCTCTGATTTTTCTTCTTTTCTCTGCTTCTGATCAATCATAAAGAGGAATTATTGCCTTGCTGTTTCTACAAACAGTGTTGAAAATAACGAACTGTGTGCTCATCATAAGAGATTTGAGTGGCATACGATATTGAATACTGTGTATTGACGCGAATGCCGGTTCTGACATTGGACCTGCAATGAAGCATATCGTGCGCTTCAAATGCTCAGCAAACTCAATGTGCTGGTTAGCGTATTGATTGTCCGGGAGAGAGAGAGGATGGGAAGAGGTAGGGCAGAGGAGAGCAGGTAGATCATTAGCCTCCTCCCGGTCTCTTCCTAACTCCGCCCATCGAACGGTAGTCAATGGTCAACTACGAGTGGAACGGAAAATAACTTCACCCTAAAAACGTCGAAAAACGAGGATTGTTTTATTTTTTTGGCAAATAATTTGGTTTTCTGAGAAAAGGCTGTAATATTCTATACAAAAAGTGCCCGCTTTTGAATAGTGGAGAGTCGAGCCTTAGTTACCTCCGAACGGTAAACGGCCAAACGGGTTTTCTGGAAGTCCTTTTTCTGACCATTTCACAATTATTTCTGATATGCACATATGTCTCCTTCAGAAGTAGCATGATAAAATCTTGAAAATTGCGAATTGTTCTTCCTATGCTAACGAAATGTGTTGTGTACGCTAGCAAGCCGATCAAACTGCCACTGATCGACAGGAATTTTCAGCAGGCCGGTTTGGTGGCCTATAACTTATGTATGGGACGCCGATCAATAAATATTATCTGATAACAATAAAGTAATACAAACAATGTTTGCAGTTTTGAATAACGGTTTTTGCTTTTTGCGCATTGCTTAATTATGGTAAATTCCATGAGTACGGGAATTTTTGGGGTATCCTGCCCATTTTTAGTTCATCGAGTATTGAGTCTCAATAACGCGATATGCGGTATAAAGGTATAACGCGGTATAAGGCGGTATAAAGCGGTATGCTCCTCTAGTTTCTTTCAACAGGCTTTTTTAACATAAAAAATCATCATATATTCCCATGTCACCATTGGATGTCACTAGTGATAAACACTAGTGACATCCAGACGGGTCCATTTGCGAATCTCGGTGAACTTTAGACTACATTTGACGCGTCCATTCAAACTCAGGTTGTGAATCCCATCGTCGACAGAATTTCAATTTCCTACTACATACTCCTCTAACTGATTTTTTTTGCATTCGGTTATTACTTATAGTATTTTTCAGTATTTTTCTTGTTTCACACAACGATTCTTTTTTTTTTGGTTCGCGTGCACTCGTAAAACGTTTGAGTATTGAGTGAGGGGTGTTCGGACTTAACACTTTTTCATTACATCATCATGTTATTTCTTTTATCGCTGTACTAATCTTTTTTTTTAAGTTTAAGGTATCGTAACACATGCACACTCTTAGTACGGCGCGTTCTTGTCATCTCCAATCATCTATCACGGTAAAATATGTAAGAATATGCATGTTTGCATTTGCTCATTATTTACTTTGAGGGCTATTCATACGGCGTGTTTCCCAAGAGTCTGTCTTGTTCACTTAGTACGACGCGTCCTCGAACTCTAAAATCAAGACAAGGCCAGGCCATACTAAGAGCACACGAATCACTCCTTTCCCCTTATCAGAATCGTCACTCGTAGCCTTTTATTACACTTTCTTTTATTGCAAACGAGCAAACAAAGATCATTCGAGGGTGATCGCTACTTACTATCAAAATAACCGAAAAGGTGAGCATGGGGAAACAAGAGGTACATCGTATTGGGTACTAGGAAAATATCTACAGCGGATTTGGAACAACTATGTACAGAATCATCGACAGTGTTGAGATGAGGATTAATTGACCGAAATTTGAAAAAAAATCAAGGGAATCAATGACAGAAACGGGCGATTGCACTGCCTGGTCATCTTATTTGGCCTTGCTGCTATTGTTGTTATTGTTTTGATGATCAAGGGGAACACATCGCATCGTTTCCGTCAATCGCTCCCTGTAGCTTTCGATCGTGCCGATTCGCACCATTTGGAACGTCCGAATGTGAATGTAGTAGTACAGTGAGAGGCCGATAGCTGCGGCGATTTTGTAGGAAGAGGTCGAGCTGAAAAAATAAAAGATTGGTCAATGGTATTGTAATAATGACGCCTGTTCAGTTGAATTCGTAGAATCGCTGGCTACATTTTCTTTGATACAGCAAACGATACAGAAATACAAGTCAACTCACCCAGTGATCAGCAGCGCCAGTAGCCACCCGATGAAGAGAATGGCGAAGAACTCGATGCCTTGGTGACTGAAATAAGAACGATCAAACACGATTTTCACATTAGTTCGACCCGTCGTCGCGGCCGTGGAAAATTCAAATCATGCTACTGAAAAGATGAAAGTAAATGGGCATTTTCTTCACAAAGCAACCCCCATCTTCGTCTAGCAACATTTATTAGCAACTCACATTCTCACATTCCTCCTCGTCTCGTTCAGCTTCTTATCCGAGTACACATCATTCTTAACGAGGAACGTTCGCATGCCCAGAATGACGTCAGAGATGTAGTCGTTCCAGTCGACCTTGCGGATGTCGAAGTCGAATCTCTGTCGAAATATGACTGTGAATTTTTTCCATGGAGTAAAGTGATTCTAAAAGAAAAGTTAATCCAATGGCTGCACTGTTTCGTGGTTTTCAATGATCCCCTTGCTAACCAATGTATACGTCCACTTAGCCACAGTTCCTTTATTCAGCCATTCATACGCTCAGAAGTGCCTTTCCAACAAAAGCAAAAGCTCACTATAAATGTGAAAAACTAACCTCGACATCATCCGGTTGCATCTTTCCGATCAGCTCGATCATATTATCCGTTTTGTAGATCCATCTCTTGTAGGTGAATGGGATGAAAACGGAGTAGACCTCGCGCACTTTGCCGAACGTCTTCTCCCAACTGGAAAAAGGTGTTATGATCCTCAGTATTTGATATTTCCAATGAAATAGTGATTTCAGATACAACATTAATTTTTCTATATTTACAGCGTATTATCACATTAGCACTATTATCACATTCAAACAATCGCACTGATCTTCGCATCATTTTCCCTTTGATCAAGGCACATGTCGTCCCACTTCGACCTATTTGCGCGCTTTTGCGACTCCAGAAGACCACGGACGATCCATTGATCATGAACGAAGCCTCGGTGATCACTCGTCAACCCACACTACAATATTCGCCGTTTTGCCTCGAAAAGGGGCATATCGCCTGCTTAGATCATGATGATCGCTTATCGCCATTTCATTTTTTTGCCATTGTTAACTTTGGTGCATTTGATCTCGATTGACCTCGCCGGATTAGATAGAGCCACATCCATGACCTATCATCAATCTCTATTGCTAAAAATTCACCCATCCCCAGTGTGAATCTGCCACACCTCGCGATTACTATGTTATCTGCAGATTATATAGGAAGTGCTACTGGAATGGAGGTATTACTCACAATGGTTTATGGCCCATGACTCCGCCCACTTTGTCCAGAGCAGGTCCGATGACACGGTGCTTGAACTTGTGAATGGCGTTCTCCATCCTGACCGTTCCACGAGTGCTCGTGCACGGTGCGAAGATGAACTTCTCCACGGGGTACGTACTCAGTGTCTGCAATGGAATTTGTTGTTTAGGAAAGGTCATTCGAGTAAGAGCTGGTGAGCTTGTGCACTGTATCATGAATTGTAGTTGCTGGTGTTACGCGATACAGGATTACAGTCAATTATTATTCAACAATTTTTTCTTTTTATGATAGTCACGATTTTTGTTTCAATTTTGCAGAATTATTTGTATAAATATTAATGCTTTTTCCCTAGGGCATTAACATGGAGCAAGAAATGTTATCAAAAGATATATGGTAAGATAGCTCACCGATCCCATCAAGTTCCTGTACAGAGTGATAGGCAGAGGGTTGAGATGGGAGCTGTTGCAGTGGAAGATCGGCATCGATTTGTCCCTCAAGACAATTTAGTATGAACAAAAGTCCATCATAAAATTACACATAACAGTTTTCCCCAAACTGGTTGGAATTTATACACAATCGTCTTACATTGTAAAGCACTGGGGGTTTGTACGTTTACAAGCTGAAGTACCCCACTTCAGATTGGTGAGTATATACGCAAAAACACATATCAGCTACATTAAAATTTCCTTCCTTTTGCTTTTGGCAATCACTTCATATAGACGCATATAAGAAAGAAATGAGCCATCAACGCACTTGAGATTGGTCAGATGCAGTCTGTACGCGGCACAAACGATCATCATGTTGCTCACGATGTCGACGGGAATCGCGTCGAGAGGAATGGTCGTGTCGGGAATGGGCATGCGGGGGATCGTGCCTGTGCCGAACTGGAAAGATTTACAAGTTGTACCTAGCTGACACCGATCTGAAAGTTCCATACCAATTGATACTCATTTTTTGGCAGCATGTGTTACTAATTCGCCACTATATTAAACCTGTCTAGAATTAGTTAGTGAGGAGCGGTTTCGAGGTATAGAAAAAAAGTAGAACGTGTGAGAAGAATGCTCACTCCAAGTGCATTCGCAGTGATTCCCTGGAAGGCATCGGCCCATCCGGGTATTCCGTCCTTCCAGATGCCTCCGATAATGGACGGACGGAAGATGAGCGTGGGCAGATCGACGCACTCGCGACGAACGAGTTCCTGGAATATTAACAGGTAAAAGATGGCCTATCTCCGTGTTTATCCGGCAGTCAAGGGTAAAATATGGCCTATCTCAGTGTTTATCCGGCAGTCAAGGGTAAAATATGGCCTATCTCAGTAGTTTATCCGGCAGTCAAGGCATAAGAAATCCTTCGTGATAGTGGGTTTGTAATAGAATTTCATGCACAACATTGTTTTGGCGATTGATTCCGAACGATATATTGTGTGACGAGCCAACATGTTCCTCAAACATTGGTTGTCATAAATGTGGTGGGTAAATTAAGAGTCGAACATTTTCCAGTTCGTTTGCATTGTTATTTTTGTCTGTTTCTCACCTCGGAAACGTGCTTGGTGAAGCAGTACGTGTTGAAGTACTTGTTGCTCATGGAATTGGAGATGCCCTCTAGCATTTCCTCCGTCATCCAACTCTGCGCCTGCAAATTGATAAATTATTCGTCTGACTCTCTCTCTCTCCAGTTTCCATGCTCTCTCACTTTCTCTGATCATCTAACATCGTTCTCAATATTGCACAGACTCTGAGACCAACTCATTTGATGCAATTATCGAACTCTCTCTCTCATTATCACTCTCTAATCGGTTTCACTGCGTTGATCTTATGGCGTCGCCTGTCATCTCTCTCAGTGATGCGATCTTTTTTTGATCTCTGAGAATTTTGATGATTGGTCAGATATCTACACCGGACTGGATTGTTAGTGTTGCAATCGCGTCACGCGCCCAAGAACTTCACTCCCGATCAGCTTTCATGGGGTCACAAGACACAAAGAGACGGGCCGATAAGACGTTGAAAAGATCGAATTCAGACGATGATATGCGATTTTGTGCGCAAACTCTGCGGATCGTATCCGAAATCGTGCACGCTATAATTTTTAATGGCGTGCAATAAACTGAATCGTCAATGTAGCGATCAGAAGGACCGATTTGATATACACTTGATCGAAAAGTCCAATATCACTGTACAACTATCCAGATGGACTACATCCACTTTTCGCAATGATCCGGCAACATTTTTGCAGTGAAGAAAAGAACTCACATCCATCAATTTGTACGGATCGCATACGACGTCGAATTGTTTCTCCTCGATGTCTCCTTCCTTGTCGACGTTGACGTAAGCAGTCGAGCAGTGAAGGAAACACTGTAAAGATACTTGTCATTCACTCCATGTTTTGGGAGGACGGCTAAGTTTGATTCATCCTGAATGCATTTGGCTTTTTTCACCATCAATTTTTCAAAGAATCTTCTTAGTTTCATTCATCCTTGATAAATTATTGAATGACGCAAGGCTGATGATAATGGTTTATGTAAAAATTGGAAAATGAGAGTCATCAGAACCTCCCCGCTAATCAGCTAGTCGAAATTGAGACCATTGCTACGCTGCAATGATCAGTTGCATAACACTGATGTCTATCGTATTATCATCCGGAACCGTCTCACATGCAGTTTTCGCCAGGTTACATCATTGTCGGAGATAAACTAGGGTAAAATACGTAACACTTTCCTCTGAATTTTTGCACAAGATTGCATCATTTTCGAGACAAAGGTAAACACAAGAAAGCGATCGTAATTACAATCAGATCATTATCGTAGTTGTGGAAAACTTACATCGAGTTTGGGCATGCGCTTGCACAGCTTGATCATGCGATTGACGCCCTTGATGTTGAGTTCGATGGCCGATTTGAGGGTGTCGTTGAAACGAACGGTCGCAGCGCAGTGAATGACGACGGAGGTCTGAACAAAAAAAGTAAAAGGTGTATCCACGTCAAGCAATTTTACGTCGTAATACAACGCTAAGTGGGACCCACTGGTAAGGCCAGCTGTTGGAGACTGAAGACTGAAGACGAACTTATATAACAAACTTAAGGAATTGTTGCTTCCGTATTCAAACCGAATTCACATTCTCCGCGTAAAATGTATAAATATAAGCATAAAATGTGCACGTTATATACCCGTACAAACTCATTACTATTAGACTTGGTTTACACAGACCGGGTAATTGAGTAATCCTGTTTTCATTTTCACGAATGTTTGTTTTTTTATGCAAATCATCGTCTGTTTTTACAATGATTCACCGGAAACTCAGGGGTCTCAAGGGTCTCCACTAAGCTTGAATAAGCTTGAAACGAGAATGATGATATGCCGGGTCAAAATACGGATGAATCACTGCACGAACTAGAGTCCCTTCGTGGTTTGATGATATTTCGAATCAGGATGATTCGGAGCACCAACCTCCTCGAGCACCCTCTTGAGATTCTCCTCCGACAGGCCCAAATCATCGATTGTGATATCTCCCTCCACGGGGAACACCTTAGCGATGGTCTCGGGACAGTCGGCACGGGTTCGGTTGAAGATTTCGGACTGAAATTACCTCAATTAGCTCGAACAACAGCGGAACCACTCGAAAAAGTCAGAAGTCATTTTCACGAATGGATGCATTTACATGCAAATCATCGTCTCTTTTTGAATCGGCGTTTGAGCAGAAATCGGCAACGAACTTTGGTATGGATTGCCTCCCATCTCTCCTGGGCGGACTTGCCCTTGGCCGGTCGCACCAGGACGTATAGCCGCTTGACGTCGGGAATCGCGTGCAGGAACTTCTCGATCACCACCTGAACATTTGACATTTTTTACATCTAAATAATTTAATCAACTGGTTTTTGGGCTATACGCCGGTTATCATCGTAACCCTTGAACCGGACGCGCTTTGCTGAGCTGATAAACACGAGACCGGAAACAACACTATGGCCTGCGATTATAACCACAAAACCTGGAGCTTAGACATAAAGAGAGCCGGAGCCAGAAACGGAATATAGGTAGAACCGCTGTAAAATCGCAGCCGGGACCGGGAAATAGACCAACCTTTCCGACGAATCCGGATCCTCCGGTCAAGAATACAGTTCGTCCCGCAAAGAGCGAGTTGACGTCGGGCATGAAGTCAGTCATCGTCGCTGTCGTGTGTCACAGAGGTCACGAAGGAAGACTGCGCGTCCTCGGCCGGCTTTTAATCTCGGATCCGCGTTATCTGATCGTGTGACGTGAAGCTGATCTCGCCCCGCCCCCTTCCCTGATTCCTTCGGCCCTTCGAAGTGCTCTCCGCTGCTTATCGCTGCTCCTAGAAAAGGCACACTCACCACCCCTCGCAATCGTTGGTCTCGCGCGCGCGTTATCGCTCCAAATTGCGCTGATCAGAGAATATGTGAAGCTGCACTCTCTCGGTTTCGCATGCTATCTTGTCTACTCTGACTGAGAAGAATCGGGTGTCGGTTTTCTCAAAGTTGCGTTGCAACAACCAAGAAAGGGGCAAACGGAGCACGAAATCGACAAAAGTGTGAAGAAAACTGCGTAAGAGATCACGCTGTTCGCGCTTGATTGAGGTTGCGAAAAGCGAGTGATACGCGAACGGGAAGTCGAGGGAGAAGTACACGTACCAAAACTATCTTTAGCGTTACCTATCCAAGCACAGTACATGAATGAAGGTCAATTACAAACTGGAAATGTTGACTGTTATTATATAATCTGCTCATTTTTAAACTCTTTGTCATTTTTGTACTGTGCCCACAGGTTGTGCCAGTACTTAGCAGCCCTCTTCGTGAAAGATAATATTCTGTGTTTACCCACTGCGTACCTGGTCTCGATCTGCATGAGCAATGAAACTGGGCGCGGACCACGATTGGAATGCATACGTGCTTTCCTGCAAATTCCTCAGCAATGGTTCATATTTGGATGGGCCTCGAAGTTTATCCGATCGCCGAGAGCTCACGGCATTAGATAGGGTTGGAATGTCAGCACTAGCGAGCCTCTATTGGAATGCATCGAACGAAATGACAAAGCACGCTTTCCTGCAAAATGTTTCGGTGCATGATGCACCTTTGGCTCGTACTCGTCGTTTATCCGCGCTTTTGCTCGAAAGAGTCTATGAAATGTCAGCACTCACGAGCGCCTCGACAGGATTACATACGCGTCAAAGTTTTCAGAAAATTCTTCTCATTATGCAGCTTACTTAGATGGGACTACTAGTTTATCCTAAATGCTTTCTAAAGAGGTGAGGTGCCATTGCCGTAATGACTACACTAGAGGCAAGAGGCGGACAGAGCCGCGACAAAGCTTGCTCTCCTGCGAAATGCTTAGGTGCAGGTTCCTCGGCGCACATTTGACTAGCAAGGTTATCCAACGGTAGAGATAGTCTCGGTTTCAGTTTCAGGTAGACTTGAAATATCAGCAAATATCTCAGTTGCAGTGCATACGTGAAAGCGTGAGCTCCCCTGCAAATGAGCATGTGTGCATGTCGCTTATTTGGACAGTACCGGCCGTTTATCCAAGAGTGTTTCCGGAATGTGAAATGCTCAAGCGACTCTGTTGGAATGTATACGAGACAGGGTCTGCTTTGTTGCAAATGAGCGCACGTCGCGTTATTTATTAGATTCGTAGTCTGTCAGTGATGTGTGTGAGAGCACTCGCGATCTTTTCGATCTCTGATGCAGTCCGATCGCCTCGCCGAGGCGAAAAGACCACATTCCACTCACAGAAAGGCGGTGGATTGGCGTGTTTACGATTCTGCTCTAGCAAGATCCGCGCTATCTTTTAGGATGTAGATTGTGGAAATGGTAAGGGTACAGTACCTCCACCTCGTTGATCTATGCTGAGCTGTTGAGTTCGGGCGTTCCAAAGTAAGTCAAAAATTGAAATACTAGATCTTGTACACCGAAAATAAGTTGTAATGGCTGGTTTTCACTTACCAACCTACCAATTACTGTTGTAATATCCGCATACGAAATTTTAATATTTGTTATTTAACACTGGTGCTGATGAGAAGGACGTTGTCATCATCATTGTTCACCTTTGCATTCACGCGTTTTCTCATTCAATAGAGTGATAGATTCAATCCTGTTCTGGTCGTGGCATGTATAGGGGCCACAACGTAGATAGCAGAATTCGAGCAATGCGGTCACAAATGGTTTAAAACTACTCCTATGGGTCCCAACAACGTCATACTTTTGGCCGTTTGTCGATATCTTGTCTTTGAGGCGCGCTAGAGCCCGAGAAGTACGCGCGCAACCCTCTGGGAGAGAGGAGGGAAAGGCGAGACGAGAGGGAAAGGGGCGGAGCCTAATTAGCGTGTGTCTCTCTCCCTCCCCCCGCCCTCTCGCATGCCTCTCCCCGCCCAAAAGTCACAAGCCGGGGAAGCATGCTAAAAATCTGAAAAAAATTCTAAAATTCCTAAAATATTCGGATTAGTAAAATAAGTTTAGTCCGAGAAGGATCGTTCAGTTGGAACATGCCAAAACGACCTATTTCTTTCGCTTGAATGCGAATTTGATCTACTTACTGATATTATGCATATCTGGGACCAAGCTCAAATGAAAGAGGAATATCATAGCCTTCCATAGCGCTGTCGAACGTCCGATTTGGTTTAGAACGAACCTTGTGACTTTACTTTCTCGCTATTGCACAAAATCGTGTCCACACAAAGTAGGCGGAGCTTGTGGGCCCTAGGCATGTAGGCTCAACGTGCTTTACACTGCATCCTACACCATGATGCGATGTCGAGATACGGGTGCGGGTTATGCAATACGGTGGCACGAGAGAGCGTAACAGTGCTTCCAACTATTCATGAACGCGATGAACTATTTAACTAGCCTAGCCGGCCACAGCCTCTGCACAATTCAATATTGATTCTGATATGAGTACACCCATAACGTATTTCGAAACGTATTTCGATTATTGTAAGGCAAACTTGCGGGTCGGGACGGTTCGCTAGGTTGGACTCTGACCCTCCTGACCCCAGCAATACGGTGCTCACTTGATCTTGCAAATGGCGCAGTGAACTCGATTTAGAGGTCAATTTTTGCTCACCAATGATCTCACCAACCGAAAGCGTTAGGGATCATTGGATGCTTGATGGAGTGCGGTTGCTTTCTTGACAAGTGGATCCTGCACCTGTCGATCTTGCACACTGAAACTACTTTTATTCAAGCTGCAGATTCATAGTTACCTGGATCGCACGAATGTTACCGTGAAGACCCTTCTCCCTACTTTTTATGTGATCAGCATGATGGTGTTTTCGCTTGGTGTAAAAATCCATTTGAAAATAAAATAATGATGCAACATCAAATGCGTAAAAGGACATTCATATCAGCATTTGTTGCTTAGCGCAGAGTGTTTGCAACGCGTTATCAGCGCATCAAACGGTCAAACCGGCCGACGCGGTTTGATCACGTTGACACTTTCCTCTCAGAATTCCGATCCAAAACGACCACAAAGTATTCGCTGATAAGGGCGATGGCTCTTCGAATCTCGATTTTACGATCTGCGATTGTGTTTTGCTAGGCCGGACAATTAAGGAATGTCACGAGGGATGGTCACTTAAATTTTTGATCTTGGTTCCCGCTAAAATGATCACAAAAATGCCACAGATCATCAGTACATCCATGACACAGTCCGATTGTTCGTAGAATCACTCATTCCTTATCATTCGAGAATGATTGTTCATTACAGGTGCGCTCACAAGTTCAAGCTACGGCTACCGCACTAAAACGATTCAACAAGCCACATCCCCCATTCCTTCTCATTCAGGGACATATTCTTCAATTTTTCCATCCCTTTCTTGTCGAAATGTCCATTCTCCCATTTTCCGAACCTTCTCAACCCACTTTAGGGGAGATCTAAATCAGATTCTGCTGCGGGAAACAGGAAACTTGGAAGGACCAATGAAATACATTCGGAAAAGAAATGAGATTTGAGAAACGAGGCACGCCCAAGACAATCACAGATTCCACCACACAATCCGATTGTTCGTAGCATCTATCACTTCTTATCATCCAATGACGAATCGTGACGGGAAACAATCGGACAATGTTGGTTCATCCTGAGTCAGCGTTGGTTCCGATACTGTGATCACTCTTCATTATTCTTACAAATAATACGAAAAATCATATTTTTTTAAAATTGAAAGTTTAGCAAATGCAGTCCACAGATCACTTCCATACCACACTCCCACTGCACCACTCGTTTCACTTAAAGCGGGAGTGTTTCATGCTTGCACACACACCTAAGAGACCAAATTGAAGCGATAGTAAAAGATTTCTCATCACAGAATGTGAGCTTGTTGTTGCGATATCTCGTTACACTTTGCCGGTTCATGCTCGATAACGAATACTACTATTCACTGTTTCGTCATTTTTCTATAGCAAAACTAGTATTGTCTGCAAACGTTTCAACCGTACTCATTCTCTAAAACGAATGTGGCCTACGAGTCGGGAAAGTAGTTTGTCTGGAATCATATCAGGACTGTAGATCAAAATGCCTTTTTTAAGACCAGTTGGAATCTGTACTGGATCTTAGCTCTGCACGCGTGGGACACGTGACTTGTGTGAGGGGGGACAAATTCCATCTCGCCTCTCTCGCATTCTTATCAGATGACTGAGCGCAGATCAAGAAGAGGAAGCAGGAAGAAACGAGGGTCAGTATGATAAATAGAGAGAGTCCGACGATAGCTGATACTCCAATCCCTTTCGGTTCAAGGGCAAACGCGTCGGAGGCTTACTGATCGAGAAGAAAGAAGGGATTCGTCCCCGTGTTCTTCTGAAACTTTTCCGTTTTGCAGGACAGTGTGCAAAATTGAGAGTGTATGATTGCAAACAGTTTGAAGTTCCTAGAACTTGATGTTGCGAGTTTGCGCCCTTCTCCGATTCCACTTTGCAGGGTCAATAAGAGTCTGGTGCTAAGAGGGTCAAGGCTGCTCACAAACGATACAATTCATTGTTCTGTTTCATCATGCAGTTTATGTGTGTGGAAGGAAATCGCAAGAACGCAGTTCAAACGTAACTTTATTATGAATCGCATTATTCACTGATCGAATAAACTGTGAGAACTGAAACTCTAGAACTGAGAAAGTGAATGAAGAACAAGAACTGAACAACATTCAGGAGAAGTTGGCTTACTGATAGTCGTCTCTGAGGAACGGATTGCGGACTCGGATGAAGTCAGGGATTCTTTCAGCTGCTGCATGGTCGAAGAAGGGGTTGAAGGTGTGCACGTGTGGGACCTGGTGCGCAGGGCCAGGGGCAGGATTAGGCAGGGCCTGAGAGAGTGCAACGAAGAGAGGAGAGATGGCACGAGGAGGCGGAACAGCAGGTGAGGGAGGAGGAGGGAGAGGATCTGCAATCGGATTGACCATCATTCTTCCTTTTTCTGAGCATCGCGCAACTGCAAATTCCAATAGCAACTGTACCAATATCAAAGGAGCTTTCGTGTGACCAATTTTGAATTGTTCTTGTTATTTCACCCTACAAGTGTAGCGCACTAATTAGGCTCACAGCGCTTGAATTTCTCGCTATTCGTAGTGCGTAGTGTTTGAAATATTGTGTAGGTTGTGTGCTCTCTGTTCCAGTAGCAGTTGCACACTTACCGCACACTAGAGTGTGAGTAGGGAAGAGGAATGAATGGAATCAAGGGCTAGCAATACTTTTGTTCTCATTATTTATTCCCATTAGGCATTCAAACCAATCAGCATTCAAACCAAAAGTGGAATGATAGTGTAAATTAGAACTCATTGAACCCATTCTCTAAGCTCTACCGCTATCGCATACACAATATGCAACCTATAGGTATTAGTTAACAGAGTTTGCACTTTGCAATCCTTTAGAAGATTGCAAAGTGCAAACTATTCCAAACCGCCGAACCATGAAAGTGATTCAGGGGGGGGGGGGGTGCACCCTCTTTGTTAGGGATTAGGAAATATCAGAAAGTGAAGGAAGTTGTGGATTCAATGGATCCCGATATTTTGGCAATTGTAAGAAGATGAAGGGGCATAGGTACACATGGAAAGGTTCTTACAGTTGCCCAATTGAATTGAAAATTATCACGGTATGATGTCCAAGAGACAGGGCCACAGTTCAATTCGTCAACCCAGTATTTTTATCCCGCAGTAATGAGAGAGAGTGGAAGTTCAATAACCTTAAATTAATGACTCAGTCTTGACCTAGCATCAACTGCATCAACTCTCAAGTTCCTATAAATGATTCTCGCTAACTATGATCAGCCCTTGGCTCTGGACTCACCCGCATTCTCCGGCACGTTGTCGGAATTGGCGTTGTTAGAGTTGCTGGCAGTCATGGTTGGAGGTGGAGGTTGAGTCGGAGAAGAGAGACAGACCGAGTGAGGAACACGTCTTATAACTAGAGTCTTATAACCGTTTTTGCAGTGGGATGAGCGTTAAAGGAAGAGCGTTTTTGTTATAGGAAGAGCTATGGAAGGAAGAGTGGAGCCGAGACGAGAAAGGTCATCAGTCGGAACAGATCGGATCTCGCTTTGACCCGATCGGGAATGCAGATAGACGGGTTTGGCCAAACGGATAAGCAGTAAGGGCGTAACCCCTTAGGGAAGACTCGTATTTTTCCCTCAATCGTTCTGAACAGCCGAAAGTCAGGAAATGTATGTGGTGTTGAGTGAAATCATGAATGAGCAATTTATGAATGATATTAAAACGTGGCTCTGGTCGGTTGTGGGTGTCCCATCAAAGTTTCCTGGACCCGGCAAAGTTTTCCGGTCCCATGAAAGTTGTCCGGTCCCAGTGATATTTTCCTGGACCCGAAAATAGTTCCCTGGACCCGAAAATAGTTTCCAGGACCCAGAAATAGTTTCCTGGACTCATCGCGCCCTAAAAGCAATTGTAAGTACCAAGTGTTATTCAATGCCTGGCTCAATTTATGCTCGTTGTCATTGCTTTGACTTCGGCGTTGTACCTACTAATTTTTCTTCGCAGAAAATCGATGCCATAAACATACAAGGATGGGTCCCGTCAGTTATTTCCGGGTCCAGAAAACTATTCCCGGGTCCTGGAAACTATTTCCGGGTCCAGAAAACTATTTAAGGACGGGAAAACTATTATGGGACCGGAAAACTTTGATGGGACACCCAAAACGGACTAGAGCCAACGTGTGCTTCGTTTCAAAAATACTGAATTTCACACGTTTCAAAAAAAGCGGTTTCTGAATTGCTCGGGTTGTGTGGTAGTTAAGCCTGTTTCGTAGTTGATTCGGTAATTACCCTGCCCGCAGCAATTTCGTGAAATGATTGAAGAATGATTGCTCATACGTGAAAAATTGGGGCTTGAGTAGTATGGTCGTTTCAGATATGTCAGACAATTCTGTTTCAGCGTTTAGTGTCGAGCATACAAAAAGTGGAAATTTAAAGTCCACCTCTGTTTTGATGAAACATTAAGAAAAGGTGGGGGCGGGTCATTAATCACCAATTAACCTAGTCATACAGCCGGATACTGCGATCCTTTCAGTTCATTTTCTCAGTTATTTCGAAGCGGTTCGTTCTCAGAAGAAAGAACCCTCACAGTTTCTCTCCGTCCGATAGTATCGTCCTTCCCTTTCACTTCCATCCTCCCACGCGGATGAGTCAACCGTGCGAACTGTTGACTAGTACTAGTAGGTCTTTTCGCGTTTGGAGATTATCTCGTCTACTTCAATACGTCGTCAAGGCGATTCAGAAAGAATTTCCCACTACAATCATTCACACTCACGTTTACTCTGATTCTGCTATCACACTCTTCTGGTGTCTCTCTGATCCCAGTAAGAAGAGCAATGGAATTTTCGTCACAAACAGAGTCAATACCATCAGAGAAATCTCAGATTCATTGTCATCATTAGACAACATTCAATTTCACTCGCCTAAATATGTGCGAACAGAGTGCAATCCAGCTGTTCTCATCACTAGAGGTCTCGCTTCAATTGTCATGAATAACCACGATCACATGTGGTGGAAAGGTGCTCCCTGGATGAAAGATTCGCCTGAAACATAGCCGAACGATCCAGTTCCACCTACAGCCGACCCACCGTACACTCGAGTGGTTGAATTCATTCAATCTCCGCTCATCGATCGCAATCTCCTCATTCCTCTCGAATTCGACTCAGATGTCGATTCATCCAAATCGATCAAAGATCAATCAATTGATCATCAAATATCGACTAGAGCCAAGTCTCGTCGTCAGGCGGGAGGGCATCTCCCTCACATCGATGAATAATCATATTTATTCTCTCACTTCTCCGTCATCAAACAATCGCCGTTATAACGACATCGAAAGGATTCGTTTTATTTGTATATTTCCTTGTTTCCTCCATTCAATTGTAAACCGTTAGTCGTCCGTCAACTCCCTTTTTACCCCTCAACACTTCTCATTCAACTCCTTCAATTCTCACTCCAATCACTCCACTTCATTCAACAATTCAACTCATTTCATTCATTTCCCTCAGGCGGGAGTATAGCGACAATTCGCTATTCATCACAATCATTTATCAATCTCACCTCAATCAAATCAGTCCCCAATACCCTCAATTACTGTACTGTAATATTGTCGTTGTCGTCCAACGCAATTTGCATGTGCACTTTTACCCCTTCTGTCTGATCTTCCCAATTAGCACGTCTAGCAATCAATTTGCATGTCTGCTCTCTTCACTCTCGCTCACTTTACCTACTCCGCCTCGAGCCTATAAAAGGGTTTCACTCCCTCCAATCATCGGAGTTACACTGAACCTCTCCTCGTTTCACTTACGAGTCATTTACACTGTGCAGGGCCAAGACCCTCACAGTCCTCAGGATCTCAGTCATTCCAATACCCTTCGCGGGTATCACCTCAGTCACTACAGTATCCCTCGCGGATCTCACTTCAGTACCCTCATCACGTCCCCTTCCCCGTCCTATCCCTTTCCCTGGCTTGTAATTTCAATTCAATTCAATTCAATTCTTTATCCACCAGGTTTAAGGGAAATACATTATCATTTATCTTCGTCAGATTGTGGTGGAGGTCCGTCGTCGTTGTGGCGATTCGGTTTTGGGGGTGTGGGGCGTCGTAGGGAGCAGCAGTTTGGTATCAGAGCCGCAAGAGAGAATCAGAGGTAAAAGAGATAGATGGGAGAGATAAAAGAAGAGACCGGAAACAGATGGGAGAGCTATTTACGAAATCAGCAGGCAGCACGTTCCATCGATCAATAATTCTAGTTGCAAAACTGGAGTGAGATTTAGGAAGAGCGTATGGCAAGCCTATGCGTAGCGGATGGGATCTGCGAAGATTACGTCCTAGGGGGGATAATTTGAAAAGATTTGTGTGGTCATAAGAATAGAAGCCATGAATCGATCTATGAAGGAAGAGAAGATCAGAGATTAGCCTCCTATGTTCAAGGGTAGAAAGAGAAAGCTGGGCTATTCTGTCGGGGTACAACGAGTAAGGGATGTGACAACGAATGAATAAGCGCTTAGAGAAATTACGCTGTACATTTTACATAAATTACATAAACATAAACAATTACATAAAATATTATTGTTACTTCACTGAGCAATCACACCGTACCGTACATCATCTACCGTACGCTTTGAGTACATTCAGTCAGCGTCACACTCGCACTAAGCTTGTCCCTGCTCCCCTGACAACTTCCGCGTATCGTCGATACCGTAGTTTCAGTCTGAGTATCGTGGAGAGATAGTGCGAGTTCGCATATATTTGATTGACTGATTGTTTGATTGATTGTCGATAAAGGAAATGATGCCTCCTCCGTGTAGCTCATTCAAGAACGAGAATGATAAGAATCCGGTAATTGGATTCCATTCCTTATCCCCCATCACGAGATTCTTCGCATTACCATGGTTCTTAAGTAAAGAAAATTACGCGGAATTTAAAATACTACGAAGAAAAGGAATGTAATGATGCGAATTCCGGTCGCCTACAAAGACATCTCTGACAGCACTCTTCATGGGACCGACAGGAGTGTGAAGGTAGCTTTAAAATCTATATTTATAAATTCAAAAATCATATTTTATAATAAATTCACAATAGTATCTTCTTCGTTTCTTATCCGAGTAGCATGTTGATACACTTATGACCAAGGTAGTTTCGAAAGATTTCTAATTTTCTTATATTTCTTTGCGTGCTAAAAAATCGTTGTTCATTGCAGCAGACTCTTCGTGCTGAGAGTCTCAGTGCTAACAGAATTGAGAGCGAAACGAAGTGAGGAAGGAAGATAAGCGAACGTATACTCTACCGATCACAATGATCTTGATCTCCAATTGTGATAGATCCAGCAAATGTCACAATTGTGTTCAATTCTATAAACATTAACATTTGTGAATACTTTTTTTGATCGATTTTACTCACCATGTTTTTGTCTCATATTCTGAAAATTCTCAAGTAGTCCACTGTTGTACGAAATTCTGGCAATAAATTTGTTAATGACCTCATCATTATGATTTAATGGCGTGAGTTATTTACTTGTTTTGCGTAAAGAATCCGATGAGCTGCTGAAAAAGAGAGAATCCTTTAGATCATGACTGTCTCTAACCTGTCTGGCTATTCTTCAAAGCATATATTGTTCGGATTTAGAAAACATGCGTGTTTATTGGATTGGTTCATACTCGTGGTGAATTTCAGGCATGTTTCTTTGAATCACCGAAATATCCAGAATGTGTTTCTACAGCCAGACGAGATAACCTCCAAACGCGATCAGATCTACTAGTACTAGTCAACAGCTCGCACGGGTGACTCATCCGCGTGGGAGGATGGAAGGGAGAGGGAAGGACGATGCTATCGGAAGAAGGGAAACGGCGAGGGTTCTTTGGTTCGAGAACGAACCGTTCCAAAATAGACAAAGATACTTGCGATACTCGGAAAATTTCTTATTATTAACACAATGCCATTGAACCTTTTTTCGAATCTTTCGATATCGTACATGTAGGGGCTAAATAACGAGTATTCAGAACGTTTTCGTTAGATGATGTATTGTCAAATGAAATAAATGTTTTATCGGTCAATATTTTTTCCAGAAATGGTGTCCTAAAAGTCAAGTTGGATTCGCCATACCCCCCCCCCCTCCAAGCACGACTATGAGCTTGGAGTGTGTTGATCCTGAATGTGAAGACATTTATGGCCACAGCATTCTACGCCGACAGAAAAGGCTTGTAGTCGCACTGCAAACACGAAATACGAAATGTGTCGGAACCATATCTCAATATTCATTCCGAATGTGGGTATGCCGATGAAATAGGGATATGTTTCAGAAGCATTTTATATTCTGATATCGATTTGCAGTCCGATAACTGTGTGGCGGGAAAATTCAAATCTTAATCCCCTTGTTCACCCTTATCTGGAAAGAACAAAGGGGATCAGAATGATGTGTAGCAGTCGTATATTCTACCGATCTACTCTATGGGCCACTAGAAAGCATGAGATACATTCGTTATCGGGCGATTCTTTCATTGAATTGAATACGAAAACACTACATTTGCGTGGTGGTCGTATTTGTTTTCACGATCACCGTAACTGTTACAAATCTTGCGCAAACAACGTGTTTTTGCATACAATCACAAAATATAGCAGAAGATTGCTAAATACGGCCCAATGCAATTGATATGACAAGAATACGTCATTAAATGCGTACATCACTGGTATGACATATAAGTGCAGCAATGGTGTAGCCGAAAGAATTTGCCCTCCAATTTCATCGTTTCAATATGTGAATACTAATGCGCAAATCTCGTCAGTGTGTTGATCCTTGGCGTAATCGAAGAGCCTTCCTGAAATATCGACATTAGAGCCAAAAATTCAAAAATATAATAAAATACAACCTTATTCGCGTGATTCGTCGCAATTTTCTTCATTCTGACCATCATGCACAACTTTTTCCGATATATCGGCGTCGTTGCAAGCACAGAGATCGAGTGGAGAAGTGAGTAAGCAGAGAAGCAAATGAAGCAAGCTGGCAGGATACCTGGGAAAAAAGTAAATATAATTAACTTCCAATTTCCAGTCGTCAGATCACAACCACCCTTGGAGGTGTACTCGGATAACGGCGAGGCCATACGGGAATTACATACGGATTCCGTTCAAATCGAGGAAGTATACGACGAAGCAGACTGCGAGCGGAAAAAGAGCAAAGACTGCTGGGAAACCGGACTGAAAAATATGAGCAATTATGATGTCGGATTTTTGATACACGTTCGCTGAAATAACATTAACGCCGTTTATCGCTGAAATAACTCAAATATTTAATCATCCTTCTAAAACTAGTCAAGGCATACTTCGTTTATTTCGTTCCGTTTATCGCTGAAATAACTCAAATATTTAATCATCCTTCTGAAACTAGTCAAGGCATACTTCTAAGTGTTTCTAGGAAGTTAGAAGGTGCACGTCTAAAATGTATTGTTGCCCTGCATGTAGGCCACCATCTGATTGCATTCTCGATGATACTGAGTATTCACCTGCACTATGAGTACTCTCGTCATTGTTCGATGGTATTTCTTCATTCTCGCACTGATTGCCGGCTGGTCGCGAAGAATAGCGAATGTGTGAAGAACTATCTGCATTATTACTAAAATTATACTATCTATAGTGGTAAAAATAGCAACGTTGTTCCGTTAATCTAGGCACTTGCGTCCTGCGGGAGATCACTGATAAGCCAGTGTATATAGTGATGTTCCAGAATACGCAGTTCTCAATCCGCTGTTCTTTGCAGGTTTTGGAAACTCACCAGAAAGACCGAGACCGATCCAGTAACGAGCCCGACCGTAGCTACTATACAGAAAATGAGAATGCGATCGGGAAAGAAACAGTCGGTTCGCGCAAGTAGAGTGGAAGGCCAGTCGGTTGATAGCATCTAAAAATGAACAAATTGGTGGTAAAATACTTCCTACTTCTCTTGAGGTGTTCCTTGTAATCTAAGCAAATTTCACTGAGTCCTTCAGTACGGTACAGCTGAGCTATCATAGATATTTTAGACAAGGCGATAGACCAATTATAGACCAATTCCCGCGTTTTTTTTTATTTTAGACAAGGCGATAGACCAATTATAGACCAATTCGCGCGTTCTAAAGTAGATACCAAGGGCATCAGACTGTATTCATGTACTATATACTGACTATTTGTGTCGGGGAGGTTATTTTTAATACTCGATCTCCGATTTTTCTTATTCGTTCTTTCTTGAAAACAGGATCACCTGGTATGAACTTCATTTCGTCTAGCCTAGTCGGTTATTTGCAAATTTTAACGCATTTCAGTGACAAATAAACAATCAGCAAAGAACAATCGCTAGCGTTGAGCTACAATTTGCTCGCACCTCATTCAGCAATACAGAGAACCCCATCACAAGCGCAGATACTTGTGTAAAACTCGCCTCGACGTATTGCGCTACCGCACCTGCCGGCTGCATTGACCACTGTAAAAACTCAAAGATTTACTCATGCTTTCGAGAACTACTAAATCACTGCAAATGTGTGGAGCAGGGATGGCAAAAGACGAGTCCACTCTCTCGTTTCTCTATCACCGGTTGACTCGGCCAGAGAGAGCGTGCATAAAGAGGAGAATCGTTTTTCATTCGCCATCCCTAGTGTGGAGCTTACGTGGAGAAGGATAGGAAAAACAAAGACGAGGGCAAGAAATGCGAGAGGTGGCACATTCTGCACTCTCGAAGAGAAACTCCACCGAGAAGAGGGTGAAATTACTACCTGAAAGTGGATTTGTGTGTTTTCAAACATGGGCTTTCCAAAGTATTTGCGGATCATTCATTTCGCAATGCTGGTTTCTCTAAGCGGCGAGAGAGCATTGCGAAGTTCGAATTGTAAAACATTTTCACTCCGAAGATCAGACCTAAAAAATGCTTAAAAAATGACCTGATGTCGATGAATGAAACAAGCGAGAAAAAATGGCGCGTTGAGTGTCGCGAGCGCTGACCAGATGCACTGGAAAAAGGGAAAAGGTAAAGGTGTATCCACGTCAAGCAATTTTACAGTCGTAAGACAACGCTAGATGGGACACACTGATAAGGCCCTGACTGAAATACACTGAAATTTCGATGAGTTGCATAGATTTATGTTGTGAATGAGGTCTTACGTGATGAATCGCAGAAGTCCCGGAAACCCTCAGAAGCAGTGGATTCTCTCTATAATTACGCAGTTTGAAGTAAAGGAAAGCGCGACGAACTGTCCTCGTCTTGGACATAATTCTTCATATGAACCAGTGTTTTTCGATCAGCATGTCTGACATTATCCAACAGAAGAAAAAGAGCGAACCTGGCAAAGCAAGGAATCGGCAAGAAGAAAACTGGATCGTACAACAGTTGGAGATACAAGTCGCTGATTATAGAGATGTACTGAAAATAAGCGATTAATTCGTTTGAAGTAGCGAGCGCAATTCGGTTTGAATCTTTCCTCTGTCGAATGTTTCATCAGTAAGATATGAATCGAAACAGAACTCTAGCGCTTCCCCAACAGTCTTTGGGGAGAAAATAGAGGGGAATATGTTCAGGGTCAAATTTCGAGCTTTTTTTTATTGTAGGCTGATTATGGCACTGCTCACCACAATGGAGAGTATCAGCCGGGAGTACTTGGTGCTCGGGCGGTCTTTGCACGAGACTATAACAGCGATAGTGATCAGAGCTGCGAGGAAGGACATAATGGTGAGGATGATTTTAGTATGGCGAATGATGGAACTGTCTCGCGGCGAGAGGGGAGACACTAGCGTCATTTAAGATTGGGTTGGGGTTTAAGTCAGTAAGAGGCGACCACTCCGAGTGAAAGAAAGAGACGAGACTGGTGGGTTGATGGTAGAACTGAGGTGGGACGTTCTAGTAGAGCGCAGACGCCTTCTTTGTTATTCAGGCAATTTCATGCTTCAATTCTCTGTTATTCTATCCGAGTACAAAAACACAAAAATTTCCCTTGAGACAGCGTGACTTATGGGTGCCATAAATAACTGCGGGTGGTTTTATTGCTCAGAGGATTTAAGATCGTTCCGGGTGATAGAACAGGTGGCTGTTAATGAGAACAACACAGCGTTTTTAATTTTTTCTCTGATTTTTATAGCTGTGCCTGTCGTCAGAATCTCAAAAAAAACGCACTAGCAATAATGGGGGGGATATTTGTCCCGTCTTCCTCGCGATAAGATCTGGATGAGTGATAAAGCACAGAGCAGAGAGATTCTCTATCCCAACTCTACCCCCGCTTTTCTCCTCACTCTTCACTGTTGCGATTGATAGCCGCTGGTCATGGATTCGATACCGCTTCCGAGGATGAATGAGCTCTACAAGGATCGAACACTCTTCATCACAGGTGCCAGTGGATTCGTCGGAAAGGTACTGTTATTGTTCTTTTTTTTTGAAAACTCGTGAATTCTTAATTTCGTTATCGCAAATGACCGAATTGGTGGCAGTGAATTCGTGGAAAGGGTAGTCTTTTTATCGCTATATTGCACTATATTATTGTTAAATAACAATTTCATATTCACAGCGAATTTGGACCCTTTCAGGTGATGATTGAGAAGATGCTCCGGTCACTGCCTGGGATAAGGAGAATAGTCATCCTCATTCGACCGGCCAAGGGCAAATCTGGCAGGGAGAGGTGGAAGGAGATTGAGAAGGTGAGTTCACATCCTATCGTTTTATTGTTACATGTTTTCAAAAAGTCTCAATACGATAGGAACCCTATACAGGCATAAGAGAGGCGAAGACAGAGGAGAAATAGTTACGAAATAAGCGGATGGTATTTTCAGCTCGAACTCTTCAATCGAATCCGTCGAAATTTTCCTGAACGTCTCGCCAAAGTTGTCACCATCGAGGGCGATATATCGCAACCAAATCTGGGCATTTCTCAGGACGATCTCAATAGAGTGCTTGATGAGGTAGGTTATTTTTACAGTTTACATTGACGTTTTTGACGTTGACGAAGTGTGCTGAATTCGCACGATATTTGCGCATTTCCTTACTGACATTTGGCAGAATTGAAAAAGGTTAATGTCGAAACAATATGGTTCAAACTTGCAGACTTCGATGGTATTCCATTGCGCCGCCACTGTTCGATTCAACGCACCACTCAAAGAAGCGGTCGAATTGAACATGAGAGGAGTCACGCGTGTAATCTCACTCTGCCATCGAATGCCGAAACTTGAGGTTAGGGAGCGCTTTTTTAGGGCTATACCAGGATGAAGGTCTCGTCATTTGTGTAGTACTCTCTCACCGGTCAGACTAGAGATTTTTCAAACACGTATGTTCACGCCTGATGATCATTCCTGTCAAAATTTTCCGTTACCGCTCGCTATCCATTTCTTTGCCTGCATATTGAGAGTAGAGAGCACAGATCGGCACTGTGATAAGCATTGAGTCATCGGTGCTGATCGTCACAAGAATAGGGATTTTTTCTGTATTAACAAATATTTATATTCCGGTGATCTTTGATCTTTCAGTGTTTCCTTCATTCCGGTGATCTTTGATCTTTTATTCCGGTGATCTTTGATCTTTCAGTGTTTCCTTCACTGCTCAACCTGCTACGTCAATGCCGACAAGCAAGGAACGATTGTGGACGAAAACGTGTACCCGCCACCATGTGACCCGCACAAGTTGATTGAGGTAAGTGAATCGTTCTTGCAAAGGTTATATTGTCACTATAGAGCGTTAGTCTTTCTCTGATTGCGGGAACATCAATGAGAGAAAGAGATCATGCGCAATACACAAGTTCATTGAGGTTAGCAACACGGCAAGTATAGTCTAAGCAGAAAATGAGCTCTGTGTAGAGTGCCGATCAATCACAAATTCTAGTCCGATGACTGGTTGAGCGAATCGCTGTTCGAGTCAATTGGAACTGGAGCATCGAAGAGCTATGGGAACACGTACTGCTTTACGAAGTGTCTGGCTGAGGTTTGCCTGATCTATCTATTACAATAACGGTTTTCTGGAATACCTCGGCGAAAAAATCGGGCACGTTTAATATTGGGCCTAGCGTTCTTCGCATCGCGCGATTAGCATAGCCCTCTTCATCATAAGCAAGCATTATTTCTGCTTTTTGATTGCCGATATAAAATATCATTAGATAGACTATAACAGCCTTGCTGTCTGTTCGGATGTAGAATCTACATAAAATGTATTTGACGTGATGAGAATCTATCAAGGCAATATTCTAGCACATCGTGTTGGAGGACGCCGCCACTCTCCCCGCTCTCATCTTCCGACCCGCTATTGTCGGTGGGATCTGGAGGGATGGAATACCCGGCTGGGCCGATTGCTATCAGGGAATTGCAGCGATGCTGACTGCGGTGAGTTACAAATTGGGCTGTCACGGTGAATAATCCGCCTCTTCATTCTTCATGTCAAGTGTTTTAGTAATGTGAGATTACGTGGTATGAATTCCTCAACCTAATCGCATTGTAGTTGTTGGCATAGATATTGAACGAAAGATGTTGTTTGACACCTTGAATATAATGTATTTCTCCTAAAATGTTGATGGCTCTATTCTACCATCGTGATTTGACAAATCCCGAAGATTCTCTTAAGTGATTACTCTAGTCAAAGCCGAGTAGGCTCAAGGACTGAAGTAGAGATAGCGTTAGCATCTATTCCTGAGTTGCAGCTCGATCGTATTAGAACAGCCTAATCGATATGTAAGGGCAACCTCTTTTTCGAAAATTCTAATGCTTTTAATTTTTGCAATTTCTGAATATTTGTATAAATATTTCAGCTCGGCACGGGTGCTCTCGCCCGCGTGCCCATCGATCTGAGTGCTCGTCTCGATACAATTCCAGTGGATATCGTTGCGAGTGCGATGATTGTCAGTGCGGCTTATCGGATGCGCATGCGGTAGTATTTTATTTCGTTATCATTAATATTCGCTATGAACGCCAGTTCATGTATGCCTCTCTGATTTTCATTAATTTCCTTTATAGTTTTTCTATACGTGCTCGCAAGAATTTCTGGTAAATACGGTATATTTGCAGTGAGAAGACGATTCCTGTGATTCACTGTAATTCGTCGACGTTGAACCCGATGATATTCGGGGAAGTGCGGCCGACAGCGATGGAGGTTTTCGCTTCCCTTTCTTTGACTGTTAATGTTGCATGATTTATGCTATAAACCATCGTTCACGGGTTCCCTTTGATAGTTTTTTTTTCGTTTGCGATACATATGCGCTTTTTGCTCAGTACGAAAAATCCGAAAACGAGGGGTTTTATGGGCACCCGTTTCCATATCGAGCCCACTTGTGGAGCGTCTGTACAGAAACCGATCATTTCCAGTGCGCCTTCAAGTACCCGTTCGCGAGTGTCATCGGCACACCAACCTTCTCCAGTATGGGATCGGACAGTCTGGAGCGTTGGATGCATCGAATGAGGGAGCACTATCTCGGACCGGCGATGGACAAGCTTTGGATGCTAGTGCGCAAGAAACCGATGTATATGCGATTTACGATTATTACACATTTATCAAGAGGTCGGGTTAGGTGAGAGCTCTGATGTGCATGGCATTCCAACTGGCTTTTCTTGCTTCGTTGAGAAAGTTCGGGCCAACAGTTTTGCGGAAGATATCGCTCCATCTAGTCGTTGGTCGACCTCTTCTTCTTTTTCTTGTCGGGATGTCTTTTGAAAGAATTCTCCGCATTTTTGCTGGACAAAAAAATTTAAAAAATTTATTTGCTAGTCACTGTGAAAGATCGGAAGAGTGCCAAGCCATCGCCGCACAAAACGGTCGGTAAAACAAATTGAAAAGTGAATGAGAAATATCTTTCAAATGACTAAATCTTTCAGATGGACTCGCACGTATCATCGAGTGGGAGAGACGTATGCCGTCCTCAAGAAGTTCCTCACCGACTACACGTTCCAGACTGATATTCTGCCTCGGTTGATGGAAATGATGACTGAGGAGGACAGGGAGGTGGGTGAAAATGTATTCAGTGCGTCTTAAAAATGATTGATGTAGCAATTGTTTGTGCAGCAAAGAAAAATTAATATCGGATCAGACATTCGAGCTTGATGTTCGCAAGGTCAACTGGAACGACTACATCTTCGATCTGCAGTTGGGAATCAAGGTAAATGGCTCGAGTTCGTACGATGTAACCGTAGCTGCACAAAATTGACGAAATATTTAGGAAGTATTACTGTCATTTTTCGTCTAAAATGCAGGTATTCCTCATGAAGGATGATATCGTCAATGCGAACAGCATCGAAAGGGCTAGAAGAAACGTCAAATTGTGAGTGATGTTTCAGAAAATGTTTACAGGAATGAAAATTTCTTGCAGGCACCAAATCAAGGATTTCATCATCACATTCTTCCTCTGTTATGTGTTCAGTGTCATTTGCACGGGGTGAGTGTTTTGTAATGGATTTGGATGGTGAAACGTGCAAAACAATAGGCGCTCACATGTTTTACCCGTATTCTTTTTACGCAAATTTCATTCTGATAATGTTTCAAATCTTGGGTCTTCTACGTGTGTTATTGCGCAAAACTTTAGAGAAGGATCTAATGAAAAAGCCGCGGTTGTTTCTTTGGTAGCAGGTTCTAATCTCACAGCGCATTAGCCTTCACTTTAATATAATCACCAAAGGGAAGTCTATATTGCATGACCCAACCCTGCAGTACCTTCCAATTTTCTCTTTTAGCAATGATCTCATATGAAATATATAAACCAATAAAGACAAACAGCGTTTTATATTATATTATCCAATGATTTTTTATATTATCCACCAATTTTTCGGCTCAATTACATTACTCACACAGTCGTTTGCAGCTCGACTGGATCCTGGCAACTTTTCCTCCCGCTCACAATCATCCTACACTGCTACTGCTCCGTATTCACCTACAATCCACGAGGTAATGTCACACTTATTCGGCAATTTTCTCATTTGCATGATATATTTGACTGATTATTTGACTGAAAACTCGAAGGATCTCAGAACAAATGAGCGCGAACAGTCGTGCATAGTAGAGATTATTCGCCTGATAAGCGAATGAAAAGTTTTTCTCTATCACCTTTTTTCCGGCAGGTACTAGATGAAAAATAAACCTCAGTTCAAGCGGACAAGAGATGCTTGACAACGAATTCATTCAGGTGTGCCTTCAATCGAGGAGTACAAGAGAAGAGTAGAGAATGCGATGGGAGAACTACTCAAATAGCAAAAATGAAGCATTTTCGCATGCACTGCTGATTGACTCAATCTATGAATAAATGTTATTTAAGTGTACATTTAGCGTTCCTTGAATGAGGGTGCAAGGCAAAAGAAAGTTTGAACAAGGAAGCACCGCTACAGACCGGCCCGGCGTTTGATAGGCGTTTCCATTTTTTTGTTAGAGATCACAGTTTCACCCAACTTCGAAAGATAGACTTTCTGTATTCTGCATTGCGGCCGTGATGCAATCTATTGAGCCCTAACGGTTCTCTTTTAGCACTAACCAGGACCATCAGACTGAATCAGCGCATATTCTATTGATTTCCATTGTTTACACAATCTTTGCTTGATGTATACATAAAGATAATCATACTGCCAACACAAGGAGAGTATTGCTGTCGAATCTTCAGCCGATTTGTATTCCTTTAGAAATTCATGTATGTTTTTGCTATGTTTTTCTTGTGAATGTGTCGTGACCATTGCTCTTTGGTTGCAAATCTTTACATATACGGTTGTTGATGGGGACAGAGTTGAAGTGGGCGGAATCAGTCAGTGAAACGTATCAACGGTCAAGTTGTAAAGCCTACGAGAGTTCTTGCAATGACATTACCGAGGCAAAGTGATGATTGTGGGAGAGGGGAATTGGGGGATGCACGCAAACACTCGAATGACTGTACTCTAGAATCTGAATCTCCCGAAGAGACAACAATCCGGGATCAAACATCAGTCATTGAGTATGAAAGGATAAACATGAAGCGCATGAATTGCAAATGAAACAACCACAATACGATACCGCACTCACAATCCAGCGCATCTTAGTCATTCGAAACCTCTCGAGAAGAGACAATACAATCAAAGAGAAGAACCATCAGTCGGGTAAGTTGCACAAAAACTACTGCATATTACATACACGAAGGGGGTTGCAATAAAGCGACTAATGTGCCTTGCTAAATCACGTTCGCACTTTGGCATCAATCTATGACATTTTTGTCGACTATCAAGTGAATTTACAGGCGAGTAACTACAGCAGACTGGGGAACGGATACGTAGAACAAGCAAACATACAGCGATGAGGGATAAGAAGGGAGGGAAAGAAATCAGGAAAGCCAGCCATGGATGGTGAATTGCAGATGTAACTGTAACTTGAGCTTTCCTGAACAACTTTCCCCCCTGGTGACTAATGCTGCGAAGAGTGTCGACGTATATACAGTGTGTGGCAAAAATACTGGGGAGAATGGCATAGAGAGTCTCCCTCGTTTTTGTCTTTACATCGACACTTTTCGCAGCACAAGAGAGATCAACTTGATCACAGTCAAGGATAGACAGGGGCAGAAGGGGATCCCGTAGTGAACAAACATCTAATCATACTGTAGCTCTCTCTAACCGATCTAGCTCATACACTGGGATGAATTTACAAACGGGGGGCAGTACAAGGAAGGGGCATGACAAGAAGCGAACCTTTTCAACAATCTTTCCAATCTTGGTACTAAGTCGGTTAGAACTTTTAGAGACGAAAAGATTGTAATTAGATCAAACAATGGTTTCGCGATTCTTAACCGCCCAAGTGCCAAGCCAAAACAGTCAATCTTTGCACTTCTCCAGTTGACGAAAGAGTGAGTTTTGCTGGGATTCTGTCGAAAGTATTTACATAAAGAGGATCGGGAACTGTAGAAGTAGTGAGCACTCGGTCGGATGCGAACGTTCGGATGAGTTTTTTTTTACATTCGGCACCAAAAGATCGTTGCTTCTTTCGTTTTGGGGTCTGGGATCACAAAAATCATACAAAAATCATACAAAAAATATTAAGTTGTCATCCGAATGTGCTCAAACGGCCTAGTGCCTCAGAAGGGGAAGAAGGAAGGCAGCTTATGCTGCGGACGGTCGACGTCCTCGACGAAGCAATCGTCGCAGGAAGGGGACAGGCGCTCGACCACCTGCCAGATTCCCCCTCGAAGTGAACCAGGAAGCGAACTCGTCTGAACAATATTATCTAGCATTTTTTCTGTCCACAGTATTAAACATTTCGCAATGTTTCTAAATAAAGTGTTCAATATTTCGCAATGTTTCTGATTAAAGTATTCTATATGTTTTTATTCCTAACTCTGTCTTTCGTTTCGTCTGAAAGATAAAAAGTAGGTAAAGGTACATAAATCGATTTTACAGTCATTCGGCAACGCTAGGTGGGACCCACTGGTAAAGTCAGCTGTTAACGCATCTGAACAATATTCTTTCGATCAATCTCATTTCGCAATGCTCTCTAGTTCTGCCTGAATGTCAAAAGAGTAGTGAGATTGAGGAGATCATTGCTCAGGGTGAATAGGAGGAAGCAAAGAGGAAATCTTCTTTTTCATCAAATCAAAAAAATATTTCCTTTCAAAGAAGAACAAATATCGACTAACAGTAAGAAAATGTGGACAGCACACCAACCAAATTGGTGAACATCAACCGTCTAGTACTGTGAGAATCAAAGCCGTAGCAAAACTGGACAAGTTAGTAGCGTGAAAACATCGGAAAAATAGGATGTGCTGCTACATTGTCCGTCGAATTGTTTTGCTACGGCTTTGATGCTCACAGTAATGCTATAGGAAACTCACTGATGAACTCGATAATTGTGATTTGCTGTTTGACATAATCTTCTCCGATACTTTTCTCGATCTCCTTCATTCGCCGCTGAAATATCGACTTTTTCAAAAAAAGACAAATTCTCAGAATGTCTTACTCCAGGTTCACTAAAAATAGTCAAGCATTACAAAAGATAATGCAGCTACTAAATTTTAAAAATGTTGTTTTAAAAATTTGGGAACATTTCTCGTAAAGTGAAATATTTGCAGCCAATTTTATGTCCTCAACGATAATGGATGCCATTACCACCGATGGACAGACTCTGCGTCTAAGAGAGGAATGGCTTGGAAAGCAACGACTCTTCGCATAGCGCACGCTCCCTCACAACAGATGAGAGAGCATGCGAAATGAAGAGCGAACATGTTTCAACGCTGTTGCCGCCTCTGCCGCGCAGTGTTTTCCTCCATCTACTCCAGAAATGTCTTTAGCAAAAGTTCGGCTTGGCATAGGGATTGACTGGCATGAACTAGCGTGCAGATCCCTACGGTGGTGGCGCCAAGTTTCCCCGGAGCAAACTCAGAAAACTCAATGTGCTGATTAGCGAGCTAGGAGGGAGGTAGGGTAGAGGAGGGCAGGCAGATCACTAGCCTCCTCCCGTCCTCTTGCCCCTCCTCCCTCCACTCAGTTTGTCAAAGGGGTCAACTACGTGTGTGGAATGGAACAGAATCTCACGATAACTCACCCGATCGTCCTCCGTCGATTTGAGCACGGGAATGGAGCCAAGCAGCATGCCATTCTCCTCGGGCACTCGATACTCGAGTCCATTGCGAATATCGGGGCGGCTGGCAGCGTTGGGCACGTCGGAAAGATTCTGACGATTGGGCAGAGCCTGCGCCAACTTGCGAAGCTTCTTGAGTGTGATGCGCTTGCGAGCGCCCTCACTGCAATGGATACAAATCAAACCATATCAATTCTTTTCGGTTTGTGGGCTGAGGATGGCAAGATTTGACGTTTTCGATTATTTAGTGTTTGATGTTAGGCCTTATATAGCAAAATCGGTTTGGTAAGATGGACACGCATTCCATCGAAATGTGAGTGATTACAATAAAATAACTGACTCGATCGCGCGCTGGACATACTCTCGGCACAGTGGACAAGCGAAGGTTTTATCAGCTGTCTGCAAAACAAGGCATAATTATGTTATCCAAAAATAACTTTCAATTTCAATAAACTCAAATTTTCATGGGATACTAAAGCGTAAATGAACAGATCGGAAATTCGACCAGTGTCTTGAGCCTAATCGGTAAAGAGTAACGCTCATTACAGGCGCAATTTCTTTCTTTGTTTGTTTTGAGTTCAATCCCTTGTCATCTGGCGCCCTTTGAATAGTCAGTGGAGTTCGAGAGCGAAAGGGGGAGGGTTAAAATGATATTGCATACCTATCTCGAACAGGACAGTTTACAAACATCAATATTTTGTCCAATATCATAAATAAATTTTATTGTGGTGTGTTAGTGTTTTCTGGGGCTATCAAAATAGATAATTCTCTTGTTTGCAGACAACGGGGCTGCAGGTGACGAGACTTTTAAGCTGTCAAAACCCTGACTCAACGGCTCTAAAATAGTGCTTTTCCTCATGACTTTTGCAGCGAACTCGAGAGTGCACCATTTGCAGAAAAAGGTGCCAACTAAAGCCACTATTTGTGATTGATATCTAAGGCTATTATCCCGTCATTTCGGAAAAGAGAGAGAGAAGGAACAGACATTCATTAATGTTTGGCCATTTCATACTTCTCATTTTAGAATGAAAAATTAGTCTAGACATCTAATGGGGGATCTCCACGAACGACTACGGATATCAATTGGATTTAAGGAAAGAATAGTTAATCTATCTGACGCACAATATCAGTCTCTGCTAAGCCACTGTAAACGTTTCAATTTCGGTTGTTATGACTAGACGAAATTTCAAGCAAGATCTTTTCCTTGTCGTAATTCACGAAACTCTGTATTACTCAACAGTATTACCCCTCGACGTAGCTCCTTGACGCTGCGTTTTCATACTTTGCATACCCCAATCACAACTCACTGTAATTAACAACAGTAATCTACAGATCGACGAAAATTACCGTGCATTCTTTTGCCCACTGAATGAGACATATGAAGTGGAAGCGGTGATTGCACTGCACCAGGATACAACCCTGGAAAAAAAATGATGTAAAAAAAAGACAATAGCCATCAATCGTTCTTTTCCTAGGTTCTTCTCAACTCTAGATAGACAATAATTGTGAAGGTCAATATATTTTCTTATATTCTAGCCTAATCCACTAGAGGCATGGAATTGTGATTCATCGTCATCTCGATTATATTCTCGACTCTGAGATTGTGTAGGAAAGTGTCTGGCTTGCTTAATGGACTTTCAAAGCTATTCTCGCGTATCATGCGAGAACAGTTCAAAACACGGGTCTTTTCATCTTCTTAACGCTCGCTTCGGCCCACTAGAGTGTGGGATGGACATCACGAGCTCCGAAACAGTGCGAAAAATGCAATTCTAGCGGCAAAATAGTGTACAGCCGAGCTTCGGGGAAAAACTGTTAATATTGCTGCGGCATTGTTTGGAGTTAGAGATCATAATTACTTAAAATTCAATTATATGTGGGCACAAACTGGGTGAAAATCGATTTCCCGTAAATACTGTAGAATAGCCTCAGCTAATTTCAATAGTCGAAACTAGATAATAATGTGCAATAATGACTAACGTTTCGATTGGAATTGAGCATCTCCAAGCAGAAGACGCAGAGGTTCTGCTCGTACTTGTCCTGAAAATACTTATTTGTTTATTAGCCAATTCATCAATTATTAACTTTTAATCAATCAATTAATTATTCAGTATATCAAACATTTTCTTCTGTTTATCTACGGATTTCAATGTGCTAGCAAAGACGATTTTTCAGATTTGTGGCATGAGGAATGCACGATGAATACAAAAGCGGAAAAATTTCAAAAGAGCCCCACTGTATGCGAACTCGCAACTATCTCTCCACGATACTCAGACTGAAACTACGGTATCGACGATACGCGGAAGTTGTCAGTGGAGCAGGGACAAGCTTAGTGCGAGTGTGACGCTGACTGAATGTGAGCTGAGGTGTACGGTAGATGATGTACGGTACGGTGTGATTGCTCAGTGACGTAACAATAATAATTTATTATTACAAGCCAGGGAAAGGGATGGATGGGGAAGGAGACGTGATGAGGGTACTGAAGTGAGATCCGCGAGGGATACTGTAGTGAGTGAAATGATACCCGCGAAGGGTATTGGAATGACTGAGATCCTGAGGATCTATGACTGACTGTGAGGGTCTCGGCCCTGCACAGTGGATACTCGTGTATGAACGAGGAGAGGTTCGGTGTAGCTCTGTGATTGGATTGAATGAGATCCCGATCACGGGAATGAATGGGTGCGAGGGTCTTGGCCCTGCACAGTGATACTCGCAGTGAATCGCGAGGAGAGCAGCGAACTCTGAGGAAATGAGGGAGGGAAACCCTTTTATAGAGTTGAGGCGGAGTATGTAAAGTGAGCGAGAGTGAAGAGAGCAGACATGCAAATTGATTGCTAGACGTGCTAATTGGGAAGATCAGACAGAAGGGGTAAAAGTGCACATGCAAATTGCGTTGGACGACAACGACAATATTACAGTACAGTAATTGAGGGTATTGAGAATTGAGTGAATTTTTGTGGTTGATTGGAAAGAAATAGAGAATTTCGTGAAAGTCGCTATACACTGCGAATAAGAATTTTGAAAAAAAAACAATTGCCTCATTGTTCAAATGCCATTGTTTCGCAATGCTGTAAGAGAAGATCGCAGTATTTCGAAATCGAATCAGAAATTATATATACAGATGATATTACTGCACTATTCAAAAACTCGCGAAGAATTAATTTTCCGGAAATTAACTAACCAACAACCGCTATTTGCAGCGAAAATTAGCCATAATTTGTCCCGCCAAATCAAAATTCTGCACACAGAAATGGATAAGTGATCCGTAAAATGTCAAGAGGTTAAATCCCCATATCCAAACTGACCAATGCATCATGCATCTCCATCACTCCTCTGTCCCTTCGCGTACAGTTCCGAATTCGATTGCTGACCATCTGAGCGGCCTTAGCTGCATGAGCGACAAGTTTCCTTAGCATGGTGAACTTGTTGACAACGATTACCTGAAATGTTACCTACCTGTTCTGCGAATTTTGGTCGGCAATTAAACTGTATTCACTACTCAAACACTGTGCGGTATGGGCGGAATGGAGCATCAAGTAACTTTTTTATGGCGTGAATAGATGATTTACCCCTCAAATTTGGTCGCTTTGCGCCAAAATCAGCGACAAAAGACTACAAATCGAAGCAGAAAGTGATATGAATGGCCCTATTGACTGAGGCTGAGAAGAAGAATGAGAGGCTACAATTATAGCAATTGTTCATGTTGGAGCCCGTTGCAGGTGCATCTTTTCATGAACTGAGCCCTATTTCTAGCACATTTCGAATTAGGTCGGCAGGTGTTGGGGCGCTCCAACTACCTAGCATCAAAGGATGTACTCAAGCTCCATAAGCTTTAGTAACGCGGCAACAAAATAATATCGAAAAGGAAAGAAGAAAGGGTTGGAAATACACGTGAATCATTTCTCCCGCTCGCCTCTCATCGTTATTTGTCTCTCGTAGTTTGCGATACTCTCTCGTTTCTCTGAGCGATGAGATATTGAAAGAATGGAGAGCAGCTAGCTCCTCTCATCGAATGATTCCACAGGTAAGGAGAGGTGCGAGAAGCGATTTCAAAATGGCAAACGATATTTCACGCGCGAAGAAACGAATTCAGGTGCCGCTTCAGCTACAAGTTTCAAAAGGTCGCGTCATAAGAGAATGTTTGGCAACCTAAGTTGGATAAGAATGCGAGCTGATCATAAGTGAAAAAAGTGACGACAATTGGCTGGTGGCATATGGATGATTACCGCGGCAAAAAAAAATAAAAAAATAAAAAAAATTTAAAACAAAAAATGATGACCGCACTGCCTACGCTCGATATTGATTAGGATACAGTAGCGAAAGTACGTAATCGCTCGGAAGTATGCTAAATTAGATTCAATGAGTTGTGAATGTGACAGTACCCTTATAGATAAGATATACAACATTAGCTCACCTCATTATTCATGATACAATATAAATGAAGTACAAAAGGTATGAGAAGAACAAATGCTAAGGACTGCAAGAGACGCAACGTCTACCGCGGCGCGAATTGTCGACTGAGAAAAGAGGACTACGGTAGCGAAATACGGTGGCCAGATTGCTAACGCTTGCCGAAAAGAAATTAGGCAACATCAAAACGGCGCTATAAGTAATGATTACTGATTCACAGCGTCTAGATTAGGAGAAACGCGAAAGAATGGCCGAAAGAAGTGAGAATTCGAGGAAATGACATTGAGATTGGCCAAATAGAAGAGCAATGTGGGTGTAGTATCAAGAAAGATCGCAATGAGGGCAATGAGAGGTGGAGGGAGGATGAGGGTTGACTGCCTACAGCTCGAAGTGAAGTTTTCTACAGTAAGATAAGTAGGGCAGGAGGCAGAGGCTTGAGGAGAGCCGAGTCGAGGAGAGGTGGGTCGGTTCAAACAGGTGAGGACTGAATGAAGGAGGAGGAGGAGGTGGGGAGGGAGGGGGCCAGAGTGGGAGGGCGGAGTCTGAGGCCGGTGTACCGTAGTCCCGCCCTCCTCACCTCTTCCCATATCGATTGTAGATGGAGGGAGGGAAAAGGAGGTAAGATCGGGCACATTAACGAGGAAATGAGTCGAGAATACACGTCAAAGTACCGATCGAGAGGGAGATATTACGCCTGGCGATATGATGAAATGGAGGGAAGACGTGGAATGATGAAAAGAAGCACATTTGCTTGCTGTCATGACTATGTTTACGTGCGATAGGGAAGGAGACAGGTAGGTACACAATTTATAGCAATCAGGGCGGGCTGCCACCCTCGTGAATCGCTCAGCGAAGCCGAAAAGACGACACGGTGTGAAGGTGACAACTTTCAAATCTACCAAGATGGAGTCCGATCTGAACACTATACAGCAGCAATGACTGGAGTTAGCGCTTTAAGTGTGAAATGAGGAACAGAAACGTGTAGAATGAAAGGGTAATGGGAAGGGCGTGAGAATAAGTCTTTTAAGAGGGGAGACTAGGCCATAAAATAAAAAATAAAAAAGCTGTGCGAGGACCACACAGACTGCATTCTCCGGCAGAGGCAAGCATTCGATAGAGCCGAATGTCACGTTGTGGCTAATCTGTTGATTGGATGAGGTAAATGAAGGTTACGGCTACGGTTCTGAACGGAAAACCAGTGAACGATAACCTTTTCGAAATATCAAAGCGATCGAGGGAACGCTTTAACAATGCTGTAACACTCGCGAACAATTCGAGATCAACATCGGCACAAAATCGTTCACTATCACTTACGATTTTTGTCCAATTGCACAACGGCACAAGATATGGAATGAACTTTGAATTTGAATCGAGGACTGAAAAAGTGATCCGCGATTATCATGAGATTATTTCCCATTCCACAAGTATTTGACCTTTGACGAAGTGAGTGGAGGGAAGACCATCAATGGCTCGCTAACCAGCAGATCGAGTTTGCTGAGCAGTTGAAAGGCTCGCTTACTAGCTTCAACTGGAATCAGCTGCCAATATCGTCCCAGTTGTCTCGACACTAGGCTCACGAATAGATGAACTATCCCTACTACGGTAGCAGCTCGCCCCTCACTCGTCTCTTTGTTTTCTGTTTCCTACGGTAGCGGAGTGACGGCATCGAGATCGTTTGCGGTGAGAAATGAGGCCCCATCAACCTCCTGTAGTAATGTATGACGTTCTGCGTGATATCATGCGAACCGAAGGCCTGTGATATTTCAGAAACAAGAAGCGAGATTGATCTCGAAATGACACAAAGACGAGCGATCCACTCAAAGATAATGCCAATTTGTAAACCCATGATGAAAGGAAAGTTGTGGTCTTGGCGCGCCCCTCGGATAGGCGGAGGTGGAAGCGAAAGGTTTCATTCATCCACTATAACACACGTGGCCCCATTTCAGTATACATCTATTGTTCGTGCTTTATCACCGTTATATATACCCTGATTCCCCCCACTTCATCGTTATCTTCTCCAGAAAAGAAGGCTTGGTCTGCCTCGGGAATGAATAACCAATCGAAAAACTGTCTGGGCCATACACTTGCTATTGCGAGATTATTTCCCAATTCACACGTAGTTGACCTTTGACGAACTGAGTGGATTGAGGAGGAAGGATGAGGCTGGGAGGAGGCTAGTGATCTGTTCTCCTCTCCCCTACCTCAACCCATTCTCTCTGAACCAAATGACAAACAATGGCTCGTTAACCAGTAGATTGAGTTTGCTGAGCATTTGAAACGCACGATATTATAACCCCAACTTCCTTGTCACCTATAATGAATACGGTCTAATTCTGAGGGGATGCGTAGGCGAGAAATTGCGTGAACCGGGATTAGGCCTCCCAAATAGTGAAAATGGTTATTTTTTCCTGAGAACTATCCGCCTAATTTGGTGATCCTTTTAGTGAGGCCAATTACGAAGTTTATTCGGCTGCTATTCGGATAAGCGGGAGGAGGGGGGCGGGAAAGGACTGCAGTGAGGGAAGTCAATCTTAGTTATTTTTAACCACCATGATTAGGATCACAGGAATTGGGAAACAACTGCATAGGAGTATTAGATCTAACATCCATTTCCCAAAACTAGCCTGATTCTCAAGTTCATAAAAAAATTCGACTACGGTCTACTAGATCGTCTCAAAGTCATTGAATGATTGACCTGGGCATACTTTGAAAAATTGTCTCCAAGTAACACTGCATTCTAGCAGATTCTGTCCTATCCCCCCCCGGTTGATAAGCGATAGAAGGAAGAGAAGGACAGGTGTGACGCGACCTCAACCATTACCTCATTGTGACTAGCAGTAAGGGGGGGGGGGGGGGTCCTTCAAAATGTTGACCATCTCTAATGCATACTGATCGATTTGGCGGCAGAAGGAGTTCGAGTCGTCCTAAGCAGGAGACACTTATCTGGGTATTTTTGAGTATATGGTGAGCGAAGGAGGGAAGCGAAGGGCATGTGAGCTCAAAAGCTTATTATCTCTATTTATCTCATTTTCTGTGAATAATCACTGGCCACCAGCTATTGTCGAAACGTATCTTAACGGTGGCATGTTGCCCCTATCGTATCCTATCGTTATCCCAACTTCCACTTCCAACTTCTCCCGTGAAAGTCAGGAGGAACGCAATAGAACCCTTCCGAAAGAACGCACGTCATTTCATCGAAATACAGCAGTGATCTCACATTCGGAATGCTAGCAAGTGATCAACGTATCCTCTGGCTCACTCAAGAATTGTTGACCATCCGCTACCGTACCCCGCTCTGAATGCTGTCTCGTCATTGAAACCCGGCCATTTTCAGTCCATTTAGAAAGGGAGCTTTTAGGCGAAAGTGCTCAATAACCGGGCTCTTGGACCAAAAGGCACTCTCGCTAAAACGGGGGAGGGCACAGTTTGAGTGACACCCTGAGAAAGGATACAGTTCCGGGTGTGGTCCATTAGGCGCCCTTGCCACCTGTTAGAGGAACGGAAATGGAGGGAAAAGCGAACAATATCTGGGGTTGTATTCTTGAAAAAATCGATTACGTCTAACATATCTGTCGATGATCAGAAAAGCGCTAGAAATTGCAGGGGAATGCATTCTCACAGGGCAATAAGCCTAATATCGTTGGCTTAATGATTCCCGGGGAAGAGTAAACATGTTTAAAAGGTTCACTTACCTCTCGCTTATCGTGAGATTATTTTCAATTCCACGCGTAGCTGACCTTTGACGAACTGAGTGGAGGGAGGAGGGAGGAAAAGGTCGGGAGGAGGCTAGTGATCTACCTGCTCTCCTCCCTCCAACCTCTTCCCTTCCTCTCTCTCTCCCAGACAATCAATGCGCTTACCAGCACATTGAGTTCACTAAGCATTTGAAACGCACGAAAATATATTTCGTATTCCTCCCAGGTGATGCTTGACTCTATGAGTTATTTCCCTCTAAAAGGTCTATCTCATCCAAAATGTGAAATGAAGGTGGGTATGGGTGAAAATCACGGAGGAAAGGAGGGATGGAAACGAAATGAAAGGAGAGGCGGCTGGCTGTCACAAAAAAAAGAGCCAATGACCTCTATCGCTCGCCAATAAGCAGTTCGAGGTCGGCTGTGCAAAAAAAAGCTTGCGTATCGTCTGACTCTCTTATTTCCCCATACTCTCTCACTGCTCTGACTTGCGAGAGACACTGCATAAAAGCATAGACGAGATGTCCCTCGCGCGTGAGCCCCAATTAGGCATACGGTAGCCCGAGTAGAGTGTGCGAGAGAGCGTGCGGAATGGAGAGAGTCAGACAATTAAGGCACTCGCGAGCAGACTGAGGCGATAATTCGGGGAGGGAGTGCCGACGAAAAACGTGAGGGGAAGATGGGGGGGGGGATGGAGTCTACGATTTGAGCGGCGCGGAAGGGCCGAGTCAAAAGGTGCGTATCACAGATGGGTTGGTGAGAGGAGGAAGGGAGGAGACGGATGAGATGGGGAGGAGGCATTTATTCATTACGCGCACTGCCTCGGTGTCTCTCGCAATGGAGGGACGTGGAGGGAATGATTGACGCGGCGGGGGGAGAAAAGCGCAGCTATCTCTCTCTTCCGTGTGCTACTATCTAACCGAGGAGAGGGAGCTGACCGGGGGAGGGCGGAAGGAGGATATCTTCATACTGCCTCGGTGTCTCTCGCAATGCAGAGAGACTGAGCTAGGAAGAGAGGCATAAGAGGGGGGAGGGGGGTGGAATGGATAGTAGTCGTTTTTTCAGGCGCACTAGAGTGCTAATCTGACGGGCGAGCGAAGGGGAGGAATGGATTCATTTCCTCTCCTGTCTTTTCCGCCCAATCAACGCTCCGCTGTTCCGTATGCGAATCGGGCTCACGCGCGCGCCAGGAAGTGCCCATTAATTGTACAACACGGGGGGTGAATGATGCGGATGAGATAATTCCTGGGAGAAGAAGGGAAGTGTGAAAAGGGTGAGGGAAGAGATTGGAGGAGACTTCGATTGCGCTACTTTGCTTAATTGAATGGCGAGAAGAAGTTCGAGAAGCGATAAAGTTGCCGTAATGAGAAAAAAAAGACGACTGGGAAGGCGAAAATGAGAACTTATTTAGTGCTGCCTACTCGCAAATTGACCTCCTAGAGCGAAAAATAAGTAGCATCCCAAGTTTCTCGTCCGAAAAAAATGGTTGAGTTGAGGATTTTCTCTGTCACGAACGTCATAATGCGAAGAAAAGGAGAGGGAAGAAGGAGGAGATGAATAGATCGGTGATTACGTCTATTAGGGAGAATGAAGAAAGGCTTAAAGAGCAGGGAGTGATGCACAAATGACATGGTGATAATGCGTTTTAAAAGGAGAGGGAGAAGGACGTATGAATGTGCAAATAACAGGGGAGGATGTGAACGAATAGGAATGGTGGGTACAATGTCGGAGTAATGAGTAATGAGTTTATCAGAATCGCTTTCTGGGCGCTTATCAGGATAGGCGGGAGAGCCATTCTTCGTCATCGATACTCCACCAGTCAGAACATATCTTCCGTTTCAGATCGTTCCGCCATCTTTCTTTAGGTCTTCCTTGTCCGCGTTTGTTTGCATAGTCATAAGGGATCCATGTTGTCATTTTTCGGGCCCACTTCGTATCGTCCATCTTTCGAATTTTATTCGCCCAAGCCAATTTTTTTCTTTCGACCTCCATATTCCAATCTTTCACACCTGTTGCTTGTCTTACTCGTTCGTTAGTCCAACGGTCTTGCCATCGTAACTTCAGCATTCGCCTCTCCATTTTCCTCTGCGTTACAGCCAGTAGTTCTCTATCAGTTTCTCTCAAAGTCCACGCTTCGCAACCATATAGAACACATGGGGTTATACATGCATCGAATGCTCTCCTTTTTTGCTTCCGTGCTCACAAGATGATGTCGAAGGAGTTCACTTAACTTTCGGATGAGAACCAATTTTTTGAGCTGCGCAGGATTTTGCCAGGGTGTTCTCAACACCAAAAACGGAAGATATATTTTTTATCGGTTCTAATCCGTCGGTTCTCACATAGTACCGAAGAGCGGAATGGTTTATCGATAGGGAGGTGTGAATATGCACTGCACTCTAGAAATATCCGAGATATCTTTGTTCCGTCCGTACGCATCATCCAGAGAGCTGCTGATGATGATGACAATGTTCTCGAAACAGCACGAGTTCATCATCATCTCAGATAAATATTTACAGTGTGAGATAATGCGTTGCGATATCAAGTACTGTTCAAACATATCCGAGATAACTTTGTTCCGTCCGTACGCATCATCCAGAGAGCTGCTGGTGATGATGATAATGTTCTCGAAACAGCACGAGTTCATCATCATCTCAGATAAATATTTACAGTGTGAGATAATGCGTTGCGATATCAAGTACTGTTCAGATATATCCGAGATATCTTTGTTCCGTCCGTACGCCTGATCCAGAGCTGCTGGTGATGATTATAATGTTCTCGAAACAGCACGAGTTCATCATCATCTCAGATAAATATTTACAGTGTGAGATAATGCGTTGCGATATCAAGAACTGTTCAGATATATCCGAGATAACTTTGTTCCGTCCGTACGCATCATCCAGAGAGCTGCTGGTGATGATGACAATGTTCTCGAAACAGCACGAGTTCATCATCATCTCAGATAAATATTTACAGTGTGAGATAATGCGTTGCGATATCAAGAACTGTTCAGATATATCCGAGATATCTTTGTTCCGTCCGTACGCCTGATCCAGAGCTGCTGGTGATGATTATAATGTTCTCGAAACAGCACGAGTTCATCATCATCTCAGATAAATATTTACAGTGTGAGATAATGCGTTGCGATATCAAGTACTGTTCAGATATATCCGAGATAACTTTGTTCCGTCCGTACGCATCATCCAGAGAGCTGCTGGTGATGATGACAATGTTCTCGAAACAGCACGAGTTCATCATCATCTCAGATAAATATTTACAGTGTGAGATAATGCGTTGCGATATCAAGTACTGTTCAAACATATCCGAGATAACTTTGTTCCGTCCGTACGCATCATCCAGAGAGCTGCTGGTGATGATGATAATGTTCTCGAAACAGCACGAGTTCATCATCATCTCAGATAAATATTTACAGTGTGAGATAATGCGTTGCGATATCAAGTACTGTTCAGATATATCCGAGATATCTTTGTTCCGTCCGTACGCCTGATCCAGAGCTGCTGGTGATGATGACAATGTTCTCGAAACAGCACGAGTTCATCATCATCTCAGATAAATATTTACAGTGTGAGATAATGCGTTGCGATATCAAGTACTGTTCAGATACTGTGAGAATCGAAGCCGTAGCAAAACCAAACGACGGACAAGGTAGGAACGGAACGTTAAAAGTACGGTATTTTTTATTCTTTGTGTCGCGTTGTGACACTTTTGGCGACTCTCTCCTTATCGCCTTTCATTTCATTTTCGACGCGATTATTCCTCAATTATTTATTTCATTTTGTATTTCACTGATTACCAATTGTTCGCTCCACGCGTTTACCATGTCCCCGCAACGTTTGAAACCTAACTCCAGCCACCGCGCACGTTTTATCTTGTTTGGGCTATGCAGTTCACCTTTTACCTTCTCTTCTGGCCTTATTTACCCTATATTTCAGGTGGTTTACGTCACCGGTGGAGCTGCATCCAAGCTTTCCAAGATCAGAGTCGTCCGCAAGAACATCGCCCGTTCTGACCGTGATCAAACGGACGGGCAAAGAGCCGTACTATGCGTCGCGCTCTCACCAAGCACGCGGCTTCCATCAAGGTGTGTTCTTCTTAATTTAACGACCACATTCGCTGTTATAATTCAATAAATATGTGTAAAATATAGAGCACGTTCTCTCAGTATTGCTGGAGCAAACTATGCCCCACTTTCGCTTTGAAAAGGGTGGCATTTCGCAATATTCTGCTTGATTCTAGCTTGAAATGCGTGCTATTTTCTTATTTTGCTTAAATTGCTATCCAAATCTGTTCATATTCACTGAAAAATGTCACTATTGCTGTGTCAGCCACGTTGTTTTAAACTGTCATTATCAAACTAAAGATTGACACCGTCATTTCAGGCAAAGAAGTGCCTGCCCACGGACATCAGATACAAGAAGACCCGTGCTATGCGTCGCGCTCTCACCAAGCACGAGGCCTCCATCAAGTCGGCCAAGCAGCTAGCCATCACGGGTGCGTTCTTCTTAATTTAACGACCAGAATCGCAGCTATAATTCAGTAAATCGCTGTATTGTTGAAACAAATTATACCCCACTTTCCCTTTGAAAAGGTGACATATTGCAATATTCTGTTTTATTCTCGCTTGAAATACGTGCGTTGGCTTATTTCACTTAAATTGCTATACAAATCTCACGGATCAGGTCATTTTAGATTGTGTATAAACACTGTTTAATCAAATTTGCGCCTTTTCTCATTTTGGAATCGCTCATTTTCAATTTTGCAGATATAAACGCGAGACGAAGCTTCTTCCCACACTGATCTTTATCAAATCAGTTGTTTGGAAGAATTTGTTCAACAAGGAAGCGGACAAGCTAGAAAGGAGTAACGACGACAATAAGACATGTGAGTATGAACTTATGATTGTCAATATAGTTAAAATTTTAATCTATTTTGGAATAATGGTATCCTTTTTACCGGCTACCTCTGCTACTTCATGTTTTACTAATATGTGTGTATCTCTGATTTGAGTATAGAATCGGTAGTAAGGAGGCACATTTAACTATTTGTTGCCAATTAAATAAGCAAGGGAACAATGTCTTATACAAGCGAGTATTTTTCTTATCAAAACTCCACAGACATTTCACTCATTTCTTCTAGATCGAAGACTTCATCGTCATCATCGTCGTCGATGAGGGCATTTCTCTCTCCTTCCTTCTCCACTTCCCCCTCTTCGCATGAATTGTTGTTGTTATTATTGACTTTCCAATCACTCGTCTTGTAAATATTTATAAATTGCCCTCATACTGCTAATTTTAATAAAGATACATAACTAGTCGCTTGTAATTCAACAATGGAAGATGAATTGATCAAGAATTTAGCAGATCACGATGTTCATTCCTGCTTTCCAACAATAGCATTCTCACATACATTTATCCCATTGCGAAAGTGGTACAGTTCAGTTTTGAGATGTTTACTGTGGACAGATAAAATTAAGACAAAAGTAAAGTGGAAATCAATAAATATTTTGGGATCAGGGTATTTTTTTACATCTCACGAGGGGTGACACGGACAGACTAGCTAGAACTATTTCAATCAATTTCCGGAAAGTACTAAAAGCAGGTGACTACAATAGAAGGTGGGGTACGGTAGCTCAAAATGGAGGGGGGGGCAGGGTGAGCGAATTGGAGGCGGCGACGTCGACGCAGTCATCTTAGCCTGAAAAATGAATACTCAATAAATAAATATAGTGATACCATAACCGATCACGCACCATTTCGCAAACATCTAGCGAAACACCAGTCAACAAGCTCGAAATAAAAACCAAAAAAAAACGTGGTGTTTCGTGCACACCACATGCCTCATTTTCCAATATGGCTACACTCACCGAAGTGTAGGCGATGCCGAGCTTGCTCTCGAAGTTCTTGAACAGGGACGAGTTGCGCATGTCGTTGAACTAGGACTTGACCGCCTCGGCCGTGGCGGCCGCCCCTTCGGACGTCTGCTTGTACCTGCCTATTCCAATTTATTATTATTATCGCAATTTCCTCCGACCTTCTGGAATAAAAATACTCAATGTGTCGACAAACAATCGATGTTCCAATTAAATCAGTCAGAAAAAAAAAAGGAAACTAGGGCGGAATTCGACAAGCTCACCTAATTATCGTCCCTTGCTCCATAACGATCCTTGCGGGCCCCACGACGGGCCAGTTACCTGAATATTTAACCACAAGCCAACCCTGTTCACCTGATGAAAACGTGGACGAAACAAGGATGAACCTGATCAATTTCACGTTGCCTTGCTGCTTGGCCGACTTGATGGAGGCCTCGTGCTTGGTGAGAGCGCGACGCATAGCACGGGTATTCTTGTATCTGATGTCCGTGGGCAGGCACTTCTTTGCCTGAAATGACGGTGTCAATCTTTAGTTTGATAATGACAGTTTAAAACAACGTGGCTGACACAGCAATAGTGACATTTTTCAGTGAATATGAACAGATTTGGATAGCAATTTAAGCAAAATAAGAAAATAGCACGCATTTCAAGCTAGAATCAAGCAGAATATTGCGAAATGCCACCCTTTTCAAAGCGAAAGTGGGGCATAGTTTGCTCCAGCAATACTGAGAGAACGTGCTCTATATTTTACACATATTTATTGAATTATAACAGCGAATGTGGTCGTTAAATTAAGAAGAACACACCTTGATGGAAGCCGCGTGCTTGGTGAGAGCGCGACGCATAGTACGGCTCTTTGCCCGTCCGTTTGATCACGGTCAGAACGGGCGATGTTCTTGCGGACGACTCTGATCTTGGAAAGCTTGGATGCAGCTCCACCGGTGACGTAAACCACCTGAAATATAGGGTAAATAAGGCCAGAAGAGAAGGTAAAAGGTGAACTGCATAGCCCAAACAAGATAAAACGTGCGCGGTGGCTGGAGTTAGGTTTCAAACGTTGCGGGGACATGGTAAACGCGTGGAGCGAACAATTGGTAATCAGTGAAATACAAAATGAAATAAATAATTGAGGAATAATCGCGTCGAAAATGAAATGAAAGGCGATAAGGAGAGAGTCGCCAAAAGTGTCACAACGCGACACAAAGAATAAAAAATACCGTACTTTTAACGTTCCGTTCCTACCTTGTCCGTCGTTTGGTTTTGCTACGGCTTCGATTCTCACAGTATATCCGAGATAACTTTGTTCCGTCCGTACGCATCATCCAGAGAGCTGCTGGTGATGATGATAATGTTCTCGAAACAGCACGAGTTCATCATCATCTCAGATAAATATTTACAGTGTGAGATAATGCGTTGCGATATCAAGTACTGTTCAGATATATCCGAGATATCTTTGTTCCGTCCGTACGCCTGATCCAGAGCTGCTGGTGATGATGACAATGTTCTCGAAACAGCACGAGTTCATCATCATCTCAGATAAATATTTACAGTGTGAGATAATGCGTTGCGATATCAAGTACTGTTCAGATATATCCGAGATATCTTTGTTCCGTCCGTACGCCTGATCCAGAGCTGCTGGTGATGATGACAATGTTCTCGAAACAGCACGAGTTCATCATCATCTCAGATAAATATTTACAGTGTGAGATAATGCGTTGCGATATCAAGTACTGTTCAGATATATCCGAGATAACTTTGTTCCGTCCGTACGCATCATCCAGAGAGCTGCTGGTGATGATGACAATGTTCTCGAAACAGCACGAGTTCATCATCATCTCAGATAAATATTTACAGTGTGAGATAATGCGTTGCGATATCAAGTACTGTTCAAACATATCCGAGATAACTTTGTTCCGTCCGTACGCATCATCCAGAGAGCTGCTGGTGATGATGATAATGTTCTCGAAACAGCACGAGTTCATCATCATCTCAGATAAATATTTACAGTGTGAGATAATGCGTTGCGATATCAAGTACTGTTCAAACATATCCGAGATAACTTTGTTCCGTCCGTACGCATCATCCAGAGAGCTGCTGGTGATGATGATAATGTTCTCGAAACAGCACGAGTTCATCATCATCTCAGATAAATATTTACAGTGTGAGATAATGCGTTGCGATATCAAGTACTGTTCAAGCATATCCGAGATAACTTTGTTCCGTCCGTACGCATCATCCAGAGAGCTGCTGGTGATGATGATAATGTTCTCGAAACAGCACGAGTTCATCATCATCTCAGATAAATATTTACAGTGTGAGATAATGCGTTGCGATATCAAGTACTGTTCAGATATATCCGAGATAACTTTATTCCGTCCGTACGCATCATCCAGAGAGCTGCTGGTGATGATGACAATGTTCTCGAAACAGCACGAGTTTATCATCATCTCAGATAAGTATTTACAGTGTGAGATAATGCGTTGCGATATCAAGTACTGTTCAGATATATCCGAGATATCTTTGTTCCGTCCGTACGCCTGATCCAGAGCTGCTGGTGATGATTATAATGTTCTCGAAACAGCACGAGTTCATCATCATCTCAGATATATATTTACAGTGTGAGATAATGCGTTGCGATATCAAGTACTGTTCAAACATATCCGAGATAACTTTGTTCCGTCCGTACGCATCATCCAGAGAGCTGCTGGTGATGATGACAATGTTCTCGAAACAGCACGAGTTCATCATCATCTCAGATAAATATTTACAGTGTGAGATAATGCGTTGCGATATCAAGTACTGTTCAGATATATCCGAGATATCTTTGTTCCGTCCGTACGCCTGATCCAGAGCTGCTGGTGATGATGACAATGTTCTCGAAACAGCACGAGTTCATCATCATCTCAGATAAATATTTACAGTGTGAGATAATGCGTTGCGATATCAAGTACTGTTCAGATATATCCGAGATATCTTTGTTCCGTCCGTACGCCTGATCCAGAGCTGCTGGTGATGATTATAATGTTCTCGAAACAGCACGAGTTCATCATCATCTCAGATAAATATTTACAGTGTGAGATAATGCGTTGCGATATCAAGAACTGTTCAGATATATCCGAGATAACTTTGTTCCGTCCGTACGCATCATCCAGAGAGCTGCTGGTGATGATGACAATGTTCTCGAAACAGCACGAGTTCATCATCATCTCAGATAAATATTTACAGTGTGAGATAATGCGTTGCGATATCAAGAACTGTTCAGATATATCCGAGATAACTTTGTTCCGTCCGTACGCATCATCCAGAGAGCTGCTGGTGATGATGACAATGTTCTCGAAACAGCACGAGTTCATCATCATCTCAGATAAATATTTACAGTGTGAGATAATGCGTTGCGATATCAAGTACTGTTCAGATATATCCGAGATAACTTTGTTCCGTCCGTACGCATCATCCAGAGAGCTGCTGGTGATGATGACAATGTTCTCGAAACAGCACGAGTTTATCATCATCTCAGATAAGTATTTACAGTGTGAGATAATGCGTTGCGATATCAAGTACTGTTCAGATATATCCGAGATATCTTTGTTCCGTCCGTACGCCTGATCCAGAGCTGCTGGTGATGATTATAATGTTCTCGAAACAGCACGAGTTCATCATCATCTCAGATAAATATTTACAGTGTGAGATAATGCGTTGCGATATCAAGAACTGTTCAGATATATCCGAGATAACTTTGTTCCGTCCGTACGCATCATCCAGAGAGCTGCTGGTGATGATGACAATGTTCTCGAAACAGCACGAGTTCATCATCATCTCAGATAAATATTTACAGTGTGAGATAATGCGTTGCGATATCAAGTACTGTTCAGATATATCCGAGATAACTTTGTTCCGTCCGTACGCATCATCCAGAGAGCTGATGGTGATGATGACAATGTTCTCGAAACAGCACGAGTTTATCATCATCTCAGATAAGTATTTACAGTGTGAGATAATGCGTTGCGATATCAAGTACTGTTCAGATATATCCGAGATATCTTTGTTCCGTCCGTACGCCTGATCCAGAGCTGCTGGTGATGATTATAATGTTCTCGAAACAGCACGAGTTCATCATCATCTCAGATAAATATTTACAGTGTGAGATAATGCGTTGCGATATCAAGAACTGTTCAGATATATCCGAGATAACTTTGTTCCGTCCGTACGCATCATCCAGAGAGCTGCTGGTGATGATGACAATGTTCTCGAAACAGCACGAGTTCATCATCATCTCAGATAAATATTTACAGTGTGAGATAATGCGTTGCGATATCAAGTACTGTTCAGATATATCCGAGATAACTTTGTTCCGTCCGTACGCATCATCCAGAGAGCTGCTGGTGATGATGACAATGTTCTCGAAACAGCACGAGTTTATCATCATCTCAGATAAGTATTTACAGTGTGAGATAATGCGTTGCGATATCAAGTACTGTTCAGATATATCCGAGATATCTTTGTTCCGTCCGTACGCCTGATCCAGAGCTGCTGGTGATGATTATAATGTTCTCGAAACAGCACGAGTTCATCATCATCTCAGATAAATATTTACAGTGTGAGATAATGCGTTGCGATATCAAGAACTGTTCAGATATATCCGAGATAACTTTGTTCCGTCCATACGCATCATCCAGAGAGCTGCTGGTGATGATGACAATGTTCTCGAAACAGCACGAGTTCATCATCATCTCAGATAAATATTTACAGTGTGAGATAATGCGTTGCGATATCAAGTACTGTTCAGATATATCCGAGATATCTTTGTTCCGTCCGTACGCCTGATCCATCCAGAGAGCTGCTGGTGATGATGATATTGATTTTTAATATTGATCAATACATTAGCAATTTGTTTTTCAAATGTTTTTCGTACATACTACATAACATAACTGAATTCTGCGCAGAAATCCACGAAAAAATCTGTATCGGCTCCCACCACGATGTGCTTGATATTTACCCGTCCCTACCGTAATCTATTTTGTCATCCTTGTCGGCTGATATTTTCGTCAGTCGATTGACTCTAGTTCTTCCCGGAACGTTGCTAATCAACGTTCTTCTATTTCTGTATTCTGGACTTCTACTATCAAGATAAATCGTTTCAAGAGTATTAATCAAGACAGTTATTCTCACAAGGACAACGATACAACAATAATAAAAAAACTCAAAATTAAATGAATAAAAAATAAATAAATAAATTCATAAAATAAATAAATAAAATCACTTCCTCGCAATTTCGAAATTCATCGCGGGATTGGTCTCGCCACGATTGTCAGCATACTGTAAGTATTTCGTCAAATGTTGGGCAGGTCGTGTTGTCGGGCGCTTCCCTTCCATTTCTACGTGTTTTCCCGTTTGTTTCTGTTGTTATAACCTAATTTCAATGTTTATATTGTGTTCAGTCGATGCTCACCCTTTCGCTGCCTCACTAGAACGCTCGTTGGATGCGATTTGGCTGCTGTTTGAACCGGTGAGTCGCTTATTTGTCATCGTTTTCGTTTTTGCGCAGTCTTGCGCGTTTTCACCGTTTGTTCCGAGTCTCTTTGGGTTTCATAGTTGCCAAAACAATTGTATATCGTTCGCGTAGTGCTTGGGAGTGCTCCTGACGCGAATTCACTCATTCTTTTCGCGATATAAATAGGTTTGAGCGACGAGCGCGTTTTGCGGGTTGTTTATCGCGACTTTTGCAAACCACTGACCCTAGCGCTCGTTGCATTAGTGTAGGTGTTTATTCTTGAAGCGCGAAGACTATGTATAAAGGAGCTATGATTATTTAACGTGAATTTGGGTAAATCATTGCTTTGCAGTCAGTTTGGCAATGGAAGAGCCCGTGAGCTCACTCGTTTCGCGACTGCCCCGTCTGGTGGACTACCTGGCACTCGTGGAATTCGACAAGGAAAGACTAGGTGAGCCGTTAAACCAAAGATCAAATTTCACCTTTCCAATGGGATCGCCGATTTTGTGAACATTTGCATGGGGCATTCTTTTGTATTTCTTCAGTGCTGTTGGCATTAGTCTGATTGCATATAGTTCTGAATTTTGTAATCAAAGATCAAAGACCGTATCTTGTTTTGCAGCCGACGACAACATCGGTGCAGGCATCGTCACTCAGCGCTTCCCGAGGGTCGACCGAGATGATAACGCCTTTCCACCGTCGCTCGCAGCCGTGAGTTACTGCTTTTTTTGACAATTCGGTGGCCATCCCCTAACGTATTTCGAGGCTACCGTTTGTAAATTTAGTGCAAAACTGCGCCAACCTTCCGCACGACTTCTTTCGGACCCAAACCGATCTTTAGTGGCTGTTTTCTCCAAATTTTTCGACATGCTTGGGCGTTCTGGGGTGATATTCATTCATGAATCGGATTGTTTGCTGCCCTCTCCCCCGCACTTTCCGAAACTTAGTCATCTCTTTCTCGCGCTTTTTCCCCCGATTTGGAAATGTCGGAATCGCTGTTGCCGAGCACCGCGAAAATTGCATCGTTCTTGGCCAAGGGTGAATCATGCGATAAGAACATGGGCGAATCTACCGACGTCTAGTGTGAATCTAGTGACGAGGAGGGGGTATCATCTGTGGTAAAAGGTAAAGGCCACTCCGTACTCTAGGCACACGAAGTCCTGTGGGAGTCCTCTGCTAGGCCAGTGACTATTGTGACATCTGTGGTTAAACCATTCAATTCGTGCTATCAAATGACTTGTTTTACTTCAGGTCTCTCGACCTCAAGAATGGCGGCTAACCAACGAGAAGCGTCCAGCCCTCTACCACGTCGAGATCCTCACCGATCTGAGCGGAAATCATCAATACGCCTGCTTCCTCGAGGTCAGTTTACGCTATAGGTGAACGGCTTTTTGGCGCCAAAAAGTGATTTGAATCATCCATTCAAGATTACGCAAGACTATATGCTAAAATGCGGTTCCAATCACTATTTTATCAATTTTCACTTCAAAATTACGGTATTTTTTATAATTTCCTCGAGGTAGAGATCGGACAAAATGGTCAAAATGCGCCAGCAATTACAGGGCAATTAGCAGACCAAAACTGATGTTCTTTTGGTTCTTTTGAACTAGAATTTCCTATCAAAGTGGTTCTTAGGTGGCATTCATGTACTATATCGTGCGTTTGAAATGCTCAGCAAATGAGATGTGCTGGTTAGCGATTGATTGTATGGGAGAGAGGCAGGGAAGAGGTAGGGAAAAGGAGAGCAGGTAGATCACTAGCCTCCCCGTCCTCTACCTCCCTCCTGCACTCAGTTCGTCAAAGTTCAGCAACGAGTGGAAGGAAAATTAGTCCTTGTGTTATAACCCTTGTGTTCAGGTGCAAGAAAAGTGCACGTCTTCGGACGTAATCGACATCGAATCGGCACCATCGATCCTCTACAAGCCCAAGATCTTCCTCCTCGTCTCACGGCACTCGTTCTTTCGTCTCTTCGCAGTGAGTCTGTCTGAATATGACCTCTTGCCATGAGTCACATTTGATTTCTTTTTCACCCTAAAAACAAGCTCATACCATGGGAACTTTTGGGGGCCGGGGTAGGTACTAGGTCGGATGAGAACCGACGAAAAAAATTTTCTCCGGTTGTGGTGTTTAGAACATCCTGGCAAAATACTACGACGCTCACAAATTTTTTGGTTCTCATTCGACGGCTCTCTTCCGACCCCTTCCACTTGTGGTCATGATTTAAAAAAACGCGTATTTCCCAGGTGTGCCTGCACAAGATTGCGACTGCACACTGCCACGGCGACAATGCGGCCGCAGAAGTGATGGTGAGTAGGCAACGATCAACGATCATGTGGCATTACTCGCTATTGAGAAGTGATGTTGTGACTGATTACGGTGCGCACGGAGTGACTATGGCTAACTGGATTGGTGAGGGTACTGTATGCTGCTGAACGGTTGCAGTACAGTTGGAGATAGATGGGATGCGATCAGGAACTGATTAATTATTGCCAAACATAGAAGGGTAGAGTAGATTACTGTACTTGCTGCTTCAGATCGTTCATTTTGTTTCCAATAGGGGACGACAAATATACATTGGTCTGAGACTAACAGCAGGGGTCTAACTGCTCAAAACCCATTATTGAGGTCTGACGTCAAATTTTGTCAAATATACGTCTATTACCTCGGTAGGAAAAACTCGGTAGGAATGAAAATGTATGCTTCAGATGGCGACCCTTCTCGAGGGCGTGCCCCTGCGCGTGGACATTCCCGTCTCATTCACGCTCGGCGACGCGCGACTCTCGGTGCGAGCAGCCGCGAATAGGATGGTCCCCGTCTCGGATGGATGCGTCGCGTTGCTGGCGAGGAGTCTCGGTGAGTGGAGGGGATACGGTAGAGGATGCTCTAGGTGAATAATGTAATCTGAGTCTCGGTGAGTGAATATGGTTGGTTGTAGATGGGATAAGGTAGTCGTGGGTGGGTAGGTACCGAGGTTAATTGTAAAGTATAATTAGAATTCGCTTCGATTGCGATTAGGTAGGGTGGAATTTGGTCTAGATAAATAGTTGCAGTCGCTTTATTTGTGAGTACGGTGAATTTCATAGTTGTATTCTGCAATCGCATTCGATTCCCTCTCCCTACTCTCTCTCTCTCTCTCTCTCTACTCACCCTGGTGGATAAAATATTGAAATTGAAATTGTTTGAAATAATGGATGGGTACGGTAGTTAGTACGGTAAATAAATGAGTATTGTTGCATGGGGTAGTTGACTGCTGTAGACAAATCGTAGAATCGAAAATAGACCATCGAATGCGATTGCGGAATACAACAATCGAACCACCGTACTCACAAACGAAACGACTGCAACTACATTATTTATCAAGACCATATTCTACCGTACCCATTCATTATCGAAGCGAATTCTAATTATATTTTGACCTCGTTGCCCACCTACTTTAGCACTTACCTTATCCAATGCGGCTTAACAGCTGGCCTTATTAGTTTATCCCACCTAGCGTTGTCTTACGACGTGAAATCGCTTGACGTGGGTACACCTTGTTTTACCTTTGTTTATCCAATGCCGATAATTCGCTTCGATAATGTGCCGTACCAAACCATAGCTATACTAGAATGCACGCTACTCTCTCCCTACTCACCCTACTCTAGACCATACTCTCTCTTCAGGCATTCACGGCCTCATCCTCTGTATGCGCGCCGTGCTGTCGGAGCAGAAGGTGGGCCGCATTTACATTTAATAATTTAAAGTTATTAATTTTAATTAGTTAGAATTTAAAAACTAATTGCAGGTGCTACTCGTCTCGTCGTACATGCGCATGCTCTCAGCTGCCTCGTGGGCCATCAACTCCCTGCTGTACCCATTCGAATACTCGTGAGCGATTCTTTCTAGAAAATATCATCGTTCTCTGGGAAAATCATCGTTCTCTGATGTCCCCCCCCCCTGGCATCAAGCTCGATGGAATCTTGTGGGAAATGCTTGAATCGAACTTCAATACTCGGTATTTGAATACATCTACTTTTGAATTTCCGTACATTATTTCACCGTTGATCTACTGTAGTTCCGTAGTTCTTGGACGATTTACTGGCGATTTACATTTATTTACTGGCTGTTTTACGATTTACTGGCTGTTTTACGATGAATACACAAGAAGATAGCGATTTCAAAAATTAAATCCATACCAATTGCAGGTTCACTCAGATCACGATCCTTCCCTCGCATCTGCTGGAGTACCTCGAGAGTCCGACGCCCTTCCTCATGGGAATCATGCGAGAGGCATTCGATCCGGGCGAGATGTGAGTTGACGGGGAAGATTACACTTACAATCACAATTACTTCACCCACCTGGGGTAGGTATCCTCCTAATGACTCGAAGTCTGCGATAGATTACTGTGGTGGCCAGGAATCTATCGAAGATATATGAAATATTCTATCCTTGGTCATTGGTCTTATCTTTAGTCTACTAAGGTTACTTCAATAGCCTAGGAGACAGAAGAAGGATGTATTACGTGGGAGCGTACCGCCGTACTCGATGACACATGTAAATTGTTGATAAATACTTATCGTTCAGCTCCGAGACGGTGATGGTGGACCTCGACACTGGCCGCATCTCCATTCCCGGTGGCGTCTCGATTCCCTCGCTGCCGGAGAAGTTCGAGCAACCACTCGCGACCGGACTGCAGGCGGTCAGTCATTTTCTGAGCTTTCGTATGATTCCGAAATATTAAATTCTGAAATATAAATATATTCAAATAAATTATATTATATTCTATATATTCTATATTCTATATTTTATATGAAATATATTCTGAAATATGAAATATGATTCGTATGATTCTGACATCAGAAATACTAGTTTACATTGTCTAGTAGGTAATCATGCATTGACAATCATTTGTTGCATGATTCATTTCGAGACCTGAGACCTCTCCATAATGAGTGAAGATAAGGCTTCTGATAAACCCATCTTGATCAGCGCCCTGAGAGCGACACTGGTGAATTTTGCATTGTATTTGCATGATAAACCCCATTTGTGTAGTCAAGGACAACCAAAAGCGCGCTGCTGGCGCGATGATCTCTCGAATACTATTGGAGACGACTGGCGGCGTAGCTACTATCAACAAATACCGACCCATCCTCAGCTGGCGATGATCGCCTGACTTGATACGGATTGATTGATGATAAAGCCCATTTTGTGCAGGTGATGTATCCGGAGCTGCGAGTGATCGATATGGTTTCCCCTCCTCCGATCGCTCCTCAACGAGACGAAACCGTCACGGATTCACTCATACGCGCGGCCTTCGTCCGATTCTACGCCGACATCCTGGAGGGATACCGGTGAGTGGGGGGAAGGTACGACGGGAGGGACAAGTACCGACGGCGTACTATCCGGTGATAATGGTACCTGCGCTGATATCCTGAAGTGGGATAGAGTCAACGTATTGCCAGTGATTGGGCTTGTCAGCATTCTAGTGGGGGGGGGGGGTTAGAACTGAGGCTGCTGAAACATAATTTTTTTAAAAATAAAAACAAATAAATAAATAATCTCAGGAACGCTCTTCTGCTCGTGCGCGTCTACCCTCACCCGCACATCGACTTCCACCACGCGGCATTCCTCGGATTCAGGTAGTTATTCGTTCTCATTGTCGTTTTTTACTGCGATAGATCGAAAGTAACGCCGCGCAACAGCCTGCGAAACTGTAGAATCGATAGAGAAAAGGGAGAGATTGAACGAACGAACGCCGGATAATTTTCAGCGATCTGGATTCGAGTAGACTACTATGAGTTTTCTACTACTTTCTAGTAGAATGATTCCGTTGTCGGAATCCTTGGCTATACTCGAATTCATATATATAGGGGTTGTGAATGAGACTGCATCACTTCAGGTAATATCAAACAATATCATCTATTTTTTTGTTCCGGGTGCGCACAGTATCCATTATATCCTTACAGGACCATCAATCGTCACGCGTTCACGGAGTCGCTGCTCAACTCTCATCTCTTCCAATTGTTCGTCGCGAGCAGAGGACTGCCCTTCAGGCCGTGCGACACCTTCGATCAGGTGAGACTCGTGACCATCATTATCTTTTTCAAAAATTGTTATGCGCACATCGTGAGCAAAAACTGCGTGATTCAAAAAAAGAATCAGGTTGATCACGCATAGGTGTGTTTTGTTCATTTCAAAACCTACTGTAGGGTCCACCGAATGAAGGATTAATCGAGGACAAAATACTGGTCTCTAGGCGCCATCTTTGTCATTGTCCATGGTGGTGTTTTATGTAAAATACAACGTTAGTTGAGCATCGCTTGCATGGTATGGAGAGGATGATTGTCATGATCGGTTTGCACAGTTGGGCCTTGTATGAAATTCATTCCTCATCGTACGTCCTCGAATTAGCCAACTGAACCAACATAGCATTACGATTCCGTTGTCGGAATCCTTTGCTTTGCTCGGATTCATGTACCGAGGGACTGTAAATGAGAATTCTTCACTTAAGAGAGTATCTAGCTGGCCGCTGTGGCAACAGTAACAGTACCAACAACAGTAACAGTTGGCATTACCAGCTGGTTCTAGCATATGACGTGGATTCACCTTTATTTTTACCAAATAATCAATGTTTATCAGTTTCATGCGTCGTAGGTGTTAGGTAACATGCTGATCACTTCTGATTCTGTATTCCTGAGCTGTTATCGATCCAATCGTAGAGCACCAGACATTATTTTTGTAATTATTTGCAGGAAATCTCGCGGTCGACTCGGACGTACTCGGAGGGATTGAACAGACAGGACGACCTCAAGGAGCTCGCCGATGAAATATACCAGAATGTGAGTTATACTCCGCTCTATGATTCGTGTGATTGTATGATTCCCGCAGGACTTCGTGCACTGAGTACTGGGTGACCTTTATTCGGCTCTATGATTTTGCCAAATGAACAAATGTGGTTAGAAATGATCTAATTTCCTGTCCAAATCACGATAACTACATATCGTTTGCTAGTGATTTCATAAATCGATACCTATGGAAGAAAATGCGATTACTGAATTGACCTTTGATCTTTGATCTCTGTAGGAGCGACAGGACGACCTTCTTTGGCATTCGCGTCTGCTGCAGAAGACAACGTCCGACCCGCTCGCCGTGCCCGAGCAATTCGACGAGAATAGGGTGAGCTAGTGATCGATGATCTTTGATCTTTGATCTTTGATCTTTGATCTTCGATTCTTATTTTAAAAATGCAAGCAAATGGGTACTTGCACTGTCTCAGTTGCGAGTTGTGTTCTATCAATAGGCAAAATAAATAGTATGATAGTGCGTACGGGAAGTAAGAACCAATTGACTCAAATGGCAGCAGCTCTGTAAAGAGGGGAGGGAGTGATTAATCACGCGAGTCGTTACTGTCCCAAATCGACTCGATTAGGCGCAATCACGCGCATCTTTCTCTCTTTTCTTCTCAAATATTCGCTGAAGCGTGAGCGCAAAATGTGAATGCTGATGGGGTGTGACGCGCTTGGCAATTACGTTCGATGAAAGGAAGAAGTTTCGGGGATTTTGACGAACAAATAAAAATGCAGAGTAGAAGCATACCAGGAATAATATGTAAACAAGAAAATTTTGATCAACGGAAGAAATGGATATTTTTAGTGCCTGAAAATAAGAATACGCTAAGCGAGATAGAAAATAATAAGTCTGAATAAAAAGTTAAATAAATTTACATATGTTTGGTTTCTAATTAGTAGAGCATGTGATAGCGCCAGAGGATAGGAGGAGTTGATGAAGGGTTGAAGGGAAGGGGAAAGGAATGGAGAACGGGGGGAAATGACCACTTTTTTCCGATCGACGAACTCTCCGCGAACCTCCGCTTCCACGCCATTCCCGACACGAGTAAGCCGCAGTGCAGGTAGATTATTGAATATTTAAAATAATTTTATTTATTTTAAAAAGTATTCTTTCGAAATTGATGCACGTTTCATCTATCTAGGATGATGTTAAAAAATGAAGCAGTGGTTCTTTAGCAACGTTTGATTTTGAAATTCATCATGCAACTTATAAAAATTTGATAAATACATACATTTATCCTGATATCAAGGCAATAGGCCTACAGGGGGGAAACATCATTGGGGAGGGGATTGGGATCTTCGTAATTAGTGATAATGGGACAAGGGATGGTTTCTTCTCAGCTTTTTGGCGTCGAAAGCATATAATTACAGAATCGTGGTAGTGGTTCAACGGCTATAGACCGTGAAAATTGGATGACTTCAAATCTCTGATAGTTAAAGAAATCGCAATAAAATTCAGAATCGTGCCCAACACGCCGTTCGCCGCGCGCATGCCCATTAACGAGGAGTTGCTGACGAAGCAGAAGAAGGTGAGCAGAAGAGAGAAAATATGATCTTTGATCTTTTAAAAAGCAATCTTTGATCTTCGAACTGTGAGAAAAATCTGCAATAGTGCTTTAGTCATGTTGCAAAATGCATACATCTGAGCAGTTAGTATTGAGGTGACGCTGAATCTTCTGTCTTTGACGCTTAAATTTAGACGTATCCAACATGTGCAAGGAAGGCTTACTCGTAGTTGCGCTTGCATCGCAGATCTTTCTCTTTAGGGGTTGATCTTCCACAAAGCGACGTGATTCACAGCAAGAGCTCCCTTATAACCCTGCGATCTCTCACTCTTGGGATTCAATTTCCTCTCTTCTCCTCTCCTTTGCAAGACACAGTATTCTTTTGGCTGGGTGGTGCGGTGAAAACGAAACTTTCTGCTTTTTCCGAACAATCATGAATTAGTTTCTCCTGACGCGAAAAAATCTGAGATAGCAATGAGGAGTACGGTAGGCTACGCCCCTCGAATTGCATGCTGAGGTGCGAGAGAACCCTACGAACTTGTAGGCCATTCTAGGATAGGTGAGAGCAGCCGTCATGGCGTTTGAAGTTTAGGTTGGCAGCGGTCGGGGGTTCAACCCCCGGCCATGCGCTTTCTTTTGCCAAATTTTTTAGGAATTACGGTGGGCTATCTCACTATGGTGTGAGCTCTCTATTTCCGTTTTCTATCTATTCGGAATGCTGTGAAGGGGGGAGCAGAGAACCCTATGACCGACCACAATTCACATCAAGGTTCTCCTTTGATCGCGAGATGTTTCACAAATCGCTCCATGAGCTCATGGGAATCGCCTCGGTGTGAAGGGGGAGCAGAGAACCCTATGACCGACCACAATTCACATCAAGGTTCTCCTTTGATCGCGAGATGTTTCACAAATCGCTCCATGAGCTCATGGGAATCGCCTCGGTGTGAAGGGGGGAGCAGAGAACCCTATGACCGACCACAATTCACATCAAGGTTCTCCTTTGATCGCGAGATGTTTCACAAATCACTCCATGAGCTCATGGGAATCGCCTCCCTCGCCACAATGTGTTCTGTCTTGAAAGGAAAGCAGAGACCACATCACAATCTTGCCGCAACACACGCGCCTACCTGGTTGTGACCACATAATTGCAGCATTTGCCGGCACTCAAACGCCTAACAGCTGGCCTTACCAGTGGGTCACACCTAGCGTCGTCTTACGACTGTAAATTCGCTTGACGTGGATTCCTTTACCTTTTACATTTTTTCGTCTCGATTGTTGTGGCTTCAGAGGGAAACTAATTCACTCGGAATGAATTCGTTGGCTATGAGATTGTGTAAACTGGGGGAGATTAGGTAGCCTCGCGTGAGATTCGTGGAAGGGAAAGGAGAAGGAGACGAGTGAACCCTGTGGCCTTTGCTCTCTTTCTTGAGCAGTGCAGCGTGAACCCTACGCTCTTATGTGCACCCTCTGCTCCCTGACTATGCCGGTGCAATAGAGAGATGAACCCTGCGCACTTACTCAAGATGAGATCATAGGAATCGCCTCTATCGGTGCTGCGAGAAGTGAACCCCACGCACCGGTCAAGTTCTAGAGTTTGAAGAGAAAGAGGGTAGGAGAACTCGGCGATTCGGTTCGCCGAGTTCAGCCGGGCGTTGTGAACCCTGCGTACTGAGGGTCGTGCAGCTATAGAGCAAGTGAACCCCGTGAGCTGAAGCAATGCGCACGGGTGCGAGTGAACCCTGCAAACTTTGCCATTTCGTAATCGACTGAAGTTAGATGACATCTCACGGTTTTCCGAGTTCAGAACTGGTGAACTCTAGGCACTGCGGGTTCAAGCACTCTAATTTTAAGCCCCATGACCTCACGATAAGAATATAGAGATCAGCAGAGTTAGCATGAACCCTGCAAAAAACATACAAAAAATGTCCTTTCGTAGAGACCAAAAGACCAAAGATCAGATATCAAGATCAAATCCAATTCTCAGGCCCTGGAGGACTGCTACTCGGCCATTCGCGACGGGCGCATCGCCGAGGCGAGGAAGAAGCTGCCGTCCGCCGAGATTACGCTCAGGTTAATCAGTTAAATTTAATTGATATGTGATTAATTAATTATTTAATTAAAAGTATCTGATTAATTAACTAATTACCTGCAGGAATCGATACGTGCGCGTCAAACTGTGCGCCCTTCTGGTGGACGGACTGTACCCAGTGCAGAGGTGAGTGAAAGGGAGGATGGAAAGTGAAATTAGCCGATTTGTAGGAAATGTAAGGTAGTAAACAACAAAATCTAGTGTCCGAAAAATTTAAATATTTTGAAAAGCTCCTAGTATAGGAACCAAAATAGACCTCGTTTGACGTCTGATGGCGATAATCCAGTATTTTGACCCGATCCCGTTGTAATTAGGGAAAATACCAATTGTTGAAGATATTAAATGCATAAATAATAAAGAAATCGGACCTATTATTAAGCCGCCAGTTCAAGCAGAAGAGTTCGAGTATGTAGCTTTTCACAATTATTCATAGATCTTACATTATTATTTGAAACTCCGCAATCGCAGGGTCGCCTCTAACTTTACTGGGTTGATTTTGCTAACCTCTGCTATGTTTGATTCTTTCTCTCGAGCTTTTTCTCAATAATAGCATGGCGTCTTACAAAACTATGCTGAGCATGACATTATTTTCTCTGATTCTTTGTCACCGTAGCCTCTAGGGCTGCAGGTTCGGAATTGCGATCCTAAAAGTCTGGAGAAACCTCTTCCCCTCGTGTGATATTTTTCATATCTAACTGTCTGGCGAGAGAGAGGGTTGGGATTCCAAAGCTGCAACCCTAGTAGCCTCTGAATACTCCCTTCTTCTAAACTCGAGTCGATATTAAGGATTTGTTGAGTATTCTGTAAGCTCATCTGAATGCTTTCAATAACTAGATTCTTTTCAATACAGTAAATTACTTTGAGGGCGACCCTGCAACCTCAGCAGTTCGAGTTGATCGTTCGATTGGTCAATTGCGCCCTTTCTCACGAGTCACAACACGACGAGCACGGCATCGCGTACGCCTGTCTCCACTTCGCATGGGTCTACAGCAGGGTGAGATTTGATCGTTGATCTTTTGATTCTCTCCCCGGTTTGTTCAGCTAGAACAAGACCAACATATGTTTTTGAATCAGGGAGGTCTCTGATCACAATGGATAAATCGTTGCACAGTTTCGAGGAAGCTGGATTATTCTCTGATTTTTGCGGTTTCATTTAGCTTTGCAGCAACAAATAGAGCAATAAGTTACGATGTGCTATTTTGGATTTGGAATCACTCCGAACCCGAATTAATAAATCCCCATTTGCAGTCGCTGAGTCAGGGCGTGCAGCAGTACCTCTTCACGTGCATCCAGGACCATCCCGTGTGGAGGAACGAGCGGTGCGTGAATAATTGGAACCAGATTGCCTTGTATCCTACGATAAATGCAAAAACTTTCGCAAAATCAAATTTCGCAACGTTGCATCAAATAGAATGGGTATTTCGAATTAGTGTGGGTTATGCTTGATCTTTGACCATCCTGTGTGGAGCAACGAACGGTGTGTGATAGTAGAACTTGCTACGTATTACGCCTTAGAGCTCGGTAAAACCGCTGGTTTATCCAGACACTTTGAAAAAAAAAAATACCAAAAGTAAATGGATAATTTGAGCTCAATAATGGCCTAAAGGCTGTATTTTATAGGCGTAGGTTGTGGGGGAAAGGGCTCTGGCGCATTCAGCTTGGTGATTGGGGGGGGTCTCTTTCTTCACTCGATTTTGCTTGACACTGTGACACTTCACTTACGTGACAACCCTCGCTTCAGTCAATTGAGAGCAATTATAATGTCCTATTGCAGATTCTGGGAGTCTGCCTTCTTCCACGACGTTCATCGCGCGCTGCGCAGGCAGTACATCAGCGAGAAGAACAAGGAAGATGACGTGTACAAGATTGAAGGTCAGAGATCAAAGAGCAGAGACCGATCGGCAGACTTAGATAGGATATATATCTAATTTCGTGATCAAAAATATTAGAAATATAGTTGATGAGAGAGTAACCCTCAAGAATCAAAGGTCACATTAAAAAATAGGCCAAAACCACATCAGAACCCAGGGTGGCGAAGAAACGTTAGCTATTTTGATCCACTTGGGGTCGTAAGGAACAAGATATCTGAAGACTATTCTACGGATCCTTCCCCGCATCTTCTAAATATGCACACGTTTTTTTCAGGCCGTGAGGACACGTGGGGTCTCTTCAAGGAGCCGTCCGCGATGGAATTGGTGGCCAAGCGGCTGATGCAGTGGAAGGACATCGACAGTGAGGAGAGGATACGGTCAGACAAATTTCGTTATTCGTAAACGATAGTAGGGCTGCCAATAACAAAGCAATTTCCCTTGCATTTTGACAAATTTGTCGCAAAATTTTAGTGTCACACCTAAACCTCTAATTTGGTTTCTGGATAGTGTTCATACACTCATTACTCAGTTAGCACCCAGTAAGTTATGGAAAATCAACTACCAATTATTTGTCATAATAATTGCAGACTGGGCATCGAGGAGGAGTCGATCATATTCGGCGCAGCGAAGCACTACATCAACCTGATGATCTACCTGCGCATCCCACTGGACACGTCGAGACTGCGGGCGATAGAGAAGCAGAAGGAGAAGATGAGAAGGCATGGAACGGTGAGACTTTGAATATCGCAAATAACAGTGACCTAAGAAATTATCCTCGCAAGGCGGACAATACGTAAGGAGATAAACCGCATAATATCATTAAAACCACTGATCTTTAAAATTGTTATTTGAAAAATTACAGACGTCGAGCGACGAGTCATCTGAAGACGAGGGCTACGTTGACGACGGCCGAATGGGAGGAATCACTGCTGAAGTGACCAAGAGCATTCAGAATGTCGTCGAACGGTGAGTGGAGAAGGAGCGGTGGGTAGGACGGTGGGTAGGTATATATATATATATATATATATATATTATAAGACAACGCTAGGTGGAACCCACTAGTAAGGTCAGCTGTTAGTATAGAGGGTAATTACGTGAAATGTAGATGGTTTGGCAGGATATTACTTCACATTTGGTCCTTCTTTGCGAGGGAAGAGGGCAAGCGATGAGAATCCATCCCTCTATCCCTAGAAGTTAACAACTTTTGACTGTGACTCAATAGTATACATTTGATTATGCGGGCGTTCGAAATCAGATCATGTCACTCTTCAACCTCATTATAAAGTCCTAGGCTGTGACTATACGAAATGATGCAAAACCAGCCCATTATGCGCGCTAATGAGCGTGTTGGAGAGGATACTACACCTCATTGAGTTTATTGGTGTGTGCGCGAGCAATCTTCCTCTTCCTATTCATCCCTTTAGTTCCACTGTCCCTGTGGCGCCTATACATATTACGATATAAGTATAGCATAAAGGAAGCTGGGAGGTCAGTTACACTGGATTTGCGTTGACGTTGGGAAATGCTGCGCAGGAGGTAGTTAGTTTGGATGGAGCGCTAGTTTAGATTCAAAATTCAACCCAATTCCTTTCTTTATTATTTAAATGAAGCTTTTATAAAAAATATATTTCCAGGCTCAGCTCCGCGACGAATCTCTCCTCGCAACAAGTCACGCAACTCACAAAGGTTTGTAAACATAAGCTTTATTTATCAAATCAATAAAAAAATTAATTAATTGTGCCAGTTGTCAGTTTCTTAAAATTGTTGTCCATTTTACGACGTGAGGTGTGTTTTCTTGATTAACTGAAAACGGCAGAATAGGCGGAGTAAACTAAATAATTTAATTCAAGTGACCACCTAATGCCATGGGTCCCCTTGTCCGAACAGGGCCAAAATTTTATTAATAATATGAAATTAATTTAGTTAATTAATTAGTTAATTAATTAATTCCAGGTGATTCCGGAGTGCATCGAGATGCACGTGGACACACTCGAGCAAGTGTACATCGAGAGCAGCAAACTGCCCCCGCCGCCCAAGGTTTGTTACTGGTTTAGTTACTAAAGTTTGATTACGGTGGGGTTGGAATACTGATAGATAATATATAATATAATATATTTACCTAAGTCCAGAATCTGTAGCTTAGTTATGATGGGTTTAGTTACAGTTTTCTTACAGTAGAGTGCCTACTCTCTTGTGGACATTACGTTGGTTGTTGTATGACACTGTAGACTGTGGTACTGTAGGTATCTCACAATGCAGTTGCAGTTGTCTAATGCAGTTTCAATGTTACCGTTAGATGTAGTCAATGCTTGAAATCGTCCACTACTATAGAAGGAGTAATTTACGGAAACGGAAGTTGAATCAAAGTTCAAAATCCAAAAATGAACTTAAATTTAATCCAGCTGACGATCTCCGATCCGGAATTGTGCGAGGACGAGCGACTGGTCACGGGCGGACTCCGATGCTTCTTGCTCAATGAAAACGATCGAGGTGAGCCGTCCGGAAATCACTCCACGAGGGCGCGCTATCTCGAATTGTCCACAGTTCTACTCATTGTGCTTGTTAGACCAGAGCCTAAAATATACGAGACACATTTACAAAAATAAATAAATAATTTCATTTTTCAGAGCTAACGGGCGGTCTTCGTCTGCCGGCCGAGGGCGCGCTCTTCCTGACCAACTATCGAGTCATCTTCAAGGGCCATCCCGTCGATCCGTACTGTGAGTGGGAAATATGCTATCTAATTCTCTTATATCTACCCATAAAGAAAAGCAAGGTGCTCCTGCACGAATATTCGTAAAATTAGCCTTTTTTCGCGTGGCTTTGAGGGGGCTTTGAAATTCATTCCTGCACTCAGTTCTTGGGAAGAACAATTGAAAATGAGAAAAATTCAGACGCGGACGAGACGGTGATCCGGTCGGCGCCCGTAATGTCGATTGTGAAGGAGAAGAACATGGACGACATTGGGGGAAGCTCGACGCTCTTGAGGGACATACCGAACAAGGTGAGAGTGTGGGGCAATACAATACAATTGGAATCGACGTGTCTTGCCGATAGATGATATACTTGCTTTAGCAATATGGCTATTTCATCCGTTGCCGTTGTGAGAACTATGTCGACGCGAAGGAGCTAACCTCTTGTAATGTAGCAGTAATAATTCACATTGAACCGTGATCGATTATTTTGCAATAAAACTTTCAAACCAAGCTCATTACAGACGGCCCGCACCCTTCACCACTGCATCCAGATCCGGACGTCGACGTTCGCCTGCATCACCGTCATCTTCGATGAAGAGGTGGGCAATCTGAATCGAAACTCGTCTGGTCTTTGATCTTTTATCCCTAATGTGTGGGCTAGTTTTCTAATGAATTTACATTGCAAACGCCCAAGCCCTTTTTTGCTGACTTTCACCTTGGACACGTGAGTATAAACAAGGCTACAAAACTAGTTTAGACGAGTTCAGTAACTTGATCATTGATCTTTGCAGGCGACTACCGACCGGATCGCGGAGTTCGCAGTGGCTCTCAAGGCCGTTCGTTGGCCGGTCCATCTGCCGTCCACGCTCATCTGCTACGCCAACCAGGCATATCTCTTTGCGGTGAGAATTAATCTAAAAATGCGGGAAATAGCGCATTAGTATCACAAAAAAAACCTATTCACAACATATTTTTTTCATCTGATTGCAGCGTCTGACGGCACTTTCATAGTTAGGGTGTCCTGAAGTTGGCCTTACCAACAGCTGCCATTGCCAGTGGGTCCCATCTAGAGTTGTAATACGACTGCAAAATCGTACGACATGGATACATTTTTCTTTTTACCTTTTCTGAATTTTCTCAAAAGACGTCATCTGATTTGCAGCATCTGACAACACTATCGTAGTGTTCCAATTAAAAAAAATTATTTCGACGATAACGACAATTTCCAGCATCTGCCGTCGACGGAGAAGCACGGGGGATCGTCGACGATGGGCGACCTCAAGCGGGCGATCACTCGACTGCCGAATAAGATGAGCACACCCTTCTCCACGCTCCTGCCCGATAATCGTGAGTTCATGGATGTAACTTTCTCAATGCCATGTACATCAGAGTCTGACCTCTTGATAATCGTAATCAGATCCGTAATCTATAATCGTAATCGTAAGTAAAATTTTTAAAAAAACCTTCTGAAATCAGATGATTACGTTGTTTTTTCACGATTAAGATAGAATAATATCGCGATATGGGCAGGTGGACTTACGGCGAATCAGTATACAAATTGTAGATTCGATCCGCAAGAAGGAGCACCTGCTGCGCGACATTCGATCGACCTCAATGGACACGGGAGGACACGAGGACTTCCTCGATATCACTGGTGAGATATCTCACATTTAAATGCTTAGCAATAAGTTTTACTGTGAAAACGCTGTTTTGCATTGATTACCTTTTTAGTATAACGTATGTCTAACATATTACCCTGGATACTAACGTTACCATTCCGATCCCAGGTCACCTCGTGCAGTCTCGTCTCTCCGACTACTCTGCCGATCTTCGACGTCTCAGATTCGACGCCGAGAGCGGCCTTCTGCGAGTGTCGAAGGCGAACAAGAACTACGAGCTGGTCGCGAGGTGAGATATTGTTGATCTTTGATCTCTGAACTTTGATCCCTCATGCTTTGTGTGTGTTTAGTGTTAGTGGGCTGTTAGTGTCATTACCAGTGCTGGTAAAATTTTGTAAGAGTTTAAAGTAGGGTTTATTCAGGTGATCTTTAAGAAATAAGCAAATTGCAGTTACCCCTCCGCAATCGTCGTCCCTTCAAGCACCGCCGACGAGATTCTGCCCAAAATTGCAAAGGTTTGTTGATCGAATTTCGAAAATGCGGTCAAAGAAAATCCCCCTCCGGTACCCATGCTGGCGCAAGAACCGAATCGATATCTTCGACTGGCAACTCCCTCGCTCTTCTTCTCTCTCTCCCTCTTGTCTTTGATCTCCCACTTTCATTTGCGGAACAGAGCTAGTGGTTATCAGCATTATCTTATCGATGGAGTAAATAACTAATGAGTAAAGGGAATTCCTTGCAGGGTTTCAAGTCGAATCGACTGCCGGTCGTGACGTGGACGCACGAGCGAGGAGCTATGCTCATCCGCGGCGCCGCCTTCTCCACGCCCAACGTGAGTTTGAGCAGACGACCGCGACGCGTCTGACGACCGCGACGCGTCTGAGTCTGATAAACCGCATATTTATTGTGCGGTTTTTCCTCAGCATTTTAGCACATTTGGCACCACATTCATGACACGTCTCAGCTCGAAACGCATAAGGAATTTACGACAAAAATAGCCAGCATTTCATCCTCTGGTATTCGAGAATGACCGGGAGGGAGGATGCGCATAGGGTGATTCGGAAGTGACGTCATCGATCAGTGACTTTGCAGGTCGTGAAACGGTTCAAGAAGCAGGCGAATCAGATATCGAAGGAGATTGGCAGTGACACGCTGTCGATGACTGGAGGAGGTGCGGTGAGGGTTTGAGGCTGGAGGAGAATACGATTGCGAGACTGTTTTGATTGCCGAAGTCTATCGCTGATTTTTGAGATGACTATTCTAAAATGTTGAAGTCATCCTCGCTTTTTGAAAGAGTGTATGAAAGCTATCGTTGATTTTTTAGTTTACATTAAAATTTTCGCCTGGAAAGGCCCATGCATTGCTTACGTTGGTCATTCAATTGTAACTGCAGGCACGCCCGCGTCTCTGCGCAAGCCCGCCCCGCTGACGCCTCTCATGAGCAGCGCCCATCAGGTGAGATGAGGCGAACGCGACGCGACCGCAACGCGGCACAATAAAAACTTGGAAACAGAGATCAAAGATCAATAATTTGCAGCAAGAGACGTACCTGCGGCGACTGGTCGCGTGCTCGCCGACCACCAATGGAGAGGTGAGCATTGAGCTTCTAGATTACAGTCCATTCCTCGAATCTTATAACTACAACTGACTAACTATAACTGACGTTTGATTTTATCATGGTAATCTGAACCGAACTGTCGAGGCCACTATGACAAAATATATGATGGAGAACCTAGATCATCTTAGGACCTAGATCATCTTATAAAGATCAAAGATCAACTAACTCGATTCAGGTGCTCTCTGGCTCCTTCTGCTCATCGTTCTCTCACTCGCAGGAGTCGCTCAAATCGTCCTGGACGGGCAGCGTTCTTCCCGTTCGTTATTTCATTTTTATAGAATGTTATTATTTTGTCAAATAGCTGCACCGAACACCTCAGAACATGAAATTGAGCAGGTCTTGGCGATTTCCAAATTGTATACATTTTGCCTATACATTTTCAAGCTATTAATCTGCTTGTTTTCCGAATCTCAACTTAAACCACTCCGGGGCCCTCAAATTGCCAGAACCCGATACACAACTTGCAAAATCTATCATTATTCAAAATTCTCATTGTATCCTGTAAATACGCATAAATATTTTAATTGTTATAAATAAATTACAGGGCAGCAACGGGGACAAATCGCGCAAGCCGAGCAGCACGGCCGCCAATTTCGTGCGCAGCAACACGGCCAGAGCGTCACTGAGACGTGAGTTGAAGAAAAATTGTCTGTGTTACGAATTCAGTAACTCAGACTGTTTTTCTTGACGTACTGTTGCTGCTATACTTGATTATTAACAGGCCTACGCGGAAGTAAAGAGACAATGTGTGAGAGAACTGTATCTGAAATCTTATAGAAGTATGGGTGCTGGTATACTTGCGGGACAAGGCGGATATTTTGAGTTGAGGAGAATCAGGGTGGTGGGAGAATACTGTAGCTGGATTGCGGGATGTTTTACGGTGGGAGTACGGAAGTTTGATTACCGTGCGAACAGGGTCATTGTTTTGGCGAACGGTAGGCGGGTTATTGTATGAGTATGATTGATATAGTGATAGTAGTGATGTCTTAGCTGTGTCTGTATGTTCAGCTGGATTTGTGTAGGTGTATCGTTATTGTTGGAGTAGCTACCGTATCTGAGCAATATCATGAATACGGTAGATGAGTCTCGGTACTATACACAGTTCTCTTCTTTCCAGTGAGTCAAGTGACGACTTCCATTCGCTCTTCCGAAGAGAGCGAAAATCGCTCGAGAAGTGGCCCTATTCCGCAGAGGAGCATGTACATTTTCGGCGAGAAGGTTTGATATTTGATCTTTGGTCTCTGATGTTTGATCTTTAAACTTTAAATTGCTCATTTCAGGGAGCGAACAAATTGCTGCGTCTGGACAAGAACATTGAGTTCATTCCCGTCCAGTTTCCCACCTCTCACGATGTTAAGGTTGGTTCATGGAAACTAGAGGAGCGTAGGATGAGTTTTACGGTCGAATGTGTCGAATGTGTCGACTTATAAGGGGACATGACGGCGCACCGGCGCCAGTGATTTACTATTCATGAAATGGATGGTCGCCGTCATACCTGGAGATGTGTAATTACGGTTGCTTGGTCAATAGGGCAAGTACTGTTGACTGTAGGTGAAAAAAAGAGTATATTGAAGGTTGAAGCAACGAGAAAGCGATGAAAGAACTATTCCCTTTTGTAGGAGTCATTCAAGCGCTTCCTCAAAGTGATGAAGCCGAGTGCCGGCTCGTCCTCTTACGGCGGCAAGGGATACCTCATTCAACTGGAGGAGACGCAGTGGCTCACACATGTAAGTGCACTTGCTTTTCTCGTTAGACTAAGGACCCCTAACCTTCATCATTTTATCTAGATCGTACACGAAAAGTGAATACATGATTAATGCCATTTGAATGGTAACTGTGATAATAAACACTTATTAAAGTGGATAAGAGGGTCGAAAAGATCAGAGATCATAAATCAGAGTTCAAAGATAAATCTTCACCAATTGCAGATCGGGCAACTGCTGCAGACTTCTTCCGTGATGGCCGCTCTTCTCTCGCACTACAATTCTTCCGTCGTACTGGCCATCGAAGACGGACGGTGAGAGAATGATCTTTGATCTTTGGCATCTGATCTTTGACCTTTGATTTTTTTCAGCCATAACTGATTGAAATTTGATCTCTTTACAGTGACGCGACGTGCCAATTCGCCTCGCTCGTCCAATTGATCGCCGATCCTCACTATAGAACGTTCGAGGGATTGCAGGTGGGCTAAATCTACTTAGAAAAAATGCAAATAGGCATATTGCTTCGTTAAAAAACAGTGACAAAATGGTGGCACAAAATATCAAATGACTCACTTTCTTGTGTGAACCAAAAAAAAGTACGATCAAAACGATTTGTAAATTTTAATGCAGGGTTTGCGTTCGTCAAGGATTTCGTTAGTTTACATTATTGTGATGTATAGTAGTTAGAAAGATGAGCTAGTGCACGTCAATCGTAGAATCTATCGTAGGTAGTCTATCTCAAGCTAGCAAACAAGGAAAAACAGCACTACCAGAGGAAACAATACAGTTAAGCATGTTGTATATGGCGCACACTTCCTTGTCAATCCTATCCAGCAAGGGGTCGTGCGGTACTAATGGGGGGTTGAACCGACCGCCTTGCAGCGTCTGATCAGCAAGGAATGGCTGGCGTTCGGGCATCGCTTCTCCTATCGATCCAATCACTCACTCGCCTCGCAGAAGAGCGGCTTCGCGCCCATCTTCATCATGTTCCTCGACTGCGTACACCAGGTGAGAACTTGGTGTGGCCTATGGCTACTGTGCCCATCATAGAAAGGCCATTAGTGCGGAGTTATCTTCAAGAATGATTAGAACGACTGTAGAATCCTCAGAGGTACTGTACAACTCATTATGTACAGCCTGGTACAGTCACACATTTTCTTGTGAATTAGAGGCAATAAATACACTCAAATAATCAATAATGGTTCAGTTGATGCGGCAGTATCCGTCGGCCTTCGAGTACAATGACTTCCTGCTGCGCTTCCTCGCCTACCACTCACAGGTAATGTGTTGCTCCAACCGTATCCTCAGATATCACCTTGGCTTGTCTACCGTACCCGGCAGCCTTGTTTGTACTGCACCTTTAGTAATTCTGTGGGATACGCAAGAATATTGTGATGGCGATATGGCGTGTCATTGTACTATTTTTTTCGGCAGTGCGCGGTAAAATACGGTGCGATACTGTAAGTAAGTAACTCGATTGCGAATTGTATTGGGATTTTAATTATTCTAGGAGAATCTAATGGGCATTGTACTAGGGGATACGGTAAGAAATTGTAAAGATAATTATGTTCAGTCCACCTTCTTCCGTACGTTCTTGCTCGATAGCGAATCGGAGAGATGTTGCGTCGAGAAGAATGTGCCCGATATGAACTACGGACACTGCATCTGGAGATTCATCAAGGTAATTTAATTACTAATTTTGTTAGATATATCCACAATTTGACTAGGGGTCTCCGGCTATTCCCTATCTATGTTCCTGATCACATCCAAGAGGGTCTAGTAGCACTTACAAATGAGACATTGGCAATCAGCAATTCAGAAATAATCAAGAAGAAGCAAGCAAATAAAACATTTCGTATTATGAGACAAGCGCGTATTGTCAAACCAGTAAAGGTATTTCCACGTCAAGCGATTTTGCGTCGTAAGACAACGCTAGATGGGCCCACTGGTAAGGCCAGCTGTTAGATAATACGATAATACTATTTAAATAACTATTTTGAGGAGCAGCAGTCTCGGTCGCCACTCTTCACCAACTTCGAGTACAATCACAACCACGACGAGGAACTCGAACCGAGGTGAGGGTCAAACATGAAATAGGCGGTATGAAGAATTGGGCGAAAAAAGGCATATAACAGTTTGGCCAATTTGTATTGTATTGTTTACGTGTGTATGATAAGTGGCTAGCAGAGACAAAATATATTTATTTTGTTAATTTATTATAAATATTTACAGGTGGTCGCTTCCCAATCTGCACGTGTGGTCGTACTACACGGAGGACTTCCTCGCTCACGGACCGCCTTACGATATCGGTGAGTGGGGAAATGAGTGGAACAGATATTTTGCAATGGCAAATGTGCTTTTGGTCATTGTATTATTCCGCCGCTGGGCTATCGCCAAAATAACACACAAAAATAACACACGAATCACGGAACTAATCCTTCTCAGATGCCTGTCTACGTGAGACTGCGAAGCAAGCAGAGGAACGTGCGCGTCTCACCGAATCAAAGACGACTGTGCAACCGGAGAAAGTGGTCCGTTATAGTCGATATATCGCCGATTTATTAGTTTTTTCCTCATTTTTTGCCTTATTATATCGTAAAAAAATTCAGAAATGTTTATAGTTTATTTTTTTTTGGACTTTTTTCACATTTTTTTGTTGAAATCCTAAAATTTTACAGGAAATCGCGCTGAGCTCGGCAGTGAGCAGCGATTTGGACGGGCAGAACGCATTCATTGTCGGACTGGAGCGACTGAGAGAGGTGAGCAATTTGCTATGACCGAACCGTAATCCGTCAAGGATAATTGTAACGTAATAATCAACTGTTCAGCATTGCCAATACGGTGAGTAGCGCACAATATATTCGCTAGCTCATTATTGATTATCTCTTTATCCAAACATGACGTACTTGCAACAGAATGACAATTTATACCGTTATATGCTGTGGATGCGTGCACACCGATCAAAAGAAAGCGCACAATGCGGAGCTTGCAACAGAGTGACAATTTATACCGTTATATGCTGTGGATGCGTGCACACCGATCAAAAGAAACTTGCCATGTTCCGCGCGTTGAAAAATACGCCGAGAACAGAACTACCTTTACCTTTACCTTTTAACATGACTTACTCGATTGCAGGTCTGCTCGTTGCAAGGTCGGGACGCGTTTGCCGATTCGTTCGCCGAGTGGAAACGACAAGTGGACGGATTGGACGAGGGCATTGAGGGATCGTGCATCGACGAGGTTTGATCTTTGATCGTTTAGCTCAAACTGGACTGATTAATCAGTGATCTTTCCGCAAAACGCTGAGCTTCTGAAGGACCAACTGGATTCATCGATCTTCAATTTTTGACAAAAATAGAACAGATTGATCGCTGATCTTTCATAAACCCTAATGATATCTGATTTGTTGACACAACACTAAGCGCGATAACCTCGAAAAAAGTGGAAATGATCTTTGATCTTTTGCAGCGTCTTCCTCGTCGTTCTCTGTGCACGCACACTCGTCGGGCGGTGATAAAGCATCTGATGAAGGGGAAGAATCCGATCACGTCCTCGTTCGCCGATCGATTCCCGTCGTCTGCAGTGTCGACGATGGCGCTCAGTCCGGCTTTTGAACAACCGGTAAGTGCACCGGCGTTCTACAGGGAGTGAGCGAGATAAGGGAAGAGAGGCAGAAACAATCGAGAGTGCGAAATTGGGAGAGCTTGCGAAAACTTCGCCGCGATCTCGTGATATTGGTCGAAAACGCTCATTTGCGGCAAAGAAGCGTTCCGTATGATATCTCACGGAAATGTCCAGTGATATTAGTCGGCTAGTCAAGTCGAGTTATCGACAGTTGAATGGACAGTTAGACAGTTCATGCTGGCATTGACTTATTCGATTTATAGGAGCCTGATGATCGACGGACGACTCTCGGCGAAAGTGGTCGAACCAACGGACTCACGCACGCGAGCAATGGAGAAATGGCGATGAAGGTCAGATTTGATCTTTGATCTTTGTGTTATATTCAAATTTGAGACTCCGTGCAAGTCTGTCTCTGTCGACTCCTCTGAGACGATCACAGCCGAGACACCCACTCCCATCGCTCAAGGTACGAACTGAAGTACTAAAGATACTAAAAGTACTTAAGATACGATGTAGTTGTATTGGTAATCCTATCGCTCAAGGTACGGAGGACTAAATGATATTGTATTATTAGACCTCGTGACCATGAGAACTACTATAGTGAAGATAAGATAGAATTGTAGTGGTGACATTGATTAGATCCTGATATTTGGTAGGATAGCTCAAGGTGAGGAAAGGGAGGAATGAATGATACACATTCCGAGACCTCGTGATAAGGACTACGGCGGAATTAATAAGGAGACGCTGAGTGATTCCTGTCATGGCGAGTAGTAGTAGATCTTGAGACTTCTAGGTGTGGCCAGAGTGTGAACAGGACGATAGAATTGTGTTGGTGACATTGATTAGACACTGATCTTTGTGCGTTGGGAGGATAATCCCATCGCTCAAGGTAGGGTAGGGGTAAATTATTAGAAATTGATACGATTCGGGAACGCCCGACGAGTAGGCCAGAGAGACGAGCAGCAGTGAACCATTCACGGTGCGGTAGGCAAGACGGCAGTATTGTAGGCAGGTAGGTAGGTAGGCACGATAAAATTGATGAGATTCAGTATTCTGTGTCGGGTAGTGGAAGAGACCGAGGAGAACTGCTCATCGAATGCGTTTCTGTAATATTATGTCAGCATCGATCAGTGAACTTTGCAATAGACTTACCGTAATAATAATCTAATTCCTAAAGGTCACTCGTCCTTCAACGGATTCACTCCCGTCTCCGTCGATGAGAACGCCTTCAAGACAAGCACTCCCATGTATTCGCCTGCCATCAGAAAAGTGAGGAAATATATCGTATCCTACCGTATCCTGGGATCGCTGTAGGTGCTTCGTTAGCGTTTATCACTCGCTCACTAAAACTTCAGTAATTTCTTGATAAATTAGGATGATTTGGGCTGGATGAAGTAAACACAAAACTTACCGTAGTTATTATTACCGTAACCTCATCTTAGGAGGATCTAGCGTACGCTCACTCTGGGCTGCTCTACAAGAAGGGAGCCACGTTCAAGTTCTGGAAGCTTCGCTGGTTCGTCCTTGATCAGAGAGGAATCAGGGTCAGTAATTATTATTTTCAATTATTTATTTTACTATTTGAGACTAAAAACTAAAAAAACCAGGTCCTTTTTGGTAATGTGAAACGATTCCACTTTTCCATTGTTCTTTTTCAATTAGTCAAACATCGACTAATCAATAATTCCTCCTCCACTTGTAGATGCTGTACTACGACTCTCCTCAAAACCCCCTGGTCAAGGGCGAAATTGAGCTGATGGACCTCGAATCGATCGATATCTCCACGAATGCCGGAGTACAGAAGAAGGGAGCAGCGGTGCTCGAGGTACAGTAAAATATCTCTGATTGATTCCCTAGATTGGATAATTGATTCCCTTTCGTTTCCTTGTTTATTTTTGCTGTATGACCCATATTATTTTCTTTTGTCCAAAAAAAAAAAGATGATGATGATGATGGGATACGGTGGGGGTACGGCAGGTTATGTAGGGCAGTGTTGGATAATGTACTTAGAGTTTGTATTTAGTAAACATGAATTTCAGATTCGAACATCCCGTCGCTCCTACTCGCTCATGGCCAATTCAATCGCAGAGGCCGAACAATGGAGAACGAAGATTGGAGAAGTGGTCTGAGACCTCCCCCGAGACCCCCCCCCCGCCATGAGAACGAACATATATTCTTGATTTCTTATGTACCTTGCTATGTTGCTAATTTTTGCCAATACAATTTACATAGATTTCTCTGCGTATTTATCAGTTATTCCACATTCTACAGAGCTTATATCTATTTATTTATTTAGCCAGCCCACTACATCCCATAGAGATTGTAGTTTGAGAGATCTAGAGATTATTTTTGCTAACATGTACGCCATTGTTTCCTATTGCTGATTCTTTAGGTAACTATGCGCTTTCCCCAATCTGCCTTTATCTTGAATCGAATCTCTCAGTTGTTGCATCTTCAAAACTGTACCCTATAATTTACATGATCTGGTCATTATTAATCAACGCATTTATTCCCTTTTCTTATTCGAGTAGTTTAAACCTCATGTGGTCATATAGTCCTTTGGTGTGTGCTTAGTGTGAATTCCCAATTATCGGTTATACTCACAATGCCCTCTAGTTCTTGAATGTGCCAAAAAAATTGCTGCAGCTGCCAGAAAAGTGATAAAGAATCGTTATTTCTGATCGTTTTTATTTGAGTGTTGTAATGTATATAAATGCAGTTATTCATGACCGCTTGATCATTATCAAGACTCCTTGGCGAGGAGCGAAATTAAGCTGATGGACCTCGAATCGATCGATATCTCCACGAATGCCGGAGTACAGAATAAAGGCACTGTGAGAATGGGATTGGATGGGAGTATGGTAGATATTAAATTCGAGATAAGCCTGATCAACAGCTTTATATACCTCGGAATAATGTTTTCTTTCGATCAAAGCTTAGCCATGGAAGTAAATAGGCGTATCGAAAGTACATGGAAGGGCTTTAAAAGATTCTGACCGAAATGTGGAAATGGGATACAAAGCAAGAGTTTGGAAAATGAGCATCGAGCCTGCTCTTTTATACGGCAGTGAAATTTAGATCGCGACAAAGAAGATCAGCAGTCGAATGATTGTAGCATAGCTGTAAAGAGAGATGATACTAGATTGAAAAGAGAGATACTGGAAAGGACAGGAGGAGTAGCGAGTGGCAGGCGATAAAAGTCCCCAGTGTCACGACTCCTAGTAGTCGAGTAGTATATTTTCGTTCTATTCAATATTTGTAAGCAATTGATAGAACATTTTAGAGCGCAGATTACATTTCCTGCTATTTCCAGCTTTCCCCTTATAAGACAACGGAACGATTGGCAATGATAGAAGACGGGGAATGGTCAAAGATAGTTATCGTATCGCGTTATTTTCCGTTCCACTCGTAGTTGACCTTTGACTACCGTTCGATGGGCGGAGTTAGGAAGAGGCCGGGAGGAGGCTTGTGATCTACCTGCTCTCCTCCGCCCTACCTCTTCCCTTCCTCTCTTTCTCTCTCTCTCTCTCAGACAATCAATACGCTAACCAGCACATTGAGTTTGCTGAGCATTTGAAGCGCACGATATGGAATGGTATCAGTTGGGGTAGAGCACGAGGATGTGATAGACCGACCCGAAGACCGAGAAAGGAGGGGATGAAATAGACAATCTATTTGGCAACAACCGGGCAAGAATGAGCCCAAGAAACCCTCGATTCGTGGAAATCTTGTATTATTCTGAGGCCCAGGCATTGATGCTTGATGCTTTCTCCATGACGTCGGCTCTACCCCGACGAGAGAATAATCAAGTAATTTGCCTCAAAATTCTCCATTTCAAAAATGTTCAGTGCTTTCGTCCATTCCGACAATTCGATCCGATCATGCATAGTGAGTCTTTACGAAACAGATGTCTCATATCAGATAACAATGATGGAACCTTGTGCACTCCCTGTCTCGCCTTTTGGCGAAATCATGTCACACCAAAGTGGGCGGAGCTTGCGGCCCCTAGTTATGCTTTTGGAAACTTTCTTCTGACCTGGATTGAGGATCTCAAGACGATCGACCGACGGGGCAATTTGAATTTCCAACATATCAACGTGAGAAAAAATAGGCACGAAGAAATCATTACTGAAAATACACTCAATTAAGGTTGATCCCATATCGAATGTGATTACATTCCCATAAAAATATATATTAATTTGGAATCTCCTCGTCACTTCGCATCGATATATGTAGAGAGCTAAGCCCGGGAAAACAAGAAAACTATTTTAATCCTTTTTGAATTTTTTTGTTGCTATTCTTTCAATTTTGACTGTCCCGTAGGGTTGCGCGTTCGGGATAAACGCTGCCGAGATCCCGAAGGCCCTTCTACCCTCTCCCGAGCACTTGAGGGAGGGACTGGCCTCTTCCCTTCCTCGGTAAGACCGACGGTAGGAGAAGAGAAGTCGGCAATACCAACTACTTCGGAATCACTGTCGGGATTTGTCCGATCCTCCTCTCCTTCTTTTTTCAAAACCAAAAAAAAGAATGGAGAGAGGGGAGGGAGGAGATGGGAAGGGGGGGGGGGTAGGTAAAAACCAGAAAGAGATCCCGGCACATCATTCCTACCCCTTCCGAGCGAGAGAGATGAGCGAGGGGAAGGGAAGAGGGGATCGGCAATCCGCTGATCCCGAACGTGCAACACTACTCTGCAGTTAATTGCTCGATTCTTACAGATTAGGCGAACGGAGTCAAATAATGATTCAACTGAGCCTAAAAGAACATGAAAAACTGTACTCACACGACGGAATCGTCCACAGTCGTTTGGAAAACTAGCCTTTCAATTTGAATCTTGCTAATGATCAAACGAATGGAACGTTCATGGAACGTCGTCTGACGTCTTATCAATTACAACCTGAACATGATAAAACAATCCGTTTCGGCGGAGCCACCAATGCATTTATTGAGGAGGTTCAAATAGAAATCCCCCTCCTCCAATCCACAATAATTGAATGAAAGAACCTGCGTAATATATCGACTGAATCAAATTTGCGCCAAGAACTGCTGCTGCCATCATAACGTATTTCGAATTTCCAACCTCTCGCCCATCGTGAAAACGCCTTGTTCCCATTCGGAGATGAAATTTCTCGTTGTTAGTAGCTCGATACGGGGCGGGCAAGGTGCTTTCGGGATCTTCGCTGTCTTCCCCTCCCCGAAACTCGATGGTGCACAAGAATGTGTTGTCCTGCACCAAATGTACTTGAAAATATATCAATCTCTGGTTCACTAAAAGAAATTATCATTACGCATACACTTCCCTACAAGATATCACACATTTCATTTCCATTGTCCAGTTCTGCAGATGACCATGTTGTTTATATTCGAAGCAATCTTGAGATACCGAAAATAATTTTAAAGCGCACCCGGATTATAATTGTTCTGACTCCCAATTCGTCAAAGTATTCCATGTCATCAAATCTCACGATCATATTCGGAAACATAGGTAGCTTGGTCAATATCCAACAGTCAATATGCTCCAATAAACGAGAACTGGCCTGAATTGAGAGTGTATTTCACATTTTAATGAAAGCTGCTGATCATTCTATTGTTTTCCGTATGTATTGTGCTCGTATTGTTTTCCGGAGGACTTTAGAAATAATTATTAAATTAATCGCTGACCCTTCTCATTTAATCGATTGTATCCCATCCGTCCGGATCACGAACTATACTGTCAAATATCATCCAGAGAAGCGCCCTTGGTAATTGTTCGACTGCGTGGATATCAGGATCAAGCGACTGGGTGTTCTCAGGTCGCTTGCTCTCTTGATGCACGCGGGTATCGATCTTGTGTTTTGACTAACCAGCCATCTGGAAAATAGAAATGCCACTAAACAACAGTCAAAAACAGTCAAAACCCGTCAAGACACTGATGGCTGATATGATACAGTTCTGTCCTTCAATCCTTACTATTTCTTCGTGTATTAAATTTATCTGAATATGATGAAATATGTCCGTGAACAAAATAAATGATGCCAATTAAATTTGTGTGGAATGTGTGAGAAAGGAGATCTGATAGCATTACGGAAGAAAGGAAAATAAATAAATAAATATATATATATATATATCATAGCTTAACAACCCAAGAACAAGGGATCTGTGACTGTGAGAATGAACTACAAGTGCCGAAACCGTAAAAAAACTAAATTATGGGAAATATTATCATTAGAAAAGTATTCCACCCAACACATTTATTATTTTGTTTAATATGCATTCATTTACGAATAAATAATTAATATGAATGGAAATAATACTACAGAGGACACCACACCAGGTGGTTATTGATTATAGATTGTATTTTAGTTCCGTTTCACAGTTTTGGGGGCCTGCCCTTGCATAGGAGATCATCTAAGCCGAAATGGACGATCCGGTTGATTCACGGGATGATCCGGCAGGGGTGCGGTCGCCACGATCCTTCTGAGGAACGATCTTCTCGAGAAGAGACATCTCCTGGAAAATCGAGAATTTAGAAAAAATAAATAAAATATATTGTAGGTAATTTATGATTGATTGCTCTGTTCACAAGAACGAACCATGCGCACATCACATCGCATAAACACATGATGTGTGCACGTGTGCATTAATCTAATGTAATCGCTCAACTCTAGGGATGTAAGGACTCGTTCCTCGGAATGAGTAATTTCGTTTCCAAAAGGACGTACCGATGCACTGATCTCAGCTCTTTGTGTGTCGAAGTAGATGATGACGTGATCATCTCTGGCCGTGAGGGTTTGCGCCGTTACGAGAGGTTCGTGGGAGAGAACACACTTGCAGTTGCGATCGACACGATTCTGTGGTTGTGTATTTCGATTAATTGTTTTTTTCCTTTTTTTTCAAAATTTTAAAAGAATTTCTATTTGAAACACAACAAACGCTCGCAATTTTTATTATCCTACAAATCAAGAAACAAGGCAAGTGATATGATAAAATAATAAACGTACGAATACGTAGAAGTGTTCGGCTCGAGGAACGTCTGGGGCGATTTTATTCCCCGTAATCTTCGCGTGAACCTCTTCGAGCCATCGTTGGAACAGAAATTCGCAGAGGTGCTCAACTGAAATTTCAGCATTTCGCGGTTATTTCAGTTCTATGCCCATATCTTAGACCGATAATGTCCCCTGTCAAACTCACTAGTAGTGTTGTATTGCGTGCGAATGAATCGAATCTTGAGGCACTCGGGAGGAACCTTTCTGAAATCGCCATCGTTTTTGCGCTAGAGTTCGAAATACGGGTCACTGTCCACTTTTTTCACACACTCTCTCGCAACTCGACTGATCTATGAGTTTAAAATGAGGAGACGGCGACCCGAATTGCGCACTCTAATCGCCATTGTATTTGCACCACCACCAATATATAGTCAGGCAATCTCTCATCCGCCCCCTTTCACCACCAACACATGCGCCCAGTGCTGCGATTGTCTGATGCTGTCCTCATTGCACATTGCCTCTCTCTCGACAGGCTTGAGAAAGCGAGATAGTGTGTGAACTGAAGAGAGTCAGACGAAGCACGCCACAACCACCACCCACTGTGTCAACCACGTGCTCTCCGGTGTTGCTCGGCAAACTCAAAATACAAACACAATCACAACATTTATCAGAGAGACAAACTGTGTGGCAACTAAGGCACTACGGAGTTATTGGCGAAGAAAGAGGATAGGAGGGTATTAAATGGCAAGCAGGAAAGATAGAGGTGGAAGCTAGGAGGGTGGAGAGGAGGAGGAGGGAGGGAGAGAGGGATCGACGGCTGACCTCGAAAGGAGAGAGGCCGAAGGACGGAGTTCAGCTTCGATTTCGTAGTTCTCCGGAAGACTCTCACAATCGTCCTCGTCTTCCTCCTCGACAGTACCACGGTCCAGTGGAGTGTCGATCTGTCTGCAAGTGAGGGGCCATTATTTTAGAGGCCTTTGATCAGTGCCGAAATTATATTGGTTAGAAAAGAGTATCTCTCGTAAAATAATGTTTAGCTTTTTTTAAAGAGTATCACTCGTAAAATACGGTTTAAACTTTTCAAACGAAGAATATGTGGTAACTGGTTGTTTATCTATTGTAGTTACGATGCCTATTATTTGCTATAGTTGATAAGATACTGGTTCTGTTGTACTACATATTCTGTAACAGCGTACTCGGGCGTGTTCGGTGTCACATCTCCGATCCATCGATGCAATCTCTCCTTGACTTGACCGGGATTAAGAGGAGGCAAGTCGACCGAGGGAGGAGCCGGAGTTTCCTGCGATCAAATATGCTCATCATTTCACCAGCAATTGCAACCCTCAACTTCCACGAGCTGAGCAATATAAACTCTCCCGTTGCCCGATATACCCATAGGGTTCCTTGACAATAATTACAATGAATTGCACTTTCTGGAGTTTTCGACACAGTTTACTGATATTGACCTCTTTCGTCTCCTTAGTCTCGGCTGACTCCTCTTCAACGATATCGGAGAGGGTGAGCTCGGAGGACGGAGGCGAGGAGGCCAATGAAAGAGTGCATGGAGTGCCCTGGTCAGTGTCCGTGTTTGCTGAAACATACTTTATTGTGTAATTGCTACACTATTGCTTAGCTTATTTTCATACTCGCTGATTTTGGTTAACCTTCCTTAATACAGTTAAAGTAACCACGAGAGCATTGCTTTGAAAGCAGCCCTGTCATATTCTTACAATGGCATTACTTAAGGTAAAGGTAAAGGTGCACGTCAAGCGATTTTACAGTCGTAAGACAACGCTAGGTGGGACCCACTGGTGAGGGCAGCTGTTAGACTTACACATATCGTCCATGATATCCTTGAGTGTGACTCGTCTTCCGATTCTCTCCACTTCTTCGCCCGCATCGTACACAGCAGTCGTGCAACGACGCCCGCGAGTGAGCGGTTGCTGGATTATTAATCATTTAATTAATTTTTAATTTTTAAATATAATTAGTTAATTACCTTGCTCTTCTCATAATAGACCATCTCCTCTCCATTCTTCATCTGAGAGTACCAAGTAGTTGCCTCTCCCATATCGAACTGTTCCGGATCCTCGAGTGTGGCCTTTATCTGCAATCGATACTCGTCGCAAAAGTTGCGTACATACATTTTTTAAAATCACTTTACACACCCCTACTCTTGTGCAGCGGATGAACATGACAATGTGTCTCAATATTATACCTACGGCCGGTCTCTAGTTACTCGCAACGACAATCCTTATAGTTTGTTTGTCCTAACGGTACCGTTGTTTTAGAATGCGCTATTCATTCTCTATGTTTCCTGTCATACTGACCTTAACGGATCAAAACACCACTACCGCATCGCCAACCATAGCAGTAAACATGGAGTATCGCAAATCTATTTGATCCATCACAACAATATTTCCTACAGCGTCCTGTATACTTACATCTGCTAGCCCTCCGACGCGTAACTCGTTGATCTCTCGGATGTGCATTCGCGTCTCGTCGCTCCTCAACATATTTTTTTTAAACGGTGAATTAAATTAAAACATGGTTTATGAGACGAAAAGATTAGAAAGACTGCTAGTTTTGAGACTAGATAATGGAAACTTCCTAAAGAAATGCGGCTGGATGTTTAAATGAAGATTAGCTGCTTACATGTACTTGTCCCTCTCATCGTGATCATCTTTTAACAGATCAGGGAATACTCCATCCTGTAGCTTCTCAGTGTAGAGACCCTCAGCATCGTCTTCTTCATTCACCATCTGAATGTTGATAAAAAAATTAATTTGAAATATTCATTGAAGCGTTATTTAAAAGTCAATCCCAAAGTTGTTAGCAAATAGTTCGGCTTCAGTACTCCTCAAACCTCCGTCATTAGAGTACCCCCATTCATCTAACCCCTATCATGGATATCGTAAGTACAATATGACTAAACATCAGTGCCTTCACAGCAGCAACAGAAAATTCATTGTATCTCGACCTACTTTAGCATAACCCTTTTTTCTCTGATATTGTAGTGCGCAAATGGTTCCCAAATCGATCTGCTACCGTTCTCTGTCACCGTAACCGATTCCCTCCTTCCACCTTCCGAACTCACCCCCATCTCCGCCAGCATATCGTCGATGCTCACAATGGAGATGACGTCGTCTTCGTCGAAAATCACCTGCAATGGACGGAAATTATAAAAAAATATCGCTCGTTTTTAGAGAAATTTACTGATTACAACCTGTTTTATATTAAATTAAATTCAATTTTTCATTGTTTCAATGTGTTTTTCTTACCCTAGAGCATGATCGCGCGTGAATCAAATAGTGAAATGAATAAATGTATATAATACCTCATCATCGATATCGTCCTCTTGCGGCTGATCGGGATTGTCCACTGCTTGCTGCCATGTGCCGCCCTGGAAGTACGGTAAAGGTAAAGGTGTATCCACGTCAAGCGATTTTACGTCGTAAGACAACGCTAGGTGGGACCCACTGGTAAGGCCAGCTGTTAGACGGACTACATACCCGGCTGTCCAATGCTTTTTCGGGTAGCCTTAGCCTTTCGCAACCGAGGTCACTACCAACCACTGGAAGTACAGGTTGCATTATTTATTCACAAAAATTGATCAAGTTTACATCCTGTCTACTTGTTAAGTAACGTTTGATTGCACTCAGTGGTCTATCTTTCCACTTCCGTAATTCTCTCTCAACTAACGCAGCACTACCGTACACTTACGATGTCGACTACCGTATCACTATGCTACACTCGCTCTATCCGTGCCGTGCCGACTATCGTAACTCTACCAAACTGATACCTTAGTTTTACCGTAACCCAACCTCCGAACAGTGCCGACGAAATAGAAGGAGACGCACCTCTCTCTTTAGACCTCTCTGACGAAAAGAAAGGGGCGAATGAGGGGGTCGTCTTTCCCTTTTTCGTCTAGACTGATTGCAGCATACCAACCGTACCTCTGCTTTTTCGATCTACGGTATATCGACTTTGCCGGCCGTACCTTTAGTACGGTATCGTATTTTAACTATGATCTCTCCGTAACTATGATAATCTATTTATAGACTAATGTAAACTATGATCTCTCCGTAACTATGATAATCTATTTATAGACTAATGTAACCCGAACATACAGCTGGCCTTACCAGTGGGTCCCACCTAGCGTTGTCTTACGACGTAAAATCGCTTGACGTGGATGCACCTTTACCTTTTTTTACCCGAACATATCTTTCCCTATCAATTGCCGTGACACAGTCGTTTTATCGACTACCGTACCCCTCGTACCTTTCCGTTCGGCATCAATTCCGCGAATTGCTCCACGACGTCGGGATAGGGCGGATTTGTGTTTTCTCGAGGATCAAACAGAGGAACTTGACCGGGCTGGACATCCGGATTGGCGATCCCAACTGCGGGCATCCCTGAGAATACGGCAAAACGTTTTTAATCGATTTAATCCGATATGTATTAATATTGCAACTGTTGATAGATGATTCGTATAATGTGCGATACCTTGCGGATCGAGGGCCACGATGACACTGGGCTGCCCTCTCTCCTTGATCTCTGCACTCCTCATCGGCACTTCCTTTGATGTCTGGACGAGGAAGGCTCGCGCGTCCAGCATTTCGAGCTGCAATTTACCAAATAGCGATTTATTACCGAATTTAAATTTCAATATCGACGAAGACTGCTCATCTAGCGAGATTTCCTGTGGCCATTCTGATCAGCAGCGTAGATCTGTGTTCCTATTTAGTGAGCCTCATTTCGCGCAGAGCCCCATCCAATATCGACAGTTCAATACTCTCGAATTTGTGGTTCTGTATTTGAAATATCCACCTCTTCCATGTTATCCTGGTCGATATCTGCATCCAGTCTGATGCCCTCGCAGTCCGATTCGTCAGAATCACCCGAGTCCTCTGACGAATCTCTCGATTTCGCGTCGTCGTCGTTGTTCCCTCCTGAAGGCTTCGTCGACGTCGATCCATTGTTCTGCTTACTCTGTTTCTGAAGAAAAATTTCACTATTGTATATGTTTTCGCGTATTTCTGCAAGTAAAGTGAAAATTTATCCATTAAAGACTTTAAACTTTCAAAAAATATCAGCGAAAGTTCCAATCTAAAGGCTAAATACCTCATTTAACAGCGGGCTGGTCGTATCTCTGGACGTCTTTGAGTACGTTTCCGTCGCTTCGCTATCAAAGATTCGATCAAGGGCGGCGATATTCGCTCCGAGACGACCTTAATCAGTCAACTGGTGCTGCAGTACAAACATGAATGTGATTTTTTTTCGCTTCAAAAAGTCACGCTTGCGAAGTAACAAGTATGATTCGCGCGCTTTCTGCCTTGAATGGAGCCCATTGTACGCCGTCGTGTGTGCCGAGAATCGGCCAGTTATATGCCATCATAATTGTGCAAATTTTTTATTCAGGTGTCGCACGATGCAGGAGAAGGAATTTTTCAGTAAATTTCGTCATCTTCGTCAAATCGTCATCTTCTCGTTTCATCAATCACATCCTCCTTATTTAAAAAAAAAGCTTTTTTATCAATTGCGTAAAGGTACAGAGGAACTCACTGCTCTTCAGCTTCAGATACGCCTTCTGTGCTTGCATGTACAGTCTCTTCTCGTAGGGACCCATCTGGGAAATAATTAATTAATAAATTAATATTATTTTAAATTTAAGAAATTAAATATTAATTAATTACCAATTTCGGGTCGAGATCTCCAGCGTGGAACCAGGGCGGCGTCTTCCTTCCTTCCTCGTCCAGTTCCATGGGCGAGGTTGTTCCTTCAATATTAAACTCGTTTGAAAAATTCCAGAAAATGCTAAGAAAAAATGTCGATTGGTTTCATGGCTACGAGTATATCTCACTTCTCGAGTCCAGCAGAGCGGGCGGAGTGGGAGCATCCTTGTCGAACGGATCGTACGCATCGACTGGTTGGTCTGAAAATATTTAGAACTAATATTTAATTTAATTTTTGTATTCAATTTTATGATATATATGCTACTCTACATGAGAAATTCAATAGGAAACTTTCCATAATTGTTCGGTGATATTGATGTACTGCTCCCGTACTATCCGTAATATCATCGCAACCACCTAGTTCACTCACCCATCTTCTCCTCCTCCTCTCCTCCGTCCGCGAAAGTGACCACGGATGAGAGTGTATCGTCTCCATCCTGATTCGCGAGAGTGAGCATCGTTTCGTACTTTTGCCGGTCCGGGAAGATCTGCAAGATTGATCTTTGGTCTTTGAAATGTGATCTTTGATCTTAATCATTCACGAGGTGGAGCTACGGGGCCAGTCTGCGCCTAACCTCTAAGGAAACATAAATACTATAGGAAAGGTGTATCCACGTCTAGCACTTTGACAGGCGTAAGACTAGATGGGACCCTCTGGAAAACCCAGCTGAAAGCTGTTAGTAAACATAAAAAGTTATAGAAAAAACGTACCCGCTTGATCAGCTCATCGAAGTTCGTGTCGTGCCGAAGACTTCGTTTAGAGACGAGCTTGGCCCTGGAAACAAAATAATTAATTTGCTATTGTTTTATTTATTTCAACTGGTAACGCCAATTTTCTCATCTCCGATGGATTCATTTCGTTTTATAAAAATCAGCGCATTTGCAAGATGTAAATTCTCAATGGCACACTGCGGGAGAATCCCTTAATGGAGAGAGACAGATGTTGGAGAAACATTTAGGAGGAGGAGGATGAGGTAGAAAAAGATGAAGTATTTTCGATTACCTGCATGTCGGACACTCTTTGTTTCCTTTCAGCAAGGCCATCGAAATGCAATCGGAGCAGAAACGGTGGAGACACTCCTGGAATGATTGTTTTTATTATCTCTACACAAAACAATCTCCTGAACCATGCTCATTCTATTAACGATTACGACTGATTAGCGGTCAAAACCAAGTACATGCCAACCATAACTCAGCAATCGGCGAGAGATAGCTGACGTATATCGCTATTTTTTGAGTGGATGTCTCACCATTACTAGTATGACCCTAATTATTTACGAGAATACCATCTGTTATCTCCCCCGAGTCGCAGCTATCTCGACTTCACTATTGAAGTCACGAGATAATAGTCAGTTTATTCAAACCATTTGCCGCCTCGGTGTGATGTTTTTTTATGGTAGTCAGCGAAACCGTTTTCTCAGGAAATGTACAGTGATTGGGGCAGGAACAGTTTCGCAATCATCAGTTTATAGTCAAAAATATACCTTTGAAGTCATCGTATTCGTGAGTATATCCAGACAGATCGGACATGTCAACTCGGTCGAGAGAATCTTCGTGTTCATTACGATGCGGCGACCATGGACGAGAGGAACCACCTTGCGGGTCTGGAAATATACTGAATGGACAAGGGTCAACCACTACTCAAGGCACAGGATGGATCTTTGATATTAAAGAAGCGAATTAGATCCAATTTACTGGTCTGATATTAATTTGTTTTTATTTTGTAAAAAGTATCGCCCCCCTGCTCTTCTAACGGCATTTGTGTGCTCGAAATTGACGAATGTTCAAGAACCAATTTTAAGTGTGACGGACTATTAAGTTAGCCATTCGCGGACTTTACTGGCTCTTATCGTCGTTATCAGCGCTATCAAAGGAAAGGGGAACGAGAAAAGGACTAGCGGAACCATCGTATCGCTAACATCGGAAACGAGAAAAATCGATCATTTGATCTGAACTATTACAAAAAAATATAGTGAAAATCTGAAGTAAAATTTGAGAACAATTCTAGGTTAATAAATAGTAGAAATATGCGTACCCTGTCATAGTCGGTGAGGACGAGTTCACTGTCGTTCTCTGCCTCTCCGTCACTGTTTAACTCGTCCCGTGCTGAATAGATTCGCAAATTAACTGTTCCATTACTATACTACTTCCCTGATTAAGCCAAAACAATAGAAAAATATCGTTCATTAATGAAGCGGTTGATTTGCATGTTTTTTTTTTTTTTAAAAAAAAAATGGCGAATTTTCGGACAATACGACATTGAGTATTACTACTTTGTTGTTTTCGAAGTTCCTTCAAACATTCCCTTTATAATTTTCGTGAGAGAATTCGCCCTTCCCATAATCATAATTAAATTGCAGAGGCCATGAAATTTCGCTGTCTCCAAACGAATGGAGCGCCTAATTGTCACGCTTGCTGTCAAAACACTAATACGGTTGAACATTATTAACAAATTGATAATAGACTCACCCTTGGGCTGTTGTGCCATTGCTGCTGATACAGGGACGAATGAAGTCGAGAAAATGGATGAAGAAGCACTACAAGGAAGGAGTAGAGAAGGAAAGGCGCGCGGGCTACTCTCCCCTCTTCACTCTCCTCTTCTCTCTCTCTCTCTCTCGCTGACCCCCAAGCCGAGTAGAGTCCACGTTTGTCCACTCGAGTGAGAGAGACAGGCGGAGAGGGTGAGAGCGCAGCTCTCTCTCTCTCTTCTCCACACTCTCTCGAGCTGCGTATCGTTAACCGATCAATGTGCAATGCGCGCTCCCCTCTTGACGAGCAAAGAGGGGAGCCAAGGGAGGTGGAGCGGGGGCGATAATCGCGCGCCAATCGCGTTCGGTCATTGACCGGCTCCGGATGAGTGGTTCCGGTAACCGGCTCTTGGCAAGTAGCCAAGTTCAGTGGTATCTCAATATTCATAATTTTTTTCGTCCAAAAAAGGCGTTCAATTAAAAATGATAAGCATGTTAGTGGCAAACTTGCTATTTTACTTGCCAAAACGGACAAAAATGTGTTTCGAGCGAAGTTAGAGAGGAATGATGAATAGCAGGGTAATATAATAACTGAATGAATAATAATTTCAATTAGCATCTAAATTTACGAGTGCATACATGGCCTCCCAATATTAGAGAGATGCTCACAACCGAATGGGCGATATTACATTGAGTGAATCGCAAATCGATTTGGTGCAAATTGGAATTTACGTGACTAAAGTATGATGCATATTTGTTCTTTTCGATGACACGGTGATTGTCAGCGAGAATCGAGAGGGAAGACATCACAGAATTGATCATACTTCAACGACAATAGCGAACACATCCAATAAAATGCCACATTTGGCGAGGAATCAACAAAGCATACTTACAATTCTGGGTATTGTTCCCCTGAGCGTTCGAGGAAGAAATTAAGCGAAAATCGGCGATATTACGACGAGTTCATCGCAAATCACCAGGCAATAAAATGCACATCTTGAAGTTAGATCTCACTTCTCTTCGATTCAGAGGAGATTCGCCCACTTTCCGAGTGCATTGTCGACTCGATAACTGCCCGTTCCCTCCCGACTTCTCTCCAGTCTCAAAGGTGAAACTTTTGATCGATTATTTTATCGAGTTGTTGAATTTGAAGCAAGAAGTAGGTGGATTCGAGTATTACAAGCGGTGGTGAGAACGTAAGGAAGGAAAGTAGGAGTTTTCGGGCAATTACTGACGCGAGTAGCCCCAGTTAGAGTAATATATATATATATATATATATATATCTTGGGATAGGCGTAAACGGAATATGAGCATATGAGTTCAAATCACCATAATCCATCAGCCATGATAAAAAGGGAAACTATTCAAACAGTCCGGAAGTTTAGAAGTGAGAAGGAAAGTTGACTAGTCCCTTGAAAAAGAGCAGAGCAAGCTGTGCCAACTACATCTGAGAGAACGAGGACGCCTCAGGAAAATTCTCTGCTCCTCACGCTTCTTTTCTTGCCTGGGATGGCAAGTCCTACCTAGAATGAATGTGCTAATTACGTGGCCTCGCGCATTTGATGCAATATTTTCTTCCATATCTTAGTTGATCGTCACGATAGAATGGCGCAAAAGCGTGAAAATATCAGTGCTAGATCGGTGAATAAGAAAGCCGATTCCCTTGCAGAATGGACAAATACGTCGTGATTATTGAAAATACTATCATAAACAAAAGGGCTGAAAAAGGACTGATTGTACTGCAAAGGCTGAATATACTGTCATTTTATCTTACGAATTGGTTGTGGATCAGTAAATAATAAGGTAAATTATCTTCAGCACAGCGGACAAACACGGCATGATCCTTCTTGTAATATCAGGCTCTCAGGCTGCACCCTAAATTGCTCTAGAAATACCAAAATGGATCAAAATTGCATAACAAATAAATTTATAAAATTCATATATTTTCTGCTCAGAGTAAGGGACAAATACGGCTCGATTTTTCTCGAATTACTTTAAAGATGAAAATAATTAAAAACCAAAATATACATTTTTGAAAAGATTTGTCTTCAGGAAAATGGATAAATACGGCGTGATCCTTCTCGTACTCGCTGTCGTCGGAGTGTCCATTGCCATTCTCTTCTTCCTCTCGTCCGTTGAGGTACGGAGGATACGATACATTACTGTGAGCAATCTTGAAATACGGGTGAGCTACGGTAGGGATGTCAGGAGTTTGAAGAGGGGTTTCTATAACCACTCGTAGAGATTGAATTACGGAACAGATTTCTTATTATGTATACTTGAACGGGTCGGGGTATAGGAAGGATAAGTGGAACAACGTTATTACTACTGAATGGAATCATATTGGGTTCGTGTAGAGCAGGAATGCAATGGCTAAATTGTTCTTCCTCACTACTGTTGTGGTACTGATCATTCCCCGAAAGTAAAGAAGACCCCAGGGACACTGTAGGAACAGGTACCTTAACCAAGGTTTCGACTATCGAGGAACATGAAAACCGATAATTTAACATCCGTGTAGTATTACCCTACTTCAGTGCTTGCTTATCCAGTCACCGCATCTCCCGATCTTCGGTCTCCTTAGTGTTTTCGTTCAAAACATTCATCACGGATTCGGGTCCAATCCTAGGACGTCCTCACAGGCATTACCCATTAATCCACAGGGGGGATGTTGAGAGTGAGCACGCGTCCACACAACACCGTAATCTTCTGGTATGATGACATGTTCTCGTCTCCACATTTCGCATTATCTCTCGTCAGTTAGAGGAGCCAGAGAGCATGGCGAAATGAGAGAATCGGACGATTGCTCGATTAAATTTTGCTTCTTTCAGAGAACCGGCCGTCTGACCAAGCCGACCGAGTGATGAGCAAGATAATGCCGACGATATCGCCAATCATCTCCTAGTTTTTAGTCCCCGTTCTCCGTCTCACTAATAAAGTTAGCGACTCGAGGCAATGGCCAGACTTTCTTCTCACATTTCGCATCTAATTAGACCGAGACTGCTCAGTTCGAGCGAACTTCTACGTTGTCTGCCTATCTCAATTTCACCTGCTCTCTCGCTCACACTGATTGGAAAGAGATCAGACGGAATTGAGAGGAAGCCATTCGGACGGGTAAAGAGAGAGTGAACCAAATTACACAGGAGAGCAGCATTCATTCTCTTCCTCTATCTATTCTTATCTCCTCTCTCTTCTCCTCTCTTTCTTCTGTCTGGAAGCTAGTGAAACAACGGATGGGAGAGATGGGAATAAGATCACGCGCTCCGTTTTCATCACATTTCGATACTTTCTTGATAAACTCCAAACCGCATACGTCTCACTGTATCGTATCTTACTGTGTATCTGTGTTTCTTACTTATTTTGTAATCCACATTGAGATCAGTTTTTATGGTATCTCATGATTTTGACTCTTCTCCGTCAACGTACACTCTGCTCCACGTACACTCTGCTTTACTGATCTATCGTAATCACCGCACCTACTCTAACTGTCCTCTAATTGCGCAAGAATGCGCAAGTGCGCACTCGCAATTTAGATTGTCCGGATGCCAAGTTTTCCTACAAGGAACTAGTCTGTCTACGGGGGTATCTATTCCCGTCTCCGTCTCCCCTTCTCTAGTCTCATCCGCTGCTTCTGCTGCTGCTGTCACTTCACGTTTGCGTCTCTCTTTCAACAGGTGGTCATAATGGCCCGACTCTCCTCGTGCCGAGCGGTCTCTCGCACTGTCTCATCACTGAGGGATTGGGGAGGAAGGGGAGGGGTTTACTCGAGAAAGAGAAGAGGGAAGAGGAGGGAAATCACTTGATCCGTAATGTAGTTCTAAGACACCGTCTGACTTCTCAAATGTCGCTGTTTTCTGATAGTCTTTTCTCAAGGTCTCCTTCTTTTCTGTTGTGAGGGTGTCCCGCCACTCGTGGGATCATTACCAGTATCGTGAGAACGTTTCCCCCCGATTTTCACGTGTTTGCTTTCCGTTTTCTGGCGTTGATTATCAAAACATTACGGTTATTTTTTGCCGGTTCTGTCATTTACTCGGATAGAAAACTCGAGACATTATGGAAGGTGATGAGAGTCCCTACGGGCACGACTAGACATAATCCGATATCTCCACCCATTTGCGACCGGTCATTCTCCTCAGTCAGTCGGCTATAACACATCGTTGAGGTCTCTTTATGTATTTTACAACCTTATAAGACTCGAGTTCAAAGAATGTTGCGCGAGCCAACATCACGTCTCACATTTACGATCGGTCATTCTCCCTAGTCATTTATGAGCCGTAAAGTCTCCTCATTTATTTTATAACCTCATAAAATTGAAGCTCAAAGAATGTTTCCTTCACTTTACATGCAACAACTTCATTTCAACCACGACCGCTGGCACCCCAATTTCCCCTATTTTCTCGGACCAACGCCAGTCCGACCTAGTAAGCAATGTTGCTTTGTGAGAGCGTGAGAGTCAACAACACCTTTTTGTAGTCAACTTTAACCGGCCCACGGGCAGGGCTAATAGATGCACACAATTCAATATCTATAAGAATCGGAGCTATGACTAGTTCCGTTCCTTGGATGGTTCACACGTGAATCTGCTAGGCTATGCTGCCCATCGTTTCCTCCTGTAGGTCCATTGCCTAATGTCATGAGAGATCTACAAATTTATCTGTATTTTTGCTCTCGACAAAGGCAGATGTCTAGTAGGTTCCTTGTTCGCTGACATTTCTTGAATCCATTTCTTCCCTACCGGATGTTGTGTCCTGCGCATCCCACTGTTCTCATAGCCATGTTGGCACAGAACCCCTCTCCTGTAAACATCTCCGCTTAATTCGCTAAAGGACTTGTCGCCTTTCTTGCCTCTCCCAGGAACAGAGATACTGACACAATTTGGTGGCTATTCAATCCCGCTTCCTCCTATCTAAGTGAATCGCGAGAACGCGACTTTGTTCTTTTCGCCGGCTTTCGGCCGCGGAATCGCGAGTTGGATTACTTACCTCCCTTGCGTTACCTATATTATTCATTCTTGCAGGCAAATCATAGAATCAGAGACCCCCACTGACCTACATGTTCACCTCCTTCCTGGGAAAATTGAGCTCAGAGCAAAGTTCATTCACCATTGTTCGTTCTGGCAACTCATTGAGCCTGGATAAGTGTCTGCGCGCACGCAAGAGTTTCGCGTTGTTCATTCATCTACTTTTTCAATTGTGTTGAGACCGTGTGCTAATAATAATTTTTATGACCCTGAGAAACCCACATAACCAAGAACGCCAATGGAGTATTTTTAGATTAACGTTTCCCAATTTATAACATTCCCACTTTCAATTCTTAGCCTATGTATTCTTCTGTTCCTTCCTACTAACCTCTCAAGTTTTTCTATCAAGACATTTGAATTGCGGACTATCACATATTCGCTCATTAACCAGTGCAACCAGCAGTTGTCTATTCCAAACTCCTCCAGTCCTTATTTCAAACTATTTCGAAATATTTTCCGTGGGAATATGGTGATGAATTATCACTCATTAACTTATGCAACCCAATAATTTCCCGTCCCTGCTCCCTCTCCTCCTCCACAAGCCCTTCTTCCTCCCAGTCGTACGTGTGTGTGTGTGCGAGTGTGACAACTGGCTCCTTTCTCCGTTGTTCTTCCATCTCCCTCCTCCTCCCTATCTCCTCTGATTCCCGCACCACACCCATTCTCTACACCCATTCTCATTTACAGCCTCCTCTCCTCCCTTCTGTCCCCTTCATCTCGACGACAAAGAGGAGTGGAGCAGACGGGCCGTCGACATCATCAGCATCATTCCCGGGGCTGAGGTGAGAAACGTGCGGTCGTTCGGGGGCTGACTGAGTCGCGTCCGCGAACTCAAGCCGTAGATTAGGCGAGCGCGCGATGTAATGAATAGCAAAGTGGCCACCGCCGTCAAGACACATGGCCTCTAGCATAATTGAAATGCATTCGTTGTGCGAGACGAACTGAATATGCGGAAGAAGCGACAATTCAATGGACAAATCTACTTACTTTTTTCGAAAATTTAGTAACACCACAATAACACCTTACCATGAAGGTTTCCCATTCTCAAGATATTCTTTGGTTTTAGACGAACGTGAGGTGTGGAAGATATAGTAAGTCTATAGACAAATCTGAAAACATATGTTAGAACAATGGTTACAGGTTCCCACTGGGAATCTGAAAGATAGTCTTGTTGGTTTTGAGACGAAATTATATGCGGAAGCGGAGCGAACCTACGTGGCCTCGACAGCATTACACACAGCTGCGCTTCCTAGAGGAGTCGCTTGTCTACGCGGGGTCCAGAGAACAGGAGGCCAGGATTAGCTCACTGACGAATGGCCGGCAAAATTGGAGGAGATTAATGAGAGGATCTGGGGCGAATTGAGGGCATCTGATCTGATCAAGATTATGATAAATTCATAATTCCCTAAGGACCATGTGCTCATATTTTCTAAAGTATTAACATTTAGTTGTTTTCCTACCGGCAGTACAATATGTTGCATAATGCAGTACTCAAGAAGTGCTAATCACTGCATTATGGCTTTAAGAATCAATGGTTTTTTTCTTCCTAAATTGATCACATTGAATACAAACATACGCATAACCATCAGTCAATTAAGGTATGCGATGCGGTGGACCTCGTCTACCGTACTCGATGTTCGGCTGCTGCTCATTTCTCGTGCTGATCGCGATGATGAGCGGTGGCGCGCGAGGCGACTGCGCTCTTCGATGCGACGCATACCGACCGTAAGTTGACATATATTACTTATTTCCATTCTCATAATCGTTCCACCTAATTGTTTGCATTGATCATTGTAATCGGCGTTTCGGCCAGCTGAAATTCGTGAAGAATTATTGTCATAGATTCCCTTGCATACCAGCTGATTGAATCTACATGGGAATTACGAATTACCCATACGTTTTAGGGGAATGCGCAATTGAAGCCACTAGTCAGTGTTTTATGAAGATACCCATAGTATTGAGGTCAATCATGATGCCTCTGTCAACATGTCAACATCTAACTAATTCATGTCAATAAATGATCGGAATCAGCTCGAACAGAGCAGTGTAAGAGAACGACTTAGGGACGACCAATTGTTCTGCCTCCTCTCATCCGAATGTTGAAGCAGTGAAAGAGAGAGAGAGGGAGAAGGGAGATTAATTGCCGTCAAGACCCGAGTCGAACTGAGAGTGATCGAGACGATAGAAACGCTGCGCTTTTTTGCTTCCTACTCATCGTTTTGCTGATCGCAAATCGATATTGTTGGGGAAGTGAAGTGCAAATATCTGAACAAATTTAAATTACTCAATATTCAGTCCTTTGAATTAACCAGTAGGCTAGACGTGCAGAGGTTGTGCTTCTGTTTTCCTGAACCTATATGAAATTGTTCAGCAAGATCGTAGAAGTTCAAAATAACGACAACAATTACATATTAACATATTAATTTCCATTTCACCCGGAAATTGGGACCTATTGGAAGCAAATCTAAGTAAAATATCTTTCAGGTATCTATGCATTTCACGGACAGCATATTCAGCGAAAATCGAGATGCGGATACGAACAGAGATCAAGAAAAGGTGAGAAGTATCGAGAGAGCGAGGAAGGGAAGAGGTTGGGGCGAGGAGGGCAGGTTGATCTAACGCCTCCTCCCGGCCTCTTCCTAAATCCGCCCATCGAACGGTAGTCAAAGGTCAACTACGAGTGGAAAATAATTTCACGATAGTTCCAAATTATGAATATAATGGGCTATTTAGCTAGTATTCTCTGTTTGGATTTAGAAATAAGACTTTGTTTTTTAAATAAGATTGGTGATGAACAACATGCGACATAGATTCGTCAATATTTTTCTATCAGCTGTTGTGAAACTCATTCGATCTTATTGAGTTAACGTTGCATTCTACATTAAAACCAATATCAAACCAAGTTATCCTTCTCCACACAAATATCGACAAATTATACATATCATCATGCGATATAGTTGCTGTTGTCTTGATCATTCCCATCAAGCCTAATACTTGTTATATGCAGGTTCTCTGTTTGCCTCTCCGACCCGAGCAACCGCTTCTTTCGAGTGAATCTGGAGGATGCCGACGACACACCCGAGTCAGTATTTTGATTTTATAAATCAATTATGAAAGGTTCCATGTGTCAATCTAAGTTTACTCGGCATGAGTGATTCTAACGAAAATATTGTCTAGTTTTTAGTCAGATTTTGAGGGTGTCCATGAGACAAATCGGCGATCACTATAAATTTATATTTATAACCCCTTTCCAATTCCTGTATGTCAGTGACGGATTCCTAATCCTGTCTCTGAATCGTTCCTGGAATTTCATCATTCGCATCAGAAATCGGATAGAAATGTGTCCTTGGCCACTTGACGGTGCTCAGCTGATTTGAGTTGTTTTCGGCTTCTTTTCCCATTTTGTCGTTCAAAAATCTCACGAGAACCGAGTTAGCCCTACTCAGTACTTGAGACGAAAATACCGAATTCTACAAAACAGTTCGAAAATCGAGTTGTAATCAAGCAACACTTGCTCCCTTTCTCACTAAAAGGAGCAAATCAGAGACGCTATCCGCACACATACTTTGCGCTTTTATACTGCAAGCCAAATATGCAATCTTCACACCACGATTGAGTTGCTAATTCCTAAACCATTGGATCTCGTCAAGAAGTTATCCTTTGCAGTCTTCGCCGACCGACCATTTCCGTCTCAGTAATCGATTGCGATCGATACGGCGACTGGAAGAATCTGCGCTTGAGGCACTGGCCGCCACAGAAATCGGTTTGATGGACTATATTGATAGTTTCTAAAAATCAATTTTCCTGTTAAACACTGTAAACGTTCCTGCAAACGTGCCCTCTCGGTATAGGATCAGCATAGGATCAGCATAGGCCTCACCACGGAGTACCCGGCTTATCCGGCCAGCTTTTTCCGGTTTCGGCTATCAGTTTCATCTTTCAGAAGGGTTGCAGCAGCGATATCAGCTTGCTGCTCGCTGTGGTCGGGGGAAGGATCATTCCCGTGTTCAGCGGAGAAGCGGCACTCTTTCCCCTCCAAATAAGGAACACAAGCCGCGCGGAGGTAAGCATTTTCATTGAAATATATCGCAAAACACGAGGAGAGCGCGCACAATCCATGAATAATGTGAATAACAGTGCTTCCTTCTGGGCCATCTTTGGGAATCTGTGTGCGTTCTCCATTTGAGACGATCAAGTTCCATCGGCAACATTTCCTTGTGTGACTCATCCCAAAGAGTTCATAGAACTTTGCCCGTTTCAAGTTTCCATGCGGGGGATTAAATGTCGAATCTCGGCATGGAATCTGGCCTTACCAGTGGGTCCCACCTAGCGTTGTCTTTTTAATAATAATAATAATAATAATAATAATATTTATCCGCACGGTTGTGCGGGGGGGGGAGTGGGAAAGGACTCTGGCGCCTTTAGCCGTTAACGAAGACTTGCAAGGGTATGGGGAGGGATTCTTGAGTCAGGGGGTCAGCAGATGGAAGACGAGAGAGGGGAAAGTCGCCTCTCCATCGGAGAGAAATGATGAGGGACCGATCACGACGACTGACCGAGACAAGAATGTTTTGTTTCACCTCTACATTTACCTCCGGGCATGCTTGCATCACATTTCCCAATCTGTCCTGATATCGTTGCCGAAATGTGACTGATTAGTGGCGACAAGTTTGTAGAAGAGCATTGTGGGTGGGGCATCCTTGCTTTTTCATTCTGCGCCTTTTAGTGATGTAGGGGGGGAGCAAGTAGTGCTCTCCTGCTTACGCCTTCTCTCTCACCAGGGGAAAGTGTCCATCTGGAATGCGTCGTCGCCGCTGTGCCCCTTACGCTCTTACGGTAGTCAGATGTTTTCACTACACTCTTTCGCAATCAGCAAGATGGGGAATCCGACTGAATCCATCCCCTTGTTTCACTCTCCTCGCCCCTCCCTCTGATTACATGCAAATTGCCATCCCTCCTTCACTCTGTTCTATCCCCTAACTCACTCAACCGCCCTCCCTCAGTCCCTTTCTAACTCTCGCTGACTCCTCTTCCGAAACACTCAATAAAACTCCATTAGCTTGATGCGCGTCTTCGTTTGCCTGTTTTGCTGTCTTCTTGCTGACAAGAAAGGCTCCGCGAGGACTCCTCCCCCATCCTTACCGGGCTAGATCGTTCCTCGAGGGAGCACAGGAAGCACTCGTGTGAGGTTTCTCTCCGAATAGCCATGATCTCTCGTCTTCTCTTCATTTCCAATGCTCTCTCTCTCTCATTCTCTGACATTGTAGCGTCTCTCAAGTTGCCATGATCTCTAACCTCCTCTGCCCTGCCAACGTCTCTCCATTTCCCATGCTCTCTAACCTTTTCTGACCTGCGAGAGATCATCCGAAATCGCGAGAGGCAACACTCAACTATCCTGTCACGGATATCTATCCTCGAACTCCAAACCAGCACTATTTTCGTTGCTTTTACCCTGCTCTTTCCCCTCCTTCGTCCTCCTTTCCCTTGGTATACCGTAGTCGATCGCCGGGGTGCATCAGAAACCGGACGAACAATAGCCTGCAATATCCGTCCATTCTCTTGCTTGCGCTCTTGCCCCCAAGGTGCGAGAGTGCTTCCAGCCATGTGTGTCGAGCGTGCGCGCGCGAGATTCATTCTCTTCAATCTTCTTCATCTTCAAGCACACACGCGCAGAGATCATTCCAGAGTAGCGTGTAAACCGCGTTAAGGGGACTTTTGAAAAAGCATAAATGGCCAACTTGCAAGAGCCGATTGCTCAACTTACTTCACAATTTCGTAAAGCGATATCAAAGACTTCAATTCCATTCCTCTATTTATCTTTCTTTCACAATCCATAAAATCGTGATTATATAGGAATAATCTCGTTAACAGTCTGCTGCAATAAGCAAACAGTGATTATGAAACGCTTATCTGTCTTGCTCCCTTATCAGAGAGTATGAATATCATCGCAGCCACCCAAGATAGTAAATGATACTGTCATTATGGCTTCTGCGATGGTATCACCCAATCGAGGGGTCTATGAATATCCCTCTCCTTCCGACCTTAGCTCTGCTGCATCAGTAAGCGATGTGCCCGCCCTTTTGTTCCCTCACGTCTCCCCTTTCATATATTCATGTGGAGGCAACAAGCCGGAGCCTTGGATTGTCATCTATCCTTTTCCTCTTCTCATTCCCCCGTTTCTTAGTATTCTCGTGCTCATGCAATGTTCTCGATATCCCCCATTCATACATTGTCGCTGACCGCCGATAGAGCTCCTCGATTGAAGAGTGCTCCATTGCTTGTATGACTTCCTGCATATTTCTTTCCTTTACTACTTTGCCGTTTACGAGACAAACACTTCCAAAAGGCATCAAGTCATCTCGTAGGGATATCGCATTTCTCCGATTTAGGCATATACTTCCTGATCTGTCGCCTCCTGTTTGGATCATCAATGCAAAAACACAGTGAGGAACAAGGCTTGCGTCATGACCACTCTGCCCAAATTGAGTTAGCGCCTTTTTCTAGCACCTCGATGACTCAGGGCACAATACGTTCTGATGCGATGACGAGAACATTTCGAAAACGATGACACATCAACATATAATCCCATTTTTTCATCTAAAAACTACCGCATTTCCTTGTAATCTGGTGGATAAACGATTTGAACTGAGAGACCCATTTAAGGAGAAGCGTTCATACCCAGTGGATGCGCTGAAGAGCCTCTTCGACGACGTCTACGGAAGAATCAACATGCGTAAGTTAACACTCTCTCAATTTCGCATACTCTCTCGCCCTCTATGACCTCCGAAAGACACAACTGCCGATAGTATTTGGTGGGCAAGGGGAACTTGCTATCTCAAATTCACGCGCATTTGCTCGGTCGGGAATCTCGATACCTCAGCTGCAACTCTAGTTCACGCTCTCTCCATTACGTCCGCTATCTCACCTGCTTTGACCTTCGAGAGAGCACTAGGGATATCCTGAACATTGGCCGCAGTATGCATGAGTGTTTTTCGCGCCCTCGAATCTTAAGAGAGAAAAGGCGCGCACTCGAAACATCCCCTTCTCAAGTTGAAGACGTCGACGACTTTCGACGTGCGCCAAAAGGCGTTGAGGGATTACCCCGCCCTTCTCTCGGGATCGCACGCTATTTCGCACATCTGACACTTCCCGCTATCAAAAAATACGAGACTTTAAGCATTTCGATCCCACCCTCCACCTCTGACCTCATACGCAAGTGAGGAAAAGAATGAATGCAGATTTTAAAAAAAAATTGATGACCTCCTACGCAGAGACACGAATTAATTTCATCCGGATGATCTGTTTCGGTCCTGTCCTCCTACGCAGATTTGGAACAGAAAAAAATTTCAAGCAGGGCGCCGAATACTTTTGTGTAGTGCGGGCAAGCGTAAAATAAGTAACGTAAAGTGATCTCAGATGCAACATGTATTCGTATTTCGATGATATATTCTAACTCACAGTCAGTTGATTGCTACTCACTTTCAATTTACACGATTGTTTGGTTAACCACACATATTGCTAGCCGAGAAACGACTTGGATGCGCGCACACGGTAAACACCTGAATTATGCATCGCGCGCGGGGCTTCTGTCTCACCGAATCTCACTCCCTGCCTCGGGACAGAACACACTCGCCGCTAACAATGACACCCGGGAAACAGGGTTATGGCTTTTTTTTGGTGCTGGAATTTTTCACTGTTTAGATTGCAGATTACAGCTTTATCCTGGTTTCAAGGCAATGGGCCTGCAGGAAGAAACATCTTTAGGGAGGAATTCAAGAGGGATTCAGTGCATTTAACCTCGCAAGGAGCATGAATTCTGTAATATCGAAACTGTGAGATAATCCTTCAAATATTGCAGCCCCGTTGACCGACGAGCCAATCACGACGGTCGGTGACGGTCCCTACCACCAGGAGAACCACAGCGGGTGAGTAACAGATAATAATAATGTCTACCAGATTAGTCAATCAGGTTCTAGGTTGTTTGTCCAGCCAATCTATTTAATATTCCATGAAAATTGAGGCGGATGAACACTAAATTTTGAGAGAGAGAATTATTCAATCTTGGCTCTTTCGATCTTTCTTCCCGAGTCAACCTGGTCTCTAGGACCGAATACTTCTCATCCAAAACAAGTTGAGACAAAAAGAACTGCCAGATTCATGAAAAAAGAATCATTGCTCGATTTTTATACTTTTCCAGTGAGCGCTAAAACAGCATGATATTCAATATTCAGCATCATAAATAGGAAGAGCTGGTAGTCATCCATTTTACTTGGATTCACTACCTCCTTGTCCCATTACTCCCAACAAAACGATTCGGATCTATTGAATCAAATATATCCGCGTTGGTGCCATTCATTATCGGTGACAGTGAGTGGTGGCTTCAATTGTGCTTCCTCGTCCCAGACAGCCAGATACCGATCCATCCCACGGTTCCCAAGATTCTTGCCTATCACTCAAAAACGTGTGAGATTTGAGTCTGGCCGAGGGGCGGGAACAATATTTCCTAGTTTCTCGAAGACATGGTCCCTATTGCCTGTTAGAGACGACGAGAGAGCAGGCGAAAGTGAGAGAGTCTGAGAGAGTTGGAGGCGTGGTTCTTGTTCTTCTCTGATTCATGAATGCTAGTCCCGGGCATTGTCCTTATGCATTCTAGATATCAGCCGCCTATGCTCATTGCTTCAACTCTTGAGTGCATGATTGGGAACGGGAAAACTTGGCTATCATACCCATCCTACCTGGGCGCGACGTATTCCTTGAGGGTGACTTGCACCCGGTCTTCGCTTCGCATCTACCCTGCTGCTCTGAGGTCAAACAAAACATTTGACGCGTCGAATGCCCTCAATCTCGTCGTTGTTTGCCCTCTGCTCGTCCAAGAAAAGGCACAAACACCTCCAAATTACGCTATTTTGCACCGGCGATTCTCATCCTGCCATCTTAACCTCGGTCAGAGGGATGACGAGAGAGCACGCGAAGCCGAGAGAGTCCGACACGTTATCGAAATTACCATGCTCAAGTTTGCCTAACCGCCAATTTCCGCAGCTCACTGTCACCACTTTATCGTCGATTCTCAGTCGCTGACAAGGCTTTCGAAAATATCGATCACCTCTAGCGCTTAAAACTTCTTGGAATATATGACAGGGATTTCTTTTGATTAGGGAGGCGCGAAACCGAATCTAGGAAGGCAAATATTGTGATGACGTCAGATATACGTCGTCAGAGTCTCGCCTGAGGTGAGCCTTACAGTATAGCATTCACCTTCCCTTTTCCACGAAACAATTTTGATGAGGGCCCGCTGAGGCTCATATAATTCAAACGCCTTAGCTGGTTATTCATCTGCGGGGGTTGCTTACTTCTATTTGCATCCAATGTAAGTCATACTGTAGGCAGAATAGATCCCATGAGATTGGTACCGGTAATGATTTATCTTCTCATCTATCTTCTCATTTATGCATTTTTTTCCCTTTTTGTCCATCATGTCCATCACTGAGACCGTTACTGTCTCAATGCTCACTTCCCGGTAGAGTTGTCCATCCATCCGAGTAACTACATAGTTGAAGAGATAACTGCGCAGTTCCTTGCCTCCTTACGTACTTCAAGGTACAGTAATTATTACTCAAGCCATCGAAACGAGGTGTTTCCTGGATTTTTTTACGAAGGCAGTTATCTCAGCATTCTTTCTCGATTTTTCCTGGACCTGTCGGTAGCACCGATAAATATATCATTTCTCTCTCGTGTGTGCGCTATTTCGAGTCTTTACCGCCTAGAGGAGCCGGTATTTCCGTTATCGAATGAGCAATCCTAGTTACAATATTATTAATATTTGTTCTCCTAACGTACCTTAAACTACCGTAATTATGTCTCAAGCCACCTTACTTATTTAACGATATCAGTTATCTTATCGCACTTTTTGGTTTTGCATCATGAAATGACGGAATCGAGAGGGGAATCATCTCAACACGCATACACTTGACGCTCCGTTTTTTGATTCTTTCGCTTTTTTTCGCTTTTAATCTGAGCATAACACTCATTTTTTGCAGGAACGAAGACATGGAGCCAAACGCGGGATGGCCTACGTGGGCGATTATCGTTCTAATCGTCTCTGTTGTTCTGTCTGTCGTCGCCTTCTTCATCGGCAACTTCATCAACAAGAGGAACTCGCCCAGGTACGATATCGCGACCGACCGCATCGTTATATCCTCGGAATCCTCGGCTACCGTACCATCAGTACGCAATTGATCTCCCACACAGCCCATTTACGTCCCGTTCATAATGCGCTTTTCGTCTACTGCTCTCATGCCGAACGTAATCCCATTCCATCTCTTGTAATGGGAGCCCAGCGGTGCACTAGCGATCAAATGAGCAGCGCAGTCGAAAAATGAGATACTGCTAAGGACTACGGTAGCCGCCTCTCCTCCTTTCGTAATAAGGATAATTGGGCTCTCGACGCTCTCGAAAAAGGAGTAGGAGGAGGCGGAAAAGCTCTGTTTCACATGGGGGATGAATTATGAATAGTGCAGCCAGGGGGACTTATTATTATTCGCAGAATTAATTTCAGGAGTCTCAAGCAAGCGAAGGGGATCCCCATGGCGGCAAGGAAGCGAAACTGGGGAGCGGGATTCTCGGGAGGACTGTGGGCGGCCGCCTGAGCGACTACCGTACCCCCGACTACCGTATCCCCATCGTCGACCTACCGTAATCCCTACTACTGCTGCAACAGTCTCCTTCGTTACCGTATCCGTCTTCTGCATCCCACTGATGCTACAGTAGCCCTGAACCATTTCTTGAACACAAGTCGTAGTTGTATCGGAAGAGCTATTTCGACCGAATGCAATCGACTGTCCCATAACTAACGTACCCAACGGCATTCGCCAGAGGAGTTCGACTCCACAAATCTCTGTCCAATTCTACTTTTTTTCTGCCAAAATCAGAAATGATCAGGCGTTTGCAAAAATTCAAGCACTGCTCGTTGTCTGTGTTTTATGACAGATCAGAAATGAGAAGTAGCTCATATTTTCTTCTGATCGACAATCCATTGTTCTCCTTTCTAGATCGGTTGTTGAGATTCCTCCCTGCTTTCTCGGTGATGCCCCCCCCTCAATTCCCCCCCCCCCCCCCGTTATTGTCTCTCCCTTCCGATGTGATCTATACACTCTTCAGTTCACCACCCTCTGCTGATCTCAATTAGTGTGTCATCTCGATAGAATTCACGCGCTATGCGCGCCTTGCCCTGTAATTACACCGTATCCCCGGCACTATGTCGGATGAGGATCAAACAATTTCCTCCTTCTGTGATGTTTAGAACACCCTGGAAAAATACTGCGCCACTCAAAGCTATTTTTGGTTATTATCCTGTTGGTTCTCATCCGACTTAGTGCCGTTCCCCCTATCGTTTTCCCCCTTTGATCCCTTCTGTTGTTTCTGTACATGTTTCTGTACAATTGTGCTCGGTGACGTCATCAGAGACTTTTTTGCCGCATAATCTTTTCGATTTGACTGGGTATTCAGAATATTTGTGCACGATTGCGTTTACCTCGCCCCGATAAAGATGAAAAAGAAGAAAAGACAACTGTCCCTCGCCCCCTGACGATCGGATTAATCCAATAGCTGGAGCCAATTTTAGGGCTATGGGCTGAGAACGACAAAAGAACAGGTGACAAAGTTAGCAGATACATATGCCCTATGGGGTGCGATAGCACTAAAAGCACGCGCAACACTCATCAGATCGATGGCCATATAGATCCACTGTGGACAGTAGCACTCACTCACTCACAGAGTGACCTAGGCCGGACTGGTCACAAGGGGGAGAGGGAGGAGGAAGGGACTACCCACTCTCACTCTTCCCTCCTCGGTATTGATCGCTCGGGGAGCGGGCGGAGGGAGGCGGAGGGGCGAAGGAGTGTGAGAGGACGCCAAGGCGAGTGAGAGAGCGGAAGAAAGCGAGATAGTGGCCAGACGGATCGAGCAAAGGCTCTGCTCACCCCCAATCGCATCGCGATCGCGCTGGCAACTTGCCTGGTCTTATCATCTTTTTCCTCTTTCTTTGTTGCGAATTGTGCCTAATCACTGCATTTGCAGCTGTCCGCTACATGGATGGGCAATTACCGCCCAATCTTAACGGAACCGGCGGCGGCAAGAGTATCATACCAGGTAATGAGTGGGTTTCGACGGCGGATTTGAGGGGGAAATGACGCCCGGAAAGGCTAACGACCGGGAAATATGAGCTAGAAATAATTGCAGGAGTGCCGGGCGGCAACGTATTCCTGCCCTCGCTCTTTGCCCAGTCACAAATACCGACGAGTAAGTGCTTTTCGGGCAGTTATCAGGCAGTTTCCGACCGTAGCTCGCATTTTTTTATGTGTATGTACTCACGGAATGCCGGCTGCTGATTTATTCCCAATATTTGTCATTCGTGAGGCATCGAAGAACGATATCCGGAACATTTTGCGATTTAGGACGAATTTTGGTGAAGATAACAGTATGATTATCGAATTTTCGAGGGATTAGGGATTTGTTAGAGCTATTTTCCGTTTAATTATCACCCCTAATCAACAAAACAGGAAAGGTTATAATTATTGGTTTTACCAGGTTCGACCTGCCCCACCAACGCGGCTAATCTTCCATGGGCGGCCAAGAATCAAGTGTTTCAATCCTGGGTCGATCAGGTATGATAATTATTTATGTTTAATTACGTCTTAGTGATTAGTTTGTTGTTGCTCGTTAGCTAATTCTGTAGTTAATGTGAATAGGTGTGCGTTAATTTGAGTGAAAAGGACAATAATTTAAGAGAGCGGATCGGTAATGTTCGACCATTTCGACCCACCCCCCGGACACGTGCCCCCCGAATTGAGAACCAGGGCCCCATACTGTGTGCATGTGTGTCATGGCTGCATGTGAAACATGGAACTAATAGAATCCTCATTTGGCTTTGCCATCGTACAATATTAGGTCACAAAGTTGAAAAATCGAAAAGTCATATCTTTCGAACGCGACAAGCTAGACTCAAAATCTCTTTTGCAATGTACTAGGTATGACCAATCACCAAAAATGAGTCACCCCGATCAAATTATTTCACTCTGCAACTATGATTTTTTGGTCAAATTTTTCATATTTCGGTGAATATCCTGAAAATGACGAAAAACCAGGAGCTTAATTTTTGTTTAAAAATTACTTTAGTGTATCCTTATTACAATCCACATCGAGAGGAGTTCTGGTTTTCTACCTTTCCTGGAATCGTGAACTGACTTTTCAATACATTTTTGGTGGTCATACCTAGTACATTGCAAAAGAGATTTTGAGTCTAGCTTGTCGCGTTCGAAAGATATGACTTCTCGATTTTTCAACTTTGTGACCTAATATTGTACGATGGCAAAGCCAAATGAGGATTCTATTAGTACCATGTTTCACATGCAGCTATGAGGTACACATGTACACAGTATGGGGCCCTGGTTCTCAATTTGGGGGGAACGTGTCCGTGGGGGTGGTCGAAAATTACCGATCCGGTCTCTTAAAGCGATTTATGATAATAAATAAATAAATTCCAGACAAAACATCTGCCAAACATGTACAACATGTTCGCCGGCAACATGGCTAACGGATCATTGTGAGTATTTATTTGAAATTTGATTTTTTTGAAATTTAAAATTCAATATTATATTCAACAATCGTTTACTAAAATCGCTCAGAATCAATGCGAATCGTATTTTAATATTGTGTAATGTTGCTTAATATTTTAAAGTTAATTAAACATAGAGAAATTCTTTTTTTTAAATTAGATTTACAATTAATTCAACTTATATATACTTATGTATGCTTTCTCTAACCATTTCCCTGTCAGTCTGAAACGGTGAGTGTATAATTGCTGGTATGGCTAGATTGATTCCTCACTCTTCCCTATAATTGCTCCCTAGCGGACGATTATACACTTTTTATTTGTCTGGATCCTGATTACGGTGAATGGGGAAATATTGCAAATTATTGATTTATTCCATTACAGTGGATCGAACCTGGACAATTCATGGCAAAATCCATCATCATCCCAGTCGAATCTCAATCTCGCCAATAATCCACTGCTAGCCGCATTTCAGCAACAGTATGCTGCCGGAGGAAAGACAAGCGTGAGTCATCTGAATGTGATATTTTAATTAGTTAAAATATGAAACTAATTTAAACCATGAAACGATCAAAAAGAGAAGAAATTTGTCATATTCGTCATTAGAATTCCCAATTTTGCTTCCATGTATGAAAATAGTCGTGTTTTGATCACATATGAAAGAATACAGCTCCATGTTTTCGCCCATGACGTCACTAATAATATCTCAAGCGCCCCCAATTTCGTTGTAGTTTCAAGGCTTATTGCTTGCAATTCATCAAGATAAGCAGTGATTAGGGGAAGATCCATTAATAATATCTCCAGAAGATCCATTAATAATATCTCCAGACCAGAGTAGTGAAGGGAAGGGGATTAATGGAGATGTTGAATCGATTCTGAGTTTCAGATGTTTCGATTTCTTTCTGCCCTTTCAGTACAAAATGAGGAACCCGAATATAGTGCATCATTTTGCAAAACTTTTGATAAAGTGCAACTTATCTTTGAATCCTTATACAGCAACTATGCATTCAGGCTCAAGGTTTGCTTTGTTAATTCCGAAGTAAAAAGTGTGTCCCGATCAAGAAATGTTTAATAGGCTACTCTGGGAGTCGAAGTATTGCCATTCGCACGAGCATAAGCCGTACTACTGTTGTCACTAAATCCCCTCTGGCATTTCCCTCTGACTCGTCTTGATCCCTAGTCTTGATCCCTAGTCCCTAGTAGATCGAGACATCACACTAGCTGACAAGACATTTACGCAGGAAAATGGAAAAAAACGGAAGGGCGATGAGTCTTTTTCTGAGCGGTCCCCTCGTATAGATTCCTGTCGGTATCTTCTGATCTTGTCACAGGGGGGGGGGGGGGGGGGGGGGAATGGAATTACGTGACATTGGCAAATGTGGGAATGTAATGACCAAATCTAGTCTGATCTAAAGATCAAAGATCAAAGAGATCAAAGATAAAGATGTCTGATCAAATCACCAGTGAAATGCATTGAATTATTGGCAATTGCCAATGTTCCTATCCAGCCATTGTGACTGTGTCAAAAAGAAGACCATTCCATTTTCCCCCCGAGGCCCCTCAAAATGATCATCTGGAAATATGAACGAACTTCTGATATCCCATCTTGATCTGTGTCTGTATGCATACTTACTATACAAATATAGACAACTAATCACCATCTCATTGCAGAATGCCGTCTCGAATCCGCTCCTCGGCTCCTCCTCTCACCTTCGTCAACCGACCACTTCCCTCGACCCACTCTCGCTCCATCCAACCCCATCCGCCCTCAATCCGCCCATCCCACAGCCCAAACAACCACCCAAAGCAGCAGCCGCTGCGGCTCCCACCGATTCACCGCTGTTCCCATCCCTCAGCGCGGGCTACGGAAGTCTGCCGCCGTCCGCAGATCCTTCCAAGCTCGGCGCCTTTCCCTTCCCGCCCGGCTACGATCAACTTCGCGATCAGATCAGTGCAAGTCTGGGCCTGCAACAACCCTTCCCCGGACCAGGCGCACAACCCTTCTCTCTCCAAAAGCCGGCCCCGACGACTCCGGCTGCACCCGCCGCGACTCGGCCCTCCCAGACGTTTGACCTGCTCTCCGTGGCCGCAGGCGTCGCTAAGAACGCCGCCTCCAACGCCTCGGACAAACCGGCCAGTGGCTTCGACCTGTCACAGATCCTCCCGCGGAATACGGCGCCCCAGGTTCCAACGCCCACTACACAGATGGCATCGACTTCATCCACGATATTCCCGCCCCAGATCCCAACATCGTTGAATCTGATTTCGCCATCCACGTCCGGGTTGTCGGCCATGGCATCATCGCAGCCCGGACCTTCCTCAACGTTGTCGTCATCGACAAAGCCCCCGCCACTGCAGATGCCGACGACCTCATCGGTCTCCGATAGCACGCTCATATCGCCGAGAACCGGGCAGAAGAGGAGAAGTGGAGGGCAGAACGGGGAAACAGTGAGGAAAAATATTTTTGGCATTCAATTTCACAACGTGTCATGTAGGGAATCATGACGAAACTTGCACTAGAAGCACAGTAAAGCAAGAGTTCTGGAACAGTCTCGATGACTCAATTTTTAGTAACAGCTCACCTGTAATTATTGAATTTCTTAAGAATTTTGAAATCCCTCCAATTGTCAACTAACTTTGTCGCCAGCCCGACATTGTAATATCCTAATTGTTGAAATATGTCTAGCCCAATTTTTCACTTGACTCGTGATACGATAAATATATGTATATAAGAGTTGTTTCAGAATCGGCCCCCATCCGAGAGCGGACTGGACATCGACTTGGACGGAATTGATCTGTTTGAGGGAATGAACATGGGCGATCAGGTGCGTACGAGTCTCCTATTTTATGGAATAGATTCTTGATGCAGAATCAAAATTGCGGTCAAAATAGAAGCAAGAATTTCAAAATACATAATTGATAACGACGTGATATCATCATATCCCTCGTGAAAGGGGACACTACATTTTTTACCCTTCCAGGAAGCCGTGCTCAACTCAACACTCAACTTCGACGAGGCCCTCTTCAACGAGCCCATCGTCCCAACTTCTGCAGCGGATGAACCACCACCGCCGCCGAAAGTGGAGCAACCACCACCGGTTGAGGAGAAGAAGAAGGAGTGAGTTTTTAAACATTATTTAGCATATGCGAGCAGGAAGCGCGTGAATAAAAATTAAATTTGTACAAAAATTGTATATGAGAGCGCAATTGCTAAATATTTCGCCTCATGTTCAAAGGAAGAGATACGAACGAATTCAAACTCATAATTTCCAGGGAAGTGGCGTCGGCAAGTAGCAAGATGGAGCTGCTCATGGCGCGGTTGAAGAAGGGTCGAGGTCCTGCAGCCCCAGCGACCTCGGCAGCAGCGTCGGCACCTCGAGTTGCCACTCCAGCCAACCCCACGACTCCTGCGACCCCGGCCGCAGCGCTCAAGAACGAGCCGAGATCCGCGACCGATTCGCCGGCCGTGTTCCAAAAACCGATCACGCCCGCCGAAAAGCCGGATCGATTGGCGGTAAGCGAAAATTTCTGGTTCACAAACATATCATACATACTGTAGTATTGGCATTGTTATTTGGCCCATATAAAAACAATACCAATAGCTTGATCGAAAGGCTACTGAATACTGTATCACAACAAGCATCATAAAACGTTGATTCAGTCCATATTGTACTGACCTATTCCAGTTCACTCCTCCGCTTTCGCCTATCGATCTCTCCGACCCACACAAACCATCCACGTCGGGCATCTCGTCCCTGATCGCTGCTAGTATCCTACCATCCGAGCTATTGGGAAACAAGTCGGAATCGTTGGAGAAGAAGGTGAGGGGGAAATGCCAAGTGTCAATGTATAATCGGCACTAGGCTAGATTACAACAGTCTCGAAAGACAAAAGTGGGTATACAATAATCACGATAGATACCCACCAAAATAGAATTAGAAATCCAGAACCCAATCTTTGGGTTACGGTAGATGGAGCGCAATGGTATGATAGAATAGATAATTAAATTGATAGCGCTGATATCTAATGTATCGTTCCAGAAGACGGTGCCCGTCTATCTCCGGACCAAACCATCACAGTCCAGTGCGCCTCCCGTCTACAAGTTGAGCGCTGCGGAATCGAAGGTGAGCAAAAGGGATTGATATGTCAGTTATATAGTCTCAGTAACGATACGCTGAGTACACCACACCGTTACTGTCATTTTTAGTGATTTTTGTACTACACATATTATTCAAATGATCTTACCTGCCATTTCCAGGGTTTCCCCGACTCGAAAGAGGCCGCCTTCGAATTCGATGATGACGATCCCGAAGAGACTGGGGAGAAACTGAATATGAAAGGGGTAAGGACAACTGATCATTCAAATAAAGCTCGATCTAAATAATGGATAATGTTCTGTTTTACATTAGACAAAAAATGGAAAATGATTCAGGACGATTAAAAGAAAATTTGAATCAGATATTTTTTACAGTATACAAAATAACAATAATAATTCAGGACGACGAGTCCGATTCTGAGCCAGAGAAGAGCGCGCAAGGAGCGGCTGTGGGGACAATGAACAAGGAGGAGGATAAGCGGGTGAGGGGCTACATCAACATAAATGATCTTTGATCTGAGTCTAGTCACTGTCGAGTACACTCAAGATTCAAGTTGAAAACAGTAAACATAATCGTAATTTCTTATGGAATGATGTGAATAATTTTGCAGTTGGAATACACGAAAAAGATTGGATTTGAGCCGAAAGATGCTGATAAGGACAAATTAGTGAAAGATGTGAAGAAACCAGCGTCCGTCTTCCCGGGGAGAGACAGACATGGTAAGTCGAAAAATGAGCGCATTGAATAAAAATGGGATCACCTTTGACAGCATTTTGGCAGATACAGTAACAAGAGCCTCAGAATGAATCTTCTACATTTGGAATTTTTGTTGGTTTTCACAGGTTTTGTCAGCATTATACCGTACTTATTTCTTTCCGGTTCCCGCAATCAATTATTCGATATTATGCAGTGTAAATATAAGAGAGAATTGGGAAAATGCAAATATTGGACAATTTCAGCTCGTCAAGAGAGTCTGGAATTCGCGGAGAAGCTGAGAAAGAGGAGGAAAGAAAGGATGAAGGTGGACTTCGCTCTGGTCCAGCAGTTTGACCACAACAACCAGTGCTGCATCGACTCTGTGCAGAAGAACGTGTAAGTTACAGGAATCCGCGAGCATTTCTAACGGGCTGTTGTTGATTCAGAATAGTGGTTTGCAATTGTTATGTCATATTTAGAGAATACAAATCAAGCAAATTATTCCAGGGAAGACGCCGACAAGCCGCCTCTTCCCCGGTTGCTCATTCGACTACCGAAGAAAGCTATGGAGAACGAGGTAAGCAAAATATGACATTATTGATGAAGAGATAATGAGATGAATGGAGGAAAAATCAATAAATTCAGGACAAATCATCGCGGCGACGGAAGAAGAAGCGACGGTACTACGATGAGGGAGAGGAGACGGAGGAGGATGATGATGATTGGTGAGAAAAAAATTAACATAATTTAATAATTTAATTTAACCGAAAAAAATAATTAATTTAACCATAATAATTTAACCACAAAATTTAATTTAACCATAATTTAACATAATTTAACCGCAAGCAGGCAATAATGAGCCAGTAAAAATGAAAAAAAAACCATGATAATATTGTTGATCTGTGAAGGGATCACTAGGGAATATGAAAAGTGAATTTTGAGTGAAAAATCAGTGAGAAGATTTGAGAAGACGGGTTATAATTTAGGTTAGAAGACACGGATGATTAGGATGATGATTGGCGAGGGAATGTGGTATCTGGGAATATAAAAGACATACCTCGTCCTGCAAATAGCGCAAGTAATAGTTCTAAAAAGCGGATATACGTGTTGCAATGTTAGAGGTTAAAATTTAAGAGATTGGTGAGTTAAGAGAAAAGATAAAAATTAATGAGATCAGATTAGGTTTAAATAAGCCTGATAAAATACAACAAAATAATGATGAGTGAATAGGAATGAAAGGAAACTGTTGTTCGAATTATTTGCACTGACAAAAATTCCCAACTTTTCACGCATAAGTTGGATAGAATAGACAAGTGCCATTGATTTGCTGCACGCGAGAAAAGTTAAAGTGCACAGACATTTGAGAGCGCAAAGGAAGTCACAAAGAGAGCTTCTCATTCCCGAAAGAGTGCGACTAGGAGAATATTAATATTGCATCCCTCTCGCGTCTTCTAATGAGCGATGCGAGATAGAGAGAGATGAAGAGATCGGAGATCTCGATTTACAAATTGAGTACTGAAGCTAGTGAATACATTTTCTTCTGATGATTAATCTAGTCCGAGTAGGCTCCATGTTTAATTTCAATCTCGTTGGATTTATGCACATACCGGGAACCCCCGGGTGCGGCTCCCGGACTGTTCATTACTCGTTATCAAAATAAGAAAGTAAATTAAAGATCAAAGATCAACAATATTAACCTGTTGTTCGTTCAGGTATGGTGGCAGACCCAAGAAGAGACGCGGACGGAAGCCGAAGAGGGAACTGCATCCGGATGAGACGTAAGGAGACTGAGAAAAAATATTTAAGCAAAGAAATTTCTCGATAAAGGAGAAAATTCGAAAAAATTGTGTGAAAATTGGGAAAGAACGAATCAAGCTGGTTACAGATAAATAACAATACAGATAAGATTGCTAATGGGAGATTTCAATAGGAAGCACGGAGAGCATTGATAAGATACCTTCTCACCCAAAGATATTTAAGAGATTAGAATCGAGACGCGTGTACCCTCTGGCCAGCCTTAGAAATACTTGGATTCCGAGTACGGCTAAAGAAGCACACACGCAAAATCGTAAGGCATATCACAGGAGAACCCTCGTAGAGTGCAGTTCGAATATGATACCCACTAGATTGACTGGACCTCGCGAACATGCGCTGTAACAAGTAGTAGTAGAAGTGAGATGAGAGGCAAGCCATACATTTCATTGCGCTTTGGTGCTCCGGGATAATTACTGTGACCTTCTCACAAAATGCGCTCGGGACCCATTTGGAGCGTATACTTCCCGACCCATAAGAAACGAATTTCAAAATCCAATAACAAAAAATGTAATCGATGGTCCATTTCTTAACCTTTTGCTTGTTCACTGCACCTTACATTCTAATAATTGAATCTTTTCGTATTCTTGAGCTTAAATAAAAGAGACCATTCTCGCTTCTTGGGGATCTTTGTTAATCACATAGGTACAAAGCAGAGGTTCGCGCACTCTTTGCCCGTGAGCGGGGTCTAGCTAGGAGATCTTCGCCTGAAAATATCTCCTGGTTCACCTTATTTTCGAAATTAACTAGCCCGATTTTTGATTTTTTAATGAATTGAGTCTGGCATAGCGCTACCCAAATTTGCTACTACTAACCTTATCTCCATCCTTTTACAGTTACTCGGTCCGTCTGGTCGATCCATCCACCATCGAACACGCTCGGAAGGAAGTACACGTGCGACCAGTGGAGTACATGTCGAAGAAGGAGCGAGTGATGAGGAGTTGGAGGGAGGAGAATGGTGAGATTCGTCTCTAATTAGAGCGAAATTAAGTGAAATTACTGACAAAATTAGCATAATTCCGATTTGTAAAGTCGGATGCGGTGAATGGTGAAATTCGTATGGAAAGACTTTCTTTCGGCGGCCGAATAATCGCTTTACAAGTTTGAGGGAGAAAATGGGGAAATGCTCAAATGCTCAAATTCAGATGTGGTTGGTTCGGGTACTGGTATTGAATAGAAAATAAACACAAAGTTGATGCGCGTGATGGACTGGATAATACTTGAGAAGAAGTTATTACCTAAAATCGATAGTTAGCTAGGAATATCTCAAGTCTAAGTGAGGCTACATTTCGGCTAAAGTAAAAAGGAAAAATGACTACAATTAGTACGGGGGGGGGGGCGGTAATAAAATGATAAAATTGATAAAATTGAAAATTCGGGGGTGATAAAATTGTTATAATGCAAAGGAAAGGAGGCCTCATTACGATGCCTGCCGTAGGAGGAAGATTAGAATGACAACCAGAGGGGAAATAAAGAAAAAGAGAGAAAGAGGGCATGCGGCACGGAGAGGAGGGAAAAGGTGATATCCACGCTAAGGGCGGGCTAGCCACCCCTGTGCCGATTAGCAACTTGAGCCTATCCCGGGACGACCAGTGGCTGGTTGCGAGGCTTTAGCGCCCGTGTTGTGTGTACGTGGTAGGGGATTCATTTGATGTGGCTGTCACCACTTCCACCATTTCTTAACCCCCTTGGTTTTGGGTGGATCTGAGGGCGGGCGGGGTCGAACTCGTGACCTTTCGAATCGCATTCCTGATAAAATTGATAAAAGATATCTTGTCTAAAAGAAGGGGGCGCTAACTTGATTGAAAATTATAACGTGTGTTCGAATACAAATAATGAGGAACTATTATACACAACGTAAATATACATATGTAAGTAGAATCGACTTAACTTAAAGGGGAAATGCATCAATCAAAGTGGGCTGGGGTGGGGTAGGCATCAAGGTATTTCTAGAACTTCGGATATCCCGACCTCTGATCAGATAGGCATTCTCTATCACTCCTCGATGCAAGTTTATGTACCAAAATATTGATATTCCCCTATATTCCTATATTCCTATATCCCTATATTCGATAATATCCCTCTTTTAACAATATTTCATTCCAGCCAATCACGACGTTCAACCACCCATCATCGGAAAGGGAGTTCCGGGCAAGATCGAGCCTAAGTCCCTCACGAGGATCGTTACTGAGTACAAGAATGCAGAGGCGAGAGAGCGATTGGAGAAGTTCAAGCACTGCACTGGATTCATGCCGGTGAGTTGGATACGATTGTCTTGTGCATAACAACGGAAAACTCAGGGAAATGATAGAAGAATAAGAAAAAAATAGAATAAGTAGAATAGTGAGTACATGAGCTATGCCCGAACACATCGGAAGATTATCAACTATTGTGACTAGGAAGATATTGTGAATAATGCATACCAGATAACAAGTACTAAAACAGAAGTAATAGCACGAGTTGCTGGGACTGCTTGCTTGCACGATTCCAAGATTTGGAAAACCTAGATGAGGGCCCATTAAAATCTTGGTGACAAGTGCGCGGAGTTGGAGAGACAGCGATGATTAACGGGAAAGGGAGGAGGATGACTCTGGAATTTAACTCAGACAGGGAGGGAAAGGTGGAAAAGAGAGGAAAAACTCAATCTTTCCTTTGGGACGCTATAGTATATATTTTTAACTTCGGTTGCGAAAGGTAAGGCTACCCGAGAAAGCATTGGACAGCCGGGTATGTAGTCCGTCTAACAGTTGGCCTTACCAGTGGGTCCCACCTAGCGTTGTCGTATGACTGTAAAATCGCTTGACGTGGATACACCTTTACCTTTTGCTATAGTGAGGAAAGGACGACTGTAGATGCTCTCCTTGCTCACTCGTCTCTCTGAGCGGCGAAAGAGCATGAGAGAGAGATGTCAACAATAGTCTCCGAGTAATAGCAGCGTAGCGCGAGCGGGCGTTTGATGATGCACCTATTATAAATCTCGAGTGAGGGGTTGAATTCATCCGGCAAGAGTGGAATGGAAAAGGCCCTAGACAAAGTTAGCACTAACACAAATTTGCGCATTGATTGTATCATTGAAAGATAAAAAAGCAAAGGTAAATGTAGATCTCTTCAGCGAGTTTTTGAGCGCGCTGACTATGCGGGGCAATCTTTTGATGGGTGTAGAAAATAATGATCAGTCAAAACTAATTACATACAACATATAATTACACACTAACTAATGAACCAATTTCAGCGCGGAACCTTCCTCGTACTCAAAAGCGAGATCAACACTTCCGACTGCTCCCTCTGGCGAGTGGACAACATGAATCTACTACAGAAGTTCCCCGGATTCATGGGCCAAACGGAGCACGATGGACCGATGAAGTTGCTGTATAAAAATAGTAGCACGGTAGGCTATTTCACTTTATGAGCGAAAAATAGTGGCAAGTAGACATTCTTGGAGCTCTATCAGTGGTGTATTCTTCACGTCCCTCTTGCTTACACAATTTTCCGAAATTCGGGTTAGGTTTTTAATAAATGCTGTCAATGAAGCTAGGATGAGAGTAGAGAAAGGCAGTGAGGGTAGCCAGAGGGATCGCTTTTCCGAAGAGTAGCGTAAGCCTAAACCTATGCCTAGACGCCTGTGAGCCTGTGTGCCTGTAGCATTAGTGCATTAGTGCCTAGACGAGTCCATCTCTTCCTTGCTCTTGACCAGCTGAGCACTTTGGCACAGATATTTTGATTGGGCTCTGACGCTCGGGATAACAGCTGTGGCTAGTGAAAGGGGTGAAGGAGAGGCATCGGATGATTCGTGTCTCGTCATTCCTAATTCTCTCGATTGCACTTTCGATAACGATAGTGGGGTTTCTGCAGATTGAAGAAGCCTGCCTGATAATGACTAAAAAAATTAAATTATAAGAGAGATGGGCAGTTATTCCGAGATGATTTTTTTCTAATACAATATCGATTACAGTACTCCGGATGGTGCGAGCAACTCCAACCGGGCTACATGGTCATAGAAGTACGGCACGTGAAACAAACGAGGTAATTATTGAACAATGTCAACTTTCCATCCTCTTGGCCTATCAAATGTTCAACTGTGAAGAAACCACAGTATTCTTTACTATGCCGAGAGTAATCAAAGCGTATCATGTAATGATTTCTTGAGCAATATAATTAATTAAATAATTAATCACGTAAATTAATATTATTCTAATTTTAGATCCGAATGCGTTGTTGAGCCTCTCATCCACATCGACGACCTCTTCCCTGCCATCTCAGAAGAGATGAACGAGCGATACTGCGTGCCTGTCTTGAGTGAGTGTTATTTCCCCCCTGGTCTAACAATGTGCGAAAACGGGCGTATAAATATAGTATCAATATCCAGAAACTATCTTGCTCTTATCATCTTCACGATCCCTTCTGAAAACGCGACGTCTGTAATAGTCAGTGGTAAAAGGACGAGAGCGTATGGGAAAAGGAGAGAGTGCAATGATGATTTTCCAAGAAATTAACACACAATAAATAATTGATTTCAGAAGCCCTTATCAACAAGGATGACGTCACTGCCCAGTCGGATGCCCGCACTTTCATCCTCAAAGATGACGTCAGGAACGGACTCTACATGGTCATCAGGTACAATTTGCCTTCACAGCTCTTTTGCCTCACCCTTATTTCCTTTCTTCTCATTTGTATTTAACTCATATTACAATTAAGCCGAGATATGTGGTAATATATATTTTTCTTCAGGAACATGCTGGACGGTGCCCTCGCCTTCGATTACTTCTCACGAGCTAAAGAGCAGACGGTGGGAGGTAAGTATGGCTTCAGCAGCCCTTCAGGGGCTGCAAACGTATAAATATATAAGCTCTCTTCTGTCTATCGTTGTTTCTGAACATTCCCCAGATTGCCCAAATAATCATGACAGTTCAGTAAGGCTCACATTATCTGAAGAGCGCTTCAGAAGTAACAAGAATTGTGCAGTAAAAGTTGATCTTTCAGGTCTCTCCAATCCATCTTTCGAGCTCCTCGATGAGATGGAATGCCAGATCAAAGAGTGCGAAGAGGCAATTAGAGATCGAATGGTCTTCCCCGTCGAATTCGATCAGCACTTGAGACGATATTCCTCCTGCTTGGCGGTCGGCTGCGATCAGGAGGAGATTGACTGCCAGGTAAGGAGATTTAGTCACATCCATGTGAAGCACGGTCGAGGTTCAAGGTCGGAAATAGAGAATCATCGGGTGCATTGTTATCTGTTTAAAATTGGTCACTTCCCCATGGCTATTATATTATCATTGCCATTTAAAAGTACTATCAGTTCTGATAATTGCCGGATCTACAAGCTCCGAAAACTCTTGTTGATGCCCTCGCCTTTACCTCATCGAGTAATTGCAGGTCTGCGGCGAAGCTCCGGTCGAGAAAACTCTCCAACTTTACGATCTCATAATAGAGAGAGATAAGGAGAGTATGGACGAGTACTGCTACGATCTGGACAACGCCCTGCCTGCTGTGGTATGAATTTGTATATCAAAATTATCGTGCTCTCCAAATGCTCAGCAAACTCAATGTGCTGGTTAGCGTATTGATTGTCTGAGAGAGAGGAAGGGAAGAGGTTGGGGAGAGGAGGACAGGTTGATCTACCGCCTCCTCCCGGCCTCTTCCTAACTCCGCCCATCGAACGGTAGTCAAAGGTCAAATACGACTGGAACGGAAAATAATTTCACGATACTGTATTATGGCCAAGATCTCCCTGCCTGCTGTGTGGTTAGCATATTCAAAGCTCGACAGCAACAGTATTTTCGAAAGTCATACATGTTACCATTGAAAATTTTTCATAATTTCAGGACTACCTAACGTGTCGAGTGTGCTCCAAACTCGCCCAATGGCAGCATCGCCTTATCCACTTCAGGAATGATCTCTCGAGAAGGATCGAGGACCGAGTAAGACACCGTTCGCCTTTTTTTCACCCAATACTTCTTCTCAGTCCAGTATGGAAAAAAGTATAAAAATGATTAACATTCATAACCAATTCGGGGTAATGAGTAGGAGAATGTACATTTATATTCCAGAGATTCTGATAACGTCGTCAACTCAAACATAATTGCAGATCCTCGAGGCGACACTCGAGATGCCTGCCCTCGTGCCTGAACAGATCGTCGACAACCTCCGTCAGTGCTACACGTGGCTCAAGGAGGTGAGTATCGGCTCTATTTTCGGAATGTATGATACATGAAGCCACCATAGTGTTGAGCACACTTTCTTTTGGATCTAATGTCTGATGAAAACTTTAGCTCAACGAGTGGCTGAGGGTGCCGAACCTTAGATAAGCTCAGAGGCTAGGAGGCTAAGAGTGAGACTATCGTAGCATTCAAAAGCTCAGCGGAGACGCTACGGTGTTTAGCGCATAATACGGAACATTTTATTCACCGGCTCCTTATTGATTAATGATAAAATTCTCATTTTCTCAGTAAGTGCTACTAGTGCACCTAGGAAACGATTAGAAACAAGACCTAGGGTCAGCATCGCTCCAGTCAAAAGTTGAAGTGAACGATAGGAATCGTAATACGCGCGTCAACGGTTTAATATTTCACGATAAAAGTAACGCCTTATCCAATCCTCCCTTGCAGATCATCCAATCGCACACGGACACATGGGACGCCATCATGGAGTCGTCCGATTCCGAGGACGACGATGACCCTCTTCCTCCGTCCACTGCCCAACCTCCCGAGAAAAGTCAGTTCCAATCCAATAGTAGTGTACCATTAGCAACAGCTGGCCTTATCAGCGGGTCCCACCTAGCGTTGTTAAACTCGCTTGTCGTGGAAACACCTTTACCTTTACCTAGTAGTTTGCGACCTTCTGCAAGAGATGTTTCGAAGTTGACCAACTCTTACACGAAGAGTACCGGTCATACCATTATCTTTCCACTTGCAGTCAACGGTCAAGCGTCGATCAAGTCCGAGGCCGCTTCTCCCGTTTCCTCCGATGTTCACACCGACCCTGAGCCTGTCCAGCTATCAACGGATGCCGCTGTAGCATTCGCCGCCGCTCACGTGGCTTCAGAAGATACAGCGGATGACGACGGACTCATCGACCCTGTCAATATTTAGTTGTTGCCCTATCCCGAGTAATCGTCTTACCCTCTTCTTTTCACTCACTTTTGGCAAGAGCTCATGCAAATTGAAGAGAGGAGAACATTGCTCCCTATCCCTATCCTGATTCAGAGCTGTTGTTATCAAGAGATTCGTCATATTGGTGCTCAAAATTTGTACTACCTCAGCGCTTCCGTGTAGCGAAGCACAGAAGCGTCTCGATTCCTGCCTTTCTCGCCATGTTATTCGACTCACAGCTTACTATTCCCAACGACTTCATCATCATCCATGTCATACCCGCATTCCCCAATAGGATCCTGCTGTTCAGAGAAACTGTACACTGACCCCCCTGCTCTGTGCCCTCCCCTCCCTCTTCACCCTTACCAATGTTGATCAGGAATCTCTCCCTCACAAGCGTCGTCTAATCTCTCGTCTATCGTATTTCCACCTACTGTTCTCGTGTTTTGCCATATCCTCCACAGCCGGTTGTCACGCGGGCGTGCCTTTTCCAGGGGATATACCATGTTAGATCTGTCCATATTTGATCTTCCGATACACTTTGATTCACAGTTATAAACATACCGGATCTAACATGATACACCCCCCGATTCTCAGTCTACAATAACGCGCCGCTCGCCTTACCTTTTTTCTCGATTCGAATCCAAGCTGTGTTGCACAAATTTTTTGTTCCTGCATTCTACCAGCTCCAGTGATAGTGAATTCTTTGCTGCTCCTCTGCTTACCTCGCTTTACCCAAACCTCACTTACTTTTTTTGTGTATCATCATACTTTGCGAGAGAATAACCCCACGTTTACGCTATGTGCCAACGAATATATGACAGTGATCGAAAGCATTTTTGATAAATACATTTCCAATTCATGACCACACGTTAATTTTCTAAATGGACTGAGGCTGAGATCAGCACCAATATACATGATAGCTTTCCCACACAAAGTAATCGTATGAAGGCTCATACAAACAATTCATTTCACTGTTTTATTGAGCTTTGGGAGATCCAGGTGGAAGATCTCTTTAGCTAGCTGATTCACTACCATGTTTCACTATGACGAATCTCAAACTCGGTTGTGATGGATAAAACAACAGTAAAACACACCAGTTTCTTCCAGAAAGTGGAGGCGAAAGTCCATGAAGAGTTGTTTAAATGTCAAATATGTCAAAATGTCTTTCAGAACACACATGGCGCAATGCATGCTCCAAATTTGAAAACAATACCTCCCCTCTCCCCTCATCACTACACTATAATTATGGATGCCAAAAGATCAGGAAAACGAGTGATAAACAGCTACTGACTCATTGATTGGTGCCGAAATCATCACGACAAACTCGCTATCAACGGGCTGAATCCACTCACCATTTTACGACGCAATCGAGATACCAGGGACAACAACGTATCGCATTGCCACTGAACATTATCGATGGCAATTTCGTATCAAAAGTCATGCGAAAAAAAAAGTCACCCAATATTTCGAGGAAGAGTAAAAAATGCACAGACGAAATGTTGCCGTGATAAACAGTAATATCGCCGAGCCGTCACTCAACATTAAAGACAAATCCTCCCTACAGTCTCCTCTGCGTATGAACTTTAAAATTAAGCTGAAATACATCGTTCCCCACGAAAAGCGAGGTGGATCGGTATCTCATTAACTAAATGACTCACTTACTCACAAATTGTCGAATTCTCGCTCCAAACTCCGAATCGGTGCCTCGCCTCTCTTCTCATCTCATCATCACTAGGAATCTGTCGTACAAGTGACCATTTTGGGGGACGTATCTCATTCATTCAATCTGACTATACAGAGTAATATATGGGATGTTTTCAATAAAGCCCTAAAATAATTTCCGTCACTCAGTAACCATTACTGACTTCTCGCTCCAAACTCCGAATCGGAGTGCCTCGCCCCTCTCTTCTCATCACTCGGAATCTGCTTATCTGTTGCATCGGTCGTAAATGGGCGCCAGTCTTGCGTTGAAGCAGCGAAGACGAAGAGGAAAAGAAGTCGTAAAGATAAGGGAGGAAGGAGGGCTGGAAGGGAGGAAGAATCGTCAGTGTGAGCCTTCTCCTCTCTCCGATGCGATCGCTGCTGGCTCTCACCCTCGTGGTGAGCGCGGCACTTGCTGCAGGTACGCATACTTCTCAGATATTCCATGAAACTGAAAACCGAGTTGCTCAGAACACCTGCATGTTTCTAAGAGCGAACTTTATAGTGAAATTGCTGCAGGAACGTATACTTTAAACCCGGATACGCATTCTCGGTTTTTGAAAGGGATACGGGGAACTGGGCATTGTTCTTCCATTATTTTCATTATTCTTCCTGTGTGTATGATTTGGTTCGCTAGAAAGAGATTTCAAAGTTAGCGGTGAGCGCTATATTTACTGCAGTTTAGTGTACTTCTTTTGTATACTACTGAGGTTGGAGAATAGGATAGGGAACTGGATGGTGAATAGTCTTTTTGAGTGAAAGATTTCGCATGTTAGTATGAGGAAAGGGGCGCTTGCCGCAGGATAGTGTACTTCTAAGTGGTTCGACGACTTTAGAAGAGGGCATAGAAGTTATAATTCATGCGACGTGAGATATTGCATGGTATTAAGAGCGAAATTAGTGAGATGGCTGCAGATTAGTAGGCGCTGCTGATTTTTTTTTAGTGATGAATAGTTATTAGGTTGTCGGATCGAGTAGGCCAGTAAAAAGCGCAAATGTGGCCGTTACGTCCATACTGTTCTGGTAATCATCAGAAGTTGCTACTCACAATAATATTATCAAATAGAATCAGTATAGCACATCACCACGCAAAAATGTGCGATAGCTGTACAAGTTGTGCAAATGATTCAATATATTATTTGTAACTAATAAGTAAAAAGGCGAAGACTTGATATACGGCATCTAACACTGAAACATATCCCCCCCCCTTTTCAGGTGCGCCTCGACACACGCTCACACCGAACTTCTATGATCACCTCGAGGCCCAGTCTCCTAACGAGCACCACAGAGCAAAGGTAGGTCAAGAACCGCACCTAGAAGCAGATATCAGCTGAATGATCTTCTTTTTTTGCAAAGCTATATCGTAGATCTGACAGTGATATGAGATATTCTGCAACGAATTTATCACTACAACAGATCAACAAGACGTTAATAATGCAATAACAATCAATGGCAAATCTTCTCAATCGGTCCTGACCGGAATGTATTTCAGCGCGCCATCGGCGGTTTCCGATCGCCCTGCCCCGAGGGATGGACCGGACAATTCTGCGAGAACCGTAAGTAGGGGATACTGTAACACTAGTGATGGCAAACCAGCGCGAGCATCTTCCATTCCGAGCGCTCTCTAGCAAAGCAGACCGACTAGAGAGCATGCGAGTAGAGGAGAGTCCGATTTGGTATACTGTATCGACTCGAAAATATGTATCGATTTCTTCAGCGATTTGCGGCAATGAAATGAAGGTGGACCCGTACGAGACCGACCTGGATAAGGTACGATACTCAATCGATCTCCTACCCATAAATGACGAATAGCGCACGATTACACACATCAAGTTCGGCAACGATGCATTGTTGTAAAGCATCATAATCGTATCGGAAAAGAAGTCCGCTTCCGTATTCACCCACTGAATCACTCACTTCCATCATTGAGCTCTTGACGAACCCTCTCTGAGAATGCATCCAATATCTTGATGCAAGGATTAATTCCAAACTGTATTCCGCAATCGTCCCTTTGCAGACCCAGGACATTCTCTACCTGCCCAGTGGTTGTGATGGCGAGTACTACGTGCCCTATGACTCGACCACTGACCTGCTGACCATCACCGTGACTACCGATGCGATGACCAAGGCAACCGCTGTTCTTACTGGACCCACTGGTAAGTCTGGGTTTGTCTGGGGGACCAGGATAGACTCTCTAGTGGTTATTTATTTGTTGGCCACGGATGCGAAAAGAACGGCAATAAATAAATGATGAAACTGTTTTCAGGTGACACGCCGAACGCGATCAGTTCCGACTACGCAGGACGCACTGCCACTTACAGGTACTAATCATAGTATCTGAATCTGGATAAAACACTGCTCGAGATTCTACCACTTTTTACACAATACTCGTGCGCAGTGTTCAGAAAGAAGAAGCTGTAGGAAAACAGAAGTTTCAAGTAATATCTTGCAGGTTCAAGGCGAAGCCTAACCCGTACGTGCTTACCATCAAGATGGATTCGCACACCGAGGAGTGTCTAGTGCACATCCAGGTAAGATTAGTGATCTATTTATTTAAAATAGCTTAAAAAATACAATATTTTTCAACTAGTGGCTAGGGAACTGAAATCTATTGTGCCAATAATAGCAGCGTAATTGTTGCATAACAAAATGAATGTACATGCTGTCTCATTCTCCAGCGTACTGTATTGAGGCGCGCCTCTCTTTCCTCTCTGAATATCTCCATAAAATCGTGAAGATTCATCAGGTCGTAAAACTGGGCGCGCACCTCCCTATTATCTGCGCCTAGTCTCTCTTCTAGTGATGTAATGATAAGAGGAGGGAGTCAGCAAATGAGATGATTCCAAGCAGGAATGCGACTATTATGGTCACTTGCTTAGTCAGCGAATACGAAGTACAGTAAACATGTCGGGGATCAAGAGTTAACACACGGAATTAGAGCATCTTTCTTGCACTGATTACTCTTTATTGATAATTGATTACTGATCACACTGATTAATGTTCTGCTCATCGGCTGATACTTGAGTGATCAACAGATTATAGTTCGAAATCTTAAGCAATACAAAAAAGCAAAACATTTAACCCATGACCCAGTTCCCCCCTTGCAGGCCCGTTCCTCGCTCTCCTTCAACGGCGGATGGGTTGCCTCCCCAATGATCGACAATTCTCCCTTCGGCGAGAGCTTGTACAACAGCAAGCCACAATACTTCATCGTGCACCCCTTCAATATGGCGGCGCCCGCCGGTGAGGAGCGGTCGCGTTATATGCAAATGATCTCAACAAGCTCTTGAGCCGTTAGCCGAAAATAGGATATACATAACAATATACAACAGATGCTACTCATAAATAAATCGAATTGCATGCTCACGAAGATATTGCAGAAGTCAAGACCGTCACCATCCGTCAGGCTCAGCTCACACAGCCCGACTACCGATCCCTACTCACCAGGAGATACGACTGCGCGTTCGAGTAAGTGCATGAATAGTCCGTTAACCTATTCAAGCTGAATAACGACAACCTGGAATTACGTCGAGTGTGCTATCGAAGCTTCTTCATGTGAAATATGATAACAACGATAGGGCACATCGGCTGATCACAGTTGTTATTTATTACTCCAAGCATTATTCACTTGCTGGCCTAGCAATGATCAACCGCAGGACGAAAGTGCCTAGATTAACGGGATGAGTTTACCTTTTTTTACCTTTATTATTCACTTGCAGGTACTACGCGGGCCAGTTCCAGTGCAAGGGCCAGGATTCTCGCTACCTCTACCAGATCGAGGGCGTGGACTCCAAGGGATACGCATTCAGACGATCAAGACCCTTCTTGTGCCTCCGTGAGTATTGCGATCGATTACGGGACTTATTCCGTTGCGTCCGTTGAAAAGCCACAACTGTTTACTTTTGGCGTCTGTGATCTAGCGTTATCTGTACTCAGCCTTTTAGGTCTTGCTCATTATTTTTGAATTCATTTACAAAAAGTCCCTCCTCAACCAATCTTCTCGCCTCTCCATCGAAATTTATTTTGTATCTCGTTGAGCGACGAATCATAACTTGCAGAAGACCAGACGCCCACCGTGGGTCCTCCCACCGGAGTGCCCACCATTCCTACCACCGAGTGCTTCAACGGAGGAAGTCTGCTGTACGCGAATGAGACGGACACCAGCTTCTGCTTCTGCCCTGAGCTGATGACCGGAAAGCAGTGCGAAGAGGTGTATCCTCTCTGTCAATGGAAAGATTCACCTGATGCTGACAAAACCTGATTTTGAATTAATGAGCCCTCAACGTCTCGTCTTGCTGACAAAACCTGATGAATTAAATTACTGAAACCAATGCAATTTATAATGATTTTTTTTTAAATTAACAGTTAATTGCAGGTGCTGTGCATGAACGGCGGTATCCAGGTTGATGGTCACAAGGACGAGTGCGATTGTATTCCCGGTTTTGTGGGAAAGAACTGCGACAGTGGTGAGTTATGGTAGCTTGATCGAGGGTTATGGTAGCTTGATAGATGGTTACGGTAGCATGATCGAGGGTTATGGAAGCTTGATTGAGGGGTACGGTAGTTTGATCGAGGGGTACGGTAGCTTGATTGAGGGGTACGGTAGCTTGATTGAGGGGTACGGTAGCTTGATCGAGGGTTACGTTTGCATGGTGATTTTAATATTGATCTTTGATCTCAGTCGTCTGCGATCCCGACGTTGGAAAGCTGTTGACTGACACGAAGACGCTCGCCGTCGTTGTTAGAAACACCGCCAGCATGAAGGACCATATCCAGTTAGTATTTGATCCAAACTCAATTTTCTATTGATTTTTTTTGTCGAAATTGCAACGAAAACACCGTACTAACAGCGAGTTAGAATATAATATTTATTTACTAAGTAATTTTTTTCCAGGAAGATCTCAGCCGCCATCGATACTGAGGTGCTGCACCACCAGATCGACGGACGCACGGTCTACGACGGATTCATCCTGTCGTACGTGAGAGATGGAGGTGCGTATTGACCGTATCCTGCACTTGTCTAACTGTAAATCGCATATTCTCTTGCACATTTTATTGTCTTAGTATGTTTCAATCTGATCACTTACTGTAGATAACGACTCCGCATTTGATATTTTCGGAATCGATAATTACTCGATAATTGTTCAGTCGTCACCGCCAAGTCGTACGCGATGCAGAAGTTCGCGCAGTTCCAGGCAGATCTTGAGAATCTCGCGGTATGTGATCGACCCATCCTGTTTTCGAACGATTTTTTTTTGATTTTCGAAACCTTCGCTGTTCACTTCTACCATTTCATATGATTTTCGAAAAGAATATCGACAGAGATTTGTCGTCTGCTAATACCACTAGTGTGTATATCGATTAATTTTATTTTTTTTTATTTTGCTTCGAAATCGTCAAATGATCTTAAACCTGACATTTGCAGGCCAAATACGGATCGGACACTGCGTGCACTGAGTCCCTCGTGCCCGCTATAATGGCAGTTTACGAGCAGGTAACAAAAATCAAGAGTCGTTGTTACGGCCATTTGTGAGAGTATACCGAGCAGTGCCACGTTGCAATTGTAAGCACTACGGAGGAGAAGGTGAAGTAGTGTACTTGGTGTATGCAACATATACTTGAGCGTAGGAATCCGTGACCCAATCTACGTTGATCTTCCAGAGAATCATGGACCAGTCGCCCATCTTCATCTTCACCGATGCCACTGCCGATCCCGGAGACTCGGATCAGTTCAAGGACTTGATGAGACTGAACGCGGCGAACAGAATGCAGGTCCGTCTCTAGAAATTGATCGATTATGATGCACATGAGCTGAATGAGCTGAATGATGAACAATGAGCTGGATACAAAAATTAGCTAATATTCCATTGCAGCTGCACACCATGTTCATGAACACGCAAGCCAACTGCAAGGTCAACCCGAATCTCGAGTTCTACAACAGACTCGCCAAGTACACCGCCGGTCTCGTGCACAAACCGCCCGCAGACAAACTTGAAGATGTGAGTATTGCCCTTATCGAATCCGGCAATCTGGAGAGTCAAATCGTACCACATATTACCACATATATACCACATATGTCACATGATTTCTATCGATACGAATACAATTTTGAGATATGTTATACACAGAGCTGATTGCATTTTCTGTTTGCGATTATGCTGCATTCAGTTTCGAACATTGATCATTTTGAGGGGTCAATTTGAGGGGTCATTTTGATGGGTCAGAATGATAGGTCGAATTGATGGATCATTTTGTCCCCTCTCTCCTCTCCCTCTCCCTCTTCATTTGCATTCCATCTCCCCTAACTCTCCCCTCTCTCTGATTGAATTGAATTGGATAATGAATGCAAATGAGGAGGGAGTGGGAGAGGAGAGAGGGGACAAAATTATCTATCAATTCGATTTATCATTCTGACCCATCAAAATGACCCCTCAAATTGTCCACTCAAAATGATCAATGTTCGACACTGAATGCAGCATTAGTATGGCGCAATCACCAAATTCACTTATCTATTCAGACGTTCCAAATGTCGATGCGCGCCACCACGTATCACATGAACCTCGTGGAGAGTGGCGACCTCAAGCAGTGCTCGATGAAGCAGAAATCCCTTCTTGTCGACTTCGAATCGGCCACCCTTATCCTCATCGCTACTGGAAGTAAGCATACACCAATTTATGAGTGATATACTATTTTATGATATACTAGTATAGCTTGCGGTTTTCTGATACACAACCATTATGATATAGTTTAGTAGTTCATGAGACTAATTTTACAATAGAGTTCATGGTATACTTGTGGGGGTCTAGCCAGGACTTGTACAGGTTATTAAGTACTAATATTGTAGCACGAGTCTGTTACAAGTAGTTATTTTATCAATGACAGATAGTAGCAAACATCAATATTCCCTATCAGCCGACCTCTCCGTGACCGTGACTGATCCCGACTGGCAAGTTTCGATGAAGACGACTGTCTACGATGATGGATGGACGCACATCTTCAACATTGACCGACCGACAGGAGGAGAGTGGATCTACGCCATTCAGGGAGATGATGTGGGTTACTTGTTACTAAGTGCATACAATTACTGTGAGAATCAAAGCCGTATCATACTAATCAACAGACGGTTGAAGTATGAAATAGTGCACCCATAGAGAAATACTGGTCCCTCTTATAAATACTTGTCCCGCCGGACCAGTATTTAATTTTCTAGAAATACTGGTCCCAAATTTTAGAAGAAATACTGGTCCCAGAAAGGTGGAGATATAAATACTGGTCGCAAGTTCAAAAATATACTGGTCCCCATAAAATCCACTTATTCGCTTTGCTCCTCTTTCGGGGCATTCTGCAATGTTGTCTAGCTCATTCCGATCTCGCTCAGCTTAGGTAGGCTTTTTGTGCTGCCATCTGAGTTGGATATGCCATTATTCAACCTGTAGTGTATACCCAGATCAAGGATCAGTATTTATATTTTTTTTAAAATCTGGGGCCAGTAAATCTTAAAAACCAGGGACCAGTATATTTATGTGTGGTCCAGTATATATATTCTGTGAATTTGGGACCAGTAAATTTCGATGGGACCAGTATTTCTAGGACCAGTATATATAAGGGACCAGTATTTATCAATGGGACCAGTATTTCTCTATGGGTGCACTATTTCATACTTCAACCCAACAGACAAGGTAGTCGCAATAAAACTTCGGAAGCTGTTAAGCGGTGCCAAATTTGGCTTTGATTCTCATGGTCGTCGACTACTGCACTACATTCCTGCGATTCCTATCGCACACATTTCGAAAACATCCTCTTCACTACTCGCTCATTGCAGCTGATCTCTCCCTGCTCGTACCGTTTCTACTCTCAATCCGACTTCGATCTGTTCCTCGGAACCACCAATGCTGTCGATGTCGACGAGAGAACCTTCGAGCCCGTTGTCGGTGAGTCATCGGATGATATCATGGATGTTTTTATGACGAATTCGCACATTTTTCCATCGTCGTACTCCCATGATCATTATAATCAACAATATTTTAAATCAATTAATGAACTAAAACCAATACCAGGCCAAGCGGCGCATCTCATCGCTCAGGTCAACGGCTTCTACGGTGGATACGTCACGGTTCGTGATAATTTTAGAAGAGATTTAGCTCATTTACTTGTATCATCTGAGCAACGTCCATTCGACTTTTCACCTCGTTAGACCTCGTTTTCCGAAACCTAATTCGATTGACGTTAAATTCCATTTGTCCATTAGCAAAATCAATTTAATGCGCCTTTTCAATAATAATCAATTGAGAAAATAATTGTATTTTCCTTTCTTTTAGGATCAGTTCCGTCTCTTCGCCGAGATTCTCATCACTTCTCCCGACGAGGACGACAAGCATCAGCCCCTGTACTACTCCAACGGTGAGCGAAAGAAATGAATGCGCCAAATATTCTCAATAGTCAATTATTGTCCAAAGCTAGTCGCCAAGTTTGCATCTCCCGACAATTTCTGCATCACCCAATGTTCCATAGAAAAAAATGATGCACACAAATTCTCAGATTAGCAGATTCTTCTCCATTTGTGTGCGATAGTGCCAATTTCACCATGAACCATTGAATTTCACCATCTGCTAGTGCGTGTTTGGCGTGTCCGCTTCGCTTCCTCTTGTTAGATATAGGATGCGCAATGAACGAACGCATCTTGAATGCACGCGAGAATGCCGTCATGCGGAGGATGTGAACACGTGCCAAACATTCCCGTCATAGTTGTTTCATTAACATGAAGTTGTTATTCGATACTATTCTAAACATATCAAGTGGAAGAGTAGTAAGAACGTATATGTGACGTGACATTCATTCTCACTAATGCTAAAGTATATCCTTATTATTTTTTCTGCCAGGTATCTTCCGTTCATCCTGCGGATTCCATCTCTACTTCGGAGTGGCTAACTTCTGCCAGTCAGAGGACCAGGTGAGCTCATCGTTGAGATTAATCGACCATGACTTCACCTTGATTTCTCAACGACCCCTTTTAACCTGACCACTCTGCGACAAAAAAAGTAGGGAGAATGAGGGGAATAGTACTTTATTTTGGTCGATTTCTCAACTACCTCTTTCATGTTAACCACTCTGCGACGGAAAGAGTGGGGATAATGACCTCAAAAGCCTTCCTAATTTTCGCTGATTTCTCAAGATCGCTCACAGATCTTCTACGCTACCGTATTCGTCGATGACGCCAATGGATTCCCCGTGCAGAGAGCCGCTGTTGGGTACTGTAATGCAGGTATGGTAGAGTCTCTTTTCCTCTTTATCCATATCGTAGATTGATGCGAAATGCAATGCAGTTTTTTAATCTTCGTGATCCACCTCTATTCTGATATCATTCTTTCGAATCATGACGCATAGTGTTAAAGTAGACAATAATTTAAAATTGTAAATTTTTTAAAATTAATTAATTAATTATAATTTCAGCCGACATCGATCCTCCCCTTCCTGATGACTGCCAGAACGGTGGAGTGCGATATAACGAGACTGCCTGCTGGTGCCCATCGCACTTCGCTGGAGAGTAAGAGATCTCACTCTTCATTTGGTGTGCTGTACGAATCCGCGATACGGTAAAAAGATGACTACAATTCTTGCGAAAATGTGTATAGATCTAGACAATATTCAAGCAAAATGATGACATCACTAAATGTCCATTCAGCCTCTGCCAAACCCCGGAGTGTCTCAACGGCGGTCGTCTGAACAACGACCAGAACCAGTGTATCTGCCCCGGAGGAGTCACTGGACGATTCTGCGAGATGAGTGAGTAGTTGTGTTCAGTAATTAGCGATTAAATCTCTTGCATGTTTGCGCTACACCATCGATAGCACTGATAAGCGATCGTGAAAAAACTATATCATGAATACTCGTAATGTTTTTAAATTTCTAGCACCACAAATTGCGCGTGAATATAACTATAAGTATCGTCCAATCGCTAAATGTTGCAGTGGAGTGCACGACCAAGGCCGATGAATGGGAAGCGACCTTCGACCATCGCACCCTCAACTTCGTCGTGTCCACGAGATCGTCGATGAAGGACACCGTCAAGGTATGCGCGTGACTCTATGATATATAATTTTAATTAAAAAGTCTACGTAGAAATGATGCTATATCAATAGCCTCTTTTCGGTTCTGCTCTTTACTTTTGGCAATATATTGTGCAATTCTCTATGTACCTATGCTAGTATGATGCTGAATCAGTGTGCTGCTTCTATAAGCATATGAGAATGTATGCAGTGCACCTAAAACATCGAATAATCTTTCCTTTCATTATTCACCTATTCCCAACCTGTACCTGCCCTTGGGCTATGCATCTTATGTGAATCTACTGCTAGAGTTGTCACTGCATCTATTCATCAGGGATTGATTAAACATCGATTTCCCCCTGTTTTCTCTTCAATGCCCATGAGTTTCCTGTGAAACAGCAACCGCGAGAAGCCTAGGTCGCAGATGCGCCCGGTAAGCACATCCAATGGCCGGCATACACGGGCATTCCGCGACATAGGACGTGGTCTCAGGGGATAGGGGGGTGGGAAGGTAGGATGAGGTCGGGGGTGGGGTAGGAAGGTACGAGGCAGAAGGAGTTTCCGAGAGGAGCCTAGGTCGCAGAATAACCCGGTGACCAAGATCAATTCACAGGTCACGCAGGGATTCTGTGACAAAGGCACGGCTCAGAGCTTGGAGGGCTGGGGAAGGGCAAGGGTCCGACTGAGGGGCCTGTCCCATATTAACTCCCGGTGACCAAGTCGAATGGATGGTTACCGGGAGTCACTATGTGGCAGGCACCAGCTCAGATCGAAGCGAAAGGTCGGCTCTGAGGGGCCGTAGCCACTCTGCTCCCGGTGACCAAGCTGTGCGGTGGCACAGGTCGCTCGGGACAGAATGACAGAGGCGCCGGCTCAGAGCTATGATCACAGGAGGGGATGGGAGAAGGGGAGGGAAGGGAAGAAGGAGTACGGTAGGCCACGGGCCTACATCGCATTTCTCCCGGTGAGTACTTCTTATGCGAGCACACACGGGCGATACGCGATGCAGGACGGGGTGGGTACGGTACGGTAAGGTGGAAATGGTAGGGTTGGGTAGGCTAGGGATAGGAGGGAAGGGCTAGCTAGCCACCTGGCCCAGTCTGGACCGTGCCGAGTTCTTGCCACTGCAAGGGAGAGAGGGAGAGTGACGCAAGGCCAGGGCAGCGGTCGAGACGGCGAGCGAGAGTGAGGAATTTTCTGAGTGGAGGAGGGGGGTGGATGGTCTGCGTCTCTCATTTCGCAACACTCTCTCGTGTCTCTGGCTAACGAGAGATAAGGTGGAATTGAGAGACGAGAACATTCCTCGTTAGAGGAGAGGAGGGGGAGAAGAAAGGAGCAGGAACTGTGAAGAAGACTGTGAAGAAGGATGGAAGGAAGGGGCACTGGGAAGATAAACTATCGAGGTGAAAGGAAGTAGGAAGAGGGTGAATGGGCACTTAGTCGACTTTTGGAAGATGGGGAGGGTAGTGGCGACTGAGTAGGCTGAGGGATACTGTAGGAAGGATGGGTGGAATTGAGTCGACTGTAGATTGAAGGAGGAGAAGAGAAGGGGGGGGGGAACGGGGATGGGTGTTGTAATGGTGGCTCGGCAGATGGTAAGGGAGGAAAGAAGAGAGGGGAGAGCGGGGAAAGAGGGAGGGGTCACGGATCGGGCGGGAAATTTGTAATAGGAGAGACGCGCGCAATGGCGCCAAACTTGTTGAAGACGGATTGCGATTGTTCAAGAAGCTGGAGTTGGAGGCACTGAGCCTGAGGCGACTATGAAGGCATGCATGCTGTGGATACTGATGAAGAAGCCAATTCGGGAGGGAATGGGGGAAGGAAAGGAAGGCACACTGCCGCCCTCATTGCAGAATTCCCGGTGAGCAAGATGCTGCCTCAATGGCTCAGCTCACCCAGGGCAGTCTGCAAGGAGGGATGACACAGTGGAGATTGGGGAAGAGGGGAGGACGGAAGCGCCTGTCGACTGTGTGAAGACGGTACAACTGGCGAGGAAGACTGTGCTGGAGAGGGGAGAGATGACCCAGTCTCGACCGTGCCACTGTTCTTGCCACTGCATTGAGGCGGGAAGGGGTAGTGAGCCAAGCACATGGCGCCGGTCGAGATGGCGGGTATGAGTGGACCAGGGAAGAATAGAAAGAGGGAGGTGAAGCAGGCGTAGAGGGTGAGAGGGGGTGAGTCGAGAAGGGCAGGGAGATGAAGACGGTAGATGGATGGGTAGGGAAGAACCAGGTAGAGGGGTCGAGAAGGAGATGGAGAAGAGACTAGACTGTAGCTGCTGGCCTTGAAGAGGGAGGCTGAAGCCGGGCATAGGGGCAGAAAAAGGCTGGGAGTAGGGGAGAAGGCAGATGACTGTTGATTCAAACTGAAGGGCATCCTTATATACTCGGCTTGTGGGCGGAGCCAAGGCGAATGGCGGGAAAGGAGGTGCGATCGGGGGCTAGAGAGGAGAGGGGCGGGCGGAGGAGGAGAGTTAGGGGAGGGGAGAGGCGGGAGGAGGGGAGGCAGGCAGCTACGATCAATCGATGGTGCGCGTGGATTGCGCCATCCAGTGAGGCACCCAGGGGGGGGGGGAGGAGCGAGGCGAGAGCGAGGGGTCAGCGTCCCCTTCTTGGATCGGCTTGGTTGCGAGGGAGGGAAGAGATGGAGGGAAAACAACACTCTCCCCTATCCGCACGCTCTCTCGCCGAGCTGTATATTTGAAAATGTGCGAGGGATGGAGAGGAGATAGAGACCATTTCGAATGGGAGTGAAATGGGGGGGGGGATTGGCGTTACCAGGGATTAAATGACGGAGAAAGGAAGCTGAAAAATATGAAAGAAAGCCTGAGGCCAAATTCAAAGATAGAATGATCAAGACAGGATAATGGATATTTGTGATATGACGCTGGTTTCCATGGCATCCATTCAACAATCTAAGCTCTTTTTCACTTAGGAATACGATTTCCTTCAGTAAACCCTCAGATATTGGCTTTACTTGTTCTGAATGTGGTTCTTGTAAGACGAACTACGATATAAGATACAAACTGATTTACAACGGTTTTTGGACAGCTCGAGTCGAGCACAGGGGAAGGAAATGAGGGGAGAAGAAACAATGCGTTGCAGAAACTCGCTGATGGAGCCGCTGCCTTCGCTGGATACTATAATCTCAATCACAAGGATTGGATCGATCACTTCGCCATTGTCACCGTCAACCAGACAAGTAAGTAGCAACGATTGCCTGTCTCGCAGCGCCTATTTGGAGTCTGTGCCCCGATTTGCTTTATCACGCATCAAATCTCAGTTTTAGGCTGGAAAATGATTCTTCGGGCCCGTCGCACTCAGTTGGTTTAAAATATATGTTCTATTAGCTTAGACACAGATAGGCGAGAGTGAAGGTCGCCAGATCCGTTACGGGGATAAGAACGCCTAGTAGAGACCTTTCCCGAGACTACCCAGGTTCCGCGTCTTCCTCAGATTTTTTTCTTCCAAGGCTGTTGGGTGTCTACGACCCAATGGACCGAAACATCCAGCCGCATTATTCTACGAAGTCTTTCTCATTTCTTTGTGTCAGTTAGCAGTTTTTTTCTATTCCTCTTCAATTATAAACCAAGTTTCTTTTTAATTGTTTTATCAGTTCCTTGCTCTCCTCCCGTTCTCAGTTCTTGACCAGTTAGTTACTTATCTCGCTCTGTCGTTTGAAAGGCGAGACGCATGAGTGCCAATCGCCATTGAGGCGTTCGCGTCTCAGCTCTCGATAAGATCGTAGCGCGTCTCCCCTCTCTCTCTCTCCCGTGGGGGTCACAACGGGGGCTAGGATAGAGGGGAGAAGAAGGAAGAAGAGGGGAGAAGGGGAGAAGGGTAATACTTACATGATTGCATAGAAGATCGAGACTACTTAGGTTCCGGGTTTTCCGAGCATGTTTTTCTTATCAGCTTCCTGCTCTCTTTCCCTTCTTAACTATCTCAGGCTAGTGAGTCACTCCCATTCTCTCTCTGGCGTTCCATCAATAAATATCTGTCTCCACTCTCCCATGGGGGTCACTCGCTGGGCGATAGAGTAAGGCTGAAGAACAAAGAAGGGTGGGGGTAGAGGTGGGATAGATAGAGAATTGACTTTCAATGAGTTGGCTAATGCACTCGGAGTATGTTGAAATGATCAGACAATGGTCATAGTCATGAAATGGTAATAGGATTTTTGAACGGTCCTCAATTTTCTCCATTACTCTAGTGAGCATCATTGGCCCTTCTCTCGTACGCGTTCCATCAATACAAATCTGTCGCTGCCCCCATGGGGGTCACAAGAAGGGAAGAGGAGGGAAGAAGGAAGAGGGGAGAGGGGAGATAGGACAGAGGGAGGATAGGGTAATGCCTAATGTGATTGAATAGACTTAACTCGCGGGGTTCGTTTGAAAATCTCTGGCGCCTCATGCAAAGTAAAGGAAAGAACAGATAGAGGAAGCAATAAAGAGGGGAGTGGAAAGGGCTAAATTATCGCATAGTCTTGGATCGAACCCGTATCGAACCCGTAGGAGGCGTGATGGGGGGGGGGCGTCAGGGATGTGAGATGGAAGGGGAAGAGAGGGGATCGGACATAGATGATTTGATCGAAGAATAGACAAGGGACGAATGAGGATAAGGTTAGATCTTGCTTGATCGAAAAGATTTGGCTCGCATCAATAACATCTCTTCCTTCTCTTCCGTGAATGTTGCAATTAGGGGAAGAGAAGGAGATGGAGTGGAGTTTAAAGGGTTGATCCGCTCAAATTGACTCTTACGCGTTCCATCCATAAATATCTGTCGTCGCCTCTCCCATGGGCGAGGAGGAAAGGGTGGAGAAAGGAGAGCAAGGGAGAACAAAGGACATCGGAGAAAGAGAGGAAGGGGAATACGATCTTGTGCTATCTTGATGGGATAGAGTGAGAACAAGGCGATACGATTATTATTACACATTTATCAAGAGGTCGGGTTAGGTGAGAGCTCTGATGTGCATGGCTGGCTTTTCTTGCTTCGTTGAGAAAGTTCGGGCCAACAGTCTTGCGGAAGATATCGCTCCATCTAGTCATCTCTGAACAAGGCAAGGATGCAAAAAAAAGGAAAGACGCCTAATTCTGGAGCAGCAATCAAACTAAGACACATCCGGACAGGCGCCAAGATTTGCTACCGCGTTGGGAAAAAGCCTATGATTTCCGGCACGGTAGATGCTAAATTGACAAATATTCGGACTGATTTTAAGAATGACAGACGAATATGAAGAATACTTTCAGGCGCTTTGGGTGCGAAAACTCTACGAGGCAAACTGACTAATAATCAGACCGAGAGGCTGATAAATAAAGTTTGATTTCAGGCGCGGATCTGCATCTGACTAACTCTCCCCAGGAGTTCGCCGATATGTTCCGAGAGATCAGCAACAACTTCGACTCGTACACGAACTATGATGATGATGTGGGTAAATGTCTAGATAGTGATTATAGGGAGCGAAAAAAATACTTTCAGCTTGCTGTTTTTATTATTATGCCTGCTACTTTCTTCCATATTTGTAGACTTCCCTAAGGGTCATGGCTTTCATCATTCTTTCATTAGTCAAGCATTTACGAAATAGGAACCACGCATAATGAGGCGGGGCGCCATTTCTTTGAAGCCTCGAATATTTTTGCACCGCTGCAAGCGTGTCACGGTTTTCGAAATGATACTAAAACTGGCAATTTCATAAAAATATTTGACGCGTAGGATATTACTCTAATAATAAAAATAAATAGTTCAAATGATTTTAAGATTGATAAATAGTGTGAAACGTACACATCCCTTAAAAACAGTACCGAATTGGCCAACTTTGAAGGGATAAACTGACAAAGAAAGTATTTTTGTGTGAATAGAAGTGTCCACTCCTTCCATTTCAGAACTGCACCGTCCTCATCAACGCGGGAATTAACTCCGCCCTGGCCGCTTCCTACGAGAACTCGAACATCTTCATCTTCGCCGATTCTCAAGCAGAGAAGCTCGAATTCCCCAACATTCTCTCCCTTCTGGACAGAGCCGATGAGCTGCACTCCACCGTGAGTATCTCACTCATTTTGTCATATCCTCACCCAAACCTCGACCTACTTCCCTGAACTCGCCTTAGGCAACATGGTTTCGTAATAATTCTATCATCAAGATTTTGCCTCAAGTACTAATCTTTCGATCTTTCGTGATTCCATGAGCAGGCAACCTTATGCAAGGCTCAAATATTGTTCCGCAAAGATCAATCTCTTCAGGTGACCCTGTTCGGTACGAGCTACGACATGTGCGATGGTAGCAAGTCCTTCGGAGAGCAGGAACAGAACGTCGTCGACTTCACCGGAGGAAAGACCTTCTACACGGACAATGTGAGTGATTCGGAATATTGGCGTCGTCCTGGATGATTCCAAAAAAAAATTTTAAATTGTTATTGCGATTAATCCAGTTTGAGTAGTAGGTCCGAAGAAGAGATTAGGCCCTCCATTTTTTCAATCTCCTTGTACTATTTCATCAACACTTGTGGTAACAGAATCAGCGTCATGACAACTGTTTATGGCATCTGAATATTGAATATTCCAGATCGATCGTGTCTTCGATTACGTCGACACCTTCTACTACTCTGGTGTGGTCCTCGAGCAGACCTATGACAAGTGTAACGGTTAGTTATACGATTTTTCGGTTCCGGATTCTGTTGCCGATTATGTGATGTAGATCAAGAAATCCTTCGGAACGCGTTATCTTTGATGATCTCTGATCTTTGCAGAGGGCGTGTCGATCGACTTCCCTCTGGAGGCGTCCGCCCACTCCGTCGTCGTCACCGTCGAGGGCAAGGGATCCGGAGTGAGTTATATACCTTTATCGCAACAAGCTAAATTAAGAGAAAACAAAAAAAACCGGTGAGGCCGGTAGGAAGATATGATGAATATTAGATTGAATTCGGCTAAGGATATGTGAAATCGCCGCATCCTCGAAGACTAAAGTTTTTTGAGTTTCCTAACATTTGCTATTATTTTAACGCGAATCGAATAAAGGTGAATCACAAAAATAGATCTTTAACCTGACTCTATATAGGAAAAGGTAGAATGAACATTATCGTGACAGATTGATCTCTGATCTCCTTCAGATCGTTATGAGCACTCCCGACAATTTCGACGGTTTGTATCACGACCAGCTTCTCTCCGGCAACGAATTCTTCATTCAGCAGTACATCCAAGGTGGGGATCACTGCAGCATATTCATTGAGACTAATTGAAATGCAATACATTGCATAGTTCGAAATACGGATCATCGTCTCTTTGCTTACCGAGAGACTCCGGAGACGAGAGCGCGTGTGCAATGCAGAGACTATTACCCGTATTTCGAACTCTATTACATTGAGAGCATTGAGAGTTCGAAATGAACAAAAAAATACGAATCGATTACATTTTGTATTACTACATTCAGCCTGCCCCGACCAATGGGACACTACGGACAATCAGTGCTACTTCTGGGATGTCACTGAAGTCCAGTGGATCACGTCGCTCGTCGCTTGCGGAAATGTCAGTTTCTTTTTTTTGTCAGTAAGGAAAGAGGATAGAATGTAAATCAACCAGTCTGAGTACAATCTGATCTTGGTAGAATACTGCGTAATCTTCGGCATGATGGTGATGAACTTCGGATTACTGAGTGTGGCCAGAGGATGATTGCGCGAAGGGTAGATGATCTTATTTATCGGGGCGAGACGTTTCGGAGCATAAAAAAATCTGATATTGATCTTTCTTCCTCATCGGATGAGTACTCCCAACAATCTCTACTTCGTTACTATTTGAATATATAATCAAGCGACTTTTGTTGTTTCGTACATGATTTACAAAAGTTATATTTGCAGATGGACCCGAACAAGGGCGCCAGTCTTGTGACCATCTTTAACGATGCCAAGCACGATCAAGTCCAGGGTGAGAGAACATATAATATTTCCAGATATTTTTCGAAAATACTATGCACACCACAGAAAACTATCAGCTTGTACTGTTAGCTGAACCAGTTTTTGCCTGGCTACTTTGGTGTTTGACGACAGATTGGTGATGCAAATCTAAGCGATTCCCTTGTAGCCGAGCTGAAGACGGCGGCGCAAGGCGTGTGGATCGCCCTTTACCGTGACTCGCAGTCGAACAAGTGGCAGTGGATGCAGGCCGGAGCGCAACCCGTTCCTCTTGTGAATATTTTGGCCCCGATTTTCCGCTATTTTTCGTAAATCGAGCATCTTTCTATGGCTGAATTGGTAGTAATTCATGGTCCCTCCGTAAGTAGTCTCTCCGAATGGCTTTGGATAATCACCGAGTCATAGGACGCAAGTGCTGAGATTTGCGAGATAACTTAACCTTGAATGATCCACTCAGGACCCCTCGCTCGAGAAATATTTCGCCGCCGGACAGGACATGAACGATATGAGCAAGAGATACGTGTACATGAAGGTATTTTCCCGCTCCGATTTGCAACCTAGCCTAGTTGCAACTGGCTAACAGCTGGCCTTACCAGTGGGTCCCACCTAGCGTTGTCGTATGACTGTAAAATCGCATGACGTGGATACACCTTTACCTTTACCTAGTCGCACACCTTCCTAGCTACAGTCTCACTCGAAGGTCAATCATCTATAATGCGCGGCGTCAACATTATTTTCAGAACGATGGCAAGTGGTACATCGACGATACCACGGGAAGACACTGGACGCTGTGCCAGAGAGACAGATGTGAGTCGTACTTCGAATCGATACCGATTGCAGATGGTCTAATTCGTAATAAATCGATCGAAAAGATAGAATACAATATTTAATCAAGCCAGTTGGCCGTTCTTCTTACAACGATCTTATCCTTATTTATTTCATATTCAATATTTTCAGATGGCGGCACATACAACCCCGAGTCGCAGGAGCGTGAGTGACATTGAGTAGAGATGAAAGATCAAAGTCCAAAGATCTATTTCAGCCGATCTTCCGCCCGGTTTCTGGAACCTGCAGGTCACCTCGTCCAGCACCACTTGTACCGTCAATGTGCGCACGCAATCCGATGTGCAGGTGAGAAAGTCGTATCCGGGAAATACTTTAGCTTAGAAGCCTTCACATAATAAACCATATTCACATTCTCATTTCATTGATCAGGTTGACGTACTAAAAATCGGAGCCGTTTGCAATGACCTATATTCTGAGCGAATTATGCTCATTCTCATTTATCTCTAGAAATAAGGCGTAATTCACTAAAGACATGGATGAGCAGAACTGTTTGTTCAGATCGCCTTCGGCTTCTCGCAGAACCCTCACGACGACTTCAAGAGAGGAACGGCTAATGTGGACTCGGGTAAGAAACTCATCACGTCTTGCTGAGGATCGATATCAAGTTTCACAAAGTACAATCGAAATATCAAAGGAATAATAATATTTCAGACTCGAACTACGTCGTCGCTAAGGCGATCGGACTGGACACCTTCGACTTCAACCCCGACATCCCCGAGGGCAAGGTCGACTACGCTACCATCGCCGCTGACGGTTCGTTGGTTATGAGAGATCGGAGAGTTCAAGCATCAAACTGGTTTAATATACCTTTCATTTTATTGAGATCAAATAGTTGAACCGATATAATCAAGAGATAGAGAGATAAACACTAAGATCAATTATTTCGAGATCAAAGATCAAAGACCACCTCCTCAGGCAAGGACCTCTACCCTCTCGTGATGACTCCTCGTGCGCAATCGTGCACCTTCGACACCATCTCGCAGATTCCGTTCACGTGCCCCTCGCAGCAGGGACTGTCTGAGATCGTCGTCAAAGTACGCATTGGAATCATCATCATTTTCTGAATCTCGAAGACCCTATCCCTATTACATTACGATTCTTCCTCTCAAACACATCCCTGTGTATTTTAGAGGTCCCCTGTGTGCTTGTCACATAGCCGTAGCTCCCTTCCACAGCACGCTTGCTAGTGATAGATTACACCCGTTTTCAATATATCTTGCAATCCAATGGTCTTGTAATCCAATGATAAGCTCCCCCCCCCCCCCCATATTCTCAGTAGCGACGGCGCGATAGGCCAAGTAGACCATGTGAGTGCCTCGTTACATTGTGCGTTTGAGAGGAAGAATCGTAATGTAAGGGTGGCACTCACATTGGTCGTTGGTGCCTGGCCAGTAGACAAGTTGTGCCCACAAATCCCTGTACTCTTCATTCCGAAATAGATAGATCAACATTGATTGATAGATACGATATTCTAAACACATCGTATAGAGAGGATTGGAAATGCGTACCGAGTGACAATGAACCTGGCTTCAAGCATGAGCAAGGGAGATTTCATTACATCTGCCGATATCAATTTTCTATATTTCAGTTCCAAGGAATCGACCAGTTCGGCTACTCGTTCGAGCGTTCTCTCGTCACTCGATGCGACACCTACGGTGTGAAAACCTTAGAGCCGCAACCTTAGACTTTTATCAAATTGATCAATCACAAATCAAATTGATAATCAATATAGGAATTTTCGATTCAATTTTCGAAACAAGCTGATAAACAGGAATGTTAAACCCCCGTGTGTTGGCATTACGTTGAAATCCCGTACGGGGACTTTTGCCATGGGATTCCGGGGATTCGTCTTGTTTCTGTTCTCTGCATGTTTACTGGCAATCTCGGAAAGATTATTTCCGAAGCATAATTGCTTCGCTTATGCCTCCTTCTCTTCATGATATCCTATCATTTTCCACTTTTATTACACATATTTTCATTGTTTCTTCTCCCTTATTTCAGTCTCCTACTTCTTACATGCTCGACATTATTAGGCATTCTGTTTGCATCTTCTCATTTTGGCTCACTCATATTCCCGCAGAAACTTATCAGTACGGGATTTTAACATACTGTCAAGACATTGGGCAGGATTAACAACCTCTGTCGTCTGTTCTTGTGTTGATGTTTGGACTATTAATTGTTGTTTTCACACTTCTCTCGACAGTTGAGTGAGCACGATAGCGTTGTCATTACCCCTGGTGGATCACGGTAACAGATGGTGTCAAGAGATGAGCGAGAGAGTTTCGATGATTGTTCTTGTACGGTAAGAGATTCTGAAGGCCCAATTCAGCTGTTCGCTGCAAGAACGACGGCTTCGTCAACAATGGAGAGTGTGTTTGCCCGCCTCACTACAATGGAGATGATTGTGGAGTGCCCATCTGTGAGGTGAGATAGGAGAAATTGATGAGATCTGATGTGCACATCTACCTCGTAGTAGAAAAGCACATGAGTTGCAATGTGAAATTTCATTAGAGATGTGATTCGTGGGAGTGATGGATACTTGATATCAGCAAGCAACTAAATGAGTTAATTCCAGAACGGTGGAACCGCCCTTTGGGACGGCTCGTGCAAGTGCCCTCCTCTGTACTCCGGCAAGTTCTGCAGCTACAGTGAGTATCATTTTCAATCACTTGCAGTGCTCGGATAATTCGCGATCCGGATATAAATAGCAGGAGAAATGCTTGAATGTGGTACAAAAAGCACTATGTCATTCACCTGAGTGGGATAACAACAAATCGTTACATTATAATCATGTCATCCTTTTATAACTAGTCATTCCACAATTTCCCACTTTCAGTCCAATGCGACCCTGCCTACCCTGACACGTTCAAGCGCAACGAGCGCACTCTTGTAATCGCTCTCGAGACATCGTTCACTACCTCCACACCCATCTTGTGAGGGAAGCTTTCTTATTGAATCTCAATCATTTTTAGCTATTCTTAGTGATTCTTCATAATTCTTCATTTTTTTTGTGAATTGAGGATTATTGATAATTTAATTATTCTTGATTTTTTTATATTCACTAATGACACATTTTCTAGCATTGAAAGCGAAGTGAACGTGATTTTACAGCTACCTGAGCAACCAGCTCGTTGACTCGCTCGACATTCTCACCCAGAAGCGTCCCGATTGGTTCGACACTTTCGTAGTCGTTCCCTTCGATTCCAGTGAATATTTATTTTATATGTTCAGTTTCGTTTTCAGAAGCGTTAATTTCGAGAATTTTTAGACATTTTTAGACATGACATTACAAAAAACATATTTTGTAGCTGGTTTTGGGTTGGCCCACTGCTAAGTTATCATTAGAGTTCTCCTTGTAAAGATATCATAGCGATGAAAATATTACAAATCATCTCTTTCAGCCTCGAACAAGGACAAGTGGTACAAGCCCATTACCACGTACAACTACAAGGACCTCGATGACTACTTGAACGACATTCCGACTGCTACATGCCCCGGAGACGATCCCGATGCCAACCCGCCCATCTCCTGTCCGGATCAGAGTGAGTTGAACTGTTAGAGAAGGGCAAATAAATAATTTATCTACGCCCGAGGCGCAACGAGACCGAAACGTTACATAATAAGGTGGGAGAGCAGGAATGGGGGGGGGGGGACTCTCCTGGGTTAGGTGAGTTTGGCTAAATGAGCGATGATGGGGCAAATACACAGATCGGCAATCATTGCTTCCACTTAGTGAGTGAACTAAATGCTATTTCAACACAAATGACTTATTGCGTCGAGATTGGCCGCCGAGACTGAGAGTCTAATGCTCTAATCCATAGGAAGTATTCTTCGCCTTTTGAGGTCCTTTTTCTCAACTCTCAATACCCAAGCACAGTAATGGTGAACTTCAAAACAATTGAATATCAAACTACAGACTGCCCTCGTCCGATCGGCTCCGTGCTCGGGGATATCCTCGACCGTCCCGACGTCTCTAGACCCGATTCCGTCGTCATCGTCATCACGAACTCCGCCATCGAAGACCACAACAACATCTACGACATCGTGCCCAAACTCATCAACAGCAAGGCTCAGGTGAGCACTTCTAAGCCCGCGTTCTTAGCCAAGGGCGTTCCTTACCTGATCAAAAAAAGAAGCATGGTGCAAGCAGTTACACCGCGTTTGTTTTTGTCGAAAACTATAGTGCAATTTGTTCACTATTAGCAAAGCGTATGAAGAGCGCCCAACCACTCCTCAACAATCCCTGAACAACGAATGATTTCGAAAATCTGAGGTGCACTTCGTCGTCGCTCCGTCTGCCACGCCCTGCAATCTCGGGTGGGACAACGAGATGAACCAGGCAATGACGTACATGGCCTCGTTCTCGTCCGGAACCGTCTCATCGGTGAGAGATTGCACCTACTATCCTTGAATTGAGGCGGGATGGCCGAGTGGTGTAAGGCGCCGCTCGCCATTCGAAGGGTACCGAGTTCAATCCCCCGCCGTGGCCAACCAAGCCTTGCTATCCTCCCGGGGTCGGCAAATTGGTAGTAACTTCGGTTGCGAAAGGTAAGGCTACCCGAGAAAGCATTGGACAGCCGGGTATGTAGTCCATCTAACAGGTGGCCTCACCAGTGGGTCCCTTGCGTTGTCTTACGACTGTAAAATCGCTTGACGTGAGTTGGTTGTCGAGTGTAAGGCACGAGAGAGAGCGAACATCTGGAGATAAAGCAGAGATTTCTGCTTTATCTCCAGATGAGAGTGAGGGAAAAGGGGGAAACCGGCCTTTATATAGACCGGGACGAGCGAGAGCTCGTAGAGGGAAATGAGGTGAGGGATAAATGTCTCTTCAATGCATATCTTCTAATCCTCCATTGTAATTCTTGTAATCCAATTGTTGATCTTGTTGACTATTAGACGACGTGTTCTAAATGTAGATTAGCGCTTTCTCACTTGTCTACCCAACTACGTGGTTACACCTTTACATTTATACCTTAGCGATGGTGCCTATACCAAACTATATAAATAACATCATAGATTCCCGCCCGGAACACAGTGAAATCAAATGATAACTAATAATAGAATAATTGCAGGTCGTGCCTAAGAACATCGGCAAGTACTTCAGCGACTTCCTGCCTTCCATGTACAACGTGCGTTTTCTAAAAAAAAATATATAATGAAACTGATGTTATCTATTATATTTCTTGTTCCATCTCATCTCCAACTTACAATAGCTATATATATTTCGATATTTTTGAAATTGTGTTTTCTTTCAGGCGCAAGAAGTCGTCATCGACTCGCAGTACGTCAAGGACTGCTCCGCCAAGGAGAACGTCTTCCAGGTATGACTATTGATCGTATTGTTCCCTGCCTTAACTCAGCACCCAATCTCTTCATTTGCCTGTAAAGGAATCAATTTCCCGCTTCCAAATAAAATTGCCTCCTAGAGACCACTCATTGACTGATGTCACTATAAAAGTCTAGTGTTTAACGGTACAAGCTCCTTGATTACACCTGTAGATGCCCTTTGCTTGACGTCAGGTCGTATGTCTAATGACCGTATTCCAGATCGACCACTCCGCGAACGAGTTCAACATGCAGTTCTTCGGCGTGGAGGCCGACACGATATCCATCACGGGTCCTCTAGGAGACGTCACCGTTCCTCCAAATCTCCTGCCCGGATCGTCCGCCTACTTTGGCGTCTTCGAGGTCGACAACAACGTCATCGTCCCGGGGACGTACATCGTCAGAACGAAGAGCGCCGGTGAGTACGACGTTGGACTCTCCATCAGACTCTCTTTCATTATTTGCATTCATTTATCTATCAGACGGTCTTACCTGTCGGTAAAAGTTATCTTACAACCGTGAAATGGCTTGACGGTGGGACCAGCTCATTACTCCCCCCACTCTTCCAGTCATTTCCTTCCCTGTTCAGCTGGCAATGACAAAACCCTCAGTAAATGAGTGCAAAAGGAGTTGAACGACGAAGAGAGACAAATAATCATTCGAATAACTAATATCACATTTCAGGAACCAACTGCGATCTGAAGGTGCGATCAAGCACGAAGATCCTGGTTGACGTCGGATTCACTCAGGTGCAGAAATCGGTTACGAGGAATAATCAGTGACTTGATCACTACAGGTCCACGATACCATCGGAGGCAACTCCCAAGATGACGCGCACTACGCTGGAGTCTATGGTATGTAGCATTTCATATTATCACAATCCACGCGTGTTTAGTAGGATATGAAAAAAGATGTGAAAAACGTTGACCGGAAACGTTGCAGGAGTTCCCAACAAGGTGATGTTCCACGTGGAGGGACTGGAGGAGGGCGGCGCCCTTATGTACGCCCAGGTCATCTCACCCAGAGGAGACGTCGTCGCCACTAAGTGAGTTATAGGCCTAGAATGCCGTTGGTAGAATGTCAATCACCCTAATATAGGCCATTTCGTACCGGACTGTATGTATTTTGAAAAATAGAGGCAATGAAGTAACAATATCTGCAATCATATATCCATATCAGACCCGTGCTTGCTCGCGTGAGTGACTGCACGTACGCCTATGTGATGGACGGCACCTTCAGCTGCGATTACACCGTGAGTCGGACATCGTAATTGCCATTTCGAGAATGACCACAAATTAAAATTAAAAATATAAAGACTCCCCAAGCACTACAAGTACTATATTGAGCAGTGATACTATTTTTTATGCTTGGAACAACATACATGCACCGTGGCAGTTTGAGATAACTTGAGAAGACCGACAATGGCATCTTTAAAACATCTTGCAGGACCTCGAGATCGTCGTCTACGGAGTGGACAACCAGAACTCGCCCTTCCATCGCAACTTCAAGGCGCACTGCACGGACGACAGACCCCAGCCCATCCGTGAGGAAACCTGAATTTACTATATCGCATCAACGTGATCTATTCCGGACGTGAACCACACTCCCGTCCATGCGTTCTCCCTTTGTATTGGTTCTGAACAATATCGAAGCACTCGAGCCATAGGACAGGACAATTTATCACAATGGCGAATATAATGATATGTCGAAGATCTTCTGGCATCGTTTCCGGGCAGTTACAGTCCTGCTAACCATTCGGCCCTGATATAATCTCCTCTTGTTGAGTGTTCCCTGTCTATCCCAATGTATGGGGACTGAACAAGATCGAAGTATCCCCATCGTGTGTCCGTACTGCGTTCGTTGCATGTACTGCACACAATATTTTCAACCATTTTTCATTCTCTGTTGTTGCACTTTGTTGTCGCTGCTTTGTGTTGTTGATTGTTGATCTTTGATCTTCTAGCGCCCATGCCCACTTGCGATCTTGGAGCGATGAAGGCTGACATCGCGTTCCTGGTCGATACCAGCGTGGAGCAGGGCTACGTCAACTGGGTAAGCGCAGCATCTACATTCGCCTAATTGAATATAAATACACACATATAAAGACATATTTGAAAGTATCCGTAACCTTTGGACTCGGGTTAGTCTAAGGTCACTAACATTTATTCTTGCAGTTCCAACTCTTCATCACGCAAATGATGAGCGGCAAATTCACTCTTGGTCGCGAGCAGACACAATTCGCCGTCATGTCCATTTCCGACAAGCCCGAGCAGGTGAGCAAATCCAAATTTTTGTAGAATAATTCCTGTTTTGACAAACTCACGATTTTTTAAACAAAAATCATGCAGTTAGTGAAGGAACTCACAGACTAGTTTCCGGATGCAATCAGTTGATCGCCACACAATTCCGCTTCAGTAGCATCACAATACTCATAATCAGTCACAATAGACCGATCTCCGTTTCTATGCTCACCCATTATGTCGATTGTCGATGTATGATTCCATTGCATAATTCCAGGGTGGATTCTTCTCTTTCCGCTTCGGCAGTGACAAATCGACGATGACCCAAATGCTGGGCAGCATTCACTCCGATGGACACGTGGGACAGAACATCACCAGGTATCGTGAGATTATTTTCCGTTCCACGCGTAGTTGACCTTTGTCTACCGTTCGATGGGCGGAGAAAGGGAGAGGCCGGGAGGAGGCTAGTGATCTACCTGCTCTCCTCCGGCCTACCTCTTCCCTTCCTCTCTTTCCCAGACAATCAATACGCTAACCCGCACATTGAGTTTGCTGAGCATTTGAAACGCACGAAAATAGAGAATCAATGTCTCAAAATAGCAAATATGCATTAGAAATTCATCAAGCTTCAGTCATTTAATCCAAAAAGCAAAGTGCATGACGAAAAAGTGATGTTCAAGTGATCTTCCAATTGCAGCTCAATCCCTGCCATGATGGCTGACATCTTCACGAAGAACAACGGATTCCGCGGAGACGACAAATCGGTCAAGAAGCTGCTCATCTATCTTTCGTCCACCAAGTACGTTGACTATTTGAGCTGGTCATGTTTCCGTTAAATTCTCCAATTTTCAGTTACGATCTATGAATATATGACAAGAAGTTTGCATTAATCTGCGACTATGACGATAATGAGATGAGTATTTCAGCCCCACCGACGACGAGCCCGACAATGCTTTCTTCGCTTTGACCTCGAACAAGCTGACTGGAGTGGCCGTCGCCACCTTCAGACTCGCGGTGAGCTAAATCGTAACTAAATCGTGGCTAACCAGTCAAGATTTACAAGCATGTAAACAGAGTAGAACTGATGATGAGTATTTCAGAACCCCGACAAGAAGATGAAGTCGCTCGTCGAGCCTCACTGCTTCTGGGATTCCGGCCCGGACGGAAACGCCTTCGCCGTCTACGGCCCGCGATTCATGCAGAACCTGCTCTGCGCGTGAGTTATCGTGTCTAAAAGAATGAAATCAGACTTTGATTTCTTGATGTTACTCGGCTACGATTAGAGCAACCTCTTAGCTATTTTGCTCTTATCTCTTTTCTACTTTACAAAAATCAGCAAATAAATAATAAAAGCTAATAATTGATTAATAATCAAATTTCAGGACGCAACCCATCTGTGGCATTCCTCCTCCTCAGTGATCAATATAGCCCAACTCATGTTATTCCTGTGTTTAACCTTAATAATCGCCGATAAATAATTGTTCATAAATCAGTCCTTGTTCATAACAACACACATATTCGGCAGAATTTTTGGATCTCAACTTATATCTAATCGGGTTTCATAGGTCGAAGTAATAATTGTTCAGCCCCCTCTCCCACCTGCGCTCTGGGAAGCATCAAGACCGATCTGGCTTTCCTCCTGGACACGAGTGTGGATGCGGCTTCGGTTGAGAGAGTATGTTTCTAACTCAATATTCTAATATAGTACAGGCCGAGGCGCAAAAATAATATAATATCGGTTGCATACACTGCATTGAGTTATGATAGGATTAAGATGGATCACTCTGTTTCTTTCTCCTATCATTCAATCAGTTCATGTATTCCTCAAATTCCTCAAATGGAAAAAAGTTCTCTAATGGATCATTTTCAGTTCCGCAACATGATCTCCGCTGCCATTAAAGAGTACTCGATCAGCTCGTCCTACTCGCAGATTGCAGTGATGAGTTTGTCCGATCAACCGATGCAGGTAATATTTAGAAGAGTGCACTCATGTTTTTGCGCTCCTTCTATTCCTTACGGAGATCGTAAGATTTTACAAAGCGTTAACCCAAGTCTACTCACTGCATTTGTAAATGGTGAAAATAGGATTACGGAAAGGCGGAAAAGTGTGTTAATGAGACCAAAAAGTAAAGATATACTAATTTAAGGGAGGATCGTTCTCGTTCGCTAACGGAAACACGAAGACGAATGTGAATTCAAACCTGCAAACGATTAAGTCCGACGGGCACAAGGGACAGGATCTAACGAGGTCAGAACTATTGTTCTTTTTTTGTTTTACACACCTTTTTTGTGCGACAGCAAGTGCATCGCTCGTTAAACGATGAGCAAGTGAAGAGCAGGTGATGTGATGGTAGACAGTTCTAATGTGATATCAATTTCAGTGCCGTTCCCGTCCTTATGCGCGAATTCTACTCGAAGAACGGAGGCTATCGCGCGGGCAACAATGATGTGAAGAAATTGCTCGTTTACGTGACGGCAACAGAGTGAGTCATCGAAAATACGTCGACAATACATTGTGGAAACATCTTCGAACAACCGTACATTGCCCTAGCCAAATTAGGTCGTTCGTGAAACTCATTTCCTTAACTTAGAAACGTTCTTGATCGTCTGTTTTAAATGATATCTATCTGCGTTGCAAAATAATATTCTGAAAAAAAAATCAAAGATCATCTATATTCACAGGCCGACCGACAACGATCCGACGAACGCCATTCTCACGATGACTCTGAGTGAGACGACTGGATTCGCTGTTATCACCTCGGATATTGCGGTACATTGTTTATCTAGGCACTTAGGTGCGAATTAGCACTTCGAACTCATCCTATAGCTTACATGTCTCATGTTTCTTTGCAGCGAATAGGTTGCTCAATGTGTAAAATTGAGGTAGCCTCAATAATCAATGCCATACTTGATAGAAGTTTGGAACAATCGATTACGATGGCGCTGGGCACGTCTAGATTTCACCATATGGAATAGTTTAGCAATCTCAGCCTTAGTCTCCCTCAAAATGACCATCTTGAAAGAAGAACTGCCATCGGATACACAATCTTGATCAGCGCAACTTTGTGATTACTGATAAATTCTGTTCTCAGTCTCCGTCGAAGAAGCTGCGTGGTCTCGCCGATCCCTCGTGCACGTACAACACCGCATCGTACGACGATCTGCTCAAGAACGCGCCCAACTTCATCAACAACATCCTCTGCGCGTAAGTCATACTTTTCATGTCAATTGAGGAAGTTTGCCTCTTTACTACTCGTACGTATAAAGGTAAAGGTGTATCCACGTCAAGCGATTTTACAGTCGTACGACAACGCTAGGTGGGACCCACTGGTAAGGCCAGCTGTTGACTACTAGTTGTTGATTAGCTGTTTACTCGTACGTATAACACGAATCTTTTTTTTTGACTACGCTTTGGTATACAACGAGCATGAATATTTGCACTGGTAAAGACTACTTTCATGTGCACGACATGTGATTGTTATTATAGATAGAGAGAGGATATCAGAACGGCGAACTACTTTCCCACAAACTGAAGTTTCTCACTCACACGTTTTCAGGACGAATCGCCGTTGCGACATTCCCTGAATCTGCCTTGCGTCATCGCCTTTTCTTCTTTTTTTTTGTTACAACCGTTTTACACGATAAAGCACTAGTCAACCGTTTGAATGCGTTGCACTGGCGCATCTACAGTGACTGAGCACTTACAATAGCAATGAATAAGAACGAATTGCAATTTTGGAAAATCGAGGTTAGCTGGACGCTGGCAAACGAGCCTCCAAACACAGAAATGGAGAGGGATCACTCCAAAACGCTAGCTGTTCGATCGACTGTTTGTAATTAGCCCCTATCACATTCGACTCTCGATTTGCCGGATCGATTTCTGTTGCTCGGCCGTCTCTTTCAACTTTCTCCCCTCTCCTCTCTCCCCGCTCGTTTCCCGATTTATAGTGGGACGGGAGCGGGATCACAGACAGGCGGACGCGTGGTTTCTTGGCAAGTTGCTGGGTGCGGGACGCCGGCCCTCACGGGTTCGATCCCGGCCCTCCAGCCGAGATCAAACGTTCGTCTTTTGTCCATTTTTAGGTCCCGATGGCGCCAATGAATAGTGTTTGAAACGCCGTTGAACGGGTGTACCGGAAAATTCATTCCCGAGTAGCAACAGTCGATAATTTAGCACACGTCAACCCCAGTGATCGCTTAGCAGGTGTTCCGAGTACCTGTTCAGTGTCTTATATATAGTTTTCAGCAAGATCTTGATAAGATAATCTTACTTTCACCAGTCTTGATGGAAATGGCGCAAAAAATTATCTACCAATACTGATAACGACCTGACAAGTCTGATAGCGGGTACCGTAATCTCAGGCAGGTGGACCGCCCATGAATGAGTCACACTCTCATACAGAGACGCCTTACCAACCCCAGTTTTTACGATTGAAGAATCTACGATTCAAAGAGCCACACTATTGAGTGATATTCGCCAAATATCGATTAGCGTTCAAATGATCAACCTTTCTTCACAGCCTCGATAAAGATGCTTTGTAGTCGTCACAGCTCAAATACTTGAGTAAGAGCGCATTCCACAATGCTGATATTCCCAACTCTCGTTTCTCATCCTGTTTCCTTCGGGTAGGTCACCGCCAAACACCTCATCAAGGCCTTAGCACCTTCCCTCCCCTCCTCCTCCCTCTCGGTCCCATCTTACCCCTCCCTCCCTCCCTTCCTCCCTCTCCCGTCTCCTCTCTCCCTACACACACACACACACACACACACACACTCGTAAACCCCTCCCCGTTGTGCGAGGGGCGAGCGCGGTCAGAGACAGCCAGAGTGTTTGCACCTTTCGCTGCCAGAGTGTGTGCATAAGCGGCGCGATACTCAGTCAACCCTCTGCGTCTCTACCCTCACCGCTCTGGCACTTTGCCAACAACAACAGCGCGGCTCGAGAGTCGCAGCGACGTTTGTGATCTGTCCTCTATGAGATCATGAGCTATGATCGACCGTCAACGTCGGCATGGAACCCGGGAGGCCAGTCGATCGATCAGGTTCGTGTTTTCCTTCACGATTACCCGCCAATACATGTGTTCAGTCAGGCGGGAGAGCATGGCAAATCGAGAGAGTGCCGGTGTTTTGGTGCAAAAATAACGAGTTTTCAGGACAAGATCGTGTTCGCCTTCGAGCGGGAATACTTCCAGAACTTTGGACAGGCCCCGCAACCACCTCCGCCACTGCTAGCACAGGTTTGACAGTTGTTCCATTGAATGATCACTGTTTTGGGATTATAGCGCGTCTATAGATTGATCAATGACGTTCGTTATTGACGACTGCATGTGCGAAGTTGGTTTTCAAGTTCATAAATAATATATATTTGCAGAAACCGAAGATCCCCAAGCCGACAACACTCTTCAACCCCTTCCAAAATGGACTGCAACTGCGAGATAAGGATCTGGTAAGCGATTTCTAATGAAAAACACGTCCTTTGTTTCTATTTTCTTGATAACTCTGGCTAATAACAAAAAGAAACGAAATCTTAATCCATATTCCTCGTTATTTAATGCAGTTGTTTGTTTAATCGACAAACGCCAATCATAGGACTACAATTTGCGTGTATTTCCGATGATAGTAGCTGGGATTTGTCCCGTTTAATCTACTAAGTTGCTTCTATTTAAATCACCTGGTTATTTGAATTCGCGAGTGCATTGAAGTTGGAAGTCTCTCCATTTTACACGATCTCTCTGCGATCGCATAAAGGAAGTACAAAATGATGGGATGAGCTTTTCATTGAATAGATTTGATAGAAACGAAGCGCAGACTTTATTCATGAAGCCATATTCAAATGATATCTACTCGAGTTCAAACAACCTTTTCCTTTGTCGATAACATTTAGTACATCAATCCGATCGATCAGTAACAATTTCGAAATAATTAGTGTGAGCTCATATCTGAGGAAGTTGGCGAGCCCAAAAACACCATATTGTCTCTAAATATTAATAATTCTATAAAATTCTCTGAGCGTAAAACGGCTGGCTTAATAGATTATTAGTATTAATAAAAATGAACTAAATTATTAGTAATATTTAAAATGCAGGTCGATTTCCTCAACGAGCGTCTGGGCGACCACGAAGAGACGTGGGCGGGAAAGAATGTGGCCGCCTTCCTGTCGAGAGAGATGATCGAGGAGTTGGAGACCTGCTTCCAGGTGACCACCCTACGTCATACTTCCGAAGTTGAAGTGAAGACGAAACTTATCCGGGTTTCGAATTGTGTTCCTCTCTCTCCCCCCTCTCGATTCTCTCATTTCTGTCGTTAAGGGACGAATGAATGGGCGACGAAGGCAACATTCAAGGGGGTGAATTAAGAAAATATTGGGGGTCCAGCGTTTCCCGCGATTCGTTGAGGTGGCACGAATATTGAGTGTTTTGTGCAGCTATTCTTTGTCATACAGCAAACATGACAAATCTAAGATACAAATTGAATCCTGTAATAGGGTAGATATCGGCGAAAGGAAGGCCTGGAAAAGACGGATCAATGATTTCAGGGACTGGAACCAATCGCCAAGCTCAAGATCGTTCTCGGGTTCTCGCAGCTATCGACCAAGAGGCTGCAAGATGTATTTGTTTACTATTATTATATATCATGTGAATAATAGTGAACAATTCACATTATATATATATATATATATATATATATATATATATATACTTATATCACTTTTATTCTCAAAGATGTCAAAATTGGAGTGCGATATCCTCATCATGCCTTTCCAGTGGAAGAAGGAGATCAACACTCTGCTCGAGATCGCTGCTCAGGATCCTGATGACTGGGTGGAGGCCATCTCCGACCACCTCAGGCGAGTTATCTATGATGCGATTAGGGTGGCATCACTGTGGACACATTTGAGAGATGTCGAATTTGCTGCTATATTGCCTCGTGGAAGTCACAGGGCGAGAAAAATATACACTTCTCTGTGCACATCAGAGAAGCGCCGAGGGATAGGGTATATAATAATGTATATTCCAGAATCTTCTCCCCGACTGGCATAATCGAACTGGAGCCCACACGAAACATGGAGATCTACAGAGAGGCCCTGGGACGAGTGTATCACAAGAGTCAGTAAGACTGAAAACTGGGCGATTCCCCTCATAGATGAGGCTGTGGTTTTGTCTGAGTGTTGCGAGAGAATGGTCACAAACGAAAAGCAAGCACTCGAACGTTCAGCCGTTGACCTCATTCCCATCAATTATCTGACGGGAGCGAAAGCAAAGTGTGAGCCCCCCCCCCCCCCCGCCCTAGTGAACGTCCGCATTTCGTACTTTTGTGGCAGTTCAGTACTCCGCTCCACTTCATCGACAATAGATCATTTCCCAAATTGAATTCGATATATTTGACCGTTATTGCAATACAATAATATACAATTTCAGTACGTGAATACGCGAACCGAGAGGACTCACAGTACTGTCACGTGCCCGAGGTCTACCATTTCTGCGACGAGGAAGTTATTGAGGTACATTTTTTCGAGCTCATTCCTGGTTCTCCTATGGTCCTGTCTCGCTATGTATCATAGTTCCTTAGGCACAATGTTTGATAAGGCGGATTACAACTCGATCAGCCCCCTTCAGGCGGCATAAATGATAAGAAACGGCGAAACATTGCTCGCAGTACTGATTCGATTTCTTCCCCCTTTTATTTCATATTGGAAGATAAACCGATTGAACAGTTTTACTGTCCAATGTTTCCAGAACGAGCTCAACTACATTCCCCGCGAGCCCGAGGTCCATTTCACCATCAAGAAGAAGCTCAAGGCGGATATAATGAGAGAAGAATGCTTGAACGGTCAGCTTGTGAGAGATAGGCGCTTGTTGATCACATCGTAGGATACAAATATCAATATCGTTGTTATTTTTGTTATATATATATTGGTTCACAATCTTTTAGATGATACGAAATTTAATTGTGATTCTCATAATACAGTGCATACTGTTCTATAGGATTGAATAGGATACAACATAATAATGGCTAAATATTCGTTATTTTTGTTTTCAGAACTGAAGCTGCCCAAACCCTGCAAGGACGAGACCGCAGGCCTCACGTCAACGCTTCCCATGAAGTTCCGCTCATCTCTTCGACAACCGGATATGAAGAGTGAGTGCATACATAGCTAAAGGTATCCTAACATAGACGCGTTGGACCGCAGGGTATTGTTGTCCGTCTAACAGCTGACCTTACCGGCTGGTCCTACCTAGCCTTGTCCAATGACTGTGTCGCTTATACTCACATTATACTGATATCAAGGCAATAGGCCTGCAGGAAGAAACATCATTGGGGAGGGGATCGGGATCTTCGCACTTACAATTGGTGATAATGAAGAGTGAGTAATTGGTTATCCGTTCTAGAGTTGGCTTACTATCCCTACAGAAATGACTAGTTACAGAATCTCTTGACTACGGTAGCTCTGGTTTTTATTTCCAAGTAATATGTTTCAATTTCCAGCGCCCATGCGTGGTATCGTACAGCCCAACGCAATGAAGATCAATGGTGGATTTACGAGCGAACCGAAAAAGTTCCCGAGGCAACTGGCGAAGCGAGATGGTAAGTGTACCTATCTGCTCAGAAAACTGTTCAAACTGAAGTACGGTAGCTCAGATTATGTAGCGTAGCTTTGAATCAACTACGGAAAATGTCAAGCGTATAGGTCATCGGCGTAATATTAGCCTCGAATAATATTTTCGCTGGCTTGTGATCTTAGATTCTGAGCGTCATCAATGTTTTCCGTTATGAGCACGATCAAATTGGCTAATTCTCTGATAAGCCGGAAAACACCTCAAATATCGCTGATGAGATAGAAAGGAAGGAAGGGCGGGAAGGGGTCGAGATATTAATTAAATAATATAAGGCGGTGCAATGCTCATCTCTATCGATGATATTCCTCATGCTCATCTGAAAAGGAAGAAAGAGCAGGATAAGGAAGAGAGGGAAAAGAAGAAGGAACAAGAGCAGGCTGAGAAGAAGCGATTGGATGCTGAGAGGAGGAAGGCGATCATTGAGAAGGTATCGTGAAACTATTTTCCATTCCACTCGTAGTTGACCTTTGACTACCGTTCGATGGGCGGAGTTAGGAAGAGGCCGGGAGGAGGCGGTAGATCAACCTGTCCTCCTCCCCCCTTCCTTCCCCTTGCCTCTCTCCCATACAATCGATAGCTCGCTAACCAGCACATCTCATTTGCTGAGCATTTCAAACGCACGATATTATTCTAGATGTTCGATCAGTACCATTAATGATCGCCATTCTGCTATTGAAAGACCGTGAAATGCGGAATGGATGTTAGCTTAATGATAGTCGATGCCGGTCTTCACATGCTTAATTAATTATATATTTAATTATTAGTTAATTGATTAATTATCAATTCCAGGCTGAGGAACGAAAGAAGGAAGCCGCTCGAATGAGGGAAGAGGCGATGAGGAAAAAGAAGGAAGCGGTGAGGTGTCATTGTTATCGAAGTTTTGATGAAGTTATAATATTCTTCGCGATTCACGATTATTACGAAACAATAACTATTATACGAAGATTTAATTGATTTCGAAATATTGTTATTTCAGAAAAAATACATCCGCTCAAATCGAGGTTGTTGGTTATGATTATGTATTGAATAATAATTTCATTGTAGGAGGAGGCTCGACAAGCGCGTACTGTGCCGGTAGCAGTGCCCGTGAAGAAACAACCGTCGAATGATCCAATGAAAGCCTTTGCCGATCCGAGTCTGCAGCTGGAACGATTGAGACAGACGAAGATGGAGGTAATACTAGTTATCGTGAAATTATTTTACGTTCCACTCGTAGTTGACCTTTGACTACCGTTCGATGGGCGGAGTTAGGAAGAGGCCGGAAGGAGGCTAGTGATCTACCTTCTCTCCTCTCCCCTACCTCTTCCCTTCCTCTCACTCTCTCAGGCAATCAATACGCTAACCAGCACATTGAGTTTGCTGAGCATTTGAAACGCACGATACTAGTTAATATCGACGAACATCCGAACTTGTTCTGCCAACAGTCAACTGCGTGAAACAAATTAGAGATTTTTTGCAAGTTTTGTGAATCATAATCCATTTTGCGCTCACGATCGTGATTTATTATTAACCATTTTAATAATTAATGTTTTTGTTTTTCATGTGTGCCCGAAACAGGATAAAGATGAACCGATGGACACGGAAGAGCCGAGACCCAAGGGATCCGGGTGGATGTACAATGTGAGTTGGGGTTACTGTAGGGTTAAGGAATCCACGGCTTGGGATATAGAGTGGTTTTCTTCCTAGTAGAGCCAAGGTTGATTCGAGGGTACTAGATGTTACAGGCTAAACACTATACCTACAGTGCTATACGGACTGAATATGAGGTGAATTGGTTGTTTCTTATTCAATAACTTAAGAAACGTTTCACGATAAAACGTAACTATTGGGTGGGATCGACGGACGACTTTTTCACAACCTATGCCAATATTCTACTCGCGATGCTCCCATACCGAGTGCTGATATTTGGCTTATATTTATTGCAGACTGAAGAGATCTCGCAGATCGGTGACAAGGACGACGACTACGAGTTCCTCAATCGACCGAGACCCGCGGGACTGGAGGTAGGGCTCATCCTTAAGCAAATTGTGTCCTCTTTGTGTGACGTGAACGGTATCTCGAGAATACTTGCGTTAGAAAAACGAATATATGAGTTAGAACGGAAAAAGAGATCAGCGATGGTCTACAGACGTACTTGAAAATTCGAACGCTGACGAGAACACTGCATACACATTCCCGTGCAGGACCAACATCGGCAATTTGATCATGTCACAATAAATCCTACCCTTAATTTTCAACTCAAAAAAATGTTTGATTCCAGTCCCGCGAGACGATCATCCAGAAGACGACGACGGAGGTGATTGACTCCGTTTCGTGCTGTACACTCGAACAACAACGACAGATCGTCGCGTTTATGAGCGGCAATAAGGGTTAGTGACGCTCTTATTCTCATCTGAACCGTGCCCGATGATTGTCTATACTGCAACTCTCAGCTTTGTAAAGTTTGAAACGTAATGATACACTGGGGAAAGGAATGTGAGAAGATGCGGGACATTGATAGATTTGTGATAGTGCGCAGGAACACAATACAAATTATTGTTCAAAAATAGGTATATATTTTCAGCCATCTACCGACCGATGCTGGGCCGGACGAACCTACTCAAGATCTCGGACGCGATCCAGCAGGGAATCGTCGACGAGGGAGTGTGCAGGTGAGAGACAATACAACTGCTATCTCTTTTATCTAACGATTAGAGACAGTGAAGAATGGAGGTCTCGAAAGTAACTGACTAACTAGAGGCAGTGGCGACGACGCAGATGCGACATATTATCGATAATTATTTGTAATAGGCGGCAATTTATCAGAGTTCGCGTCGAAACGTTCATCCACCTTGACTTCGACTCCGGCGAGTGGAGAAAGCAACAGAGATGCAAGGTAACGAGTAAAATGAATCTGAGCTTTCGCAAATGTGCAGGATTACACTGATTCTGATTATTATTAAATTATTGTCTATTCAATTGTCCCTCTACCAATATCAAACGGCAACTACCAACCATCGGAGTAAGTAATTGCAATTGTTCCAGGTCCTTGACGGTAACGAGACTCCTCCCGACTTCGACGGTCGTCAGTGCACTCGTCTCAACCATCAACAGATCTTCAATGAGATCGCGCGAAATCTACAGGACGAACCAGAGGATAAGAAGTTTGCTGGAGAATCGGTTATTGTGCAGGTAAATCAACACAATCTTGCATAGGAATGGATTGAGTTTATGTTGTTATGAAGCTGAAGATTGTTAAAAATTGTATTAAAACTTTTCCAGGCGTACGTTCCGGTGAAGCCAAATGTCGAGTTGAAACTGTCTGAGGAGAAGAACAAGCTGCTCTCGCCCAACGGAAGCGGCCCCAGTGATGTCGTCTACGGACAGGAGGTAGGCTCGACGAAGCGACAAAAACAACTGTCCTGACTATTCCGAGGATGGGACGAGTGAGAAAAAGAATCGCTCCATGCTGATTGGCCTCCAAAACGGAAAATTAAATATGTAGATGGAAAACTTTCGGTTCATATTTGATTTTTGTCGGAAAATATATTAATTACAAATAGAGGAAGATGCTGAAGCAGGAAAGCGCTTTCAACACTCACTGACACTAATCAGTAACGATCTGTGCATTAACCCTTGCTATCTCTAATACTATTTGTACCTCGAGCCAACAAGGCAATTACTAGAGTAATCACTCAAGTACAACTATTCAATTCAATTCAATTCAATTCAATTGTTTATCCACCAGAATATAATAGGGAATAGGGGAGTATCGTCTATCTTCGTTACATTTTTGCGGAGGTCCGTCGTCTTCGGTTTGGGGGGTATTCCAAATGATCTTTGATCTTTGACAGGTGACCGCCGGGGAGATGACGACTGTCCTCACGGGCATCTCTGGCTGCATCGGCATGAGGACCGTGGTGACGAACAAGGGCGCCCTTCTCTCGCCCGGAATGGTTCCGGCCTCGACTGCTGCTACAGGTAAACGTGTCCTAGACGTGTCTGGCCAGCCTTACCAGTGGGTCCCGACGGTGGTAAGACAAGTCGAGAAAGTAAATTCGAAAACGGACATTTCGACGAATTTCCATGAGCGCGCACACGACTTTGACGGCGAGATTCCGTATTTTAGATATATTTCTCTTGAAAAAGAGTAAGAGAAACTGATTATGACGGTAAAATTAAGTGAAATTAAACATAAAGAGTTTCTTTGCCGAATGAGTTTTTGTCGAAATGTCCGTTTTCGAAATTTTCTTTGTCGAGCTGTCTTATGACCGATCCACCTAGCGTTGTCTAACGACTATGAAATCGTCTTGATTGTGGAAGCAACCTTTTCAGCTTCCAATCCACCAGAGGTCGTTGCTGCGGTCGTGATCTCCAAGCCGAAGGCTACGCCCGTGAAGAAAGTGGTGTGTACGAGCGATTGTATTTTTCTGTTGAATTATCCAATCCATATGATCACTTGATTATTGATCTCCATTGCAGAAGCCCCGAGCGACTGTGCATCCGCAGCCGGTCGCTGCAGCTGCTGCTCAGCCTCAGCCGCAGACTGCGCAGCAGCAGCCCATGCTGATCGCGCTGGACTCGACGCAGTTGCAGCAGCCCAACCCGAACATGCCCGTGCGCACGTACCTGATGCAGCAGGAGCTGCAGCAACAGCAGCAGCAACAGCAGAGTCTGTTGCCGCAGCAGCCGCAGCCTCTGCGCACCGGCATGATGGTGCAGTTGCAGCGGCCGCAGCCGCAGCAACTGCAGCAGCCAGTCATGCTCGTGCAGCAACAGCAGCAGCAGCCGCAGCAGCTGCAGCAGTTGCAGCAACAGCCGAGGTTCCTCGTGCAGCAGCAATGGCAGTCCCGACCCGGCCCCTCCGTAACTAATATCCAACAATTGCAGCAGATTAGCATTCCACAATTTGCACAGCAGAGTCTAGTCCAGTCAATGAATGGTAGTAGACAAAACCCACAGTCGCAGATGAATCAACAGGCCTTTTTCTCGCAGCAGCCCTTCCCGCAGGGCACGACACAGATGATCTTTGTTAACGGAAATAATATGCCCCAATTTAACGTGCTGCCCCAGACCCAGATCCCCAATGTTTCCGCTCATCTACCGTATCAGATGTCCCAGAATCAAATGCAGAATGTAACATACCAGTTTCAGAATGATGAACACCAACAGTATAGGTACTAATATTCTTGAATCAGCTACTCTCTATTTGAATCAATTAGTCGTACCTTTGCTTTCTTCATATTTTCTCCATTTCAATCATCGTGATTTTGGCATTATCCACGCTAAGGGCGGGCTAGCCACCCATTGTGCTTCATTCAAATATATCTTAGTCATGTTTACTGCTATTTTATCGCCTTGCTTTTTCGCTGCATGTTTTCGCCTATTATAGTTCACGTCTTCATGTTACACTGCTACTTACCTTTATGTATATTTCGCCCTGTCCCAAGAATTACCGGATTTTATGTTCACTATAGCTTAATCTTATAGCGATGTTTTCTTATGCACTAGTCTTGCTTACCTCATTTTATCCCCTTATTCAACTGTTCAATCGATTCCGTCTAGCACAGCTCATCCTTTAGTGTTATTCTTGCTTACCTCACTTTCCAATCGCCTTCTCTCCCTCTTCACAGGATATAGCCTAACCTAGCTCACTTACACCTGTATTGCCTCACCATTCAACCGCCTTAATCCTAACAAAAATATTGCCTAGCCCGTTCAGTATTGGATCGTCTTAATATGTATGTGTTTCCTTATTATTTTCGTTGTTTTTGCATGTAGAACAGACAAATGTTTATCTTGGAGAGTACCCGTAGACAAACCTCTACAAGAAAAAAGAGACACACATCCATGGTAGATCTCGTCACACGCTATCCCTCCATTTAGCCCCCCCCCCCCCCCCCGTGTCATTGTGCTTGACTATGCATTTCCATTTACATTCTCGGCCCAGATACTCGCACCCTCCCACCCTCTCTTGGGTGCGAGTGACCTACCTCGACGAATAAACCATTCATTCTACCGTCTACACACATGTGCCGTGATCAAAGACGATTCCTGATTGTTTTCGGGGGAATCGGAAATTTTGGTGGCCCCTCAAGGACTGCGGTCATTAGAAGTTCACTGTCCCTTGCGTAATTGGTGTTGATTCCCACGGAAAGGGTCTCGAGAATCACAGTCAGTGCTCTATTGGTAGTAACCTCGGTTGCGAAAGGTAAGGCTACCCGAGAAAGCATTGGACAGCCGGGTATGTAGTCCGTCTAAACAGCTGGCCTTACCAGTGGGTCCCACCTAGCGTTGTCGTACGACTGTAAAATCGCTTGACGTGGATACACCTTTACCTTACCTCTATTGGGAAAGGCGAAGGGGACAAGGCTAATGTTCTCAGGCTGTCCGTCAGCGGAAAGAATTCTAAGTTCTCGTTGTCCTTTATCCAAGGAAGACAAAAGCTGCCTTTAGACCCCCAGTCTCAGGCCAGGCAAACGGAGAGATCAGAGCGAATGGAGAGGGTCCTCTCATATTCAGGACTGTCGAAATGCATAAGGGATAGAGGCACATCTGTGCGCAGATGGCGCCGTTTTCCACTAGAGCAGCATTACCCTAGTCCACTTCATCACTCAACGAAAGCGCATCATCGCTCCCCCCTTCTTATAACCCCTACTTTTCGCCGATTTTCTCTGCACTCTCCTCGTTTCGCGTTATCTCTCACCGATCTCTAACCTTTCCAGTCTAAGAAAGCAATGGGAACGATCATTACTCTTCTCATCCATATGTCGGGCTTGCCAAGCAAAACCGTTCACCTAAGAGGGCGATGATAGGCATAGGTGCCAGATGGTGCAGTCATTCCTTGATGGCTCGAATTCTCTTCATTTTCTCATTATTATGACCCTCAGAATCCCCTAGACCCCTTGCTAGCTGGAAACATCTTTGTAGTTGTAAGTACGGTAGCCTATATTTACCCTCGCATAAATCTTTGTTCTTGGTCAGATATAAAAGCGCCAAAACTGCAGCCAATCTCCACAGTGATCTCCGACACACACAAAGACCATTTGATTACGGTATGCTTTCCCTCGCGGAAGTCTCACCTCCGATCTGCTTTCCCCTGTGTGCAATGAATTTCTTCCGTCTGCCTATAAGACATATTGGAAGAAACGGCGGAGAAGGCAATCCAATCCTTCCCTCCTCCTCCGCCTTTTCCAATGGGCCCTCTAACACAACGAGTTCCATATCTCGGAGTGGAGACGAGGGGAGCCGAGAGGGGGTCGAGTCTTTTTCTGCTGTGCTGTTGCAGCCATTTCTCCCGCCGCCTCCTCTTCTAATCCGCGTGATGTGCGTCTTTCCTTTGATGGACTCGTTTCCAAAATCCCATCCCATCTCATCATCTCGGACTCCCTTTTTTTCGACCTAGGAGTGACTCGGCATGAAGTGACTCCAGTCTATACATTTTTAGGGTCCGTTCCTTCACAACGTGATGAATATGATGTTGTTAGTTTATCCCTATCTTGTAATCATTCGCGAACAGCTCATTTTTTTCGTCATAATGCTACTTCATTCACCACACTAAATCCACGGGTCATTTCCCAAATCCAGGAGGAAAGTCGGGTCCTCTGACATATTGCCCTCGAATGTGTTCTTTCTCAGAGGGGCACTTAACCAGATTTCCTCCCTGCCCCAACATCGACAATACGAACTACGTCGTATTTTTGCTTTCCGAAGTTCCTCTTTTTGTTCGCATATCTCGTGAAGAAATGTCCATAAATTGCCGATTTCTTGCATTCCCAAGCCCATCACTCTTGACCCTTCTCCGTGCCTCATTTGCATACGCTTCTCTGGCGCAATTCATCAAAACGCGCGCATATTCGCCTCTCCCTGCCTTGTCTGGTTCCCTCTCAATGCAACATGAGCCCTTCTTGTCAGATCGAGCGAGGGGAATGGCGATTGAGGAGAGTAATCACCCCTTGTTCTGTCGCTTCGACTGTCCGGTTGTTGTGTTTCACATGTGGTCATTACTCATACGGTAGCCACTGCCCGGTCTGTGTCTCTCCCGAGAAACAATTTCCTCTTAGCTAGGGAGAAATAGCCCCCTTTCCAACAGTCTCCTCTGCTTCCGCAGTACTCTCTGTTATTCTCACAGTACATTTTCCTCATACTTGGCAGTTTGTTTTCGTTAAATGTTGATTCTTTACTTTTCCTAAGTACTTTTCCTTTATTCTACCGGAACAGAACTGACCTCTCCCCTCAAGCATGTCCCCCCCCCTAACGCACGTTCTGTGTTCGAGCGTCAAGGGACCTTTCAAGCCCCCCCCCCCCCCCCCCCCCGCTCCCGAACCATAAACCACAACACTCGATTATCCCGCATTCCCTGAGGTCAGAGGTTGCAAGAGTGCATGCGAAATGGAGAGAGCGATATGGTTCAGAGCTTTCAACATGAACCTCGAAAACACACGAAAACCACGGCCATCGGATGATAGGGATGGTGCATAAACAAAAGAGGGCCCTCTTCCCTCCTCTCCACTCCACTCCTTTCTCCGACTCCTCGCCATATATCTCCCTTGTCGAGTGAGACACTCTTCTCTTACGCGCCAGATATGCTCTTTTATGCATTGCATTGCGAGACTTGCCCCGCTGGCATTCCTCCGGCCTCACTTAGACTCGTGCTTCAGCACTCGCGCTTTGTGGTCGGGTACTGTGACTGCAAATTTGCTAGCAATAAGTCGAATTCTTGTTTTCTTTTGACCCCTACTTACATTTCGAGCAAAAAATTGACTGTCTTCTTACCATTCTTCTCTTCTAATCAGACGGATTTACCCAACTTACAGGGCCCTCGGGAACTGTTTCTTGGCTGATTTGATGTTCCCGCTGACCCCCATCGTGGAGTTAGAGACCACTGAGTCGAGTTCCTTCTCCTCTCAATTTGGCCAGCGAGCTGGGAGGGGCAATCAAATTTCCGGCGTCCCATTCCTCTCTACTGCCAGTGCTTTTTCTCGGGGACGGAATGAGCGCCACGCCCTTTGCCATTTCAATCGAGATCATTACTTGTGCGCGTTCATTTTCTCGGCAGAGAACCGCGCATTCTATATTTCCACAACGAACATAAACGTCCCAATATCGCCGTCTTTTTCACACTTCCCTAATACAGAAGTACTGCACCTCAAGTTACCTCGTGTGTTAGCGTTAATATCGTGGCGCCTCGGGCATAGATAAATCACACACAGAACCACTCATAATTCTGGACTCTGCGCACATCAATCACTCTCGACTTGAGCCGCGCTTCCCTTGTAGCGCTTTTTCCTCTCGGGCTGTCTCGTCTTTCTGACGCGGTGTTTCCTGTCCTTGGGTATCGTTTACCTTGATGTTCTCTTTACGAACAACGCTCTCTCGCTCTTTCTGACTGCTAGCGTGCGTAGTACACCTCTCATGTTCTTTTGCCTTCTCGGATTGGCGAGCAAGATGCATGCATCCGTACTATGCAGTCATTATGTTGTCCACTTTTCGGCGCGGCGAGATATAGAGGAGCCCTTTCAGCTTCACCGCTCCTCACCGCCGCACGATGCTCGAGTGCGCGATGGTCTGTCTACTTGCGAGCAGCGTCGGCATAAAGACGAGCAAGAACGAGACGGTGCGACTGATATTTTTTTCCGAAATTAGTCGTTTTTTTCTCTTTATACTAAAAAGTAGTGTTTTTGCTTCAGAAACATGAAGACCATCCGCCATTCCGCTTTATTGCCTTCGCATTTTATGGCCATTCCTTTCAAAGATTCGGGGATCCTATCGCTTTGCCACCTTTCGCAATGGAATTCTCTGGGGGGATCCACTCTGTCGGGGCGCGCGCGAGCGATTCGGCAGTAAACACTGCAAGATTCATGACTATCGTTTCCGAGAGGGGAACACTCGGAGCCGGGTTTTCTGGAACGGAAAACGCGAGTCGCTTCTGAGCAAGATGCCTAATTTCTATCGTTTGCAGGATGTATCAAAGTCGCGTAATATTGTTCAGTCAGGATTTTTTTCGCGCAAACCTTAGTAATTGCGCTGACTAATCGTTTGGACGCACAATTCTTATATGCTCCATCCAAATCCGCCCAACGAAAGCATCATGAAAGATGGGTTAGCGTAACTGCTGCAAGATTTATGACTTGAGAGTGGGCGATAAGTTGTTTTTTGTGCTGTTTGAGTGTGGCGCGTTGAGTGCATTTGTCTCGGGTGACTGAACTGGAAGAGAGAACGAAGTCGTTCACTTCCTCCCTATGTTCTTGCTCTCTCCATTTCACATGCTATCTTCATTTTTCTGCATGGGTATTGTACAGGTGGCCCTACTTGCTACGATTTCTCAATCTTTCATCTAAAAGGTGAATGATGCTGGGGAACTGAGAGTTGGGAGACGAAAACGGAACAGTGGTGATAGTCGCAGGTCAAAACACGGCAATGGTCACTACCTGGCGCCGATTTTACTGCGCGAGCAGGCTGTAAAAAGTAACTGTCTTTTCTGAGTAGAAAACAACGTTCAATTTCACTGCCACTTTATCCCGGTGCATATAAATTAAGTTTTCCCTCTGCAATATTCCACTCTCCAGCGCTGTCTGAGCCCTAGGGCGCGGGGTTCCGGAACTATAGGCGAGCAAGGGGCCAGAAACCCCGTTGATTCATCGAAAATTAGCTGCCGAAGTGCGGTCAGGCGTGTACTGCGCTACTGCACGATGAAAGAAGGGGCGGGAATTACTTGGCTAGAGTGCAACTTGACTCAGGCAAATCCGGTTGCGAGAATTTGGGATCAAATCTCAAACAGTGAAAAATGTTTTGTTAGTCACAATCCGGTCCAAAAATGGCTGAAAATGATCAAGAACTATATTGATATTCCCGGGCGTGCAGTTACTGTCGTAATTGATGTAGAATAGTTATCAGATTCATCAAAATTGGCCACAATGGTAATATAAAATGGTGTCAAGTACTATTTCGAAATTAATTGCAGGCGTGCAGTTACTGTATCGACGCTCGGTCATCTCACGAGAACTGCTTCGACAACGTAATCGATTGTGCGTACAGGGACCCGCACGGCATCATTTTCTGCACCAATTTCTTCGAGGTGAACGATTGCACCGCCTAAGAAACCACTTCGATTCGTTCTCTTATCGACCAATGAGGCTATCTGTGCTTACATCATAGTTATCGATTCATTTCGCGAACCAAACTGTGGTCGCACATGTGGTGTGAATATGGTGAAAACAACCATCTATGATAGCCGATTAAACCCAAAACGAGTGGTCATAATAATGATGACCTCTTCTTTGACCTCATATCAAACCATCTGTGAGAGGGGAAGCAAAACCGATTGGCTAATGAGATTATAATAGGCCCGATGCTTGAGCATTCCCTCTCTTCATGCACTCAGTCGTATTTTTTATATTTTTATTGACGGTCTGAACGTGACTGTGGAAGATATGGAACAGGGTTGGAGAGAAAATGAGTGGCTCTAGGATGGAATATTTACGAGTGTTTTTCTGACAGATTTGCGGTCGACGTGTAATTATTCTCAGGAAATGCTGAAGCAATCGCTGTTATTGCAACTTCCCGAGCATAGTTTTGCGATGAAAAGCGAGGGAGAAGCATTTATTTTAAAATGAGATTTTGCAGAATGATGGGAGTAGGGATATACGATAGGATAGTTTCCCATTCATCTTTCGTCGATCAGTCAGAGTGAAAGAACAAATGTAAAGAAATGCGCGAAAAAACATTTTCACAATTCAAATTGAACATTTTCAGACGGAGGTCGGCGAAGAGTTCATTCAACGGCAGACTCGATGCATCAGCTACTATGATTTACTGATCTCTGATGGTGAGCAAGGGACGGTAGAGCGACAGTTATCGCAGAATGCAACGTCATCAACCCCCTCCTCGTAAACACACAAGCTATGCAAGAAGATTCAACACAATCATCTCTATATTTTTGGGATATCGGAGTATGGGGAATTTGGGGAATTAGTGGAGAGTATTGTCCTGTTTTATTATCGGTATAACGAATGCCTTTCCAGACACGATCCGTGGCATCGTCGCTAATGGAAATTGCAACTACAAGGACAGACAGTACTGCGACTGCCCGGTAATTAAAGGAGGAGTAACATGAATATTTTTGTGACCAATCTGTCAACGTCAGATTATGGCAATCCATAACCATATCAGAGATCTGAAACTCTACGACATCAATGAACCGAGTTATAGCGATTTGGCATAGTTCCAGAATTCGCCTGAGTCCAGGCAAGGGCGGGGAATTTGAACAGAGGATTTGATTAAGCGTGCGCTTTTGATTTACATACGCCTGTCTCCCTCCCTCCCCTCCACCCCCTCCCCTTCCCTCATTTGACTACAGTGTCTTGCAAGTCCCGGGTTTTCCATGTGAGAGTCTCTAGCATTCTTTCCTGTTACTCCTCCTATAATGCTTAATTTCTTAGACAATTAATTATTAAGTCCGCTCTTCGTATCCGCAAAATATTGCCCACTCGTAATTTTTTTTTATCATTTCGGCTCCTTTCATTGTTGCAATCCCTCTAGTATTTACAAAAAAGTAGGCGAATCAGTATGGCATGTTGAATCATGGAAACGAGATACATGAGGTGATGAATTCAGGCGACCTGTCCCGGTAGAAACATCACCAACGGCGGCTGGCCCTTCGACGTGCCTACGACGACGCCGAAACCGCCGCGATTCCCGAAGGGAGACAGGGAAAAGGGAGAGGGCATCAGGTGGGATCACTACAGGATGTAAATGATCTCTGAGCGTAACAGCTTTGTCCTCTCGCTATATATCACCATTAGCCGATGAAGCGCTAGTAATTCTCCAAATCTATCACAAATTGAGGAGGACTCAAGCGATGAAATCTTGAATTGTTTCCAATTCAGTGTGACGATCAAGACGCCGTCTCAGCTCGTAGAGGAGAAGCAGCCCCGATTCGGCGTGTCATTTATCGAGAGAGCCGAGTTGTACGTCAAGGTGAGACGATTAAATCTAACAGGGAAGAATCCTTCTCCTCATTTCTCACACATCCTATCCTCGGTCAGAGCCTTTCTTCATTCTCACAGGCTTGAGATCTTAATAAAAGGTTTCGCTGTATCGGAAATAACCTAGCAATAGGGGAGTAATCGCGCAACGTTATTCTTATCGTGAGAATATTGCTCTTTCTCTCCCAGACAATGGATAGCTCACCAACCAGCGCATTGAGTTTGCTGAGCGTTTCAAAAGCACGATACTCATATTTAATTTTACTTGTTTTCCAGGACATGTGGGGCGCGATCGTATCTCCGGCTTCTGCAGAGAATGGAGAGCACGGAATCGGTCCCTCCCTATCCCTCATCGCACTGATCTTTGGTCTCTTGGCGGCTTAAATCTTACCTAATTGAACGAGCTTCCGTGCCGTCTTGCCCTTTTTCTGCTGAAAAAGCATTCAACTTCTTGCGACTATCCTCCCCTCCCTTGGTCGCTGATTGAGAGATGAGAAGGTAAGATTCAATCAGTTTGAGTACCCGTTGTGCCCCCCCCCTCACTCATCCTCCCCATCGCTTATATTGTTGTACCTCGCGCACGTGTATCCGTCGATAAATATCAGTTTCTCTAATTGACAAGACTTATTCGGTTGAAGAGTCTTATCATGACGATTATCACAATCATTCCTCATCTTCAGCTTATAATTTCTCACTCAATACACGGAAATTCCTTTGATATCCAGAGGAATGAGTGGGCATTCAGACCAGCCGGACACTAACTGAGCCTCTTCTTTCAAAGATATCGCATAAGAGAATGAGGTGTGATGTTCGGAGGCAATAATTTCACCATATTCCCGATTGCAAGTCGTTAGAAGGGTGGGAATGATCGCGAATTATGTGAAAGTTGATGGCTATCTCTGAATCACGCATCTCATCTCCCTCGGGACGTACTAATGAGTGGGAACGAAGTATTCAGGGGAGGGGGGGGGGGAATCGGTCTTCCGGTGCGCCTCACTCAACTATTTCCACACACAATTAATAATGACTTGGGGATGATTAAAATAATGAGCTATGATTGGAGTTTTAATGTGGGATTGAGTGATTTCCGGTACTGAGTTCTTCAATAGCATGCTGATGGAATCAGTGAAAGAGAAAGATAAAAGCAAATCCCGTTGATCAATGCATTTACCTACTGCATGAGGTTACTGCTCACTATGATCATAAACGAGAAAATAAAAAAAATTGGAATTAGCTCGAAATTGGTCTGATTTATGAGGCTTCTCCTCCTCTCCTGCTCTGATTTACCTTCCCCTTCAATCATCACAAAAAGGAGGCTAGGCAATGAGACAAGTGTGAAAATTAATTGGGAATCATAGATCCGATTTCAGGTTCCTAATCCCCTTCCTCCCTTCTCTCTCTCTTCTCTCTCAGGACTGCCAATCGCTTCCTCCGTCGTCGTGCATTCTTTCCACTCTTTACACTACGTTTTGCTTCACTGACCCTCTCCATCTCGCCTTCTCTCTCCTCTTCCCTGTCGCAAGAGAGAGAATGGAAGCGTAAGAGACAGGTGTCTCACTCCTCTTCTCTCTCACTCGAGCAAGTGTGCCATCCTCTCACTGATTGTCTCTCTTTCTTGCGTCGTTTGCGGATCAAGAGCGAGTCCCGTGTCGCAAACAGTTCGGACGGATGAATCTCGTGTGGGATCCGCTATGAATTCTCGTTTATTTTTGTGTCTGAATTGCAATTTTGACTTGGTCCACACCTGAACAATCAACTCTACAACTCGCTAGATGTTGGAATAGGAACTCTTGACCACTCGTGATCGGTTGCTTCCTTCAAATGTGCGTCAAATATTTTAGAGATGTTGTCTAAATATATTTAGAGTTGCTTATATCGACGCTATGAGGAATACGTTCTTTGGAGTAGGTTTGCGCAATTCATTGTGATCGTGTGAAGCCCAATTGTATCTTCCACTGGATGATCTCCGTCACCGTAATTTCCAACTCCCTATTTAAAGGCTCAGACCTTTCTCGATATTGGCTCCTATTCATGCTCGATTCATCGAATGCTTGTTCCCATTCACCTCAAACGCGTCTTCCTCTAGATGTTCTCCATATCCGTCCCACCCTCCTTCGAACTAGCCATGAGGAGGAGCATCTTCTTCATTCTCCTAATCGCTCTCTACCTCGTTTTCGGCGCCTTTGCACTGCAGATGATGAGAAGGCCGGCGAGCGAAAGAGTTAGTTAAATCGTTCGTAACATGGTATCCGGTAATTCTAACAATAATCATTGGCATTGTAGTGATCTCCCACTGTAATCAAATGCATTGATTAACGGCATTAGAATGCTTTTAGCGAGACGGCCGGGGACAAATGATCGATTGATCTTGAAGAAACTGGAACAATTCCAGCTCACATCGATTGAGTCGGAGCGGATAGATCTGAAGCGAGCGGAGCTGCTCAATGTGTTGTGGGCAGAGACAGTGGCGAGAACGGAGAATGACTGGTATCGGATAGCCAATCAGAAGCTGAACCACTATGAGAAGGTGCGCTTGATTTACCCGTTATAATTTCGCTTTCAGTTATACGGAAAGCTGTGAATGTAGTCAGGTTATCTTCAAATTGGTGTTTCCGCCAAATTAGTGTGGTTATATGCATCTATCACGTATTTACTGATATCAGGTCAAACGTATGCGCCTAGAAGAGCCCTTCACTCAAGAAAGTGCGAAAAGTGGTCACTCAAAAACGATTTTATATTGTGTGAAACGCATTCCATTCAATTGAATCTTGACGGCTCCTTTGCCTTCGGCAGCCAGCTTTTAGCAAAATTCGCCTCCGCAGTGTAGAGGAAGTGTGCAGTTGCACAAATGGATCCGATTTCAGACTCTCCAGTCGAGTTCCGCGCTCTCCTCGAAGGAAACGAACGACGGATCGTTCAATGGAGCACTCAAACTGGCGTTCAAGCTGATCACAACTATTGGTAAGGTTCATTCAATTAAATACTGATATTATTCGATGGCATAGGTTCTTTTTCAATCACACATACAGCGAGTAGGAAGATGAAGTGCACAATCGCAGCTAGATTCTTGTCCAGAATGTTCGT